>OY284415.1:12117322-12743173 GCA_958301585.1 Merodon equestris | reverse complement strand
GTTTTTGTTTTTTTTTATTAATTAATTACGTTAAAAATTGTTATTGAATTCTGTACTTAAGGTAATAACGAAAACGTCGAATAAGTATTTATGAATGTAATCGTGTTTTTCTATCATAACATTATATTATTACAAGATTTGCTGGTAAAGTGCCATTTCTCTTTCCGCCACTGTATCATGCTCACAAATATGTAAAATTTTGTAAAGTATTCATTAAAAACTGTCTACCAATTACAAAATAACTACGCATCTTACTGTTTCGGCCACTGTACGTCCTGCACGTACCATATGCCATGATCCCCTCGTTTGGCTTATTTTTAGTTAGCAAACTTCTCTCTTACGTAGCTTTCCCAAACAAGTGAATTCTAGTGCACAATAGAATGATAATAAAATAGAAATATCAACGAAGCGAATTTCGTGTGGGGTCATTGATTACTGAGCGAAAGCATTTTATTCATCCTAGGAAGCTCTCGGATTTCGAAGTTATCATGTTTTCTTCTATAACAAACTTGTCCAGTTTTTGAGCGAATAGCCCGAGAGAATAGTCTGTTGGCATTGGTATACTCGTACGTTTTTGACTTTTTCACAAGATTAAAGTTCAGGGTGCATGAGGTGCATTACAAAACATGGTAGGTCATGGATGCATGGATGCTAATATTGTGAGTAAAATCATACGCAAAGGATCTATTGTTACTCGTAGATATTGAGAAGCTCTGTTGCGAAAAACACATCTCGAAATACAGTGATTTATCTGATGCCGGGATTCGATCGCACGTTATTTGCGTCAGAGACTAACAAACTACCCACTGAGCTGTGACACTCATTTGCGAAATTTGGGTATACCATTTTATAGAAATTTGTTGGCTACAACATGATGAAAAGCGCGTGATATAAGATATAAGAAAACGATCATCTACTTCCCAGATTATACTCAGCTTGAATAATACCACCGATGGAAGCCCACACCTCATGAACGAGAATGTCTTGCTACAGATCGTTTAAGAAAAACATCCTGAGCAGGAAATATAGCCCCATATAATCCTAAGACAAGAAGTGCCAATGAGTGGTATCTATGACAAAATAGAGTATGAAGGTCTAGCTTTCGTATAAATGACTTATTGGGTCGTAGGCTACTATCTTCATATGCAGACGTCTTCTTTCATCTTATTTTTAGATCGGGTTCGTATGCCAACAGACTAAGTTTTTGCAAGGTTACGACAGTTCAGCTTTGATTTCTCGTATGTGAAAACCAAAGTGATATCTCAATAAGGAAAAGCTCATAAAATGTTAAAACAAAAAAATTGTTGTCTTATTACTATGAGCTCTGGTTTTTGCGCAAGTCGGGATTTTTTCGTCTTAATACGGTCCAAGCAGAGTGATCACTTTTTCCAATATAATGGATTTCCATCGATAGATACTAAATAATTTAACTAGATTGGTGGTCATTCTTCGATTTAATGGAGATCTCGTATATCACATTGGCAAAGCGGAAGATTTCGAAATAAGCCAATCCAGTGTTTGGAGTTAAATTATTGAAATTTCGGGAAAATTTGCAAGGAAAAGTCAGATTATGTGTCGAGGTAACTGACTGAAAAGTATAGTACTGAAATACTGCAAAACAAATTTTTGTCACGTAGCATATCGGAGCAATAGACTGCATGAACATTCATATTGTTTAATTGTATATTGTATAACAGTCATTCAAACGGCCCGCCTTCTTCTTCTTAGATCGCGTTACAGCTCTTGAAGAGCCATAGCTAAGTTGTGTGCGATTTGTTTTTCATACAAGTGAAACGGGACGTATAGTTTAATGCCGATTCCGAACGGCGAGAGCCGAGACGCTTTTTCAAGGCAAGTGTACTACGGGCGGTTTCGCCAGTTCCTCGTCGAGGAGAGAAGCCGCGTAATGAACATTCGATGGCGTTGGTATTATCGGGATCCGAACTCGCTCATCACGCGTCAGCGACCGACACACTACCCACTGCATCAACTTTAATGGTTTCTTAAACAAAAAATCCTGTATTGGTGAAACTGTCATCTTTTTTGACGCTGAGTTTGAGTGCCACAATAGCCATGGATGTTAGTTAATCTCAAATAAACAATTTCAATATTTTTTTTGGAAATTTGTACTGCGAATGGAATTTCTTGTTCGAATTCTTGTTTCGAACGACTTAGTTCGGAAAATTGCGTTCGAAAAACATCACTATACTTTAGAAGAGCTTTCACAAAAACTTTTGGTCTCTCAGGAGCCTATTCGCCATATTGTCAATGTAGTTGATGTTGTGTTGATGAGGCAGCTTGTTTCAAAAAATCTGAATTTGCTCCGAATGGGTCATCGCAAAAGAATTGTTACGAACATGTCAGGATGAGTTAATTAGGTGCTCATATTCATGGATCACATGTGACTAGAGTTGGGATTATGAGTATAAAATGCAAACAAGCCAACAAGCCTCAAATGAACTAAAACCGAAACAAACAAAGTCGCTCAAAGGCAAAGGTTTCAGTTTGGTGTTATTCGCTCGGAATTTCTTCCAGTGGGTAAAACAATATTTGCAATTGTGGCAGAACAACTCTTGGGTTTTTCACCCCGATAATGCATCATCACAGAAATCTGACGCTGTGAGCGGTTTTTCGGCCAAAATCGCTACCAACTTGATCCAATAAGCCATCCTGAGACTTTTTCCTATTTTCGTAACTCTCTTTTCATGGATTCAAGACAAACAAGAAAAGTCGCTGAGCGAACTGAATGTAATCCTGGAATATGCCTTTAAAAATGTATTGGATGACTGAAGCGTATTTGCTAAATTTTGATGATTTCTTTCAATAGCAAACAAACTTCAAGCACACCAAAACACGACTAAGCTTCTACCTCTTTGAAAAATAATCTAAATATTTAAAACGGCTGACAGTGTCAAAAAATATTGTGTGCGCCAACACAACGAAAAGAAAATCCGAAAATCGAACAAATGTATGTATTTGATGAAATTCAAAAAGTCACTTTATTTTTTGAACAAACTTCGTATTTCGACAGAATGCTACAGGTTCAAGGGAGAGGCTGAAATTATTGAATTAATGAAATTCAAAGTCACTTTATTTTTTGAACAAACTTCGTAATTCGACAGAATGCTACAGGTTCCAGGGAGAAGCTGAAATTATTGAATTATTGAAATTCAAAAAAGTCACCTTATTTTTTGAACAAAATTCGGAGAAGCTGAAATTATTGAATTAATGAAATTCAAAAAGTTACCTTATTTTTTGAACAAACTTCGTATTTCGACAGAATGCTACAGGTTCAAGGGAGAGGCTGAAATTATTGAATTAATGAAATTCAAAGTCACTTTATTTTTTGAACAAACTTCGTAATTCGACAGAATGCTACAGGTTCCAGGGAGAAGCTGAAATTATTGAATTATTGAAATTCAAAAAAGTCACCTTATTTTTTGAACAAAATTCGGAGAAGCTGAAATTATTGAATTAATGAAATTCAAAAAGTTACCTTATTTTTTGAACAAACTTCGTATTTCGACAGAATGCTACAGGTTCCAGGGAGAGGCTGAAATTATTGAATTATTGAAATTCAAAAAGTCACCTTATTTTTTGAACAAACTTCGTATTTTGACAGAATGCTACAGGTTCCAGGGAGAGGCTGAAATTATTGAATTATTGAAATTCAAAAAAGTCACCTTATTTTTTGAACAAACTTCGGAGAAGCTGAAATTATTGAATTAATAAAATTCAAAAAGTCCCCTTATTTTTTGAACAAACTTCGTATTTCGACAGAATGCTACAGATTACAGGGAGAGGCTGAAATCATTGAATTATTGAAATTCAAAAAGTCACCTTATTTTTTGAACAAACTTCGTAGAAGGTGAAATTATTGAATTAATGAAATTCAAAGTCACCTTATTTTTTGAACAAACTTCGTATTGCGACAGAATGCTACAGGCTGAAAGGAGAGGTTCATACGATGCTTGTTTTCCTTAGGTTCCAAAATGATGTTGTGATCAACTTTTACTTCTAGGTTTTCTTTCAATTAATATAAAAGCGACACGCAATGAAACTGAAAAGTTTACGAGCGAAGAGGTCCAATTGCTCGAAGTCCAAGACAACAGAATATTTAATAACTATGTGCCAATCGCTGATAAGTGTTATGCAATCATTCTTATTACACAGACAACGTTTCGAAGAATATTTGCTATTGTAGAAGAAAAAAGACTTTTCCTGTCTAAAATACAAGCTAAGATTTGTCACCCCACCAAAAGTAATTTAAACCTACTTTGTTATGCGAAGCGGATCAAAACATTTTCAGGAAAGGCAAGAAAGTAGGAATAATTACGAGAGAAACAAACAACGCGCTATGAAGCCATTTTTGTCCGACAGTTTAACAAGTGCTCTCATCTCAACTGTGCAAGGAAACAGAAGAAGTGATATTAAAATAATTTTTTTTTTTGCGTCGCCATAGTTTCGCCCTCATCATTGCAAGTTCAATTAAAAGAATGAACGCGACTGAGAGACAAAGGTTTTGCATTCGAGTCTAAGCTTTCACTTATTGCAAATGCTGAATTCCGATACATTTCGCTCAGTCTTCTGACATAGAGTGAAAGCTTTTTGCATAAAACCCATAGATGAAGTTGTTTTTCATATCCCCTTAAACCGAAAAGTCATTGCGGAAACATTTACCTTTGCATATAGTCCTAGCATTTACTTCAGCCTATCACCTCATGAGCTAAGGTTGGCATGAAACGTTTTAAGGATCTTTGGGAGTCGAACAAAATTTCATAAAAAATAAACCTAATTCAACCCCTTCAATCCACCTCGTCACGTTCACAGCAATAATTAAATAGCTAACTTCCCTTCCTCGCTAAATTATTATCAATTAAATTATTAAAAATATAGGTTTGTATAAAAAACTATTCTCCACATACAATATTCAATATCTGTATCAATGTGTGTTTATTTTACTTCTATTCGTCTATGCTAGGTTTAAATATAATCTCTAATCAATAATCAATTTATATTTAATGTTAATCATCAGTGATTCACTTGCTGATCCATCCATCAAAGTTAAACTCAGTTTTCCTTCGTTTTCTTATTTATTATCAATCGCTCTTTTTTCAATGATTTGTTTTTTATTTAAATAATTCAAGAAATAAAATTAAATGAAACTTAAATATACAATTAAATAAAAAGTTTAATATTAAAAATAAAATCAAAAACAGAGTGAAAAAAATTAAAACAATTTAAGGTTTGACTTAGCCTGTTAGGGGATGGAGTTTGTTTGTTGTTGTTTTTTGTAAATACAGTAGATGTATGTAAAATTATGGATCGACCATGTACTTTTAGTTTTTACACACTTTTTTTTTTTTATAAGTTTAATTAAAAATAGTTTTTTCTTGACCTTAACATTTATTTAACCACAACGTTATACCATTCAATCGATATACATACACATTCCTATTTATACTATGTAGATATTGATTTATATAAAGGTCTATCATATATACAAGTATGCTATATGGGTTTTGTGTAGTAGTGTTAGTTAAATTAGAGTTTATTTTAATCTTTTCATTGCCTTAAAAACATTTTACATTTTTTTTTCTTTATAATAAATTCTGTTTGTTATTTAAATTTTTATGTAAAAAAATAATTTACAACTTTTTATCCTTTTTTTAGTTATCCTTTGTATATATAAATTGATTTTTTGCTTTTTATTTATTCATTTGTTTGTTTTTTATTTTATTTGTTGAGCTTTATGGGAATTAGGATCGACTGTTAGAGGGTAGAAAAGATTATATTATTTAAAAAAACAATAATAAAGGAGCATAGGCGAGGCGCTTGGCTGCCCGCCTTTCGTTGGTCTAAGCTATAAAATAAAATAGCCTTTTGGAGAGTTTTCATCTTCTTTCTATCGGAGTTGAACTAATTTTTGGGAAAGGACCTCGTCGGTCCATCGAGTCGTAAAGAACGTGGATTTTCCAAAAAAAATATAAAACAATCAATGAAAACACAACCCAGCGTGGTTTCAGTTGTTTCCTGGTTTCGACAATCACTTTGGCTTAAAACGAACGAAAACACAAATCGAAATTTCCTAGAAGAATTCGAAGAAAGCTGTGAAAAACTCTCCAAAATAAAAATAAAATCGATCGGAAACGATTCTCTTTCAGAGAACAATTTCCACGGCTAACTCTATTTGATTAGATTTTCGAATTCGAATGGCTTTTGTCACACCACGAGGTCAATCGCTGAGCCGAGATCCCGTCATTACCGTCTACCATCTGTGATATCAGTGCCTACCACATCATCTCTAAAAATTTCTATACATGAATCACAACCTGTAGGCCAGTGACGTTATCGCTCTCGCCTTTTTTTTCGCTTAAAAGAAGGTAGAAAGTATTTTGGGCTTAATCGGGGGACCGAGGGCAGGATTGGGTGAGACTTTCTTAATGGGTTATACAGATATTTCGTAGTTCATATCATAGACACTGGCCCGATCGGGTGTTGGCGTTGTCGCTCGTTGCTGATTACCGGCCGACGAGGGCCCTAAGCTATTTGCGGACATACTATTCGCTGAATTAACCACACTGCCATTATTTCGCGCAGATTGCTGTTGCTGTTGTTGATCCATCGATTGCATTTCCATGGAATCGGTCATTTCAAGAGCACGAACAAATGACATTGGTCGTGTCGGTGTTTGTTTGCGTTTGATTTGCGGTGACGGTTGGGTTTGAAGATTTGGATTTGGAGGGAATACAGGCACGCCACCTCGTAACGCTGGTTGATAGCCACCACCGCCGCCGGTACTAGAATTGACACCACCGCTCGCACTGCCAACAATTGTATTTGTGGATGATGATTGAGCTACAACTGTGCTGGTTGAGGGATTATTGCCGCCATATCGCATTATGCCGAATGGCTGTGATGTTTGAACTGGATTTGGTGTCAGATGCTGTGAAGTGGCAACCACTATTGTTGGACTCGTCGGATTCGAGCGATGGTGATGAATGTCGTACTGGATTTGGTGTTGTTGTTGTTGTTGCTGCTGTTGTTGATGGTATTCATTTAACGGTAGTCGAACTTGATTCAAGACATGACCCAACGGATGCTGTGCCATATTCATATATTGTGCAGGATGGTGGTTTGGCATAGTGCCTGCACTATTACCACCGCCACCGCTCGTATTGGTGCTGAATCCCGGTGATGTGTCTTTCCACATGTAAACGCCTCGTTGTGGGCTCCCGGCTAGTTCTCGGATATTGTCGACAGTATTGTTCGTTCGAGCGTAGGATAATTCGTTGGCGACAGAGCCACCACTGCCACCGCCTTGTCGGACAAGTTCGCCTTCGGATAAAAAGCGTCGTTGCGGTGATCCATATTGACTACTATTGGCCAACATCATACCGCCGATTGCGCTACCGACGCCGTTGCCACGTTGTTGCTGTTGTTGTTGTTGCGATAGACCATTATGGTGCATCATCATTTGCTGCTGCTGTGCCTGAGTGGGAAGACCAGTTGTGTATTCGTAGTAGATTTGTGACGGTTGTTGTTGTTGCTGCGAAGTATTGGGCTGGAGCGATTGTTGTTGTGTGAGGCCGACACCGATGAAATCTGGTCGTCGTGGTTGAGTTGGAGTGCCGGGATTGGACCTGCATCAATGAAAAAAAAACAAGATTTGATTAGGATTTGCACACGTTCGATGGAAGCTAAGGGTTTATATTTGTCTTGTAACACAGGGTGCAGTCAAAACAGTCTTTTTCGGTCAAAATATATATTTTTTTCTAAGAAAAGACAAACTAATGCGCGATCAACAAAAACGCAAGTCTTGAAAACAAAATAGTACAAAATGGAGATCGAAAAGTTCGGCAGATGTCCTGAGATGTGATACGTCTTTGTTGTTTAAATAAAGATGGAAAGCGAGTAAGCTCACTAGAGCTGACAATAGACAATGGTAATGAAGGCTAATCTAGTTTAATATATTGAAATCTTGTTATTTATCGAGCAGATTTAGCTTGGATCGTGCCTAAATATGAATAAGAAGATGTGATATTATGAATGTATTAGGCAACTGAGAAGGGAAATGGTAGGTTTCAACACGGAAAATAAGGCTTGTTGCCGCGAGATAGTTATTATGTATTTGCTTAAATATGTACATACATACGATAAAGCTATTTCCTTAGGGGAGAAATGGAATCGATTACGGCCTATGGAGGAGGAAGCATAATTCTCTTCTCTCATTCACTTATGTTGTGTGCGATTTGTTTTTCACACAAGTGAACGGGATCTAAAGTTAAATGCCGAGCCGAGAAGCTTTTTCAAGGCAAGTGTACAACGCGAAATGAACATTCGATGGCGTTGGTGTTACCGGGATCCAAACTCGCTCAACGTGCGTCAGAGGCCAAGACACTACTCACTGCACCACGGCGCTCTTAGACTATAAAAAAAAATTGTAGCTGAAACACATAGAATTCTTGTTGAGAATTACGGTGAGTATGCTCTAGCACGACTCCACGTCTCAAAAATAATAATAACGCTCTGGTTCCCCGAAAAAGTTTAAATTGGAGACATTACGTCATGAACACGTATGCTAGAGGCGAGCTGAACTTGCAAAATATACATAGATGACACAAAAGTTTGAAAACATAAAGAAAGATTTTGGAGTAAGGATATTGTGTTGTTATATGATTTGAAGCCGAATGGGGTGGAGTGACGTTTCTATCGCCGCTAACCCCTCCTCAGGTAAAGAAATCCTTTTCACGGATCATTTCTCTGACTCCGGCCTTCTGCAACTTAGTAACATGGACAGACAACCTGACCTGATTTTCTCATCTAATGCCGTAAACTGCGTTGTTACCACGAGCAACCACCTTCATCCACCTCTATCGGTAACTCTTTCATTCGAGACCCAATTCACTATTCTTCCCTCCGAAAATACGTACTGTTCCAATTTCCGGAAAGCTAACTTCGCGAAACTAAATAATCTGCTCAACAATGTTAATTTTAACTTCCTCCTTAACCCAAACTCACACATATCCTTAAAGAAAACTCTTGCGCTATTTTACACCAAAATCCTAAGCTGCTTCATTTTTTCAGTCAGTACACTTCATCTCCGCCCTGGTATACCAAGGAACTACGCTCTTTGCGCCATAAAAGAAACAAAAATTGGCACGCCTATTTTAGATCCTCCTCTGCATCTGACCTTTCTAATTACATGCAGTCCTACACTAAATTTGCACAGCTATCTGAATCATTCTATCTCTGAGACCTGAACAAAATGCAATCCTCCCTTATCTCTGACACCAAGTGCTTCTTCCACTTCATTAATACAAAAAGAAAAACTGATAGCTACCCCGCTACATTTAATTTTCTCAATAGCTCTTCCAACAAACCCGAAGTAATCGCCAACTTCTTTGCTCATTTCTTCAGCCAATCATTCACCGACCAGGATCTTCAACCCGATCACGACTATTTTCGATATTTAAAAGACTACCGCCAGACATCTCTTGTTTCACTGAACATAACTCCCGACTTAATCGCCGAAAAAATACGCAACTTAAAGGACGACTACTCTCCCGGTCCCGACTGTCTGCCATCCATAGTTTTAAAAAAGTGCGCGAATCATCTTATTTTACCCCTTACCACTCTATTTCAAAGCTCTATCTCTCAAGGACTCTTTCCTAAGCTTTGCAAATATGCTTATATCATTCCAGTCCACAAAAAAGGACCGAAAAATAATGTGTCCAACTATCGTCCCATTGCCAAGCTCTAATGCATACCCAAACTTTTCTCCTAACCAACATGGGTTCCTAAAAGGTCAATCGACAACCACTAATCTAGTTGAGTTTGTTTCACAATGTTTGTGTGCACTCGAAGCTGGCAAAGAAATAGACGTTGTCGCCACTGACTTCAGCAAAGCCTTTGACAAAATGTCTCTCCAAATTATTCTCCTCAAGCTCACTGCCCTCGGTTTCTCTCCCGGTTTTATCTCATGGATCAAATCTTATCTTGAAGATCGTCAATATAACGTTATCTTCAGATTTTCTATCTCTGATCAAATTAATGCTACCTCCGGTCTCCCGCAAGGTAGTCATCTCGGCCCACTGATATTTATTCTAACCATTAATGATGTTGACAGCGTTGTTCTGAATTCTCAGCTCTCCATACGAAAATATTTAAACACATATCATCAATTAGACCTTTCACTACTTGATGTCAAAATAACCATCTGGAGTTCAATGTCAGTAAATGCCAAACCATCACTTACTCCCGCAAGTGCTCTTCCTCACCACCCAGAACCTACATTATTCATAATGAAACCGTTTCCCCTGTCAACTTCTTGGTTGATCTAGGGGTTATTTGTCACCGTGAACTCAACTTTCGCCTCCTTATCGACAACATTATCAAACGTGCTAACTCTGCCCTCGGTTTCGTGAAACGTTGGTCCAAAGAATTCTCGAATCCTTACGTTACGAAATCATTATACATCACTTTCGTTAGGCCCCTACTCGAATATGCTAGCCATGTCTGGTCCCTCTCTTACGAATCCCATACTACGCGTATTGAAGCCATTCAATGCAGGTTTAACCGTTTTGCCCTTCGTGGACTTCCCTGGGCCGACCTTAATTCACCACGGATCGCCTAAAATGAATCAACCTCCAACCCCTTAAAGAACGACGTGATGTTACAGACATTCTATTTATTCATGACCTTCTCAGCGGTAACATTGACAGCCCCTCATTATTGCACATGATTCCCCATTACACCAGCCCACGTAACTTTCATCCACGCCCTTTTCCGAATAAACACTCACTGCACAAATTATGTCTACCATGAACCAATGTCCAGAATGCTTCGCAAAGCTAACACCAATTTTTTCGACCTTCACCTCAAAAGTTCAGCCTTAGAATTGCTCTATACCACAACCCTTCACACTCTCCTTAATCGTTTCCACCCTGCCACCTAGTTAATAAGTTATAGTTAAGTTATATGTAGTTTTCTGTTAAGGCTTGCATTAAGCTAATGAAGTGCCCCTATGGGGGCGTCAAATCAAATCAAATTCTATATGACAACGCTCGGTGAAAACCTACTTGGAAACTCAAAAATAAGACATTGCGATCGGAACAAGTCACATTCTATGGCACACGATTCCAAAAAACGGATTGATTCTGAAATAGCCTCGAAAAGACGTATTGTTTTCCGACGTGGAATTCATATGCTGCCAGGATGATGGTAAAAAGTAGTGGCTACCGATGGGCAATATAGTGACATATTTTTCTTACGACTTATTCTCAATAAAGCATTAATTTCTACATTAAGAAACGAAAAAAAAAATCGAAGTTCTAACTACATAAAGTGTGTCTTATGGCAGAGTTAGGACTTTTAAAATAAATTAAAAAAAAAAAAAAACATACATTTTAGGAATCTATATATTCCAGTTAACAATGCGGGCTTCATTTTTTCAAAATTACGCAGTTCACTTCGTTGCATTCGTGGAATCAGTTGATGGTGGAGCATAACAGGTTCAATTTCACTTATTTCAGGCGACATTACGATACCTATGTACACAAAAAATTATCGATCGATGATAGCGGAATCTCATTGTTCCGATAACAAACGTTTAATATCAATTTTTAATGTAACAGCGCACGAAGTTGGGAAATTGGCTGCAATTTCGTTTATAATTTATCCAAAATGTGTAGTTCAAAGCTCCTAAAGTCATTTGGTTAAGATTGTAAAAAAAATTCAATCAATTTGGTATTTTCATAATTTTACGCGAAGTAGTCAACACTCACTGTACTTGTATCGCACTACCGAACCGAAGTGAAACGTCATTGGTCGCGTGTTACATGCACAGCGAATGCTAACATACCCCAATATCAACAGCAGTCACGCTTGCGCACATCGGGTGTTCGTTTTTACCGCGTTTTTCTAATCATACTATGTTATTAAATAATATCACTGCATTCTCGCGATAGATGAGTGACTGATAGATGGCTGCTACTGAAAATGTATCGCGAACACTTGACTTTTCGACACGGTGCGGATTATAAGCGGTTAATAAATTGTATTAAATTATCTCAGCTTGTTTTAATTAAATATTCTCCATTTGGTTACTCGCTGTTCAAACTGGTACGAATCAGGCGAATTATTTTGGCTCACCTATGAATATCTAATGTTGTACATGCAACAAATGGCCACCGACCCGTAAAGTATGATTTTCATCCTTTGAGAAATGCTTCAATTGCGAAAGTACGGTGCGCGCTCGACCGCTGCAACATCGTCACTGACAAATCCACATCAAATACAACAGCGTCTTCTTCTCTGAGATCAACTCAAATGGTTAGTTGATAATTTAATTTTAGAGTCCTAGCTCTGCCGTGAAGACTACCAGTGGGGTTTCAGGCTTGACGAGTGACCCGATTTTTACTAAACGAAAGCTTTTGAAAAAGAAATGGGAATTATACAAAAACGTCCACGAACTATTCGTAGATTTTAAAAAGGCGTATGACTCTATAAGCCGATCAAAAATAGTGTGTCATTATAGGGAAGAGAGTCCTGGAAAAGTTAGTGAAACCGAGTTAAAATTTGCCCCATTCAAAATACGCGAAGAATTCAAACAAGGAGATGTCTCGTTACCACTCCTCTTCAATTTGGTGCCTAAATAAATAATGAGATCGAGGGGTGATCCAAAAATAATGATAATCGGTTAGTTCCAGTCGGCAGTTTTTTTGCTTACTAATACATCCACCAGAACACGATTACCCAGAGGTACTCGTACATTCATTTGATTATAAACCGTCGTTAACATCAAAATAGAGAAAAACGAAATAAGAACTGTCATCACGTATACCTCTGCTTGAAAAAACTATCTAGCAAAGACATATACAGCGATTTAGTGAAAACATTGGGAGATTCTGCTACTCCATATGCTATAGCAGCACGCTGAGTCAATGCGTTTAAGCTAAGCAGAGCATCAATGTTGCAACACAACATGGAGCATCAAGGAGTTTAACGACTTCATACCCACGACACATTCTCCGTCGGCAAAACCAATTTCAACTAAAAATGCCGACGGCAAAAAAATGATCGCATCGGACCCAGCTGACTAAAACAAATTGTGAGCGCAGAATAGTCACCTATATTGCGGGGTAGCCAATGCTGAGAAAAAAGACAAATCACCAGTTGACTCCGCTCACTGAGCTACAATGCTATTACAATGCATAATGGTCGGGTGCAATGATCGCAGTCGAATGATCAACGGCAAAAACAGCTGATGAACCATCGAACGTTTCCTTATATCAAGTACACAAACCACAATGATTGTCTTCCCACTGCTCAAACCGAATAGTTCGAGCGACTTTTAAATAAATCGTTTTCCCCAAGGAAGAAAACCTTTTCGTTTTATTTTCTTCTTTTAATTTCCAGTTTTTCGGCAATGGTTTTTTTTTTTTCTTTTTCTTTTGCAAGTATCCTTGCGACAATCCACTCAAGGTGAACATCGTGGAGGACGTCCATGTTCCTCACTGAAGATAACGTAAAAAAAGAACAGAATCCTCTGCAGGTTGCATACCGAGAATATTAACCGACGAGCAAAAGAAAAAAACGAGTCGACATTTCGACGGTGAATCTCGAGAAGTTCCCAACAGATCAGGAACTGTCTTTGTTACGTTCCTTGATCGTGGATGAGACCTGGATTCAACGTTTTGACCTTGAAACCGAAAACCAAACGATGACTTTGAAGCAAACCTATTCACATTTATGTTCGGCTGGAAAGGTTATGACATCCTACGGCGTGGAGTGCCAGTCGTAAGTGGCGATTAAATTCCTCATGAATCCCTGCGGCAGAGTTAAGCGCAAAAAAAGCGCAAATTTGAAGACGATGTTGAAGCGTTTTGGGAGTTTCAAGACAAAGAATTTTTTTCTAAGCAAATCCTGGGTTTAGAAAAATCATTTTTTAAAACTATAATCATCGTGTTTTACTTTCATTATCATTACTTTTGGATCACCTCTAGTATGTTTAATGATGGACTTGGATTGGTCCACACATTGCACCTGACTGTACTGTCCGCAGCGGAACGTGCTATAACTATGTAGATATATCGTTCGGCTCACTACTCTTTAAATGCCGGACGAACTCGAACCTACATCTTTAAATCCCTAACCGGTTTTCTACCAGCTCAACACATAAACTTCGACAAATGGACACACATAAATGGGTTAGTTCTGGCTAGTCTCAACTACCACACTCCGGCCGCAATAGACATCCTTCTTGGTAGCGAAATATACGCCGAAATCCTCCTGCCAGAAGTGATCAGAGAGCAGAATTGCCCCAAATGCACAAAAAACAAAATTGGGATGGATTGGTTAGGCTAGACGCTTGTAAGACGCAAATAAGGAGTTTCGTCCAAATGTGCGATCTTGATTCCCAACTACGAAAATTCTGGGAGATCGAAGAGTTGCCAACGAAGAAATGCGAAATTGAAGAAGAAAAGCGAGCAACACAAATACACTTCGCACCTAATCAACCAGTTCCTATCACCGAAGCCATCCACAAGTACTCGAGCGCTAACAGAATGACAAGAGTACTTGCTTACTTGAGGTTCGTATCAAATCTGCGCAAGAAACCTACGGATCGAAAACTGGGCCCACTTTCCCCTTTGGAACTCTGGACCACAACATTGGCAATCGTCCAACGTGAAATGTTTGCCACAGAGGAGAAGGACAACACTGGAAACATAAGGGGTCTAAATTCTGTGAATCCATTCGTCGATAAACAGGGGATTCTACGAGTCGGCGGTAGACTTCAAGACGCGGCCCTTGATTTTGACCAAAGGCATCCCATTATTCTTAAGGCTACACACCACTACACAAACTTAATTATCAGGGAAGCACACGAGAAAACTCTACACGGAGGAGTAAACAAAATCGTTCCTTACCTGCGCCAAAGGCTTTGGATCTGTGGCATCAAAAATGCCATCAAGAAGTACGTACATGGATGTACAATATGTTTCAGGTATAAGCCAAAGCTGATGGTGCAGCTGATGGGGAACTTACCTGCTCCTAGAGTAAGAGTTTCGAAACCATTCACACATACAGGAGTCGACTATGCTGGCCCGATCGACATTAAGGCATGGACAGGAAAAAATGCTAAACAGCTGAAAGGCTATAAAGGCAGTACACGTTGAAACTGTCAGCGATCTTATGACATAAGCATTTTTGGCAGCTTTCAGAAGATTCACAGCCAGAGGAGGATTGTGTTCCCACATCTACTCGGATTGCGGTACCAATTTTGTCGGAGCAAATACGGAACTCCAAAAGCAAACAAGGGAACGAAATGGCACTTCAATCCACCAGCATCCCCACACCTGGGAGGATTGTAGGAAGCCGGAGTGAAATCCATTAAGTTCCATCTCAAAAGAGTTGCTGACAAATATGTTTTTACATTTGAGGAACTCAGCACACTATTAACTCAAATAGAAGCTTGTGTATGTGAAAGTATGAATGTATGAGAAAGTGGCCAAGTTCAGATAATTGGGAACCGCATTGACTGATAAAAACGACATGAAGATCGAAATATGGTAAACAAAAGGCTGCATATGGGCTAGGATTCTTCTTCACGATGAAGGAACTATTCAAAACAACTCTTTTGTCCCATTTTACGGTTGTGAATTTTGGTCTCTTGCTGAAAAGTAGGAAAACAGATTTCGGGTCTTTGGAAACAATACTTTAAGAGAAGAACTCTCGAGACGAAGAAACAGGCGAATGGAGAAAATTACGCTCGACGAAATCTATTCAATCCCAAGCATTATCCTAGTTATAAAATCAAGAATACTAAGACCCGTAGAACGAATGGACAGTGGACGAACAGTCAGAAGAACGATGAGCCCAAGAACGAAAACCCCAAGGGAAAAAGATCTCCAGGAAGGCCATAACGTAGATGGGACAATATAAGGAAGGACGTAGAAGAGACTGAAAAGAAGAGCGAAAAATGAAGGAATACACTCATACGAGGGTGGTCCGATAAGTACTTAGCCTCACAGCCAGATGGCGCCAGTATCGCAAGAGCAACTTACTATCGTGTAGTACAGTAGAGTAGTAGACGGCTACTGTTGAAATTTCAGCCGGATCGGACTTGTGTTTTGTTTTGACCGCGTGTGGAAGCGGGAGTGTACGCGGATTTTAGAAAAATGGAAAAAGAGCAATATCGGTCGGTGATTCGATTCTTGTTTTTGGAAGGGAAATCGCGCAGTGAAATCAAAGAGCGTTTGGATGCTGTGTACGGTGACTCTTCTCCTTCGATTGCGACCCTCATAAAATTGGTTTAACGAGTTTCAACATGGTCGCACGTCGGTTTTTGATGAGCCACGTCCAGGTGCCCCGAAAACGGCTGCCACGGAGGATAAAGTGACAAAAATCCACGATCTCGTATTGGCAGACCGCCGATTGAAGGTGCGCGAGATAGCTGATAGGTATTTCAAAAGATCCCGTGGGTCCTGCATGAAATTTTGGGCATGAGAAAGCTGTCGGCGCGATGGGTGCCGCGTTTGATCACTCCGGACAACAAGCGCAACCGTGAGACCACTTCAGAACAGTGTTTGACGCTGTTTAAACGCAATCCGAAGGAGTTTCTGCGTCGCTTCGTGACAGTTGACGAAACATGGATCCACTGGTACACACCAGAGACCAAGGAACAGTCGAAACAGTGGACTTCACCCGCCGAACGTGCTCCGAAGAAGGCGAAGACTGTCGCATTTTTGGCCGTTTTCTGGGATTCACAAGGTGTGATCCACATCGACTACCTGGAGAAGGGCAAAACGGTCACAGGGCTGTACTATGCCAAATTATTGGGCCGATTCGACGCCGAATTGAAGAAAAAACGGCCCCACTTGGCGAAGAAAAAAGTGTTCTTCCACCATGAAAACGCACCGGCTCACACATCCGCCCTCGCCACGGACAAATTGGTCGAATTGGGCTACGAACTGGTGCCCCATCCACCGTATTCTCCAGATTTGGCCCCGTGCGACTTCTTTTTGTTTCCAAACTTGAAAAAGTCAATCGCCGGGCAGAAATTTCAGTCGAATGAGGAGGTCACCGCCGCCATGGAGACCTACTTTGCAGACGTCGAGAAAACGTATTTTTTAGACGGGTTAAAGAAGTTGGAGCATCGCTGGGTCAATTGTATCGAGCTAAAAGGAGACGATACTATATTGAAAAATAAATCGCCATTTCTCCAACATTTTTGTTTTTCTTTTGTAGGCTAAGTACTTATCGGACCACCCTCGTAACAGGGAGGATTGGCGAAGGATTGTCAACAAAGCTTTGAGCTACCGAGTACCCTGTATATCCCTAATGAACCTAATCTTTTATTCGAACGTTTAAAGTCGTGAAATTCAGTGAAGCAAATCCATGTTCACTTAAAATTCAAACCTACAACTAGAAAAAAATACAGAAACTCTTGACCTCGATGCAAGTCAGCCAGATCACAAGGCATAAAGTAAGAGGTTTGGACGTTTTTGTCAATTCCGAATTGTTGTTTAGAAAGCTGAAGAAAATTAATTCATTTCCGTTAAAAAACAGGTTATTGAGTAATACTATTAGCTGACAAACAAGATGACAAATCATTTTTATAAATTTGTTAATCCAATCTTAAAACATTTTTTTTTGAATATATGAATGCGGGTATGTAATGGATTTTAAAATCTGATTTGATTTCTTAAATGTTTTCTGGAACTCCTAATTGTATTTTTTATGTCTTCATTAAATGTTGTTTTCTTTTCTACAAAAAATGTGCATGATAATACGAAAATAGTTTTTTAATCGAATGAATTGGAAATACCCATGATAAATGTTTTTTTTTTTTTTTTTTTTTGACAAATCATTTGTTGACATTTATCGTCTAGCTAAGCGATGTATTTTAATGTAATGTGATTGACACATAGAAGCAAGAAAACTTTCTTCTTACAAAACTCAAATAAGACACAAATGCAAAGCAATATAAAAGGACATTTACTAAATAAAAAGCATCACAGAAACCAAGACCTAAATAATTACTTAACCAGAAAAATTGTTTTTCTTTTTTCTTTAATAAAATATATATAATCACAAGCCCAACCACAGCACTTAAAAGTCGTATTTTAACTGTACTCGTGAATGAAAACCATTTGCAAAGGACGGTGCGGACAAAACTTGAACATTTTTCTTTAGTATTTACAGTCGACGAACTCACCTCATGTTTTTTGTTTTTTAGTGTTTCTTTGGTTTTTGGTTTTCAATTGGAAGGACGTCAATGGGAACATTAACAATTTGAATCTATCTCTGGGTATAGCCTAATTGAAAGTTGTTTTTGCTTTATTTTAGTAAAAAGTTTTTTTTTTTTTAAATGTTATTTTGTTTATGTACAGAATGGATGGTATACTTAATGAAAATGTTATTTTTACATAAAAAATCATCAAAAGATGTTACATGTAAGCAAATGGCCATAAAGGAAACTGGTATATTTGAGGTTCTGTAGGTTATAGTGAAGTGGAGAAACCATTTCTAAGAGGAGGAACTCAGCTGGGTAATCAGAGCAATTTTTAATGAAATTACGATAAAACGCGAAGCAGAAGGAAACCTTTCTGTGATGTTGCAGCGAATCAATCGACCTTGTAATGCTGGAGTCTGCTATGAGTTTCACTGCGATTTTGGATTTTTTCTAGCAGGTGCAACGATGTTATAGATTGTGAGTAACAAACTCTTAGTTGGAGTGGATAAACGTCTTATAGGTGAGAAGGTCTCGGCCTGACACAGAAATGTCGCTTTAGTCAGAAAAATATTACGTTTCCTGCCTGGGTGTACGTGTTATCAGTTCTTACAACAACTTCACAGGAATTTTTGCAATAGACGTCTTGTACGTTTTTCTTTAAAAGGATAATGAAAAGGATGGATTAAACCATAGGGAAATTCATCCGAATTTGGTGTTGTTGATTGTTGATGTCAACCTTTATAAAGTGAGCAGTTGAATTGAAACGAGGTCGCATATTTCTCGAAGATGACCCGCGTAAAGGACGGACAGACTGTAAGCACACCGGACACCATCGAAAAAGTGCATGATATTGTGTCGGTCGATAGGTGCGTGAAGGGTAGTGGGATAGCTGAGGCTGTGGGGTATCGGAAAATCTTTCACAATGAATTAGTGATGCGAAAGCTCTGCTCAAGATGGCTGCTGATCATAAGCAAATGCGCAAACGATTTTCATAACAATCTTTGCACTAATACAATAGGGATCCGATCGATTTTGTATGAATTTGACATGGGTAAACCACAACGCACTAGAAACAAAACGATAGTACAAGCCGCGAAGTCGATTGCATCCGCCGCAAATGTCATAGCCAGTGTGTTTTGGGATGCGGGAGGTATCCTGTTAATTGATTACCTTGCAAAAGGAAGACTAATTACAAGCGTATATCACTCCACTCTTATTGGCCAGCTGGCTTGAAGAAGAACAAAATTATCTTTCACCAGGACAACGAATTGTATAGAGGGGTGCGTGGGCGATGGAAAAAATCGGAATTCGAAGTAAGATTTGCTCGGCCTGATCTGGCACCCTCAGTCTTCCATCTCGAAGAAATTTGTTTGTGGGAAAGGCTGCATTGCGTATCCAATGAAGAAGTTGAGGGAGCGGTAGATCAATATTTTTACAGTCTTCCAGATTCTCACTTCCAAGAAGGAATACTGATGTATTATAGAAACGTACCTAGTCCTGCCATAAGTTCTGTTACACAATTTCCAGTGCTTATTGTTCAAAACTTTTTTCCGGGAATAGAACCGTTAACTTTTTTTCAGAACACATGCACTGATCAGTGAAGAATACTAGTCAATTTGGTTTCAGTTTGCGAACTATTCACATGGAGTGGGGCGTAAAAGAGAATCGAGTCGCGGTAATAGTGTTTCATAAGTGCGGGAAGAGTGCTGGCCAAATTTTCGAGTTGGTAAAACCACTCGGAATATCAAGAATATTCGTTTAGCGTAGACAGGCCAAGAAGTGGTCACCCGTGCGTCGTCCGTACGAGTGCGGTAGTAAAGGCAGTACGTGAACGAATTCGGAGAAATCTCCTTAGGAAGCAGAAGATCATGTCCAAGGAATTGGATATATCAACCAGATCCATGTCTAGGCTGATTCAGGATGATCTGCATATGAAAGCTTATCGTCGGTCCACGGGTCATCTTCTATCTCCTCGATTAAAAATAATTAGGCTGGAAAGATGCAAGCGACTTTTGCAGTGGCACGCGGGCAATGGCTATGAAAACATTCTGTTTACGGACGAGAAAATTTTTACCGTGGAAGAAGTTTTCAACAAACAAAATCACAAGATTTATGCCACTTCATCCAAGGAAGCGAAAAAAATTGTTCCAAGGGTTCAACGTGGCCATCATCCTGTTTCCGCAATGATTTGGTGGAGGGTCTCGTACCATGGTGTCACATGCCTCCATTTCTGTGAAAAGGGCATAAAAACTGATGCAAAGGTTTACCAAGAAGATTTGCTAGAGAGTGTTGTGAAGGGTTTGACCAATACCCTTTTCAATGGACACAGATGGATCTTCCAACAGGACTCTGCTCCAGCGCACAAAGCCGAAACCACGCAGGAGTGGTTCACAGTCAATATTCCGGGCTTTTAGCAGCAGAAGATTGGCCGTCGGGGAGACCAGATCTAAATCCACTGGATTATGTTTTGTGGTCAGAATTGGAGAACATGGCTTGCAAGACACCCCACAGAAATTTGGATAGTTTTAAAACAATATTAACCAGAGCAGCGTCCACGATCTCCATGGAAACCGTACGTGCCGCTACACCCCATTGGCCACACCGTTTAAAAGCTTGTGCAATAGGCGGTCATTTCGAATGAACCCTAGGTGCTTTTCTTTTATAGCGTTTTATATTTGTAGCAGAACTTATGGCAGGACTAGGTATGTTGAAGTCAAGGGAGATTATTTAGAAAAATAAAATCATTTCTCAGCTGAAAATCGTAGTCTTTCATTGTCAGGCCTAGACTCTCGTATAACCTGAACGGCAGGAGAAAAGTATTTATTTTACCTACATAGGAATCTTAAGTATTTTACGGCATTCTTGGAAATACCTATTATGTGATCGTTCTAAGTAATCATTGGTTTACAAACCCAAGATTAGAAGACTTTCTGTTTCTAAGATGCGAGTGCCATTCAGGGATAATGGCTTTAGGCCGGTGATATGCTTCAATAATAGGAAACATCATTGTTTTTTGGAAATAAAAAGTGTTTTGTTTCTATGCTATCGTTCAAATTCCGAAGTGTAGTTTCAAGAATCTGAAAACCAATATACAAAGCAAAAAGATCTTTCGTCAGCGAAGGAGTGGCCTGAATAAGAAGTAGCCGATAGGGCATAATTTATAAAAATAAGAAAAAGTGTCGGACACCATACGAAGCCTTGAGGAACACCAGCATTTATATCATTAATAGTAGACTTAAATTCAGCCTGAACTTATATCGAAGAATTCATAAGGTAAGTTCTGGTCCATTGAAGAAGAGATGCATCAATCCCGAATACACGCACTTTCAAAAGGGTTTCATGCTAAACTCCCCTGCTTTTGAAATATCAAGAATAACAAATTAACAGTTCCATCTTATATAGCATCAAATAATCGGTGGATCTGTTACTATGGAAATTATACTGCCAGTTGTTTAGAAACTTAAGAAACTCATACTTTATTAGCTGGGCGTTTTCCCCTCGTTTTCATGATCTTGGAAAGGTTGGATGATGGTGTAATGGGGCGGTAGTTAAGGTGGAAAGAAGGTTTACGTTTATGAGCTGGATAAGTGCGAGAACAGCTCAGAATAAAACGATGGGTAGAGAAGCTTATGCAGTGGTTTTCCAGCATTGAACAACATTGCTTAAAATTTTATGGTTTTATTTAGGAAAGATTTTTTAAAATCATTGCAACTGTATGGCGGTAGAAGACTGGTCACATGTTAATATTGGTACACTTTTATACAGGCGGGTAGGAAGCAGAAACTGGTAATTGCAAAATAAGCAGGAAGTAAATTAACTTCATCCGCAGTGGTACTTTACTTCTTTTACATATGTATATGAAGGCTCTCGATGTCATATTCCCGAGGGAAGTAAAATGCCAATTTGATCCTAGTGCTTAATTTATACAGAAGTTTAACAGAAAATGCATCTTTATCGAAGAAGTGGATAGATAAAATAGATAACAGAATCGATCACTCAAAAATTTTATTTCTGAACGCACTTAATCGAGCTGAGCAGCTTTTGACAAAAATTGCTTTGCATTACAAAATAAAACTATGAACAGAAACTAGAATAGATTAATAAATAAAATGTCCGAATTAGCGCTGTGTATGGGCTTCTAGAATTTTATTTTAGTTCTGTCTGATGTTGCAAAAATAAATAATAAAAACCAAAGAATTCAAGTATAAATAAATCAGAAAAAAAAAATCACACGTCTACAATCCAAATCCAAAACGAACGGAAAATTACACAACCAAATGGAAAAAACAAAACTCAAATCGATCGTCGGTAAAACTGAATAAAGCAATCGAATCGCTCAAATTAATTTTGTTTTTGTTTTTTCTTTGGCTTCATTTGTTTCTTTTTTTTTTATTTTTATTTAATTACCGGTCAAGGTAAATATTTATCGAAGGTACTCCCAGCTATGTCCACCTGGTTGCATGCACCAATTCAATTATTCAAGTTTTAATTTAAAATTTAATTAAATTCAATAATAAAGATGTAATTGAATAATAAATACGGAAAGAAAAGAAAAAGAGAAAAATAAAATAAAACTTCAAACGGAACAATTTTCTGCACATTGAAATTGTCTTTTTAAAATGTTTTTTTTAAATTTAATTAATTTTTTTTGTGAATAAACATTTAACTGCGCGGAACGAATATGAAATAAAATAGAAAAAAAAGGAAAGAAATTTAATTGGAAGCGAACTGAAGGAAATAAATGAAGTGCGTTAAATAGGAATATATACAAACCTTCGAACTGGACTAGACATGGCTAAAGGTGTCGCTACTCCTAGAGCTTTGATTCGTTGCTGCATTGTAGGCGTCGCTGAGGTAGCGCCTCGGTTTTGTGCTGCCGCTATTGCTGGATTGCTTGGATGAGTTGGCTGATCAGGCGAAAGCGCATCAGGATTGTAAACTCGCTGTGGTTCAAGCCCTCTGTAAACGAACAAAAACAATCAGAAATAGTCCGGGAAAGAGAGTTTTTTATGCTCATTTAGCTAGTGTTAAGAAAACCTGCTTTTAATATTAAATTATTTTATTATAAATATATATATAATATATTATAAATATAATATTTAAATTATTCTGGCCTTATTCATGGACAAAACTCTCACAAAAATACTACTGACACTGGGTATGAAGATCAGTTCAGATCAATGCACATTAAAAAGGAAAGTCACATTGGCTACGTCCCAAAATTCGCAGTGACATGTACTCATACTTCTTCAAAAAAAAAAAAAAGCGGAACTTACCCACAGGTGTATGCATTAATTTTAAACGATTTTTTTTTTGGCGGAAACAGCTTTTATTTAAATAAAATGGCTGAATTGTCCATCGCTAGCTATGATTTTTCCCCTTTTCTGGCAATTCATGTATTCCGGCCCAAAAAAAATTCTCACTTTTGGAGCCCAAGAACGAATCGTGCCACTTTTTTATGCCGTCGACTGAAGTGAAGCATGATTCAAAACTTCCCATCCGATATTTTTCAAGTAAGTTTTAATGAAGTGTCATGATAGAAAACTCCCATTTCGGGCATTTTTTCTTTATTGCTTGCTGCAAACACATTAATTGTTGTCGGTAAAATACCAAATACACAGCATTACCTTGACAGCATGGATATCTCGCTTTGCAGTCGATTTAGCTGGTTAACCGGGTTTGACATATGATTTGCTTCGCTTGGGATTATCATAATTAAGCGTTTTTCAATAAGAACGGGTAGATATTGAAATAGAATAAAACAAGCTGTAGGTGAGGTATTAACAAAATTCAATTTATTTTATTTGAAAGGCCCATGTATGCCATTACGGTATATGACATTATTCAAATGCCCCTCTCGGCTTCATGCGGTGGCACGCATCCGAATGCTCCAATTCACAATGACTCTTCCGCGTAGAGCCGGTGTCCTCTGTTATGTTCACCTGTGTGTGAATTTCCAATATAACACCTTAATGACATGGAAACAAAAGTCACTGTGAACTACAACCAACGCGACCTCAGTCGAATCTCTCAAATCCTATCTAGGACAACCACCCCCGGAGAATAGTGAACGAACATTTTCGACACAAACCATCTGCATCCCGTTCAGGTTTGTGACAAACACCATAAGAGCGCACATTCTTGAAATTGCAAGAATTTTTAAAACGAAAAAAAACCTTAAAGGGATCAGTCGATTGTGATTTATTCGCATAGACTTCCGATTTCAGGAAACTTCGCAAGAAAAAATTTAGCGGGGTGAAATCGCATGACCTTGGTGGCCAATTCATGTCACCTCGTTCGAATGTTATTGGTGAAGCACGTAGCGCCGTTCTTCTGATACCACATGTCATCTAGGTCCATATGGTTCATTTTGGGTCATATGAAAGTGGTTATCATGGTTCTGTAACGCCGATGACCTTGGCAGCCCAAGGTTTACACCAAACGGTAACTTTTCGAAGATACATTGTCAACTTGTGCTCCTCGCGTGGGTTGGTGTCGTCCCATATACGGCGTTTTCGCTCGTTAACACAGTCATTCATCCAAAAATGCGATCTGTCGCTAGATATGTATGATTTTTCGGGCAAAGTTGGGATCCACTTCCAAATGAAAGCCATTCAGCGACCAAACGGTTGTCCATCGTCATGAACTTTAAGCACCAGGATCAGTTCGATCTTGTACGGGTCTAAATCTGCGAAAGGCCGGCTTTTTGTGCATGGCGAGGATACGACTGCCTCGGGGTCTGTTGTATACTTTCACGGACCGGATCTTGCGTTCGTTTGACGTACGAATGTTGGCTGTTTGATTACCGAACGGGTCGTCCCAAATTTGACCCAAAAGGGTCGACTGTAGGGGGCCCCCACAGCTACCGTAAAATGGGCGCAACGTTTGCATTAAAGACTCATTTTGATAATAAAGTTTTATCATCTGGGTGTGCTGTAACTTATCATGGTGATCTGGCATCAGTAGCTGCATTATAAACAACAGTTTTGACAGATGTCATCAAAACAACATGGCCTCCACAGGCCGGCAAAATCTACCCGTACCAATTGAAAAACTATTTAGATTCACTTTTCGTCGCCAGTAATAATGCGATGCAAAAAAATATTTTTTAATGGCAACTAAGCAGCATTTCGGACATGCAAAATCGCTTTTCGACATCTGTCGGCCTTAACTCGTATGATACTCAATTCCCTTGCTTTTGAATCATTCCCAAAACCTTCAACTGTCTGGAACTGCAACCGTCTTGCTTGGTCAATTCTGAATGTTTCTGCAAGTTCTTCTTCCGTTTGACATGGATCTTCATAAAGTACTGCTCCCAATTCCTCATCTCCAAACTTTTTTGGCCGGTAAAAACCAAAACTCACAGGTCGAAATCGATGAAGTATGATAAGCATAAGTTTCCAACAGCTATCGATAGCTTTCAGTAGCACTTTTCTTCAAATTAAATAAGTACAATAAGACTTGTAAATAATAAACCATAAATGGTCTTTCGTTGGCACGTATTTTGACATTTTCGTAAATCAAAGCCAGAGATGAATGTTGCTTTAATATGTTTCAGTATGATCGGAGGCGCATAGTACTAGTAGCGAATTCTCTCATAAATCCTTTAAAATGAATGCATACAACCAATACTTACCCACAGCTCTCTAGAAACGAGTAACGTAAAAATTGTGTTGCGAATTTCGATTGTGACTAGTGAACTTTCAACTATACGAGCTGGGAAAAAGCTCCTATACAAACTATATAAACTTCTCAAAAACAAAAAAAAATATTTGCTCAAACCTACCTCTGTCTTGAATGAGGACTATGCCGCGGATGATACATTCTCATGTGGCGCGGCGACTCCGGACCGCCGCCACCGCCCACGCCGCTCGGTCCATTTGTTCCAACCATTATTGCCGTACTATCGGGCAAATAGAAATTACTGGAATTGTGTCGCTGCAACGGTGGGGTGGGCTCACAATCTTGACTTTGTGATGCTTGCGGTGGGTCCATGTCAGTGTCCGAGCAGTCACGACCCGGTGATAGCTGCATGAATGGGGCGAAATCATACTTTTTTTTTCAAAAATCCATTATTTGCTTTGTGCTTAAAAAAGGATCTTAGATTAATGAATCCTAAAAACTAACTATATTTTGCTAAATGTAATTTTTTTAACGAAAACTTAATTTTATTTGACTTTTTTTTTTAATTAAAAAAAAAAAAAGAAGAAAAACAAGAATGCGATTATATTCAAGAAAATGATTATGCTGTCGAAGAAAAATCATAGAAAACGAATTGTTGTATGAACCGAAAGAGAAAGAGAGTTGAAGAGAACGTGAACGAAATAAAGAAATAACTAGAAACGCTGATACGAATATTCAAAAATTGATTTTACTGAAAATTAAGTGTAATTCTAGATTTTTATTTTTCTGATATGTATGATAATAATTGGGCGGCAGATGTGGACAGTTTAATTTTGAATATACACACGATGTCTTTATGTTTTTATTTTTTAAGGAACAGGAAATAAAATTAATTACAAGAGGAAATGGGAACAAAACATCAAATTAAAAAATGAATCTGTTAAAACACAAATATTCATCAGATTAGAATTAAATATTTTACTAATAAATATATGAACATTGATGTATGTATATGGAAAAAAACAAAGTAAATATTATTAATTGAGTCGAACAAATGTAATCTTAGACACTAGAACGAAAATATTCTTATTAATAATTGATTAGATTCTGTAGTAAATAAAACAAATATTTTCTGTTGGTTTACCTTCGGTTCGGTGCGTTCTTTTAGTGTGGACAAGTTTTATGACCAATTATTTACAAAAGATCAGTAAGCAAAAAAAAAATCCAACTCAAGTACGAGTATAGAAACAAAATTATTGTTGCATGCAGACAAACTATGGTGAGCTAGTAGGTTTGTTTTGGTTTATTTGTTACTTAGTTAGTGCTAAAGGGAAATTTATGTGAGTTCTTTTTAAATGTACATTTGGGTGTTCACTGGTTTAATGCTTAGTGTGCAAAATTACGGGAAATAAACAACTAAAATAATGTAAATTATAATAAGGTGTAAGGTGGGTATTCAAACAAAAAGTATGTTTCTAGCGACAAGTTTACGTACATGCAACCGTGTTTCTATCATATTATGATGGGTCATCTAATAGTTACCGACTTGGAGCTTCACGTTTAAAAGAGCCACACATATTACACAAACCAAATCTATCTACAATTCTGATTGACTTGACGAACTGAATTTCTGTTTAGTTAGTCTACTATCTCTAATACCAAACGTAACTCCGATTGTTTCTAGTAAGATCGCGCATAATAAGGCAGGTGGCAACATTGTTCAGGTCATTTAAGGGGAGAAATACAGTATTGGATAAAACTAAATCACCCCCTGGTCCAAAAAACAAAATTCCCTTCGAAGCGTTCGGTCTTCCCCTTTTTTCTCTACATTTTAACTTTTAATTGCAACTTTTACTTTACAAAAATACCGTGCCAGGATACTAAGAAGGCATAGCTGAAGAAAGAAGTTGAAAATAACTTGTTGGAATAATAAAAAAATGTCAAAAAACACTAAGACTTCAAGCCGTCGAAAATAGTGAAGAGATCACGCGTACAAGATGTCAGACCCTACAAAAGGAAGTCGACCATCTCCTTCGGGGAAAGTATGTGCGGCTAAAACCGCGAGAGCAATGTGTGCAGGGCTAAACGCTGTACGAAAAGGATATCAGGCCAGATATGTATATGAGCTTATTTCAGACAACGAATAAGTTGCAGTCCAATGGAAAGACATTTCGATAAAGTGCTGAATGTACATGAAGAAACAGCAACGATGGAAAGTGGCCTTATCCATATAGCAGATCTTCAGGTAGAACTGCAAATCATTGAGGAATTAAAAGAAGCAATCCATCGGCTTAAGAATAACAAGGCAGCAGAAATCGACCTAATACCTTCGGAATTAATCAAATTTTCAGAAAAAAAAATAATGGAGAAGTTACATGGGCTCATCACAACTACAAAGTGCGCCATCTCATATGGGTCGATGTAAACTTCGAATAACTTCAACAATTGTCAACCGATTTTCATATGTCATAGCATTTTGGAAACGTCAATTCAGTACAATTTTAACCATTGAATCGCTTCACACCAAAAGAACGCGCGGAAATGTCCATTAAAAATGAACGCTCGGTTGTGCTAACTCAACGTGCGTATCGTGCAAAATATCGTGATCGTGTTGCGCTCAAAAAAGATACAATTCGTGGTTGGGCCTCGATTTTTTTTTCAATTTGGTTCTGTGGCAAGCTCTCGTGAGCAACCTAGGCCACGTCCGCGGCGTTCAAACTAATCTATTCAGTCTGTGAAGGACAGTGTTAAAGAAGACCCAAGTTTGTCATATCGGCGCCGTTCGCAGCAGTTAGGTGGGACCACTTTGCGGGGAATTTTAAAGGATGATCTTCACTTCTTTCCATACAAAGTGCAGACAACTCAAAGAATGTTGCCACAAGATGAGCCACGGCGCTTGGCATACGCACAAAATGTCGTTGCAATGATTAATGCTGAGCCGGACTTCTGGCAGAAAATTTTGATGACCGATGAGGCACATTTTACGCTCTCTGGCTCAGTTAATTAACAAAATTATCGCTTCTGGGGCACCGAAAATCCTCACATTATTCACGAAGCCACTATATGATCAAAAAGTTACTGTTTGGGCCGGTGTATGCGCTAAAACCATCATTGGACCGTATTTCTTCAAAGTTGGCGATACAGTGGATGGCGATCGATATCGGTGGATGTTGACCCATTATGTGGTCCCAGAAATGCGTAAAAAAGGCTTATTTCACGTAAACAAGACGGCGCGACATGCCATAATTACAAAATAATGAACCTTTTGCGTAAGAAGTTCCCTGGAAGATTGGTGTCAAAAAAGGGCGATATTGACTGGTGTCCGAGATCGCCGGATTTGACTCCTTCAGACTTTTTTCTTTGGGGATACTTGAAAAGCAAGGTGTATGCTAACGGCCCGAAGACAATAGAGCAGCTCAAAAGAAACATTCGTGGAAATCGCAGAAATTTCGACCGAAATGCTCGAAAATGTCATGGAGAATGCCCGAAAATGAGCCCATTTTTGCATCGGCAATAAAGGCGGTCATTTAATTGATATTGTTTTTAGAAATTAATCAAAATAAATTGTTAAGGTCTAAAATGAATAGAAATTTTTGAATTTCCAAAATCGGTTGAGAATTGTTGAAGTTATTCGAAATTTACCTCGACCCATATGAGATGGCGCAAGCGTTATATAGAACAATGAAATTATCCTCGAGAAATGGAAAAACTCGGTCATCATTTTCGTATTTAAAAAAGTAACCGGACACAATGCAACCATTACCGAAGAATAGCGATGCGACCAAGTTGTTACAAGGTGCTGTCAAATAACGGCAGTTTTTAGAAAGGAAATCGGAATTCCACGAAATGGTATACCAAGACATATTTTAGACATACTTATATCACATGAAACAAAGGACAAGTTAAAGTAGGAAAGGTGCTATCTAAAATATTCGAAATACTTGAGGAATTAAAACAAGGAGACTTGTCGTCACTTCTCTTCCGCCGGAATTCGTAATGAGATCCCTTCCAGAAAATCAGAGGGAAACTTAAATTGATGGAATCATATCCAATCTAGCTCACGTTGACGATCTGGACCTGCTGGGAAATAGTGAGTTAAAAGAAATGTAGAAAGTCTAAGGAAGTAGGCTTAGAAGTAAATGAAGAGAAAACCAAATATATGGTCACTGACTGAATTGGATCGATCCAAACCTTGCGCCTGACTATACTCGAGAAAGTGGATGAATTCAAATATCTGGCTTTCTTTATTGGCTGCCAAAATAGACCAATAAAGATGGAAATAAACAAAAGGCTGCATATGGGCAAAGCGTGCTTCTTCGCGATGAAGGGGCTATTCAAAACAATTCTTTCGTGCTGCAATACCAAATCCGTGTTTATAAAACCGGACACTTAACGGATGTGAGAAGACGGAAGAAGAAACAGGCGAATGGAGAAAACTACACAATCAAGAACTCAAGGCACTCTATTCAGCCCTAAACATTGTCCGGGTATAAAATGGCGAAGACTAAGATGAGCAGGAAACTTAGAACGAATGGACAGTGGACGACCAGTCAAAAGAATAATGAGTGAAAAACCTGGGGGGAAAAGTTGATGGAAGATATTGCATAGAACCGCGAAACATGGAAGGAACACACTCTTGACAGGAAGTCTTGGCGAGGGTCGGTCATCTAGGCTCTGAACGTTCGAGTTCCAAATGGATAATAATTAAACCAAGTAGAGTGATGTTTTCTCAAAAAACAAGTACAAAAGATAACTCTCTTATAGGCGATCCACGTTTTCCTCCCACCAAGTTTTTATTGCCAGTTTGCCTTAGCACAGTTTCAGTTTCAATCTTAAGTGTCCTGGCGATCACTACTGAAGATTCCATTCCATAAAACAAAGACAATTAAGGGCCCTTGTGGTTATTGCACCTAAAAGCATCTGATTTTGAATTTAGATTTCACAGCTTAAGAAGAAAAAGCTATTTCATCACTGATTTTCACACGTAGCGGATGTTTGACGCACCTATTCTTTGTTTCATAGTTTTGTGGCATCTAGAGCCATATTATCGCTGGATGCCCTTGAGTTAAGTTCTGCACCAAAAAACGTCAAAAGTTTTATGCCGATTGAGCTCCTGCTCTTAGAAGTGTTAAATGATGTGGTTTTCCAAACTTGGAAACGGTGGATGATGATTCCCATTCTTTAAGGCTGTCTGACATTTTGCGAGCTTTAATATTGATCATTCGCCAGTGGCCATGTCTTTGCTTAGACGACGTGAAAATGTGTCCTGTTTCGTATGGTACGAGGGTGGTCCGATAAGTACTAAGCCTCACCGCCAGATGACGCCAGTATTGCAAGAGCAACTTACTATCGTAGTAGACGGCTACTGTCGAAATTTCAGCCGCATCGGACTCGTAGTTTTGTTTTGACCGCGGATGGAAGCGGGAGTGTTCGCGGATTTTAGAAAAATGGAAAAAGAGCGGTCGGTGATTCGATTCTTGTTTTTGGAAAGGACATCGCGCAGCCTAATCAAAGAGCGTTTGGATGCTGTGTACGGTGACTCTTCTCCTTCGATGGCGACCCTCAAAAAATTGGTTTAACGAGTTTCAATGTGATGAGCTACGTATAGGTGCCCCGAAAACGGCTACCACGGAGGATAACGTGACAAAAATCCACGATCTCGTATTGGCAGACCGCCGATTGAAGGTGCGCGAGATAGCTGAGACAGAAGGCATTTCAAAAGATCGCGTGGTTCATATCCTGCATGAAATTTTGAGCATGAGAAAGCTGTCGGCGCGATGGGTGCCGCGTTTGCTCACTCCGGACAACAAACGCAACCGTGAGACCACTTCAGAGCAATGTTTGACGCTGTTTAACCGCACTCCGAAGAAGTTTCTGTGTCGTTTCGTGACAGTCGACGAAACATACATAGATCCACTGGTACACACCAGAGACCAAGCAACAGTCCAGTCGAAACAGTGGACTTCACCCGGCGAACGTGCTCCGAAGAAGGCGAAGACTGTCCCATCGGCCGGAAAGGTGATGGCCATCGTTTTCTGGGATTCACAAGGTGTGATCCACATCCACACCTGGATAAGGGCAAAACGGTCACAGGGCTGTACTATGCCAAATTATTGGGCCGATTCGACGCTGAATGGAAGAATAAACGGCCCCACTTGGCGAAGAAAAAAGTGCTCTTACACCATGATAACGCACCGGCTCACACCTCCGCCCTCGCCACGGCCAAATTGGTCGAATTGGGCTACGAACTGCTGCCTCATCCACAGTATTCTCCAGATTTGGCCCCGTGCGACTTCTTTTTGTTTCCAAACTTGAAAAAGTCACTCGCCGGGCGGAAATTTCAGTCGAATGAGGAGGTCATCGCCGCCACGGAGGCCTACTTTGCAGACCTCGAGAAAATGTATTTTTCAGACGGGTTAAAGAAGTTGGAGCATCGCTGGGTCAAATGTATCGAGCTAAAAGGAGACTATATTGAAAAATAAATCGCCATTTCTCCAAAATGTTTGTTTTTCTTTTGTAGGCTAAGTAGGTACTATAGGACCACCCTCCACACTTTCGTAAAATGTAACGAAAAATGATCGGAGATGGAAAGAGCAGATCGATGTGCTGAACCTGTTGCAAAGCGCTTTATACCCATTAAAGGTACTGTTGTATGCTTGGTGGGATTCTACAATAGAAGTATATTTTTGTCAAGCAAAAGTTAGTTAAAAAGTACAATGAAAATGCTTTAAGAACTAATAGAGCTTAAATAGGTAATCCCTCAGTACCAACCATATTCCAGAGACCCTGCTCCTTTAAATGTTTATCTGTTTCAGCCCCTTTAAAACGGTTTGTAAGAAAATTGCATTCCCCCGAAGAAACTGAAAACTTCCTGAAAGAACGCTTGTAAAACGGTAGGAAACGCAGATCATGGGTCTGGATTTTGCATCTTTCAATCGCATACGTCAAACCAAATGGTGATCCCAGACTATGTAAACTCTGACGGCTAACAATCGCTGAAGATGTTAAAGTTGTGAAAACTGACCACCAATGTTGTGAATCTTTAGTAGGTATGTTTTGTGCATTATGGACGACATAACCGTTCATCTAAGCGTACTATAGATAAAACTGTAAAAAAAGTGTGCGAAGAGACGGGCTCCATAACATACATAAGTCTTAACGCCTATGTGGAAGACATGGTCATGGTTCCTACAAGACGGTACCGAGAAAAAAAAATTCTGGACGAGTTATTGCGCGTTCTGATGCTGTGAGCTGGTCACCAAGATCGTGGGGCTTCTGATCTTATTTGTGGGGCTATGCAAACGATCGTGTTTATGAACATAATCTGCTTGACTCTTTGAAAACCAATATTCACTAAGTTATAATCAAGTTATTGCCTTATAAGCGCCCAAAAGTCCACAAGGACTCACGTTGAGGATATTTGAATGATATTATATTTCATTCATAACGACTTTCGGAAGCACAAATTGGATTACCCTACAAAATCGTTTCAGCCATGAACTTTTGTCCAATATAGGCCGTGATGATGAAAAAGTATTTCAAAAATGACGGTTACATTATAAAAATCTTGCATTTCTCAGATTATTTCGGTTTCAAACGATTATTTATTTGAATGGACGGCAAATACTTTAATGAGTTGGTAACATTATATCCCGAACGGTGTCAGGAACAGATTAAATGTTGAATTCCGAAAAAAAAACCAGACTATATTTACAAGAAAGAAGTATGTTACATAACGTCTACGTATTGTTGGCTAACCCTCATATGGTGTAATGTTAATTTACAAAAATAAAGGAGTAAATTTAATTATTTTTAAACACATAAATTGCACAAACCTTTTGGACTCAGGGCACATTACAGAGGGATATAAGATTGCTTTCAAAATATCGGAGAAGTCATATAATACACGAAAGCACCAGGTCTTGGCTGATGTTTTTTTTTTTATTAACAACAAGTAAATGCACATCCAGATGTTATACACAGTTAAAAAGAAAAAACGAAAACCCAAATGATGGCTGGGTAACATTTAAAAATTAAAAACAAAATACAATGACAAAATGAAACAATAAAAAAAAATTAATTAAAAACTACAACACAATGAAGTCGATGGATTGGGGAAGAAGGAACACGTTTAAGGATTCAAATATGATTTATCATAAACTTTTCTTTCATTAATCTACTACGAAATAAGGTTCATAAAAACTTACATATGCGCACATCTATGTGACATAATGTGTGAGCACAAAAATAATAATTTTATTTTAAAAAGAAATTAATTAAAAATAAATTAATTTAAAATTTTAATTAGAATATTAGAAATTTTATATATTTTTTGTGACCTAATTTGTGTTTATTTACTAATAAGGCATTTCAGTTAATCGAAAGCGCAAACAAAGACTGTTTTTATCGAGCCGTAAATAAGTTTAGTTTGAATTGAAACGTGACAGAGAAATATTTTTATTCGAAACAAATAAAATGAAGCGAAATAAATGTTGGGCAAACTACAATCTGGATTGGCTTATGGCCGTTTTAGTCTAATTTTATTGAAAAAATATAAAATGTGGGTCATTTCGAGTTTTAAAAATATTTCAAGCTCAATTAAATTAACATTTTTTCTTTAATATTCGGTCTAATTGTTGTTGTTGAAAAGGATATATTTTATTGTGGCTTATAATTCTTAATATGCGAATATGCCACAAATAAAAATGGCTAAAAAACAATTCAACAGGGAATGTTTGAGGCTATTGGAAACGGTTAACACCACGTAGGACTTGGAGATTATACCTAACCTAACAGCCATATTATCTACCATCCAAAGGAATGAGAGCTAGTAGAGAGGCATTGTAAACCGGAATATACGAATACAGTCGATTTATTAAAATACAAATTGAAATTTTATTAAATATAAGAGTGTCTTCTTAAACCAATAGAGAAGCTTAACATTTTTATGAAAATGCGTGGTTACTTATGATATTGCCGATCTACTGATCATTCCTAGGATCGTTGACGCGTGGAGTTGTGGGGAGAAGTTGAAAATTATTTTTTTTCTAGCGAGACGCAATTCAAAGCTAGTCTACCAAATTTGGCAAAAAAAAAAATAGAGAGATTAGGGCACAACGTCCTAACCTCAACGAACATGCTACGACTTTTGGAGATTGCAATATCTTTAACAGACGCCATATGAATTTTTTTCTGCATTCCGTCGTCAACTACAACGAGAAGTGCATCCTATATGATAAACGGAAGAAATCGGGAGAATGAGCAGACGCTAGTGAGCCTCAAAGCCTTGGCAAGGCAGAACTTCAGCTTAAAAGGGAAAATTGTAATATTGACAGTATGCTGGACGAGTGAGGAAGTTGTCTATTATTCGTTTCTCAAACGGGGAGAAACACTCATGGCCATGTTGTACTGTAGAGAAATCGTGGTAATGCATAACGAACTGCGCCACCGAAGCTATTACTGGGAAATGATAGTGTTGCTTGATAATGCAAGGTTACATACAGCACAGTCAATATTCCTGAAGCAAGCGTTGAGTAACGACGTTTTGCTTCATCCGCCCTTTTCAATGCTCTTCAGTAGGCTTATCCCCGACGAGTTACCACTTTATTTGTTTATTAGTTTAAGAGAATATCTCAGGAATAGTCACAGCTCATAGGCCCAGGAAGTCCTGTTTATTGGAGGACAGTGCCTATTTCAACACAGACATATTTGCTTTAGTGGAACGTTGGAAAAATATTACGGACGTAAAAAGATATTATTTTTGAAACTTTAAGCATATACGAGTATGAATAATACAAGGTGCGCCATCTCATTAGGGCCGATGTAAACTTTGAATAACTTCAACAATTGTCAACCGATTTTCATATGTCATAGTATTTTGGAAACGTCAATTCAGTACAATGACACCAAAAAGAACGCGCGGAAATAGTTTCAATGTCCATTAAAAATGAACGTTCGATTGTGCTAACTCACCGTGCATATCGTGCAAAATATCGTGATCGTGTTGCGCCCAAAAAAGATACAATTCGTCGTTGGGCTTCGAATTTTTTTTCTCTCGTGAGCAACCTAGGCCACGTCGGCCTTCAAACTCATCTATTCAGTCTGTGAAGGCCAGTGTTCAAGAAGACCCAAGTTTGTCATATCGGCGCCGTTCGCAGCAGTTAGGCATCTGTGGAACCACTTTGCGGAAAATTTAAAAGTATGATCTTCACTTATTTCCATACAAAGTGCAGACAACTAAAAGAATTTTGTCACAAGATGAGCCACGGCGCTTGGCATGCGCACAAAATGTCGTTGCAATGATTAATGCTGAGCCGGAGTTCTGGCACCAAATTTTGATGACCGATGAGGCACATTTTACGTTCTTTGGCTCAGTTAATAAACAAAATTGTCGAATCTGGGGCACCGAAAATCCTCACAATATTCACGAAGAGCCGCTATAAGATCAAAAAGTTACTGTTTGGGCCGGTGAATGCGCTAAAACGATATCGGTGTATGTTGGCACATTATGTGGTCTCAGAAATGAGTAAAAAGGACTTATTTCACTTTTGGTTTCAACAAGACGGCGCGACATGCCATACTGCGGACAAAACAATGTACCTTTTGCGTAAGAAGTTCCCTGGAAGAATAGTGTCAAAAAAGGGCGATATTGACTGGTGTCCGAGATCGCCGGATTTTACTCTTCCAGACTTTTTTCTTTGAAAAGCAAGGTGTATGCTCACGGCCCGATGACAATAGAACAGCTCAAAAGAAACATTCATACGGAAATCGCAGAAATTTGGACCGAAATACTCGAAAATGTCATGGGGAATGCGCGAAAACGAGCGTATTTTTTTTTTATCATTAATCAAAAAAAATTTTAAAGGTCTAAATTGAATAAAAGTTTTTGAATTTCCAAAATCGGTTGAGAATTGTTGAAGTTATTCGAAATTTACATCGACACATATGAGATGGCGCGTTATATTAATAATATAAATGCTGGTGTTCCTCAAGGCTCCGTATGGTCTCCGTCACTTTTTCTTATTTTTAAAAATTATCCCCTATCGGCTACTTTTTATTCAGACCACTCCTTCGCTGACGAAAGATCTCTTTGCTTTGTATATTGGTTTCCAGGAAAAGGCTGAGCTTCGCGCGCTAAATACATTTGACTATCGAATATTTTTTCGTTGGCCGCTAGAGACTTTTCTTTCGTCCCGAAATTGGGAAATTTCATCCATGAAAGGACAAATTCTTGCCAAGGTTGAGGTGATACAGCCCGCATCGCTGGAACAGCTCAAGGCTGTACCAAAAAGCGCATGTCAGAAATGCTTCGCTTATTGCAAAAAGCGCTGGCGCAAGTGTAATATATTTGAAGGTTATAAAATAGATTCATGAACAAATGAATATTTTTCGAAACAAATGAAAAGTCACCTTATTTCTTGAACAAACTTCGTAAGTATGTAACGACCCAATTTTTAAACGTAGATTTAATATAAGAGCAACAATGTAATGGTGTTAGATCTCGCCGGATAATTGAAGGCGATTTTAAGGATGAGTTAGATATATTAAAATCATGGGACCGTCCTATCTTATTCGCAGAGAGAATTTTGCAAAAGCTAAATGAAGAACATCTGACAGTGATCTACTCCAGTGTTGAACGATCAAGTGGAAGCTAACGGCTTACAGAATGAACTTTTTAGTCTTGTGAATGTTTCTTTCACGGAGAAGAAAAAGGGGAAGGCGCGTCTTCGTAGACCCTGGTATTTGATTTTTTTTTAACAAATTATTGTACAACCTTGAGCTTGAAATATTTTCTTGTTCTTTAACTGTTTTGTTTCACAAATCAAAGAGTTTAAAATTCTGTTTATTCCCTCACGCTGGATAGAGCACAACTACACTCTTAAGATTATGCTCCAAAACCTTAGCAATAAGCATCCAATTTGATTATTCTATCAAAAATTTGTAGCAATTAGCAAAAGTATTCTCAAAATATTTGCAATATTTACAACTTCATTCAAATTTTAAGTTTTAAAATCATTAATCTACTAGATACCAGTATATTATTATTCATCTCAAAATTCTACCAAGAATACAGGAAACAAAATGTTTGCATTACACCCAAGACGATTTCATCCAAGTTAAAAAAAAAAAACTCAAATAATTTAAACTAAAAACTAAAAAGGATTTCGTAAAATAATACAAGTTAGATAGGTAGATACAGATAGAGAAATAAATAAATGGAAAGATAAAGTAATAATTAAAGAGAAAAGAAAAGAAGCTCCAAAAGAAGAACAACAAAGGTACCCACCTTACTATAAAGCGTTGTACTGCCCGACCGTTGATTATAACCATTGCCCTGGTCCGTATAAGTCTTTACCTGAGTATGATGTCTGTCCCTGTCATAGTAATTGGATTGCATCCCCGTCGAATTTTGGCTGGCTATGTTGTTGCGACCGACGACGCCGGCCGTGTTATTCTCACGATCACTTGTTATCGTACTGATACCTTGATTCTCTTTATGCGAACGACGTGCAGCGTATTTGTCCGGTTTCAATAAGCTATGAGTAAGGGATAATGGAAAAGGATATTGAGAAGTAGAACTAAGAAATATTTGAGTGGGACTTACCTTGGATATTGTGGACCGAACTGAGTGTAGCAGCAATTGTGCCAACAGCCACGCGAGAAGGGGTTGTAGCCGCCTTTGAACTTTCCGGTGACTTGTTCGTTTGTCGTACGACCCCGAGACACGAGTACCATATGGAATCCTGTTAAGCCAAATATTGGGATTGCCAAAACGGTCACGATACCCATCAGGCATATTCTGTTTTGTTATCTTGGTTAAGGAAAATTTATAAACAGATTAAGAATCAATTATTCATGCATGCCAGGCAAACACCACTCAATTTATTTTGAAATATTGTCTAAATATGTATTTTCTCGGAGATTTTCTACCATGGGCATAAACCAAGTGATGCCACGCCCTCAAAGACCTGGATGAATTTCGTGTAGCCGCTGGGTAGCCGTAGTAACAAAAGCTAGGCATGTGGCTTATTATGGAATTCAGCCATCCTTAGATATTGGTTTGAAAGAAAAACATCGAAACTACCAACGCGTCCGGAGTTAATATCTCAACAAGCTCCCAATATGTCCAAAAAAAAAGTCCACTCATATATGATTACACACGCACACTGTCGAAGCGCCGAAATACTAGGATACGTAAAAAAACAAATTTGGAAACCAGCCCATATTCAATCTCGTTGGCAGTTGATAGCAGACTAAACAACCGGTTGTACTCGCAATAGGTACATACATGTTTACGAATATGTTCTAGACATATTTCAGATATTTTTACCAACATTCAAGGGAAAAATCGAGTGAATCGGACCAATACTACCTACTATTCAGGTTTCTTTTTGAATACTTTAAATATGATATGAGCCAGAAATAATTTTTATGGAAACAAAAGAATTACTGTGAACTACAACCAACGCAAATTCAGTGGAATCTCTCAAAACCTATCTAGGACAATCACCCCCAGAGAGTAGTGAACGAACATCTTCGATACAAACCATCTGTACCCCGTACAGGTTGTGTGACAAACATCATAAGAGCTATAGCTCTTGAAAAAAAAAAAACGAACCGCGAAAGGTGGAAGGAATATCGAAGGAACACACTCATGGCAGGGAGTGTTGGCAATGAGTGGAAAACGGGGCTCTGAACTTGTCAACTTCCCAGCTAAAAAAAAATAATAACAAAGAAAATAAAGTGGAAGAAGAAAGTTGACGGACAACAAAAAACAGACAAACTTAAGCGACTTAGGTCCGAAATATGTATGATCGGAGGTATCACAGCAACCCTGCTTAAAATCCGTTTATGCACCCCCGTAAGAGAAAAACGATCAACTTATGAATGACTCCTATAATCTACTAAGAAGAACATAAGCTCAATGATTTTAAGGCGAAGTCGAGCAAGGAGGACGTCTTCGAACGAGTCACAGAAAGGTATAGCCCACACAACACCACACAGAAAACGGATTTAGGCGAGTATACTTTGTGACAGGTCGACAGGCTTTGATGTGCTCGATTTCTATTATTTTCCAAGACTTGGACGAAACCGGTCGTATAATGAAAAATGCAGACAGAGCCACGGAGAGAAAAAGAATTAATACATGGCCATAATGCTTCAACGGACTAGACCTGCTCTACGAGCAGAAAATAGAGAGGAGCACGCGCTTCTGTTAAGAAAAGAAAGAATTCCATTTCGGGGAGATGGAAAGCCGATTTTGAAAGTTTTCCCAAAGAATAAAGCGAGTATGCTAATGCCATAAAGCCAAAGCGAAAGCCTGCAGTGATGAATGCTGACAACTTGTACTAGAATCAGACAATATTGAGAATATGGAAAGGCCATTTTTGGTCAAAATACGAGTACCGCTCTTAGGCATGACGAACAGCTATCAGGCAGAATTCCGTCCAACCGGCATAGACAAGTTTAATATAGCTTATAAATGGAATTGAAGTCCATAGTTCAAGCCATATTTTTTTGACGACTTTAAAGCTTAAAATGGCAGTGTTTATACATATTCATGTCATGTTTTAACATCTCTGTTAAACTCATCAGGCTGCGCAGGATGACAATGAAGAATTATCGGTCCACCATTAAGGTCATAAATGAATTAAGCGAGACTTTCGATACAAAGAGCAGGGAAGGGTGATTTCTTCAACATCATTCTTGAAAAGATCGTGTTAAACTCACTGCCCAATACCATTAGCATGAACGATTTCAAAAGAGACTATATCATAGCGAGAAGTCAATAATGCATTTGAGAGTGTTGGGGCATTGAAGCAGGTGTGACTAAAGTGGTTCTAACAGTATATGACGACCAAACCAAATATACGCTGTACCAATGAACGTTCAAAAGGTAATGAGAATAGCTATGTTAGAAAATGAATTTATTTAATATTATTTTATTTTTCAACGTAACCACCCTTTAGGTCAATACATTTAGCAAACCCTTTTTCTAGAGCCAAAATTCCCTTTTTAAAAAAATCTTCATCTTGAGTACTTAAAAAATCGTTTACGGCGGCCTTCACTTCTTCGTCATCTTCAAATTTTGTGCCTCTCAAGTGTTCTTTCAAACGCGGAAATAGGTAGAAATCACTAGGGGCCAAGTCCGGTGGGTATGGCGGATGATCGAGGATCTCAAAGACTTGTGCGCCGGCGCGTTGTCTTGATGGAACAAAACTTTTTTCGCGAGTTTTCCTCGTCGCTTTGCGTAGACATTTCCTGTGATTGTGGCTCCATATTCAAGGAATTCAATCATTATCAACCCCTGGCTGTCCCACAAAAACTGAGCCCATGATCTTGCCGGCAGATGGTTGAGTCTTCCATTTCTTTGGTGTGGGAGATGACGGTCTTTTCCAAGACATTGATTGTTGTTTCGTTTCTGGATCATAGTGATGAAGCCATGTTTCATCCATTGTTACGAATCGAGCCAAAAAAAGGTCAGGATCTCGTTGAAACAGTTCCAATGAGCTCTTTGAAATGTTGAGTCGCGTTTGCTTTTGTGCGTCCATGTAGCATTTTCGGGACCCAACGCGCGGATACCTTCTTCATTCCTAAGTGATCTTGCAAAATGCTATGCACACTACCAGTTGAAATCTTCAACTCTTCAGCTATAAAACGGACTGTTACACGACGATCATCCAGAACAATTTTTTCAACTTTTTCGATCATTTCCTGAGTGACTGACGTCGAAGAGCGGCCCGAGCGCGGGTCATCTTTAACCGATGTTCTACCACGTTTAAACTCTGCACACCACCGTGCCACTGTGGAATATGGAGGAGCAGACTCCCCCAATGTTTCACGTAAATCTTTAAAAATTTGTTCCGTAGTAAAATTTTTCAAGCAAAAGTTTTTTTATGACCGCACGGATTTTTATCCATTTTTAGCGAGAATTATCGACACGTCACAAACAAATAATTAATAAAACTGACACAGACAAGATAGAAATATAATTATTTGAGGGTATTATGACGAAGACCTAATCTTCCCGTGACCATATTTTTTTTTTCAAGTACCCCCCATAACTACGTCATTCTCACTGAATACATGTGAATATGATGTGCTGAGTTTTTTACTCAGAAATCTCAACAAAGTATTGGCCACTGTTAGCTATGACTCTTTCTGGCAGTTGATAGATTACCCGCCAATACCACTGCTTGTCTTTTGAGGCCATCAATCCAATTTTTGACTGCTTCGAAAGAATGGAAACTGTTCCGAAAGTCTACGCATGATTTTTGCGAATGGAATTGTGGAAACAGATTCATTTTTCGTTGCCAGTAATAATTCGATTCAAAAAAAACTTTTTTTTGTACCTGTCAATCAAAATTTCTGAAATAGTTGTTCGATTTTCAATTGATAGAAAACTGATTTTGCTTCTTTTCTATGGAGACAGTTGTTCGATCAACTTTCAATATTTCTACGTGTTGCTCTTGTCTTTGAGTTCAATCTTCATTTACAAATGCCTTAAGTTCGGAATCTTAAAATTTTTTTTATGGTCTTTCACGGTTTTTGATGCTGATGCCAAAATTGCCACTTTTGAAACGAATAAACCAAAAACACAAACCCTTTGAGTTAGAGCCCGTTAACCGGCAACGGTTTTCTTTGAAAAAAAGAAAGGTCCCTTCATGGTATGAAATTCGACACTTTCAAAATGACAAAAAGTGTTGTTTGTACAAAAAAAATTTTCAAAAAAGTTTTCTAAAAAAATATTTATTTATTAATCAAATCCTTTTTATTCTCTTTAAAGCAATCCCCTTCAGATATTCCCAACCCTAGATGCACTTTTGATGGCTATTGGATTATTCTTCCGGTGGTGCGATCTTTATCTTCTCAAAAATGGGTCCGTTCTTTCATGAGTCTTTTCAGTTTTGGGAAGAGAAATTAATTGCAAGGGGCCAAGCCTAATGAATATGGTGGCTGAGACATGATTACGGTATTGTTTTTGGCTAAAAAAAATAAGCGCAGACAACAAGCAGTTTGGTCAAAATTTAGTAAATTCGAAACAACTTTGCTAGCCCACTTTTCATGCCTAATATATCTAAACATCTTATAACCAATAGTCTTTGATAGTGATGCAACGATTCTCTACAACAATTTTTACTGTTTTAACGTTTGCATCCGTTGTTGACGTGCTGGGGCGTCCAGGGCGAGCATTAACACCTTCTCGGCCTTTAAACATTTTTTTCTGCTCAGAGTAGACTTATCAAATGCCACATTCAACATTTCAAATATGCTACTACGGCTACTGTCGAAATTTCAGCCGGATCGGACGTTTTGACCGCGTGTGAAAGCGCGAGTGTTTGCGGATTTTAGAAAAATGGAAAAAGAGCAGTATCGGTCGGTGATTCGATTCTTGTTTTGGAACTGAAATCGGGCAGCGAAATCAAAAGCGTTTGGATGTGGTGTACAGTGGCTCTTCCCTTCTCGAGTTTCAACGTGGTCGCACGTCGGTTTTTGATGAACCACGACCAGGTGCCCCGAAAACGGCTACCACAGAGGACAACGTGACAAAAATCCACGATCTCGTTTTGGCAGACCGCCGATTAAAGGTGCGCGAGATAGCTGAGACAATAGGCATTTCAAAAGATCGCGTGGGTCATATCCTGCATGAAATTTTGGGCATGGGAAAGCTGTCGGCGCGATGGGTGCCGCGTTTGCTCACTCCGGACAACAAGCGCAACCGTGAGACCATTTCAGAGCAGTGTTTGACGCTGTTTAAGCGCAATCCGAAGGAGTTTCTGCATCGTTTCGTGACAGTCGACGAAACATGGATCCGCAGGTACACACCAGAACCCAAGGAACAGTCGAAACAGTGAACTTCACCCGGCGAACGTGCTCCGAAGAAGGCGAAGACTGTCCCATCGGCCGGAAAGGTGATGACCACCGTTTTCTGGGATTTACAAGGTGTGATCCACATCGACTACCTGGAGAAGGGCAAAACGGTCACAGGACTGTACTATGCCAAATTATTGGGCCGATTCGATGCCGAATTGAAGAAAAAACGGCCCCACTTGGCGAAGAAAGAAGTGATCTTCCACCATGATAACGCACCGGCTCACACCTCCGCCCTCGCCACGGCCAAATTATCCGAATTGGGCTAGGAACTGCTGCCCCATCCACCGTATGGGTCATCGGTCGGAGTGAGGAGGTCATCGCCGCCACGGAGGCCTACTTTGCACACCTCGAGAAAACGTATTTTTCAGACGGGTTAAAGAAGTAGCATCGGGAGCATCGCTGGGTCAAGTGGGAAAGGAGACTATATTGAAAAATAAATCGCCATTTATTACTTATCGTACTTATCGGACCACCCTCGTATGTATGTCAAAACACTCAAAGTAACTATGAATATGCGTGTTGAGTTACAGAACGAACATTCTTGGCTAAGACGGACGACGTCTGTCGGGTAAGCTAGTTTCAAATAAATATTCAAAATGGCCGACAGTATCAAAATATATTTTAAAAAAATGGAAGACCGAATGTACTTAGCTCAGAAATTCAAAAAGTCACTTTATTTTTTGAACAAGGCTCGTACAATCACATCCTATCACATACTGGATCTTATTGATAGACGTTTATTTGCCAAAATACCATTTTTATTATTATCAACACTAACAGTTATGCTATCTATTAGTCGAGTCGAAATTTTGTATGAAGTAGTCAAATCCTCCGTCCATCCTAATTTACAAGCAACAAGCGACCACGACATCAACACTGCGATTGGCTCAACTTATTCTTCAATGGGCTTAAGAGGCAATTGGGAAGTAGAGCCTTCTCTCGTAAAACCAATATAACTGCAATCTCTTCCAACCCATAGTCATGCCAGTCCCCCTCTATGGCGCAGAGGCTTGGACATTAAAGTAATACAGGGTGCGCCATCTCATATGGGTCGATGTAAACTTCGAATAACTTCAATAATTGTGAATTTTCATATGTCATAGCATTTTGGAAACGTCAATTCAGTACAATTTTAACCATGAATCGCTTCACACCAAAGAACGCGCGGAAATAGTTCCAATGTTCATTAAAAATGAACGCTCGGTTGTGCTAACTCAACGTGCGTATCGCGCAAAATTTCGTGATCGTGTTGCGCCCAAAAAAGATACAATTCGTTGTTGAGCCTCGATTTTTTTTCAATTTGGTTCTGTGGAAAAGTCTAATCGACTGTCTGCCTAATGTTGTAAAACCAATGGAGTCAATCCGCCGTGAACTGTTTCGAAAAAAAAAAAAATGTTTGCACTGAATAGTCATACGAGTCACATTTAACATGACCCTTTTCAGAAAGGTACGTATCAACGAAGTCAGAAAATAAAAACATACATTCCCACCACGACAATGTGAACTCTCACCGTGCAGCTCGTATAATCGAATATTTGCTTAATCTCCTGGTAGCCTTTTGATATTCCCTAACGTTAAGAAGAAAAAGCATTTGAGGAAGATCGCTTTGCTAGAAGAGGCTGTTGGGACTACAGATCAACCTTTTGGCTATATACTTATCTGACTGAAAGAAATGTTAAAAGCGAGTTAAAGTCAAAGGAGAAGTGTTAAAATAATAATAAAACCATTTCATCCATTTAACTTTCCGTTTCTCTACATTTTCTGGAAGCTTTAGCATAGTGGTATAGCCCCCTTCTGCTATTATATTTCTACTTTACGCAAACGACTTCTACTAAGTTGTTTCCCACATCAACGATTTGCTTCAATGGGGACACATTCCAAGTCATTGGAAGCACCCCATATTCATATTCATTCCGAACTGAGACAGTTCAAAAGAGCTTACTCCAAAGTCAACTATCTAAACTGAAATTGAATACATCCCGGGACCAGTAACCATTGCTCTTAATGTCGAACGAAAGAAAGAAAACATCGACCTTACCCAGTCGTGTAATCTAACGTGACCTTAGCGTCCCATCATCCTAGTAACACAATATACATACATCCACTCCGATTACACATCTTGGATGATTCAATTCACATTCGCACACGATTACACATCATCATAACATAGATACAATATCTTTTTATCTACTACAGTTCGATTATGAAAAGGATACGCTACAATAGGTTCTGTTTGTCGTATGTTGGGCATGTTCTTCAAAACATAAAACAAACACAACGAGAATATGCTTAACATGTGTATCGAGAGCGATACAAGGAAGAAGAAGAAGAACCGATAATTCCTACGACCTATGCAATTGTTCACCCACGGACAATGATGGTCGAATGTCTGTAACGAAAAAAGCAAGACCAAAAAAAAAAACATGTGAATAAGTCAAGGAATCAATAAAAGTGTGAGAAGAGGACTCACCTCTATGCAATGGTTGCATACGGAACAATGTGAACATCTTGGCGGTCGATAGAACTTGCATGTGACACACCATTTCATTCGCACGGTGATTCCATTTATCTCAGCATTCTTATACAGCGGCGCCCGGAATTCTTCCTCACGGTCTTCATCTGGAGATGCTAAAAGAAGATAAATGAGATGGGATATGGAACAATGCATATGGAAATTAATTGAGAATTGTGGTTTCATCATAGAGTCATATGTGTAGTGCTGGGTGTCTGACTGGAAGTAATGGATGATGGGGTAGGCGACAACAATGGAAAAAATGCATTTATCTCTACTTCATTGGGGCATTGTTCGCCTCCGCAAAGTTGTCGGCAAACTCAAAACTAAATCAAAAAATCGACACAAAACGTGACAAAAACAAAACGACAGCGAGTTTACTGACAAGGCGTCATGATGCTGCTTAATCACAGTTCATCATAAATATAAATATTAATAGTGGTTGAGCCAATAAATGGCGTGGATGTTGCCTGTTAACTAATGTCATTTACTGATTTCGATATTATCTTGATGTATTTTTGTAAGATGTCAAGTATAGTCTGGCAATTTTACGAGGCATCTTTGTTATTCAAATTTATAACGAAAAGGGCGTTCTGCAAAAGTTCAATTTCATAAAATTTGTGAATTTTTCATTTTATTTAATTTTTCTTCAGTTTGAAGAAACTGGTGCGATATCGAACATGTTTAATAAGCCTGAACTCGCGAAGACACCACCCATATGAGCGAAATTGGTCGAAAATAGCTAGGCACCTCAATATGTCGCAAAAGTCAACATCAATTAAAAGGCGTTGATGCTGGCGAACTACGTCTGTTCGATCTCGATGCGAAAAAGAGCTACGGGCTCGCGGAGCGCGACTTCGGGTCTGCAGAAAAATCGCCGTCCCAGGGATTTGCCACTAACTTGGAAGATTAGCGCTAACGCCAATCAAATTCTGGGTAAGCCCATATCGATCTAAGGAGAGAATGCTTCTGGCGGACAAAGCCGTTAAGGCGTACCCACTTGTGAAATGTCATTGCTTCTGCAACGTGACCTCGGATCAGTTTAATCAGACAATTATTCACCTGTGCTCGCCTGGCTCTGATGCAAAGGATCTCGTAAGGGAAAAATTTCGTGCACTCAGATTCGGGTATCTATGTAACCCGAGACAAGTCTCGGAATCAAATTGCTATGAAATAGCGAAAGCGCCTCGGGTTCTGGTCGGAGCGCAAGCGCTCCGGGCTCTTGGCAGAGCGGAAAGGACCCGGGATCTCGTTAGAGAGAAAGCGCCTCGGGCTCTCGTCAGAGCGAAAGGGCCCCGAGATCATGAGGGCTCTGTTAGAGAAAGTTGATTTTCAACTTCCATTATAATACTGCTGAATCATCTCGAAGTCACTCGGCATAATGATGATAATGACGTCGATAGTTGGGCCTGACCCGTTGTTTAGGTAAATGCTGGTAGGATCAGCGAGTTCACCAGTCGCAGTTCGCAGTCTATAGTAAGTGAATGTCTGAGTGAATAGACGTGTTCCTTCTCTCGTCCGGCAAAACATTTAATTTCCTCCTTAATCGTATCGTAATAAGAGTGCAAGAGTGCGCGAACGTACAGACTAAACGCGAGGTTCATATTCATATAATATTTCTTTACCCCAAAGTGCTTTTAAACAAAATCGTATTTTGTTTCTGTCCCCATGTCACTCGAAAGTAACTCCAGCGCGGTTAATACTTGTTCCAAAAAACTTGCGGTTACCACTAAGACAGCAGCAAATATTCTCACTCAAAAGCAAATATTCGCACTCCTAATACCAAAAGTGCAACTACTCCTCTCCCAAAATCTCTCACTGCTGCTGACCTGGAAGCACACCGAGGTGTCAGCCTCTCAGCTGACATGGTGACGCTCCGAGATGATTTGCTGCAACAAATCTCAATGCTTCAACAAAGTTGCACAACATTCATCGAGGGTGTCAACAAATCACTGGGTGACCTGCAACTTCGTGTGAAACAAATTAAAAAGGGTCACGCTAAATCCCAACAAACTAGGAATCGGGAAATTGATAATCTGAGAGAAATATGTAATGCACTGGAAAGGAAGGAACTTGCAGCTGATGCAATCCTCTTCGGTGTCCCACAACTACCCGATGAAAATCTGAGGACTCTTTTTAACCAGCTCTGTCACACAGTCAATTGCAAACCTCCAACCCTAAACACCATCTTTCGTCGACCCTCGGAGGGATAATCCAATCGACTCACCCATCATCATAAAATGCAACTGCCCTCAAGACAGAAACATCGTTCTTAAATCACTCGCCGGCTATCGCAGACTTCAAGGTAAGCACCTCTGTCTCAAAGATATCGGCCTGGATTCCCACAAGCGCATTTATATAACCGAGAGCCTCAACAAAAGAAATCGCGCTCTTCTCCAACTAGCCACCCACATGAAACGCCGAGGCCAGCTATTCTTGGCGTTCACCAGACATGGTTTAGTAATGTTCAAGAAGCATAAAAATGGCAGCTACAATACATCAACATAAACAGCAAAGAAACACTTCACAGCATTGCCGCGAGATGTGAAACAGTAACAGAAGATGATGACAGCTTTCCAGCAACGTAACACCTTTTTTGTTTATATCTTTGTTTACTTTCTTGAATTTACTGACGAAATCCTTACCCTTATTAAACGACGTGATCTGCTTTATTCTAGATGGAGAAAGTACAAATGCTCAGTGCTACTGAACAGTTACAAGGTAGCACTTAATAAGGTAACTTCCCTTATTCGTAGGAATAAGCGACATTTCTATTCATATACCTTTTCTAATAGCAATTCAAACTCTGCTTTTTGGGAAAATGTGCGTCGAATGGACCTCTGCTCCAAAAAACATACAGCCCCTAATAACTTAGATCTGGAGGTTCTCAATAGCAATTTTGCTCAATGGTCGTCAAACGGCGATAGTTATATAACCCAACCTATCTCAGATCACTCTCAAAACACCTTCTCACTTTCAGGCGTTGACGAGCTCTGTGTTGGACTTACACTGATGAAAATAAAATCTAAAGCTATGAGGTAGGATGAAATTCATCCCGCTTTTATTAAAACACTTCTTCCCTGTATCCTGCATCAACTCACCCACATAATGAATACGATTATTACAACTTCTACGTTTTCAGAGAGCTGGAAAGTGGCCAAAATTATTCCCTTACCAAAAACAACATCTCCTAATGGTACCCAGTTTCGTCCAATAGCCATTCTCCCATATCTAAGTAAGGTTTTTGAAAGTCTGGTGAATGGGCAACTGAAACAGCATTTTATCAAAATCAATCTAATCACAAAGTTCGAACCTGGCTTTCGCGCTAAACATAATTGCACAGCGGCTTTACTAAAAGTCTGTGAAGACATCCGCTTGGGTATGGATAGCGATATGGTCGGATTACCTCATTTTATGAGCAACTCTCCTATTGATTCTTCTTCTTCTTTTCCTTTTTATCCCGAAGTCGTTATGGTCAGAAGTGTAGGACCATAACCTTCCCACTTAACTGCATTCCTACTGGTCCGCTTGTGGGGTCCGCCGAGTCCCTGCACGAGTTAACTCTCCTATTGATTATGTAGCAAAAATCTAGGGATACATTTCGTACCTAACCTCTGCTGGAATTCCGATGTGAATTATGTGGTGTCCAAGGTGTACGGTGACCTTAGAGGTTTAAGTCCAACTACCGAATATCTGTTGACCAATGTTAAACATAAACTTGTAACGTCTTCCATTCTACCCATTATTTTGTACGGTTGCGAGACCTTTCACAGTGTTGAAATCTTTTTCCAAGTCAAACAAGCAGGCACCCGTGCATTGGTTCTTAGATTTGTTCCACAGGATATCCGATACGAGTTTCAGTGCGACATGAATCGTGTCATGGATTGGTTATCCGGTATGATTTTATTGTCCCCATCCCAGAGCTCTATGGACCATCTTCTCGAAGACCTAGCTGATACTCGGAAGGAGAGCTATCGACCGGAGGTTAGAGGTGTCTTTATCCTTCTTGGGGATGGGTTTCACCACCGCTGTCTTCCAGGGTCTTGGATAGTAACTATGCGTTATTTCGTGCATTGTTGACCAGTATTGTGTCACTGGTAGAGGTGCCTGAACACCTGGATTACTACAGAGTACTAAGCTCTTCATTGATGATTGCTTTATTTGCCATAAGATCAATAACGATCACCTGATTAAACCAAGGTTCTCTGATCATCAATGGTCGATATCATTTCAAAGGTCGAAGTGGAGAAGCAATGCCCTGTTCTCCAGGTAGTGGTTCGGGCGAATGGTATCATTCACCTCATATACATAAAGGGTTTTCCAAAACGGACTTAACAACTTTTTTTTTAAATAAAACGCAAACCATTTGAGATATTTCAAAAACTTTATTATCGGCTTGAAGTACAATCAAAACATTTATGAATGGAACTCGACTTCGTTCATATGGCCACCGCGAGCACGTTTGCAGTGGTCGATTCGTTGGACCCAATATTCGATGACTCGGCCACACATTTCGGCCGAAACGTCCGCTATTTCGCGTCCAATATTGGCTCTGAGCTCTTCCAACGTCGTCGGTTTGTTGTCATAAACCAATGACTTAACGTAGCCCCAAAGAAAATAGTCTAGAGGCGTTAAATCGCACGAATGAGGCGGCCAATCGACTGGCCCATTTCTTGAGATAACACGCTCTTCAAACTTACTCTTCAATAAATCGATTGTAACGTGTGCTGTGTGGGTTGTGGCACCATCCTGTTGAAACCACATGTCGTCCAAGTCCATATCTTCCAATTCGGGCCAAACATAATCGGTAATCATGGCGCGATAACGCTGGCCATTCACAGTATCGTGACGATCGTTATCGTCGACGTAAAAATATGGCCCAATAACGCCGCCGGCATGCAAACCGCACCAAACAGTTATTTTTTGTGGATGAAGTGGTGATTCATGAAGCACATGTGGATTTTCACCCGACCAATAACGCATATTTTCGAGCCAAAAATGAGCTTCGTCACTGAAGATGATTTTGAGAACGTACGTCGCTTCAAATGGTCCATCGGCTTCAATTCTTGAGTCAGCTTGATCTTGTATGGGTGTAAACCAAGATCCTTACGCAAAAGACGCCATAATGTGGTCTGAGCGATGCCCAATTCTTGAGAACGCCGTGGAATTGACTGATTTGGATCGTTTGCTACGGACGCCTGAACGGCAGCGATATTTTCGACACTTCGACCAACCCGTTGTCTCACTGACACGGCAACATCACACAACGAATATGTAGACTCAAATTTTTGCACTAAGCTTGTTATTGCCTGTCTACTAGGGCGAGAATTACAACCGAAAATTGGAGTTAACGCTCTTAAAGTTGCGGTCACCGATTCCGAATTTCGGTAGAAAATTTTTACAATTTGCAGACGTTGCTCGTTCATGTACTTTACTATGATGAAAATGTTGAGTTTACTGAATAAATTGACAATAACAGTTCGATGATTAGTGAAAGGGTGCGTTCACAAATTAAATTCAAAGCTGTCCCCATTGGAAAACCCTATACTTCCTGCAAGAGATTCCTCGAACAAGAAGAAATTGACTGTAGGATATTTTTAATAAATGACTTCAGTGTCAGGAATCTACTTTTTGTCTGTGTAGTGCGTCAATTGTCGCGTTTCGGCACATGTCCGTGTTATCGTGATGTCATTGGCGTGGTATTGTACTGTCCATGATCTGCTTAATTATATTATCCATTTGTCGGAGGTACCTGAAAATCTCGTAGTTTGACAAGTTCCTATAGAACGGTGAAAAGGCGCTCGAAGTGAGTGCTCTCGTAAGGCAATTAGCAAAGCGTGGTCAACGCGCCTTAGTGTAATTGAAGGGACATACTCTACGACGTCTCAAGGTCGATCATTCCCAAGGCTTTCAATGGCTTGCTGAGTTACGGCCAATTCTTCAAATTTTGTGTCTCCAAGTTTTTTTCCTTCCACCTCGAAATAATCATTTTTTCAGAGTTAAAACGACTTGAGACCCGCCTTTCAGCAATGGAAACTTCTCCGTAAATTTCCAAATTCATTCGGCGCGCCTCAGTCGTAGACTTTTTCGAATTGAAGGCGAGAAGGAAAACAGTAGAGAAATGACGCTTATTTGGCTCGAAAGTCGGCATTTTCACACTAAAAAAACTTAACGCCCGAGCTTATTATTGGGCGTTTCTGATTTAACATTTCTGATCGCCACTATAAGAATTCTATTTGCAGATAACTGGTTGTGCATAGACTTCCTATGTTGTTGATTGAACTTCTCTTACACCTCACTTGAGCTTGAGTAGATTCCACTAAATGGTTAGCGTCGGCCATACCATCCAAGAGCAACGTACACCGAATGGTGGCCCTCTTATTATGAACTTCGTCTTCGCGTTGACTGAAACGAACCTGATCCCCAGCATAAATAACCTCGAACTGTTCCCACCAAATTTTAATGTTTATCGCGATGACGAACTCAGCCGACTCACTGACGGTTGTCCTTGCCGAGGCGTTCTACTAGCCGTCCTTAATACAATTGACTCTACCCTTATTGCAGTATCATCCTCCCCACTTCTCGACTTTGTTTCAATTAAGATTGCTCTACCCCAGAAGACACTATACATCATTTGTTTCTACATCTTGCCCTCACAACCTATTGAATCCTATGAACTCGCCATCAACACAATCGATAAATTAACCGATTTAAGAAACCCTCAAGATGAAATCCTTGTTTTCGGTGACTTCAACCTTCCTCATCTTAAATGGATCCAATTAGACGATCAATCGTCTTACACTGCCACCAATCCCACTACTGCCAAAGAATGTCTCTTCTTGGATCGCCTAACAGATTCAAACCTCAGCCAAGTTAGTGGCGTATTAAACTACATGGGTAGACAACTCGACCTCATATTCACAACCGACCCTCTCAACTCTTCTGTTTCACTTAGTCCCCTTTCCCTTTCAACCATCGATAACTTCCATCCTCCCCTCCTACTTTCCTTCTTTCACGATTCTCCATCACAGAATAAACCTCCTACAGTTTTGGCCTCTTACGATTTCCACAAAGCAAAATTTCATCTAATAAATGAATACCTTAAAAATGCCCCTCTCAATTTTGAAAACCTAACCGTAAATGATGCTATATCCATATTCTACAGGGAAATATTTTACTCTATCTCTCTTTACGTTCCCGTTTCACAACGCAAAACTTCGTCCACCTCCCCACCCTGGTATAATCGCAGGCTCCGTTCTCTAAGAAACAAAAGAAATAAGCAATGGACAATCTTCCTTCGTACTCAATCATCCAATGACTTTTCTAACTACCTGGGCAGCTATCTCCACTTTACCGCCCTACACAACTTCCTCTATCAACGGTATTTAACAGAAACGCAAGCCAATCTTATAAACGATCCAAAGTCCTTCTTTAAGTTTGTTAACTATAAAAGAAAATCCGATGGCTACCCTACCTCCCTCTCCTTCCACGATCAAACCTCGAATGATCCCAATATTATCGCCAACTTTTTCGCCACCTTTTTTAAACAGTCTTTCGCCGACGACTCGTTTGCTCCAGACTTCTCATACTTTCATTATCTACCGAATTTTTCTCTTGGACCATTTCTCCCACACACAGTTGATTCTCATGTCATCGAAGACAAATTAAATCTACTTAATGATGAATTCACTCCTGGACCCGACGGTCTCCCTGCCATATTTCTAAAAAAATGCTCCTCAACCATCTCTCGCCCTCTCTCGAAAATCTTCACTCTATCCCTATCCCAAGGTGAATTCCCCCGCTTATGGAAAAACTCATTTATTACCCCTATACATAAAAAAGGTCCTAAGAACGTTGTTAACAACTATCGTCCCATTGCCAAACTATCACATATACCTAAACTCTTCGAGAGTGTTTTGTACGAAACACTAAGTTTTCGCTGCAAGTCATTAATCTCCCCTAGACAACACGGTTTCCTCAAATGAAGATCCACAACCACTAACCTTGTTAAATTTGTGTCCTTTACCCTATCAGCCTTAGAGAACGGCAAAGAAGTCGACGTTATCTCAACCGATTTCAGTAAAGCCTTCGATAAAATCTCCCACAGACTGATACTCTTCAAATTGTCCTCCCTTGGCTTCGACCCCATCTCTTTGAAGTGGATATCTTCTTACCTGGAAAATCGCTATTATAATGTTCGTTTTAGATCTGCCTTCTCTAACCCCTTTTTAGCCTCCTCCGGCGTCCCTCAAGGCAGCCACTTAGGTCCACTTCTTTTCGTTCTTTCCATAAACGATCTTGAATTGGTGATCAAACACTCCCACATCTCATTATACGCCGACGACACCAAGTTCTTCAAGACCATTTCCTCCAGTCATGACTCTTCCCTTATTCAATCTGATCTCAATAGCTTTTCCATCTGGTGCTCCAAAAATTGCTTAGAGCTTAATATTTCCAAATGCCAATCAATTACCTTTTCACGTAAACGAATCAAACCTCCTCCTCGTCTCTACTTCCTCAATAATCAACCCATCTCCACGGTTCAAGTCATTCGCGATCTTGGCATATTATGTGACCAAGAGCTTAATTTTCGGGCACACATCGATGAAATAATCCGTAAAGCTAATTCTGCACTCGGTTTCGTGAAGCGATGGTCTAAAGAATTCTCGGACCCTTACGTTACCCGATCTCTTTACATAACCTTTGTCCGGCCCCTTCTTGAATACGCCTCCCAGGTGTGGTTCCCTACCAACAAACCCACATTTCTAGAATCGAGAGCATCCAACGCCGATTCCTACGTTTTGCTCTTCGAGGTCTCCCCTGGGGCAATCCTTTGATTTTACCACCCTACCAAGACCGCCTTAAACTAATCAACATGAACACGTTGGAAGAAAGAAGAGTTGTATCTGACATTCTTTTTATCCATCGTCTCCTTTCAGGTACCATTGACTGCGCGACTCTCTATAACTCTGTCTCTATCAACACTAACCCCCGCAACGTACGAAATCCCCGTCTCTTCTATCTACCCACCCCCCGTACTGCCTATGGCTCCAATGAACCTATTTCTCGTATGCTGGGAATTGTTAATTCGAATCCTTACTTCGATTTCAACCTCAGCACTCGATGCCTAAAAATCCGCCTTCTTAACCACCCTCCCCTTCTCCCTACCTAGTAAGTGAGATTAGGTTAAGATTAGATTAAGCTAGCTTGAATTAAGCCCAATAAATGGGGGCGTTCGCCCCCACGAAAATTAAAAATTATTTACAGCAGCATGTTCTTATAACATTGAGTACAATTTCCATTTACCTTTCATCTCCTTGACTTTGCTGAAAGCTGAGCGAAGTCTGGAAGATCAAATGTAAATACGGAAGTCTCAATTCGCAATCCCAAAATAATTTTGGACACCAATTAGCCTCTAAATCAACAACGTATGTTTATAAATTTTTCGAACACAAAAACATTCCAAGCATTCTACAGAGAGTGTGACTAATATGCGAGTAATCAGATCTAGCACGCAATGGCCAATATTTAACGTAAACATTCCATAACAGTTTCCAACATTTGGCCCTAATCCAAACAATCCAAAAAGCATTCCATTGTATCCCGTGAGGCATACATATACGGAACGAAAACTCAATAACTAACGACAGCGGGGTTTCGTCCTTTCTGCAGTTCAATTAATTTGTGGAATGGTAAATATACAATATATAATCAATTCGAGGTTCTATTTGGATCTATTTTGACGTCTGCCAACGTCTTCCATCGATTTACATTTATTGCTTCCGTAGGATTTGTTTTAATGCATTACCCACAAAATCTGTTTTATATCAAGACTTTGCCTTGGAAATAGGTAAGCCACGCATACTGAGATTTATTTAGAGTGGGTCAGATCTCTTGCATCTAAACTAACGTGGTGCGAATATCTACCCCTTCAATGGGCAGGTGTCTTAAAACGACATTGGGGACACCATCTATTCCCGTCAACTTTTTATTTTTAAGTGAGTCCAGGCTCCATAGGAATTCATCTTTCCTACAAACAAACCCGCACAAATTCGGTCGACAATGCCATTCTCTTATGGCCACTCAACCACAAAAAAAACCGTCGTCCGTGTCGAACTATCTCGACTTATGCACCACGTTCGGTAGTGTCGCTGTATTGACTGCCTTCCGGGGGATTCGGACGCAAGGAACATCGTTATGGTTTCTTTTCCCGAATATTTTATTTATTTGCGGGAATATGCTCGGATTTTAGAACGAATTTTGATTTTCGTGGGGGCAAACCCCCTTATTTATTAAGCTTAATTCAAGCTAATTTAATCTAACTTAATACGAAGAATACCTAAGGGGGCGCGATCCTTAAAAACTAAGATTGGGAGAAGAGAAGGCTATTGAGAAGACGGAGTTTCAGGCATTAGCATTAGCGGAGTTTTAGTATTAGCCCTCGCCAGCATACGGGAAATGGGTTCATTAGAGTGCGTAAGGTGGATAGATAGAAGGGACGAAGATTGCGTGTATTACGAGTTAAAAAGGGTGTCGCAGTCAATGGCACCTGTAAGAAGTATATGAATGAAGATTATGTCGGATACTCTTCTTCTTTCCTCCAAAGTACTCAAGTTGATTAGTCGGTCTTGATAGGGCGGTAAGAACAAGGGATTGTTCCAGGGCAGACCTCGAAGGGCGAAACGTAGGAACCGACGTTGGATGCTTTTGATTCTAGAAATGTGGGTTTCTTGACAAGGGGACCACACTTGAGTTGCGTATTCGAGAAGGGCATGAACAAAGGTAATATAGGGGGATCGAGTCACGTAGGGATTGGAGGGTCTTCAGAACAACGCTCCACGAAACCGAGTGCAGAGTTGGCTTTAAGAATTAAATCGGTTATATGTGCGCGAAAATTGAGCTCTTGGTCTAATAATATGCCAAGATCGCGGATAACCTGAACGGTGGAGATGGGCTTATTATTGGGAGAGTAGAGATAAGGGGGAGAAGTGAAAAGGTAAATGATTGGCATTTGAAAATGTTAAACTCCAACCAATTTTTGGAACACCAGATAGAAAAACTATTGAGATCAGATTGAATAAGTCATGACTGGAGTAAATGGTTTTGAATAACTTGGTGTCGTCGGCATAAACGAGATGTAAGAATGTTTGATCCACCATTTCAAGATCGTTTATCGTAAGAACGAAAAGAAGTGGACCTAAGTGGCTGCCTTGGGGGACGCCGGAGGAAGCTAAAAATGGGTTAGAGAAGGCAGATCTAAAACGGACACTGTAGTAGCGATTTTCCAGGTAAGAAGATATCCACTACAAAGAAATGGGGTCGAAGCCAAGGGAGGACAAGAGTATCAGACTGTGGGAGATTTTATCGAAAGCTTTACTGAAATCGGTTGAGATAACGTCGACTTCTTTGCCGTTCTCTAAGGCTGATAGGGTAAAGGACACAAATTCAACAAGGCTAGTGATTGTAGAACTGCATTTGAGGAAACCGTGTTGTCTAGGGGAGATTAAAGACTTGCAGCGAAGACTTAGAATTTCGTACTCTCGAAGAGTTTGGGTATATGTGACAGTTTGGCAATGGGACGATAGTTGTTAACAACGTTCTTCGGGCCTTTTTTGTGAGGTTTTCCATAAGCGGGGGAACTCACCTAGGGATAGGGAGAGACTGAAGATTTTCGAGAGAGGGAGAGAGAGGGTTGAGGAGCATTTTTTTAAAAATATGGCAGGGAGACCGTCAGGTCCAGCAGTGAATTCATCATTAAGTAGATTTAATTTATTTTCTATGACATGAGAATCGACTGTGTGTGGGAGAAATGGTCTAAGGGAAAAAATCGGTAAATAATCGAAGTAAGAGAAGTCGGGAGCAAAGGAATCGTCGGCGAAAGACTGTTTAAAAAAGGTGGCGGAAAAGTTGGCGATAATATTGGGCTCATTTGTGGTTTGATCATAGAAGGAGAGAGAGGTAGGATAGCCATCAGATTTTTTTTTGGAGTTAACAAACTAAAAGAAGGACCTAGGATCGTTTATAAGATTGGCTTGCGTTCCATTTAAATAGCGTTGATAGACGGAGTTGTGAAGGGCGGTAAAGTGAATATAGCTGCCAGGATAGTTAGAAAGGTCATTAGGGGATTTAGTACGAAAGAAGATTGTCCACTGCTTATTTGTTTTGGTTCTTAAAGAACGGAACCTGCGATTGCCCTATAGAATATGGATATTGCATCATTTACGGTAAGGTTATCAAAATTGAGAGGGGCTTTTTTAAGGTATTCATTGATTAGGTGAAATTTTGCTTTGTGGAAATCGTAAGAGGCCAGAACTGTAGGAGGTTTGTTCTGTAATGGAGAATCGTGAAAGAAGGAAAGGAGGAGGGGGGTTTGGAAGTTATCGATGGTTGAAAGGGAAACAGAAGAGTTGAGGAGATCGGTTGTGAATATGAGGTCTAGTTGTCTACCCATGTAGTTTAGGACGCCACTAACTTGGCTAAGGTTTGAATCTGCTAGGCGATCTAAGAAGAGACATTTTTTGGCAGCAGAGGGATTAGTGGCAATATAAAACGATTGATCGTCCGATTGGGTCCATTTAACATGACGAAGGTTGAATTAACCGAAAAGAAGGATTTCATCCTGAAGGTCTCTTAAATCGGTTATTTGGTCAATTATGCTAATGGCGAGTTGATAGGATTCAATAGGTTGTGAGGGCAAGATGTATATTGTCTTCTGGGGTAGAGCAATCTTAATTGAAACAAAGTCGAGACGTCGGGAGGATGATATTGCAATAAGAAAAGAGTCAATTGTATTGAGGACGGCTAGTAGAACGCCTCGACAAGGGTAACCATCAGTGGGTCAGCTGAGTTCGTCATCGCGATAAACATTAAAATTTGATGGGAACAGTTCGAGGTTATTTATACTGGGGATCAGATTTGTTTCGGTCAGAGCAAGTATTTCAAAAGGTAGAGCTAGTGACTGTTGGAAGACAGCTTGGGTTTTCGAACGAAGAATTCTTACATTCTGACAATAAGGTAAGAGGGACATTTTGGCAGAGTGAGCGGGTTGCTGGGAGAGAGAGACTTTTTTTTTTTTTGGTGGAGGCTTCTGCTATCTGTTGGAGCACTCAGACACAAACACTGGTCCATTGTACTGCCAGACAGACACCTTAGATGGCGTTAGCCAAGCTTCTTTTTATTCACTTATGTTGTGTGCCATTTGTTTTTCCACACAAGTGAACGAAACCTAAAGCTTAATGCCGATTCCGAACGGCGAGGACCGAGAAGCTTTTTCAAGGCAAGTGTACAACGGGGGGTTTTGCCAGTACCCCGCCAAGGAGGGACGCCGCGAAATAATCATTCGATGGCGTTGGTGTTATCGGGATCCGAACTCACTCACCTTGCGGGAGAGAGAGACAATTAGGGACGAAAAGACGTGTGGTGCGATATAGGTTTTGAATGGATGTATTGGCGGAAGCTATCAAGATCCTTTGACACTTTTTCGGGCGAGATATTGAAAAATTCATGATAATTTATGATGAGGCTCTTGAGCCTCCGTGGGGAGACCTTCCTGTTGAATGGAGACCATGACGCTTGTGTTTGTTTTACCGGCATAACAAACCGAGTTTGATTTATCGTGGAGGTAAGCCAGAAAGAGACGAATGTTCTTATATGTCTTTTTACCTCTTAGTCGAGAAAGGGCGTAGCGACTTTGGGTGGGGTCAGCAGTTAGCTGAGTAAGTTTAACTGTAGGGTGCAAAAGAGGATCAGCAAAAGATTGAGGGGTGGCAGAGGATTGGGTAAATGAGGCAGAAGTTGTTGGTATTAAGACAGACGAAGAGTTAGGTGAAAGGGTGGGGTTTGGGTTGGAGGTGTTGGGGAGATGGGATTTTGGGGGGTTAAGTATATGGGAGCTACGGAAATTAGGATACTTGGCTCCGGAGGTGAGGTCAAAGTTAGGAAACGAATTCGGGGCAGGTGATTGGGTTGGAGGCGTGGGGATAGTTGTAGGAGTTAGATTAAACGAAACCCGTTGATGTTGGGGTTTTGGCGGATCTGTGGGAGATGGGTAAAGGTAAGAAATGGATGGTGTGTAAAAGTTGGGAAGAGATTTGTTTTAAAACTCTAGTTATGGTGGGATTTGGGGAGAACTTTGGGATGCTTAAAAGGAGGGCGGAATGTGGAAGGTGATAGGCTTACGGCTAAAGTTGTTATTTATGTTTATCTGAGGCCTAGTCTGAACTATGTTATTATTATTGTTTAGGACTTTTGGATCGGGTGATAACCATTTAGATATTTTAAGGTTACCGATGGTGAGGACAGAATAGAAAGGGTTACAGAAAAGCCATGCATACTTCGATGGGATGATAAATTTAAAGCGGCGTGGGCTATTCCGTTTATTACGCTGAATTTCGATGCACTGCATATCGGCTATTGAATAATGTTGGCGGAAGAAATTCTTTAGCCAAGAGATGATGGCGTGCGGAGGGGCTCCTTTTAGGTAGAACTCGGAGACGTTAGTATTTTTGAGCTTTTCCTGGCGACTTGCCCATTCATGTTCATTAAGTTCCAAACTGGTTGATTCATTTTGGGGGGGCAGTAGAGGTTGAAAGAGGTTCGTTGCTCGAGCTGTCGTGAGCGATGTCTGAAGTTCTTCGAGGAGGGACATGTTAATGGGAGGATGCGGTGGTGAGAGAGTGTCGACTTTCGTTGAAATGATTTTTAGTTCGGCAGTGATGTTAAGGATGGAGTTTAAAGTTCTTGCCAGATCATCACTAAAGTCACTTAGCTTAGTTGTAAGTTCAACGATTAATGGGGAGTAGTCCAACTGTGCGTTACTCCGAGGTGTCGACGATTTTGTGGAGGAAGATTGTAAGAGAGTGTCGAGATCGGCTTGTAAGGAGGTCTTTACGTTATTAATAGTGTCCGGCGTCTTCCGTGTAGACGCGATTAACGAATTTGAGAAGGTGGTCGGCACTACGGAACTTTTTTTTTGCCAACTCAGACGAATTGTCCACGGCACTGAAAATATCATCAATATTTCTCGTAGCCACTTCGAAACGGTTCGAAAGTTTTTTTATTCGAAACTGCAAGATTGTTCAACGCGGGCGTGATGGTATCACTAAGACATTTTATGGCTATCATTAGGTGTGATAACTCTTCGCAAACGAATTTGAAGTTGTTTAGTAGTTCAGTGAGGTAGGTCGTGCATCGTTTCCATAAGGCGATATAGGTGGGATGGAATGCTTTACCACATAGTCCACTGCAAATAAGTAAGTCAGCGGTTTTATTTCCGTAATTACAGTTTTTCCATTTTTTTTAAAGATTACAGGGCAAGAAGAATTAGGACACGAAGTGGAACAATCATTTTATTGGGGTTATGCGGAGTGACTCGATTGCGTTTGCGACACATTCCCCCGTTTAGCCGGGAGGGGCAATTTTCTAAAAAAATTACTTAATTTGGAAAAAAAAATTATTAAAAATCAACAGTTTTACATCCACAATGCCGTGATATACTTTTTTGTAAAGCCAGAAACCTCTTCTTTCATCTTGTTTTTAAACGAAGCTGTTTTAAGGAATAGTTTTTGAGAAATAAATTTTCAAACTCAAAATTTTGAAAAAAAAAATTTCGAACTATTTTTTTTTTCAAAATTGTATGTAATTAACAACTATTTTTTTTTCACTGGAATGTATGAAACATTGACCTCTTTTTTATTATTTTTAAAAAATTCGGAGTTTTATTATAATAAATTTTCAATTTGATCCCCATTTTTTAGAAGGCAAAGATTATATCTCCTTCTAATGGCTGCACATAAGTCTATGGTTGACAAATTTTCCTGCAATTTGACTCCAGCGACTTCAATCCGTTCTTTCAGTTGTTCCAAAGATACTATTTCCACTTCGTAAACATAATTCTTCATGAATCCCCACACATAAAAATCTAGAGGAATTAAATCTGGTGATCTAGGTGGCCATTCCGTGGGGCCGCTTCTTCCGATCCAACGGTCACTAAAATGATCATCCAGCCAGTTTCTAACCCGTAAGCTGTAGTGTACTGGTGCTCCATCTTGCTGGTAGATTAAATTATCTGCTATGGCCAAAGGAACGTTGTCCATCAAATCGGGCAAAAGGTCTCGTAGGAACTGGAGGTATGATTCTCCATTAATAACGGCATTCAAAAACCGGGGCCCGATTACAGTTTGTCCAACAATACCAAGCCAAACATTACAGCTAAAGCGTGTTGTGATTTATTTTGTTTTTTGTTGTGTGGATTGGTGCTACTCCAATGATGCAAATTGTGGAAGTTAGTAACCCCATCTCTGGTAAACTGTGCTTCATCCGTCCAGAATATCCAAGTTTCGTTCAGTTTCAGCTCGAAGCAGTAATGATCGACAAAACTCTGCTCTCAAAAACTTGTCGTTTGAGGTGAATTCCTGAACTGGCCTAAAATGGTACGGGTGTAAATTTTCGGTATGAAGCACTCTCCATACTCTAAATTTGGGTACTCCAAGCATAAGTGCTCTCGCAGACGTCGGTGGATTCTTGAAAACATGCTACGACTGGGACACCTCCGATTGGGATATCTTTCAGCGTAGAGTCTTTCGGCTTCACGATCTCGACCATTAGCTAAACCGTAGCAGAAGTGCATGTCCGTTAATTCTTCTCTAGAGTATGAGTTTGACATCGTAATGTGGTGATTATTTAACATCCAATTTGGAAATGGTTGCGATGTCTTTTATTTACATTTGGTTTGCAAATATTTTGTTTTTCATTAAAGAAAAATTGCGGTTTTATTTTTTATCAGACCAAAATTGGCAGGTCAGTTTCCAGGCGTTATCAATGAAAAAAAAAGGATTAATCCAGGGTTATTCCAATACTGTGTCACTTTATTGTATCCGAATTTTTTAAAAATAATAAAAAGAGGTCAATGTTTCATACATTAATTTGCCTACAAGTCCAGCCGCGTTAAAACCAAAAAAAAAAGGTTTTTCTTAGAAAAAAGTGGTTCAAGTTTTTTTTTAATTTCTCAAAAACTACAAGACATTTTTGCATCCGGTTACTGTTTTTAACTAAAAACTAATGAGAGAATTGAATTTTTGAAAAAAAATTAGTACTTAATTACATACAATTTTGAAAAAAAATAGTTCGAAATTTTTTTTTTCAAAATTTTGAGTTTGAAAATTAATTTCTCAAAAACTATTCCCTAAAACAGCTTCATTTAAAAACAAGATGAAAGAAGAGGTTTCTGGCTTTACAAAAAAGTATATCACGGCATTGTGGATGTAACTGTTGATTTTTAATAATTTTTTTCCAAATTAAGTAAATTTTTTAGAAAATTGCCCCTCCCGGCTAAATGGGGGGGAATAGACCCCCCTCCCATACGATTTTTTTCTTGCCTTGACCAGACCTACACGCTCTAGCTTTTTGGTACACTGCTCGTGGGACACCCTGTATTTGATTAGCAAGTTGACGATCACTTTGCCGGTGCTCTTTATTATTTTGCGTTCTCTGTTGTCAAATGGGAGCGTTCAGATCGTACTCTAAATGCTTGGTCAATTTAGCTTGAACTCATAGAGTGCTGAGAGGTGAATCCAAAGCTCTATGTGTCCGAGTCTTTTGTGTTGCATTTTTGTCTTAACGAAAATATAATGGCATATTGAGCTGAAAAACACAGAATTTTATTGACATAGTTATTTAGACTTTGAATAAGTTCTCGCTGTTTTTTCTTTGTAAATCTGAATCCTTTATATAAAATAGTCGAAAAAAGCTCGTCACTCAAAGTACGACCCATCGCCAGTTACTACTTTTTATAGCATATATATATGTATTCCACGTCGGAAAAACCATACGTCTTTTTGACGTTGTCAGGTAGCAAGGTCTTCAATACTCGGTTCGAACGCTTTTACTAATTTGCACCCTGCTGACCAAGTGCTTGCCAAATGCCAAGCAAAACCTTCAAACTATGGATATTTGCCTTTGCCGACGATGTCGATATGTGGCTGGGCTTATCCCACGATCTCTTACGTATGGGTTTATCTGTAGTATCCATCTTTCCTCGCCAGTCACGATACGATCCAAAAAATCTTGCCTTTTCTGCCATTGAAACAGTCGTTCACAAGTGAAAAAACGCCGTTCGATGTTTCTTGGTTAATCATAAGGCAAAAATAAAGGCGTTGTCCATTGTCTTTAATCCTGAGTCATTAGTTATGCTTTCAAACGTTTCCAAATTGCTGGGTCTTGCTACTTGATTTGATGCAATGAATTTGCAAGTTCAGTTAGCTTCTAACGTGAGTCTTCACGAAGTAATGCCTGACATTCTTCGTCTTTTTCGACTTTGAACGTCAGCTTTTGAGAAATTCCAAGGGACTTTCCGGACAGCCGTACATACTGGTCTGGTCATTCGCATAGACTACCACTAACAACAATAGACGGCAGTGATTCCAGTCTTAGGTGACTGACACACCAGACACTTTCGACATCAAACAGGGTGGTCAAAGTATTTGTTTGTATTCAGATGAGCTTTCTATTGTGCTTTCTAGAGGGAGAGATGAAAAATCTACTGTTACACGGCGTCACAGCTATTGTTAAGATAACAGTAAAGAAAAATTATTTATACGAAGAATCACGATAAATATCAAAACAAACAGGCTTAATTGCAATCCCAAACTATATTTCCTAAAGGTCCACCATCATCAAAAGGTGATTAAATACAAACATAATTAAAAAAAAACGTACACTCTTAAGGGATGTATGTAAAATGTTTGAAAATATCCCCAAAGACCAGGTTTATGAAAAATTAATTACGAATCTTCAGTTTCAACAGGAAAAAAAATCACGTAAAATCAACGAACCAATTAGGAGCTTGTATTCATCGCACCATATCGCTCCATCTTAAAATCCACCACCTGCCTTAAGTACTTCCTTCTTCGTTGGAGACTACACTTCGGAGAAAAAACAACACAGAACACTTAACAGAGCATTTCCGGGAAGCAAACAAAAGCGGTTTCCGAACCCAAGCCATCATGGGGCTATTAAATATTATAATGAAGCACTATGCTCGCCACGATGTTTAATCAATTTATTGTTCTCCATAAAGAGCTAGCAACGCGGCTCCCATCTCCACATAGTATAACGAAACTCAAAACGCCATAAAAACCAAACTCACAAAGGAATCAAGCGACGATTCGCTTGTGGAATTTGCAGTAAGACCTTTCCAGGAAGACAATGCAAATGAAGGAGAAAAAAACGTCCTTGCGCACCAAGGACTTGTTTCCGATTCTAAATTCATAAGATGGAATATGTACATGCATGAGGCCTATCATCATTTATTTACGTCGCCAGGCTGTGTGGTCACACCTAAAATATCTCAAATAACATGCCCATCCGATGAAGCAGCTCATGAACGTACACCACATTAATCAAATTCATACCATAAGCCATAAAGGAACAGCAGCCAGCACCATGTCGCATCGGAAGCTAGAGATCGCTTAAAATTAAGTATTTCATTACCTTTCGGAATAACCCCGGGGTCCATAAACGTCGCTAGTGTGAAATTGGCTAAAACGAAAAACGTGATGACACCCTGATAAGCTATAACCCATGGATGTCGGTACACGTAGTATTGGCATCTGAAACGAGAACAAGAGTGGTTCATATTTTATTACACCATTAAGTACAAGTCATTATTTGATAAAACTAATCGAACACACATGTACCCACACAAACAAATTCTATTTTTGAGACCATTCACCAAAAGTGGCCAATGTAGGGATCCATTCGTTCATGTGGAAACGCCTCCAACCGATGATGGCCTTCTTTCAATTACGAAGCGACCGTAATTCGAATTGATTTCTGCCTGTTTCATGTTTAATGGATATCTCGTGCTGTTTGTCGTACATTGTTAACAAGACTTTTTCCTATCTTCTGGTATATTGCTGCCAGAAGCACTCGAGGAAGATGTTATCACAGGACATAGGACACGAGAATAATTGACCCGGAAATCAGTGTTGCGAGAAAGAAGGAACACCCACACCGGTGTACATATGGACAAGGAACTGACACAAAGACAACAGACAGCAGGATGTCGGCCTAATGTGCAGGCGCTGCTGCTTTAATGAGAAGCTCTTGGAAATTGGTAGAGGATTTTATGCAAAACGAACATCCAAACGGCGTCCAACTGCTGGCTGAGCCACACTCCCGAGAGTGTTTTTGCAACATTATTGCCCGGATAGGTGGGCCGGAGGTACCTATAGCCAAAGGCGATGGGTGGTTAAAGGTGAAAACTAACAAGAAGTACACTTCCATCCACTTTATTCTCAGGTAGAGCTGAAGTGGCGTGCTTGTACGGAGAATGTGTGTTAAAGGAAGGAACAGTTTCTTTTATTATGGGAACTAATTGCTTCGCAGGATTCCTCCAGTTCTCCTTCTCTTTGATAGTGTGGATGTGTTTGACATTTTCGTTTTTAATATTTTTTGCTTTCAGGAGCATCTCCTTCCTAACGTTTCTCTTCAGTGATTCTGTGCCGAGGCTGACTTATAACTTAAACGAAACGACTTTGAGCACAACGACTTTTTCTCTCGTCGTCTCGTCAAGGCGAACAAGCAGGGGAGCTGAAATTCAAACAAAAACGTTCTATAGCTATACAATAGGTTGAATGTTGGGATCCCGCACCGACAAATAGAGCTGTAGCAAATGAATTCCTTGAATATTTAAATTTTAATGAGAAATAAGTTCGAAGTTCTGATGCAAATGGGCAAGGAAAGTAAATGAGAAACGTTCCTTTTCAGATGTAAAGTTGCGCAGCGATTCCGACACACTGATACCGTAATGAGGTTTATAAGTTTTGCCACTTCACCGTTTCCGTACTCTCTTTGCCTCTTCGCTTTCGTTAAAGGCTTTCATGTACAGTTTGCCATTCGTGGCGACTTTATGCTGTAATCGAACTAATTTGAATTGACGTTGTTGGGTAACTCTGATGAAATCTAATCGAATGCGCATTCGAAGAAGATTGAATGGAAAGATCTCTGTTGCGAAAGACGTAATAATTGATGTGTTAAATGGTGGTCCATGGCGACGGAGATAATTAGAAAACGACAGAGAATCTCCTTGCATAATCACAAGACGTTTGCTCTCTGTGATCAGTGACCGAAATACCAAAAATACTTATGAATAACCAGGTAAGCATGTATGTACTTGGCTCACGTCTTGAATAGTTAAAACTAACTCCGAAAACTATTTTATTTTATAAATCATTGCTACTCAATGCAGATGATAAAAGCAACGTATCACCACAGTCTGTGAGAGAGGTGTTTTGATTTTTCCCAACTATCTAAAAAAGAGCTGATTTTAGATTTGGGATTACCACAGAAAGGTTCGATGCCTACGTACTTATCGAGGAGCCCTTTCCGGCTAAAAGCTCAGCTAGATCGTTGCAAACCACCAAGATTTCTTTGCTAGTTTCTGTCTTTCATGGTTGTCCTTTTTTGTAATTCATATTAATATCTAATTTCTTGAACTATCTTGCGCTAGATTAAATAACTTAACTCATTTAAAATACCTTACTAGCCCTTAAAAATAAAACTAAACTAAACTAAATGTAACTTCCCACCACCTCCTAGCTTACCCTAGCCTACTTTAACATACCCTAAATTATGTACATAAGTCTGCGATTGGTGCTTACATCAATTCGCTCAATCACCAGAAGCGGTGATGCTGTCGGACGACGTCTCTCTGACCTCGGCGTGATACCGTTCTACTGAACCTGAGGCGCTCGGGCTCACTGAGCGCGACATCATGTTCGTAGAAGAACCGCCGCTCCATTGCAACATGCGATCGACCGTAAGCACTACGGGGCGTATACGTAGCATTTTCAATTTTTTTTACCTACTTCCTTACGGACAGCTAGGTTACCATAAAGGAAACCCCCAAAATCTGACTTATTAGGTTAGATCTGAATGCGCGTCAACTCTCCGGATCAAATTCAAGTCGTGAAAGTGACTGTGGAAGCGGCAAAATGCGAGCGACCGTAAGAACTACGGACCATGAAATTGCGGGCCACGTGAAAGATTAGTAGAACTGCAAAACTCTTCTGGATCAGCCATAAAGATCTAGATATAGGTTCAAGTATTATAATTGGAGTAGTAAACCCCGGAGATCAGGTTGATGACAGAAGTTATTACTCTTTCAATGCGACTTCGAATCAGCTTTAACAGAAAATTGTCCACCCGTACAATATTGTATAAGACCTCGTTCGGGTAAAATTTCGTGCACTCAGATTCGGACGTTCTATGTAATCCGATACAAGTCCTGAGACAATGTCACTCAAAAACTCGAATTCTTTTCATTAAGCGGGCTCTCACATCGAACCAGACGGCACATCCGTAGGCAATCATGGGCTTGATTGAGGCCATCTTGCAAATTACCTTCATTGTGGAAAGTTGGCTGTTATAAAATAACCATCTTGTCAGAGAAAAACTACTCGTGGCCTAGTCACAGCAGCATCCGTATATTTTTCAAAATATAAATATTGGTCTGGCCAGATCCCAAGGACTACACTGTGTCAATTTTCTAGTGTCCCGACAGGCCTTAGACAGAGGTGTTCGTTAGGTCTGAACTTTATGTGATTAAATCATCAACGTACGCTAGGAGGCTTCTACTATCTGTTGAAGCCCTCAGACGCAAATGCTGGTCCATTGTACTACCAGACAGTCTATTCGAAGAAAAGTGAGGAGGGGTTTCTGTTATGTAGAGCTAAGAGATTCGGGACACACCACGTCGGCTCCAAGAGTGCGCCACCGTGCGTGAGCGAAGGCGGGACAGTCCGACATGCCATTAATGCCAAGCACGTAGAGATGCAGGTAGAGATAAGGCGGGTTTAGGTCCTGAGAAACTCTCCTGTGAGCCCTTTCTAGCGACTTAATCTCTGGGAGTGAGCTGGGACCCATACAAGCCTTAGTGAATTTAGTCTTCCGACTTTGTTCAAAAAAAATCTTGAGTTCATGCACTAATTTGGAGCTGGATAGAGTGTTGGACGCAGCTTTGAGTTCACCTTGGCTGTCACTGCAGACGCATATGCTTTTTCCTTTCCACTTATGCTTTAGAACAAAGTGCATGGCTATTAGGATTGCGTATATCTCTGATTGAAAGACAGACGCATATTTTCCTAACGAAACTCCAGCGCTGGACCCCCGCCCAGTCCTGGAGCCATCTGTAAAAATGCGAAGACAGTCCAATCCAGACAGGTTCAGTATCTGGCTAGAGCCAGTCCTGACGGCATGGACATTTTCCGGTGAAATTATAGCGCAATAGGATGGCAGTTGTCATTGCGTCGGAAGGCATATCCATGAGACAGGGGTCGTAGGATATTTCTCATGCAAATACACTGTCACTCCAAAGCGAGTTTTACCAAAAACTATTTCTCTTGAGGCGAGACATGGCTTTTAGTGCGAACCATCAAGTGGTGGAAGCCCAGCATCTAGAGCAGCTCTCGGTGTGCTGGGGAATGCCCCCGTACAGCTGAGACAAACCGTTCTCCGGAGTTTTGTGAAAGAGGCCACGACGTGTTTACGTGTTAGCCTGGTCCACCAGACAACCGATGTATATGAGATTATCGGTCTTATCATTTCTTACCATTTTCGGCGATAAGCCCAAAGAAACTTGCTATCTAAGATGACTCACAGGGACTTAGCTTCCCCGGATATCGGGATGGGAATGCCTTTTAGCACCGGCTGAGCAATGCCAGTACTTTTCCTCCTTCTCGTGAAGAGAACGACATCAGTCTTAAGAGGATTAAGCGACAGCACAATACTCGTGCACCAGTCATCGATCACATTTAGCGCCACCTATGGTTTTGAGGCAGTTCATTTGGAGCTGGTACCTAATATGTCCAGAGAAAGCTGTTTAATGGCCCTTTATTGCCCGTCAAGGTGTTCCTTCCACTATTTTTTCGGACAACGCCAAAATCTTCCGTAGAGCTGCGTTGGAATTAAATGAGGTTGGCTGGTCATAGTCCAAAGGACATTCCCTGGACGAGATGGGCGGATACGATCATGCGAAATCAGATGTAGCGACGGGAAAGTATTGCGAAGACCAATCCAATTACTCTACCGTTTGGAACTCGGCCGGGCGGTGGTGAAAATTAGAGCGACACAAAGATACTCAGAGACCTTCTATACCTCTCTCTTTCATTAATCCCCTTTTTTTTCCTCTATTCTAGTTGTATTGTAAGTTCAGTTGCACTTTTCAATTGAATGAGAAGCAAGCCAAAATTGTAGAAGCTTATACCTTAAAATAAATTGTCTTATTTAAAGGAGTCCTTTTTTATTGTATAATCGAAAATATTAACTAGATTTTTGAATCAATCAATTTTCAATTTGTTTTTCCGGATTCAACAAAATGTTTTCTTAATAAAAAAGTTAGTCACAGTTTATATACAACTCAGCTCCAAATACACTGAGGAACAGCCCCGAGCGTTAAAGGCTCAAATGATTGTGCCAAAAATACCAACGCAATTCCTGATCCCATCCGAGCCATTCCCATCTGGAGGGGACAAACAATGGCTGAAAAGAAAACTACAAGCAGGCAGAGGTCTCATGCTCTATATTTATGCAAAAAATATTTTCGGGACTACATACATACATATGTTATATAAAACAGCATATGGACTCTGCTCGGTAAATCACCTGTCACGCAAATGGAAATTCTGGATTTATCAAAACAATTCGGTAATAATAAGACACCTGTAATGGATGTCATACCTAGTAAGGCTCTTAAGCCGTCAAAATAAATACAGAACCATTTGTGGAACTGTATAATAAATGTATGACAGAAGGGATTTACCAGACTAATGGAAAAAGCAACGCCTGATGCTTTATATAGAGAAAGGAAACGCCAGATGAGTCCTCGTCATATCGTTCCCATATGCCTAATAGAGACAATGCGCAAAATAGGAGGAGGTGGTAATTGGCTCGGAAACAAAGAAGATTAGTTATAATAAGGGTGGTCAATCATGATGTGTGCGGCCAAAGCAACAAGATTAAGACCAGCTAAAGAGAATCGCATACATTTGGGGAAGGGTATCCGATATCATGTTTACCAATTCATAAAAAGTCGTTGACGAGTTGAGGCTGAGAGCGTTGAACGACGTTTTCCTATATGTGAATTGCTGCTTCTTCTTCTTCTTCTTTTCCTTTTTCTGGCGTTGTTATGGTCTGAAGTGTAAGACCATAACCTTCCCACTTTACTGCATTCCTAATGGTCCGCTTGTGGGGTCCGCCGGTTTGACCTCAGAAAGTAGCGGCAGGCTTCCCGGTTTGGGATTACTTCATCGCTGAGGCCAATCAAATGCTGGTGTTTTTGCATTTGTTTGCACCAATTGTTTTTCGGCCTGCCGGTATATGTGTCCCTAGGCTCACCTTGGTGTTTTCTAAATTGCCTAGATGTGATTTTTGTTTACCTTTGTTTTAGTCGCCTTTTACGACAAGCGAGAGGTATCGCTGCAGGGATATTCTTAACCCGTCCCTTCACGGAAAATGTGAATTGCTGTTTCAACGGCAGAAAAGGGTTTTTTGGATAGAACAGTGATTGCCATTGAAAAGTGGAGACTCTACGATAACTCGCTTTTCCTAGGATATTTTTTGTATCCGAACTCTCCGATTTTCGGATTAGGATCGACATAATCTTCGTGCTTGGCAAATTGATACATGGCGTCTTGAGATCCCTTGCAATCAGCCCATAGCGACGATCTTTTAATGATTTCAATGTAACGTTCTGTAACGTTCTTTTTTAACGTTTCCATAAAGAAATCCAGAATGAACGAAAATGGCGAGAAAAAAAAAAGGAAAAATATATCGAAACGAATTTTCTTATAAAGGGTAATTTTTTGTCGTTTGGTTTTGCAGTGTTCTATTTTTGACAGCTCGCGCGTTATTTGTGACATGTGTCAGAGCCAAACGTTCTCAGTTAGCATTGCCATTTCATCATGGAAAGACTACATCGGAGCGACGCTTATAAACTATTTTCTTTTATTATCGAAATTCGTACTCTGTGAAATGTATTTTTTTCGCGCACTTTGACCATTTTACTGCCGTCAGAATCGATCTACTCAGCAAGCAAATCAAGCCATAGTGATTACGAGTATATTCCCCACCAACTTCACGCTATTGGACACAAAGCCACCTACCCGTATGCGTAAGCTGCGTACAGAAGGAAATGTTGCTGTTGTATCCGCTAAGACCATGATTCGTCCATTAGTCGCCGTTAGCTGCAATTGAAATTGTGTCACTCGACGATTAGGTGGAAGATGTTACTCAAGGCCCGTGGTCTAAAACCTTACAAAATATAGCTCGTACGAGAGCTAAAGTTGAACGATATACCACAGCGTCAAATTTTCGGTGAGTGGGTCTTAGAAAAGCTGGAGGAAGATCCGCAGGAGAATCAGTGGACCAAGGATTATTAGGCAAGGATATAATTTCCTTTTTCTAGTGTGCAGTACTAACATAGTCTTGGTTGAATACAACCCATCGCAGTCTGCAAACGTTCGCAGGCTTTTACTTCACATTTGCCTGTGACTACGAGTATAACCACCAAACTGCCACTGTCTTCATATCCAAGGTCGATTAGCGTGTATGTAGGTGGTTGTTGTCTTGTGACAACATTTCTTGATTATGCTGTCACTGAGACATTCATGAATTTCGAACATTGCCCTAACCCATAAATTAGTGAGATGCTCAATGCTTCTTTTAGCCAGGGCACTCGTTTTCAAGTCATAGCCAATATTGACGAATTCTCGCTCAATATAGAGGAAGGCACAGGTGACGATTTCGAGCTAGATGGTGTAGCAAGTCTTGCAAATGTAGAGGCTTATGTCCCTGATATAAAGTTCGAAAAGTCTTTCCATAGACTTTCCGTCGAACTGTTTAAAAAACTCATCTTGGACCTCACCCTATCCATCAATACGAATGAATACCAATAGACAATTTTGAAAGAGATCAAAAGTTATCTTTATGCCCAAAGATTAACGTGGCTTTCCAACTTTTCGACAACGCAACATCTGAAATCTCAGTTAGAAAACTAAGTTAAAAAAAGAACGCGTACCACTCTTGCTCTTGCTCTTGCTCTCATTTAGGAAATACGGTGAAGAATTTGTGTAACCTTTGAGAGGGATCTTCGAATACGTCTTTATTGATGAATGCGGAGATTCAACCAGGCCGTGTAGCGACACCGACCTTTTTCATGTTGAATAAATAGGCGTCACAGCTTCGGTTCAAGTTGTTTCGGACTAGAGTCCAGAGGCACGGCGCAGGAGATGGTCTAAGCTGGCGCCATACAGGTAGAAGAGAGCCTCAATTAAATTCAACTGGGGTGGTCGTGCTGCTATGGTAATCATCATCAATTGTTGAGCGGAAGGTCTGTAGTTCAAGTCTGTTCATAGCCAAGAACAGCCTATACGGAAAAATTGTGCAATAACATCAGTTTTGAATGAGAGATGATCAAAAATTCTGACGAAGGCATAACACTCGCAGCATAAGATCACCTCAAAATTCATACTCTGTGTGTGCATTTCCAATATAACACCTTAATGACATGGAAACGAAACTGTGAACTACAACCAACGCAAATTAAGTCGAATCTCCCAAACTCTATCTAGGACAACCACCCCCGGAGAGTAGTGAACGAACATCTTCGATACAAACCATCTGCACCCCGTCCAGGTTGTTTGACAAACACCATAAGAAAAAAAATATATAAAATAAAATTAAATTCAACTAACCAGAAGGCCAGCAAGAAACGGTTGAAGTATGTGTTCATTACGGACTAATTTTTCCTCTGTAAAGAAGAAGAAGAAAATAACTTCAATAGTTTCTATTTGGATGAGGGGCTTCATCGACTATTGTTATTATTATTACCGGCCATTTAAAACTCGGAAGTTCAGGTTGTCATTGATAACCCTCCGCCAAGCCTGCCTGATATGATTGTGTTCCTTCTAGGTCCATCCTTTTATTTATTACCCTCCCTGAAGGTAGAGGCCTTCCTGAAGATATTTTCCTCCGTATTATCTCATCACATTTTTCTCTGTTCGTCCACTGTCCATTCGTTCTACGTGTTCTACCCATCTTAGTCTTTGCAATTTTATTACTCAGTCAATGTTTGCGCTGAATTCTTTCAATGTATTGGGTATATAACTTAATTAGTGCGGTTTTTTTCAAAATTTAAACGTTTATTTAAGAAAAACATGTACAATAGTATTATTTAAAGTATTGCCCATCTGAAGCTATGACTTTTTCCCATCTTTCTGGCAATTTGTGGATCCCATCCTAAAAGAACTGCGCCGGCTTGGCAGCCAAGAATGAATCAAGCCAATTTTTGATATTCTGCTCTGATGTGAACCGTATTTCAGTGAGGGCGTTCTGCATCGACCGGAACAAATGGTAGTCAGAAGGGGCAAGGTCTGGGTTATAAGGCGGGTGGGGTAAAACTTCCGATCCACTGTTTTCCAAATAGTTCTTAGTCGGAATAGCAACGTGGGGCCGAGCGTTGTCATGATGGAAAATTATTGTATCGTGTCTGGTCGCATATTCCGGGCGTTTTTCGGCTACTGCTCTCTTCAAACGGATTAATTGTGTTCGGTAGCGTTGATGGTTTCACCCGGTTTTAGCAGCTCATAATACAGCACACCCTTCTGATCCCACTAAATACAGAGCATTACCTTCGCGCCATGGATATTCAGCTTTGCCGTTGATTTGGCTGGTTGGCCGGGTTTCACATATGATTTTTTGCGCTTGGGGTTGTCGTAATGGATCCATTTTTCATCACCAGTAACAATCCGATGCAAAAATGACTTCCTTTTGTGGCGTTCCAGCAGCATTTCGGACATGCAAAACCGCCTTTCGCGTCTCTCGGCTTGAGTTCATGTGGAACCCAATTTCCTTGATTTTGAATATATTTAGCTGCTTTTAAACGTTTTGAAAGGGCTGCTTGAGTGACACCCAACGATTCTGCGAGCACTTCTTGCGTTTGGCAACAATCTTCATAGAGTAATGCTTCCAGTTCTTCATCTTCAAACTCTTTTGGCTGCCCAGGATGTTCATCGTCTTCCAAGCCAAAATCACCACTTTTAAATCGCGCAAACCACTTTTGGCACGTTCGCTCAGCCAGCGCATGTTCACCATAAACTTCCACTACAATACGATGACTTTCGGCAGCAGTTTTCTTCATATTAAAGTAATGAAGAAGAACTCCCTGCAAAAACACTTTTTCAGGCATAAAGTTCGACATATTTGAGTGAAAAAAAATTATGTTGTTTACGCTTCAAATGAATGACATATACTGAAATGACGTACAATGACAGTAGCTTTCCAACGCATGTTCCAATGGAATAATACAAGTTACATACGCAATCTCTTAGCAAACCGCACGAATTAAGTTATAGACCCAATAGTATTCTTCAATCGCCTGCTCTTCGTCCTTTTTCCCACAATATTTCATAATTTTCATCTCCTTGTTAGATCAAGTTTCACTTTCGTAAGCTGCCCGGTATATGAATACGGATTTTGACATTGCGCGACAAAAAAAGTGTTTTGAATAGCTCCTTCATCGATCCTTACGAGTATATGATTTTTGGTAGTCAATATGGTACTCAGATATTTGAATTCGTCCACTTTCTCAAGGCGTTTATTCAGTTCATTCAGGTGCTAGATCGGTTAACATTGTCATATGCCTTTTTAAAATCTATTAAATCTAATCGATGATTCACCGATTTGTGGAATTTCCATTTCTTTTCCAAAACTGTTGTATAGTGAAAATCTGATCACCTGTCGAGCGGTTCCTCTGAAGCCACACTGGTAGTCTGTGATTATTTCCTTAGCGTATGATATCAGTCTGTTTAAGATAATATTTGACAGCACATTGAGATAGCTTGATAGCAGCGATATACCTCGGTAATTGTTGCCTTGTTTTCGGTCACCCTTTAAAAAGGTTAAAAATTACCGAGTTTTCCGTTCCCCGAGGACACTTTCATTTTTAAATAAACTCGTAGTTGTGATGAGCCCATGTAACTTCTCCGTTAATTGTTCTCCTGCATAGTTTATTAATTCTGATAGTATTAGACATTGATTTATATTGATATTCTGATTGCTTCCTTTACTTCCTTGATGGTTGGCAGCTTCACCTGAATTTCTACGATGTGGGGCTCTACTACCTTATATAATGCTATATTAGACAGAAAAAAGTTAAGAAAGAAAGCCATTTTCACAATACTTTTCAAGTCTACTTGGATAACCGAGTTTGTATGATCCCAAATATTTGGCATACATATGTATTATTGAGAGTCTTTAAAGCCAACTCTAAAGACAAAAGTTCTGTGTTCGTTATGGTTACCCGCTTTTACCCTTCCCATCACAACTTAATCAAAATTCTTCGAAAACTTTCCATGAGTAATAACGAGAACGGAATGGGATGCATAATATGTACATCAGTCCTCCGTCGAAACTCCACACATTATTCTTGAAAAACAAAAGTCAAGTGACAACTTAATTAAGTGATAACAGAGTTAAATTAAAAAATAAGACAACAACCTTCATAATGTGACCAACGAAGCATGACATTTCTGCGAGATAAACGACCGTGACGTGTCAGCACGGATTTCTGGTCGGAATGACAGCTGACTGACATCAAAAATGAAATTCCCCCAAAATATACATATAACCGATAAAATGCCGCCTCGGCGATTCCATTTTCCAAACTTAATTCACTTAAACGTACTGAAGGAACTCGTACTTTCTCCCTCCACCCTTAACCCTATTATCCTTGTCCTAATTACTCAAAACTCAATCAATCATCCACTTTGATCCACTTTTCCATTTATCATCATTCGTACGCACCTAATGAAAACGAAACGAGGCAGAATGCCTTGTCGTGCCAGATACGAATACCCAGTTCGTGTGTGAATGCAAGTTAAAGTGAGCAAGTAGGACTCGCGAATAGTTGGACGCTCAATGATTTGTAGCCGTTTTGGTAGACTATTTAAATGCTGGTTTCCGTCTCGCGTTCTCAAGTGAAAAATCGATAGCACCGAGCACGAATAATCGGCGCGCATGTAAGGCAACTTGTTTACAAATTAGCGTTGCACCCCTCCAGCACTTGCCAGCTACGAGGTAGGTATCATTTGACGCCAATACCAGCAGCGACAAGATAATCCGCTTTTGAAATCTTAATATGACGCTTATGACATTGCCATCCCATTCCTTATCAGAAGCAGACAGCAACAGCGCTGACACGATGGTAGCAATATATTCGAATTAATTTATGATTATCCATCGCAAACGAATCGGTTATGCAATGCAAAACGACCGGACCGATGATGTGACTATGACGAACATGTCCCGGTGAAATATACCAACGAAATCCCCTTTTCAACAAGTTGAAACTACCACACGGGAGCGTGTTGCATTCAGTTAATCGAGTTGAAGTGGATAAACAGTGGATAAAGCGACAACAGGTGGTTCGAATCAACTGGATGACATAGCTAAGGCGATTTATGGCTACGTCGTGTAAGTACATGGAGTCGTCGGTGTCAAGTCGTCAACTCGGCATCGTCATCGCCAACATCGTTGTCGTTATATCATAGCAGCAGTTCATACTTGGAAGAAGATGGTGTTGAAATATATGTGATGCGGTAAGGCATTGTGGGGCAGGGCACAATAGGAAACCAGTACATGGCATAAGTTAGATTTTGTTCGGTTTTAACAGGAAGAAATATAGATGATAGATAAGAATGGTTCCTGTCGTTCGCTTTAGTAGGTCCATGTACTTCTCATCACTGGAAATTGAATCAGAAAACTTTCAAGTGCGATATGCGGTATGAAAAAGTTGGTTATGCAGTCAGCAAGCAAGTTTTGTTAAGTTGATGGCATCTTGTCATCACCTACTGCGAACACACAAGACTGGCGTCTATACTAGCGGTGTGGTGCTTAACGAAACACTTGGATATAGAACAGAAATTATGAATAACTTGTTAGAAGTTTGTTTTCTTTTCACGTTTCTTCCTCTGCTCCTTCGCTGGGTTCGAAGCGAATAGTTGGTCTTATTCGGGTTTTCAGGTCTATGGGTTTTGTAACTTGCTTTTCCCATGCATATCAATGAGGAGATGTGCCGGGTTATTACCGCTAAGACGAAAGTGAAATAAATTTCCTTTTCTCGGGATTCGAAATGGAAATTCAAAGACAATGGTGTTTATCTCAATTAGCATTCGACTTGGAAACGTTCAAAATTTAATTAAATGCAAATGGAGTTAAGTCCAAGGCTGGCAGTTGATGGGAAGAACATTTATTCTGTAACGTTTACGATTGAACTAAATTTCGCTTGTCATTCAAGCAAAGGTACTATCATTCTATCAGATGACACTACATGAATATCCCGTCTATATTAAGCCCCGTGACAAGACATACAAGCCCGTGACAAGACTTTACACTATTGTACAATTAAAAAATGGAAATGATCTACCCTAACTACCAAATTCCCATGAGTTAGCCTTAAGAATTAAAGACGAGGCCAGTGTACTTCGACGACTCGACAGCTCTAGTTTGCTTCAAGATATTTGCTCCTAAGAGCAAATTAATCGCTCGTGTGCAATTTAATTTTTTTTTTCATTTGAAAAACAGCTGACTCGACAACTGGTTTAACAATCAATGAGTAAATATGTACATGTTTAAAACATGTTTAACAAAGACCCTGTAATTAACGAGTTAAAATCCCCAAAAGTCATTTCTAACCGATTTCAGACAGACCTTTTCACTACCGGTGTGTCAAGTTTTTGAAACATCGACAAAAAATACTGTTCATCTTCCAAACTAAATTTCAACATAGCTTAAGTAGACCTTTATATAGAACTTCTTACTCTATGTTAACGAATGGTTTAAAAATTCCTTCCTTTAGGTCTTGCTCATGACTTGCATTACTATTCAAAATTCCACAACGCTTAGAGTGATAGGCATCTAGGTTAAAGCAGCTACTGAAAACAGCTTATTCAATGGGACAATTGAAATTTTGTTAAACAATCCAACCGTGTGGGAGTAGTTAGGTTAAGTGGCTGCCATGACTTATGGCTGATTCTAGGTACAATTAATATTGAGGACACGTTTTGATACATGTTGTTAGAATGCCTTTTAGTGGATATACCGTAGCCAATATATAATAAGTATAAGTAAGATTTAAACTCCATCGTTTAGCACTTTTCAGACAACACTCCAACAATAGAATAGAAGAAGCTCTTCTTTTCTTAAGCCACAAGTATGGAATTCAAAGACCCTTTTTGTCATTTCCCGCGCGTTAATACAGCGCCCTCATATCACTGACATCTGCGTTTTATAAAGAGAGTTTGGAGCTTAGTTTTTAAAATAACGTCCATTGAGCCAATTTTCTTGGCAGCAAACGAATTCCGTCTCGGAAAAATTTTACATCTTTGCTTCGATCCAAAAATCGAACCAATTTTGGGTCTTCAAAAGATGGGCCAAGTCATGCACCATCGATCATCGGTAGAAGTCAGGAAGGACGATGCTCGGAGAATACGGCGGGAGGGGAAGGATGTCTCATTTCAGTGTTTCCAGGTTTTCTAGCCAATGAAGCAGCAGTTCGTTGACGTCTCTAGGCTTTAGCTCGTAAGGCACTTCATTTCCATGTTTTCAACCATTTCCAAGGCTTTCAAACGAAATGGCCTGCTGAGTTAGGTTAGGTTAGGTTAAAGAAGGGAAATGTGATGATTGAGCATCACTTCAACTCGGAGGTCAAAGGGCCCATTGTGATTCCCTTCATTTGTGGAGTACACATATAATTAACCTGTCCTATCACGTGGTGACTGAAACCACCCCGTGCTCTTTATGAATTTTAGAAGATCCGATAAATCTGCATTTCCCATGTCCGCAATCTCTGTAAAGAATCTTTGGCACAGCGACGTTAGGCGTCGATTCTGGAGAGCTGGGCAGTGGCAAAGCAGATGTTGGATCGTCTCGGTTTCTTTCTCATCGCCGCAACTCCGGCAGAGATCGCTGGATCCCGTGTTCCATTTCCAGAGTATTGCTCGGATAGGACAGTGTCCTGTTATCAGTCCGACCAGCATACGGATCGAGTTTCGGTCCAGCGCCAAGAGCTTCTTTGTTTTTCCGATATTGAGCTCTGGCCACTATGATCTTGTCGTGTGGCTGTCGTTTCTTGTAAACCAAGACGAGTTGGTTTCTTTTATAATAGTGTCATTTTTGATCCGGTATAATGCGCTGATTGGTGGGTGCAATGACGTATCCGCTTCGTTGATGTCCATTTCAGAGCCTTGCTTGGCCAGTGCATACGCTCTTTCGTTCCCTGCGATTGAGCTGTGATCCGTGACCCAGCAGAGTTTGACTTTGTGGTATCTGATGGACTTCAGTGAGTCGAAGCATTTCATGACAGGCCTGCTGAGTTACGTCCATTGTATCTGCAAGTTCTTGTTGCGTTTGACGTGGTAACGTCTCCAATTTGCGTCTTAAATTCTTTTCACTGGTGCGAAACACTCCTTCTTTTTCAGGTTGAAATCACCATTTCTGTAACGTCTTCACTAATCGGAGCCTCACCGTAAATTTCTAAGTTCATTCGACACGCCTCAATTGAATTGAAGCTGAAACAGAAAACTGTCCATAAATGACGCTTATTCGACTCAAAAGTCGACAATTTCACGTCCGAACAATGATGCCGATGAAAATTCAAAAATTGTATGAGGAGTTGTAAACTGATGCCCAAGCATACCATGTGACGTTTTTGGCCTAAGATTTTTGATCAGCATATGCCGCTAGCGCCATCCATTCGCGTATGGCGGATTTCCATTGGTACACCTGATATTTACGGCCTCCGGACCATCCGTGCCACAGTAGAAGCTAAGAATATGGAAAGACCCTTTCACGTGATTAAACTAACACAGTGTGAAGTCATTGAAGGGGTTGAGTTCACTAAAGCAGGTGCCAGGATGAATGAGGTCAAATCAAGTATTATAAAGGGTTGGCCATCTAGTGGTTTTTTTTAAGTCATAGGTTATTTTGACACTGACAGCTGTTTGTCGCTTGAAATGGTCAAATGGCTTGACAGATGGTCAGTATCATACCTCCGCGAAACGAAATGAGTTACGCTTGAACAACATTGGGCAATATTGAAAATTTATTTCCAAAGTGAGTGCTGTGCAGTCCAAACAGTGAGTTTTTTAAAAAGAAGTTTTAGCCCAAATGAAGCACCCACCACAACTGCTGTACGCAAGTTCGTGCAAAAATTTCGCGAGACTGGTATGCTAGTGGCCAACACTCATGGCCCCGCCGTCGTTCGGTGCGCACAGATGAGAATGTGGCCGGGAGTGTGGGACTCAATTCACGAACATCAACTCGCCATCGATCTCAACAGCTCAACACACAAAGATCTCGGATTATTCACTTGCAAGGTCCAATTGACTCAGCAATTGAAGGCGCGCGACCATCCACTTCGTTATCGCTTCACAGTTTGGGCCTTAGAGCAGCTTTAATTGGATATCGATTTTGGGCGAAAAATCATCTTACGAGGCGCATTTTCATCTCGGCGGTTCGAAAACTCGCACGTCATTGTCGAGTAGCCAATGCATCCACAGAGAGTGACAGTTTGGTGCAGATTGTGGAGTGTTGGCATCATTGGACCATTTTTCTTCGAAAATGAGGCTGGGAACAAGGTTTCGGTTTTTTTACTGAAATTGAACACATGGATTTGGAAGACCTCTGGTTCATGCAGGATGGCGCGCCATGCCACGCAGCCCATTCCACAATCGATCTTTTGCGCCCCGAATTCCCAAATCATATTATCAGCCGTCTAGGCGATGTCTCGGAGCTGCGAGACCTCTTTGGACTTTTTTAATCGTGAAGAACCGACGTTATGCCAACAATCCGGAAACGATTCAAACACTTAAGGCCAATATCATCGAAGCAATTCGTCAGCTCCAGCCCGAAACCATCAACAAGGTCTTGGAAAGTTGGGGTGACAGAATGCGCTACTGCGAAGCCAGCCGAGGCAGCCACTTGAACGACGTTGTATTTCATAATTAATGGGAATGTTTGTTCTTACTAATAAAGCCATAATACATTTTAAAAAATTAATTTTGTTCATTTTATTGTATTTTTAAAAAGAACTTGTATTTGGCCCACCCTGTATATGCTGCCTTTAAAAAAAAGGCGCCCAACACCCCTGTCTTGCTTAGAACTCCATTTTCGGCCCCCATAACTTGAAATTAGTCAAAAATTTCATTTATATTGGCTCACTAGTGACGAACGGCAACCAGAACAATACCGAGATCTGCAGCATAAAGTCTGTAACAGACTAGCTCTTTGCTCAAGATGCATTAGAAAGGTAAGAAAAGTAATTTGCGTTCACCTTTTTTGATACAGTGCAGTTGAGGAGAAAGATAAAGACAATAAAGAATTGGACTGTACATCGAAATTGGCTTAATCAAACGTTTAAGAATCATCTAATATCTATACATCTAACATATCTGAGCTATGCAGAGCGAATAGACAGCACTGCTCCGACTCGAAAATACTGAATGACGAAATAACAGAGAACGACCGTTGCCAAGGTAATACACTCAGTTGGAAAGGGACATAAATCAACTGTGGGTGTGGCAGCCAGCTGGAAAGACTTGTTGATTGGGCCTCAGGTTCATCATATAAGTCAGTTTCCTCGAAAAACGGCTTGCGCATATAATCGAGCCAAAAGAAACGTCCCGTTTAATATCGACTTATTCAATGAATCATTATTCATTTGATGAAAGCTCTTTGACATGCCAAATTTAATTGGAATAATTCCAATTGACAGCAGAGATTGGTTATTAAGCCAATTAGTTTCTGCCTACCTCCCTACTCCAAAAATGTTAATGGTTTTGGGTATTCCTTAAGAGCATCTACAATATTTAAAACTGACTGCCTGACATCATCAAAGAAATCCCTCAAAGGGACACAATCTTAATGCCATTCTCCTTTCTTAACATGTTATCCTCCGTTTAATTCTGTTGTGCAATTGAAATACAAACAAAAGATCAGACCATTTCAATCAGGCAGTTGGATCCTTGTTAAACTATGTAAAAATGTTTAACGTTCTTAGTGATTCAATCAGTCTTTCCATTTCCTTTGTTGACAATTAATTTCCTCAACCAGAATTATTTTTATCTGTTTTTTTTAATTACAAACTTTCAACACATTTGAAAAGGGATTTAAACATCATATCTTGGAATACGAAATGCCGGGCTACTATCCACATACGGGTAGAGAATGCTAACAAGCGGAGAGCAAAGAACAAACTGGGAGAGTGGACACCCGTCTAAATCAAAATGCTGAGAGAAAATCGATTGTGGACGAAGGACATTAACTATTCTGTGCTTCTGTTCCTATCCTTCGACTCATCCCATAAATCGTCAACCATCCTATTTTCATTTTCATTATCCGTTCGGCTTATGCCGCCGCTTAAGAGGTAGTAACTCTCTGGCCTCTCGGACGAGAGGACAGCGATGTCTCCCAGAGTGTTATATTAATATTTTCTTTTTCCTTCCTTTTATGCTGTTCCGTTTATCCGTCCCCACCGTCGTTTTGGCCCTCTTCTCGAATTGCATTGTTAGTGATTTCCAAACACTAAACCAAACAAATATTTGCACAGCAATTGTGGTTGTAGTCATAACGATGGACAGAAATGATTTGAGAGCTTATGCCTCCACTGGCGGGTTCGCATTTTCGCGGTTTGAATTTTTTGCATTACGTCGGCGGGGTTTTTTAGCTTTCGGTTTCGGCGATAAGTTGAAACGAAGGTACAGAAAAAAGATATGAAAAAACTGTCATGGTAAAGGAGAACTGCAACGTACGGGGTTTTTATCGATCGCTTGATGGGGTTGCTATTAAACGATCGGGACAAGTCATGGACACGAAATTAGAAACTGATTCAATTTACTAAGCCACTAGCGTTGCAGTGCTTGCCGCATAATCGTAATGACTAATGAATTTGTTGGGTAAACGTTTTGCTATAAACAAAAGTAAGAAGCAAGAAGATGCAAAACCTCTTTTGTAATCTAGCTTAGCTTATGTTCAAATTATTCAAATTTTCGTTCTTCTAATCAACATGTATGGTACGTGGTTGTGACTACCTGGTCTGCATCACATACCAGGTTCGATGAGTGCTAAAGTCCCATTTGAATGCTACGAGTAAAAAATGTTGGGGTGTTTAAATCCAGCCTGCACAGTTGGGAAAGTTGATTATATTGGCTAGGTTGATGTTGGCGGCCTTAACAGACAATTGAGAAAGTGATGACCAAAATCGCGGTACCGCAAGTGAGGGATATTCCCTGAGGAAGTGATCTGGACTTTCCCCTTTCTGGCTGATGCGGTACCTGCGCCAGTGGCTATTAAGCGGTGTGCTACATGACAGCATATGGCCCAGCGGTCTATATTGACTGCCACTGGACTGGCAGGAAATATTGACGGTGTTTCAGCGTTTTTTTATTTTAATAAAAACGCACTCCTTTTCTTTCGTTTATGATCTGTCAATGTCAAAACGTTAGAAAAGGTATACATTTTTATCAAAGAGAAATTCACGACCGAACAATGTTTGCGAGTTATTCAAAATTCTGAGTCGCAAGTTTAAGATCGCTTACTCCAATATTCGGTCGTAATAATCGTCCCACCAGGCGGGGTGTGCGTGCTATAGCGGATAGATTTGTGTCAACAAATTCACTGTTCAATATTTCTGTACCAGCGCGACAATGAGATGAATATTGCAGCCGTAAAGGCTTCAGTTCAAAATGAGTTAAATCAATCGATACCAAGCCATTCACAGGAATCTGGAATCTCTCAGACCACATTGTGATGAATTTTGCTTAGAGATCAAAAAGCCTCTTGATCATATGAGGCGGTGATGCTTCTCCGATTGGGCTCTGCAAAAGTTGAAAACTGATCAAAAATTCAGCTGTAACAGCTCATTTTGGACAGCGATAAGCAGATACCATATTCTTTTTTTGTTTTTTGTTTATTATATGGTTCGCACAGGTTCAAGAGTAACGTGTTTGTCACTCAACCTGGACGGGGTGCAGATGGTTTTTGTCGAAGATGTTCGTTCACTACTCTCCGGGGGTGGTTGTCCTAGATAGGATTCGAGAGATTCGACTGAATTTGTCGCGTTGGTTGTAGTTCACAGTAACTTATTTTGTTTCTATGTCAATAAGGTGTTATATTGAAAATGCACACACAGAGTATGAATTTTGAAGTGATCTTATACTGCGAGTGATATTTCTTTGTCAGCATTTTTTGAACATATCTCCAATTTATGTTGTTGCAATTTTTTTCCGTATAGGAACTGTTCTCTCGAACTACAGACCTTCCGCTCAACAGTCGGTGATGATTACCATTGCACCACAACCACCCCCGTGATTTCATCCATCGTATCCACAAAAAGTGACCATGTGGTGGTCATGCTGGAGGTGTGATTGGACCATATTTTTTTGACGATGAAAATCATCACACATAGTCTGTCCCATTTCCGATGAGATTGCAGGAATCAGTATGGCAGTTGGTCAAGCATTCTGATGCATTTTTTTGGCTAAATACTCCCGTACAATTAGGGGTTTGTCCGACAGAGTATTGCCATTTAATTAAAATCAAATTCCGTGTACTTTGATCCGTGTACGATGATCCATTGACCTACCCAGTACACACGAATAATATTGAGTATTAAGTGGGTAGTCTCATGTGGCCACTTCGAAAAATCGATTTTTTTTTTCATATTTCGATAGTAAAACGTATCGAAAATATGCTGTGAAAAATTCAGACCGAAATTCCTAGTATTAAATAAATTACAACTTATAGTCACCGACGCGCCGTAAGCGACTTGTTCCGCTGTTGAAACTTTAAACGCATTTTTCTCGAAACATCATTTTCTAAAACTGTCATGGTCCCAAAAAAAAAAAAAAACTATTCAACCGATTGCTTTGAGATTTATACATATATGTTCTTCTACTCATTAATGGTTATCGGCCGTGCCAAAATTGCTTATTTTCGAAAATATTTTCTTATTTTTTAAACGGTTTTCAACAAAAAAAAAATTAAATTTTTTCTAAAGTCCGCCATTTTTGTTTTTTTCAATGAAATTGATTAATTTTGGTAGGGACGATAGCGACAGACCTACTGAACAATAATCCATTCGATACTATTATTTCAGACAACATGAACAGCCGGTATTACCATAACCAGTGTCCCCTGCTTTCTTTTTTGGTGTCTAATTTAATTAAAAAAAATATATATAAAAAATGTAAAATAAGAAAAAAAAAATTCATACAGTTTAAGATACAAATAAAAACATATAAAAAAATGATTGAAAAAAATGTATGTGTTCACATGAGACTAGCCCCTTAACCACCCCAGCCCCTCAACGGTGAGTATCGTCTTGATTCGAGTCTTTTGCATCCTTTCTTGTTTTCGGCTCATCTGGTTAAACCCCTGTTGCTGTGCCCTTTGGTGAGTGGCTAGTATTGGAACCACTTTGTTTCATAACCAATTACGATAGATGTCATGAAGTAAAGCACTTTTTCGGCTGAATGGGATGGATAGCACTCCATCAGGAAAGTCAGGATTGTCAGTCATCGTCTTACAAACTTGACAGTCAAAGCGCAGTTTTTTTCTGACTTTTTAAAGTTTTTTCCCATTCCTTCAAGTTCTGGGTTCCGATAGCCATGTCTTCTGGAAGGTCTTCACAATCATCACGTAATCTATCGGACCAGCGAAAAAAACTGGTCACCATAAAAGTGTTTATCATTCATACGAGAGGAATTGCTAAATACATTCTCAACAACATCCCACATAAAGCCAGCAAAACTGATGTACAGTAAATAGAAGGAAATCATACGTACACAATTCAGAATATTATTAAATAACAATTAAGAACCTAAAGCAGGATCAAGGATATCACAAATCAAAACAATCAGAAGTTGTCCACAAGGGGGAGTTTTATCATCTAGTTGTTGGTGCTTTTAGGATCAAATGAAATAAGATGCGTATGAGACCGGTCTTCTTTGCTCAATATAGTCAGACATTGTCAAAACGACCAAATTCATTTTTAATTATTTACGAAATACAATCGTAACTAAGAAATTAATGGAGATAATGACCTGAAATTTGACACAGAATTCAATGACAGCAAAGCCAACTTATTAAAAATGATCAATACACTCAAAAAATTTAATTGCAACGACCCAATATTGACACCAATGATGTCCTAAGGTGTACTCGTAATTAGTTGGGTTAAAAAGACATTTGGCAAGGACTAGAGATTTGCTTGTGGGATCATAGCAGGTAGTGAAAACATTCTCAATCGCAAGACTGACGACACTATTAGACTGAACGCCCCTATACCTTGAAATAAAGAGAGCAACAGATAGAATAACCTCCTAAAAGACGGGATAAAAACTAGATATTAAGAAAAATTCGATAAAAACCTATCAGTTTTAGAAACACAGAGACAATAAAAATTATATATCGTAAATGACTTTTACTTATGACTGAAAACTAAAGGTGTTTAGCCAGGCCTACTTGCAATTTACAAGCTCATCAAGGGCTATACGAATAGATTAAGAACTAAATTGAAAACAGGATCAAATTCTCAGAGTTCCTGGAACTTTCAGAAATATACAAAGGATGGAAGATCGAAGTGTGCATTTTCGCCATATTTAATACCTTACTCCATAAAGCGAAGGGTGTACACACGGTGACAATGCTCTATAGGTACATTGAACATCCATCATTTAAGTGCTCATGACCACTTGCAGGAGTTGGGATGCTTGGGCAAGCTCGATTTTGGGGTTTCCCATCAGCTCGGGGTATTTTATTTGAGGATCCTTATAAACACTGCCAGCCAAAAAGACACTTAAATAAAATGAATTATATTAACGTAAGATCTTGCAAATTCTACAAAGACTAAAACAAGAATCACACAGATCCAGCCTCCGTGCAGGTTGAAGAACTGACCGAAAACAAAAAGGTTCGAAATCTTAGGCAAGTATCAAGTTTCGGAAGGAGATCTCCAGTTCTTAAAGCCTAATCTAGGCGACCCCGAAACGAGTTTATAAAAACTGGGCATAGAAGAAGCTCCATGAGGTGCATTTTACCTCACTAGAACCAGTAACAAAATACAATAAAGCCGAAGGCTGTAAAGCACTTAACCTCTGCAGTAATAGAACAGTATATTGGTGCTCTTCTGGTGTTCTATTCTCCGAATTTCAATAACCAGATAACTTTCTGCGAGCATACTGAAGTCGAATGAATCACCATTGTCCCTGTCCCTTGTCCGTAATAGAAGTAAACTGTCTGGGTCACTATTCGCTCCAGCTATTCCCTGTCCCTGTCAACCATTGCATTTCTCGATCACGTGTATACGAACAATTCAAATCAAATCAATCAATCGACTATCGCCCCAAAAGACATCAGACGATACGTTCCAATATCGATTAATCGAAAACAATAGCGACTGTCTCGAATCCTAAAGTATGATACATATGTCTCGAAGATAAAGAAAGCTCATAATCTCGAGCAATAAGCACTTCTTAAAAGGCTCTTAAGACCGTTCAAATCACTTTGATTTATGTCCCCCTTAGTCAGCGTCTTCCACCAACATAGACGATACCATGTACTCAGTGCAAACAATTCTTTCCGATTCCATCGTATTTTCCGTTCCTTTATTTGATTTATGAATTCTTTTCTATTCATTCCATTTCATATATAATCAAATCAAGAATTCTAAAAATACTCGCATTCACTCGGAGGAGCGAGAAGAAAGCTTTGAACTTCGTATAATAAATCTACGCGAATTGGAAATCGATGGGAACGTTGCGACTGATTCATGGCACTTGCTAGTTCAAATTGCTTGCTACGTGCATATTTATCGGAAAATTTCCTTAATGCGCTGGTTTTTTGGATCTTGTAAGCCATCGGAAGTCTGGTCACGACCGGAATGGTGTACGAGATACTTTAGGTTTAGGTTTATTTTAATATTTTTAACGTTCGTGAGTAATCTACTTCATTGATCGCAATTGACGGCAAATAAAGCAGCATCACGAAACCATCACTCAAGTGAACGTCATAAAGCACATCTTCTGCGAATACAAGCAGATTTGAAGGGATTGAGTTAAGCCGGTTACCTTAAGAGTGTGGCGATAGAAGCAAGGACGAAGTCTTTTCAAAGAAACTTTGACTTCTAACCTACACTTGGGTTAATAGGCTAAGCTTTGGCTTAAATCTATGACTCAGTGATTTTTTCATGTTCAGACCAAGCGTTGCCATTTTAAAAAGGTTTTGGAAAACTTAAGCATGATAGGGCGACTCAAACGAAGACTTTAAAAAATAGCAGAAGCAGCTGTACACATTCAATTGGATAATCCAGTGTCAGTAACAAGGATTAGGAGATTATATGCCCCATTTTACGTTACAGTAGTGCAGTGTTATAGACGTTGTAGACGTCCTGCTGAAATAAGGCTGCACTAATGCGAGCGGCTACATACAATTCGATAAAGGTACTAGGGCCACTAGGTTTAAGGCTTCAAGACGGTTGGCATCAGTGGCTTACCACTGGTTTTAATATCCGTGTACAATTTAAAAAATCTTTATAAAACCGGGTTTTTCCAATAGGAACTTTTGTTTTTTAATACAAACGCATCTTTAAGCTCCTTTAATGATCTGTCAATGTCAAAACCTCAGTCAAAGTTTACATTTCATAAAAAGGTGAAATTAAGGTATGGGCTTGGAAATTATTAAAAATGACTTCCGACATTTAAAGTCGGTGGTCACAGCTTTAAGAGCTCTTTATTTCCAATTTTCAGTTGTAATAAGCGTCCGGGAAATAGTGGATAAATCCGAGTAAATACATTATTCACTGGGTGTTTCTGAGCCAGTGGGACAACACACTGGTCGAAATACGGAACATACTGCGGATGTAAGTGCTTCAGTTCAGAATGAGCTAAATCAATCAATTCCACTGCATTCACAGAAACTGGGATCCTGTCAGTAGACTTGACAAATTCTCGATAAAGATATAAGCCTTCGCCTTCACAAGATTAAAAAAAACTTAAGAATTTAAGCCTCTTGATTAGTTAAAGTGACGAAACCTCTCTGATTACGGTCGCGAGAGTTTGAAGAAAATCCTGAATTTAATTGAAAAATAATTTCCAGTGATGAAGCTCAATATTGTCAATAAACAAAATACATATTACATACGAACCCATATGTGCTTCAAGAAACTTCATTGCATCCACAAAAAGGTACCGTGTAGTGTAGATTTCATGCCGAAGGTGCGAATGGACCGAGTTATCCAATTCGTGGTCCGAATTTGACATCCCTGTTTCAACCACTTATGTGCAACCGAAATGTCATTCGAGACTCTATATATTTAGTTTAAGATTTACCATTTTAAAATGTCGATCCTTTAACAAGCGCTGAGCTTGTTAAAATCGTGAAAACTTACTACAAAACGGTGATTCTGTAGGAGGTACGTTTCGCGCATTACAAGCAAATTATAATCATCCAACTAAGCCTACTATACGTAAAGCTGTAGAATACAAAATTGAAGAAACTGGCTCTGTTACAGAAGTCCTAAGACCTAATCATTATCGAAATTCACGCTCTGCAGAAAATATGGCCAACATTGCCTAAAATGTTGATGAAGACACAAACTATCAAATTGGGCTAATGGTAACCAATTTTTTTCGGCTCCAAATTGAAGACATGGATGTGAAAACATGTGGGTTCCACAAGACAACATGATCTGTTTTAGCTTTGTTGCCAGAAAATTTTCCTGGACGAGCTATTTCGCGTTTTAGTGATAAAAACTGACGACCAATATCGTGGGATATGTCGCCGTTGATTTTTTTTTTATGAGGTTATGTAAAATATCGTGCTTGTCAATGAAACCAGCAATGATGCTTTGACAACGAATATTCGTCAAGTTATAGATAAGTAATTGCCCGATATGTGTGGAAAAAGTCTTCGAAAATTACCTTACCATAATCGAGTCCTGAAAGAATTCCCGAAAAGGATATTTAAATGAAACTCTAATTATTCATTAAGGTAAGATCTAAACAATATATTGAAATAAAAATTTGATCAAATTCTAAATAATAAAGGTTTTCTTTTTCCAATTTACTTTCAGAACTACAAAGTGGATCACCCCATATTACTCTTACGAAGTATAAGCTGCTCTTGTAATTATATTAAACCAACAAATAAGTCAAAATCTGTTACAGGCAGTATATCAATCAGTTGAGTTTCTTCAGATCCTCAAGGAGGGTGCATAACGAATGTAACTATAGACTTGACCGACAGTAACAATTACCGAATATGTTCTCGTTACTCCTTTAAAAGGTAGTAATCATCCGACGCACAATCACATTGCCCGTGATATAATTAAATGATGATAACTACGAGTACATGAACGAAGTTTTCGATTAAAATTTAAATGTGATGGAACGCGTTTCATGTGTTTCATCCAAAACGAATTAGCGGGCGCCAATCCGTCGTAATCAAATAAAACTCGATTATGTTTCCTCTGTATCTGTTGGCATCTTGTTAGCCAGATTATACTGTAGCCTATTTGCCCTCGATTGTGTTTTTCCAATTTGGTTTTTTCTGCTTATGTTCTGTTTAAAAACTGATTGTTCGAATTAAAAGGCGTCGTTTTCGTGTTGATTACCTTTGAACTGCGCACATGATCCGAAGTAACATGTGTCGGGCGGAATTTCAAAATCCCTCCAGATAAATTTCAGTGTTAGTCATCACTGTGTGCATCTCTGCTCATAACTTTGAAGGAAACAACCCCGATGGGAATAGAGGACACAGTTGGGATAGAAACATTGGGCTTTCGTTTTAGAAATGAAACCAGCCGGTGTGCTTGGGTGATTCAGAGACAAATTAGATACATCAGGACAGCGACATAATTATAAATTAACAAACACATAAGTATGTTTCATCACATGGATTTTTGAACAAAAGAGCATTTGTCAGAATAGGAACTGCAGCGGTGGAACGAAAAGTTGTCGGAGGGAGTAACGAATATAACTTAATTGATTTGCTCCACTCGAGTCCCCATTCATCAAGTGTCACAGCGACTGCATCAGGGAAGTTGGGTGGCTGTTTCGCCCGTGGCGAGGACGGAGGTGTGAGCCGGTGCGTTATCATGGTGGAAGATTACTTCTTTCTTCGCCAAGTGGGGCAGTTTTTTCTTCAATTCGGCGTCGAATCGGCCCAATAATCTCTGGTGTGTACCAGTGGATCCGTCGACTGTCACGAAACGACGCAGAAACTCCTTCGGATTGTGCTTAAACAGTGTCAAACACTGCTCTGAAGTGGTCTCACGGTTGGGCTTGTTGTCCGGAGTGAGCAAACGCGGCACCCATCGCGCCGACAGCTTTCTCATGCCCAAAATTTCATGCAGGATATGACCCACGCGATCTTTTGAAATGCCTACTGTCTCAGCTATCTCGCGCACCTTCAATCGGCGGTCTGCCAATACGAGATCGTGGATTTTTGTCACGTTATCCTCCGTGGTAGCCGTTTTCGGGGCACCTGGACGTGGCTCATCAAAAACCAATCACGTTGAACCAATTTTTGATGGTCGCAATCGAAGGAGAAGAGTCACCGTACACAGCATCCAAACGCTCTTTGATTTCGCTGCGCGATTTCCCTTCCAAAAACAAAAATCGAATCAACGACTCTTTGCTCTTTTTCCATTTTTCTAAAATTCGTGGGCACCCCCGCTTCCACACGCGGTTAAAACAAAACTACGAGTCCGATCCGGCTGAAGTAGCCGTCTACTAGAATGTATTGTACTACACGATAGTAAGTTGCTCTTGCGATACTGGTGCCATCTGGCGGTGAGGCTAAGTACTTATTGGACCACCCTCGTATTAAATGGGTGGACATTTTTTGAATGAATGGAAACTACAGTTCAAGCGAGAAGTTTTTGAACCCTAGTGTATCTAAATTGGAAGTTGAATAGGGTGCAGCAATGGGACCAGCTATGCAGACATCGCTTGGATTGTTTTTGACCGGCTTCACCTCGGATTGTGGCGTCATATCAAAATTTGAAGGCAAAGCAAAAGGGTACTAGTAAGGATGCTTGACTTCTAAAGCTAAATAAGGGGTTTTCGATTGGCGCGTGTAGATTTCGATGGCCTGTGTGGCTTGTTGTTTTGGTGCCATATGTGAAATCTGTTATTTATTATTCAGTTAATGATGCCAAATCACCATGGTAAGTTACACGATTGAACAGCACAACCAAATCATAAAACTTTATCAACAAATGTGGTAGTGGTACAATGGTAATCATCACTGACTGTTGATCCGAAGGTCTGTAGTTCGAGAGAACATTTCCAATACGGAAAAAAATTGCAACAACATAAGTTGGAGAGATTTTCAAAAATGCTGACAAAGGAATAACATTCGCAGTATAAAATCAGTTCAAAATTCATACTCTATATGTGCATTTTCAATATAACACGCTATTGGCATGGAAGCAAAATAAGTTACTGTGAACTACAACCAACGCAAATTCAGTCGAATCTCTCAAATCCTATCTAGGACAACCACCCCCGGAGAGTAGTGAACGAACACCTTCGACTCAAACCATCTGCACCCCGTCCAGGATGTGTGACAAACACCATAAGAGCGTATACTCTTGAACCTGCACGAATAAAAAAAAACAAAAGGGTTCCTTAATGCAAACGTTGCGTGCGTTGCGCCCTTTTTACGGTTGACGTGGTGACCCTTCGCAGTCGGACTGTGGTGGCCAAATTTGTCAAAACACCGGCCAAACTCGTTCCCTTTCTCCCTGCGCTTACACTGCGGAGTAAAATAATAGTTTTTTTTTGGTTTAAAAATTGAAAGACCTAAAAAGAACACTTTCTTTCCTTTACGCAATAAAAAACCGTTAATCTCCTCTCATCAGACTGATGGAAACTGCCATAGCACCTCTGAAGCATGAAATCACACAACAAAATGTTTCAAATACGCACCGTTGCCTGAGCAGTTAACGTCTAAGTACATTATTCAAATGTTGTATCTGGTTGCCATAAGTCAACAAGACTACGACGACGACGTACACGAAAAGTAAAAAGCGGAACAATAACACGTAAACAATGCATTAATTCGCTATTGTACTGGCTCTCTTGTCGTTGAGACACCTGTGACCACCTGAAGATGATGTGATGGTTTTGGTTGTTATAATTGATTCCTAAGCTCGACCCCCGAGGCTTACGTACTGAAATAATGTAGATGTACAGGATAGGCATATTGTGGCATTATTGCACAGATATAAGCGATCCCCTTGTAAAGACCTCATCTCTCTGTTGCCGGGAGCCAAGAAAACACAATAACAACAGCAGTAACTCGACAACAGGAAATGGAGTAGGGCAGAAAGTTGATATACCTTCCATGTTGGGCTAAAAACCCGCTTCTTCTTTCACTTGCATTCGCTCCCAAGCGAAGCGAGGAAAATCAAAAGTCAGAGCAGAGACAAGAGACAGTGACGGCTGCCAGTAAGACTTAACGTATAAACGGGCTTCTATTGTTGATTGTTTTCACATGCATTTCGCATTCCATTTGATATCTTTGGCCCTGATAGTAAGTGCGAAAAGACTAATGGCTTTAGTGAGCATAAATGGGAGCTAATGGTCTTCTATTGTAAGTGCTGCTGTGCATTTCCCGCGAATTGCCATTTGAGTCAGGAGAAAAGAAAGTGCCTATAAAAGCTTTATTTACTACTTCGGCTTGCTCATCGTAGCTCCATTACTTCCCCTTTGTACGAATAGGAAGAAGAAAGCCAACAAGGAGCGAAGGGAGAACGTCATAATGCAATAATCATTTGATTCCATTCATCCTGCACTTAACAATGCGCCCCTCATCCGATCCATAATTGAATTAAGGAAACAAAACGCACATGAGCGTGCACTTCCTCCCAGTCGCGTTGTCACGGTTGGCTCGTTGTCGCCGCGTATCTATTGATATTCATCGATTGACTCCGTTTAAATTCGCACAACGAAACGTGCGATTTGCCTCCCAGATAAAGATAATATTTTTCAGTCTATCTTGCTTCATTACAAATCGTTTTTTTTTTGTGTGTCGTGTCGTTGCTCTGCTGCTTTTCGCGTTGTCGTCGTCATCGTCGTCGTCATGCCAACACCCATTGTGCTGTGCAAGGTTAACGCGCACATTTTCAAGCAAAGTACGTTTAGTAAATCCGTACCACATGGCCACAATGGCTGGTAAATTGATTTCCATTCTATTTTTAATCGGATCAACATTACTCATTAAACTTGTCAGCGGACGCGTACGCTAACAAAAAGACCCGCCACGTCTTTCCTCTCGTTGCCATTGTCATGCTGTGACGCCAGAGTGTGATTTTTCAAGCGGAAAGTTTGATGCACCATGGCGCACAAAGTTGGATCGCGAAAGCGAGCAGGGTTGAAGGACCTAGTTCATCTCTATTTCGTCGACCAACGACCAACAGCCAACAACGACCGCTTTCTGATTTAATAAGCCTATCCGCGTTTGGCTTGTTAAAGCGCATGCATTAAAATGCCGTTCGTCATTGCACTTAGCCTCGTCATTAATGTCGTAGGCGTAGCGCTAGCGACACACTCTCAATGTAGTTTAAATTCGATTGACCTATTTGGTGTCAATGGTTCAGATAAAATTTCTTTTGAGCAATTACTCACTTAAGATCGAGCAACTGCGAAGACGCGACGCTAGGGACTAAAGTTTCGTTTGTCTTCCTTTGTTACTCGTTCGGGTTTTGTCATTTAACGTTCTCAAGTGGAATACTCGTATGTGGGTTTGAGAAGCGTCGAGGACGTTCGATCAAACAGCAGTGAGAGAGAGAGTATGTCTGCTTGTGTGAACATTTTTGGAAAAACGCCAGCACATTTGCTTTATCTATACTTTTGAAATGGATACGGGGTTACTCTAAAGCAATTGAGTTTTCAACTTTCAAAATGCTTTATGGATTCCTGTTTTGTTTTATTTTTTTCTGATATTTTATGCGATTCATATGAATAGCTGGAGGCCGAGGACGAAATTGGAAGGCATAACGAGGGGATGACTACAAATCGAGAACGGTTGGTTGACAACTCCCATGAGGGATGGTATACACGCATGTATACGATGAAAAGGTCTCTAGTATCTATAATTTAATCTGTCGGATCCGGCACGGAGCAGGCGATGACTGGGAGATATAGAATTATGGGATAAAAAAGTTTTATTTTATTGCGGATATTCAATCAAGCACTTGTATTATACATTTACTCAACGTATTTGGGGAACTTATTTGGAAAAAGGGCTTAGCTTACGGCCTTAACACAAACTAACCAAAAATACAGAGTTTTTCAATAAGGACATAACAATTTTGTACTTAAATACGAGCACATCGTTCAACTTTTTCTATGATCGCTCAATGACAAAAGATCAACCAAAGGTTAACATTTTCGCCATGGTGAAATTCACAAACGAGCAACTTTTAAAAATTATTAAACAATACATACTACCAAAATTCTGAGTCTGTGGCCGCAACTTCAACAGCGCTTACTCCAATTTGCGGTCATAATAATGATCCCACATAGGCTGTGCTTGTTAAAGTAATTAAATCCGAGTTAACATATTCACTATTGAGTGTTTCCGTGCAAGTGAGACAACGCTCAGGGCGAAGTACCGATAATAGCCGAAAGCGCTTCAGCTCAAAATGAGTTAAATCAGACGATTCCAGGCCGTCCACAGAAGTGGTCTCGGAAACTGTCAGTTCATATTGCGGCGAATTTCGCGTATTCATATTGCGGCCTTCACCCTAACAAGATTCAATTAACTAAAAACCAGAAGCCTGTTGATCACTTTCAAATTTTTTATATTGAGCTCTGTTTGAGCGAAATTTTGAAGAAAAGCTTGACTTTCACTGAAAAATCATCTTGGAGCTCATTTTTAATGACCCTATCAGGCAAAATACGCCTTATCAGAGAGCAACAAGCCCACATGTGCCTAAACAGACACCACTGAATCCACAAAAGTGATCGTGTACTGTCGATTTTATGCCGGAGGTGCGATTGGACCGTATTTATTCTTCGATCAAATTGATCACCACAAGAAAGGAGACCCGTTTGTCCCCGCCAATTACAGAGGTATAAGTCTCCTGAACATGGCTTACAAGATCTTCTCTGCAACCGTTCGTTGGGAAGTCCACTATCGAGTTCAAGATCGACACTCACCATCTATTTGTCGACTTCAGGGCCACATACGATAGCGTGCATAGAGACGAGCTATACAGCGCCATGTTAAGTTTTGACATCCCTGCTAAACTCGTCAGATTGTATAGGATGAGATTGGAAAACGCTCGCTGCGGTTGTGGTTGCCGATGTCGCTGAGAACGAAGAAACATCAACCAGACGTAGGACCACTCAATTGGGCAAGACTTACACATGTTCCCGTACAAAGTAAAAACAGCGCATCAGTTAATGCCAGTTGCGTGTGAGTAACTGTCAAGCCATCTTTAATCTCAACAACGAAGAGGACGATTCAGTGTCGAAAATCATCATGAGCAGCGAGGCGCATTTCCACTCAAGCGGTTATGTCAATAAGCAAAATCTTCGTTTCTGGCACTAAAAAGCCGCGTGTGATGCACGAAGAGCCATTACATCTACTCAAAGCCACTGTGTGGTGCGGCATTCACGTGGGAGGAATGATTAGGCCGTATTTTTTTGAGGAGGCCATCGGCAATACGGTCGTTGTTACTGGTGAACGCTACTGGGCCATGATAAACAACTTCTTACTGCCGAAATCAGATGAGCAGAGCTTGGTGAACTTGCTGTTTCAACAAGACGATCCAACTGCACACACAGCACAAGCCACAATGGATATTGTGATGGAAGCGTTTCCTGGTCGCGTCATCTCCCGTCTTCACGATTTGGCATGGCCAGTATCGCCTGATTTAACCATTCCAGATTTCTTTCTTTGAGGCTACTTAAAGTCGCGGGTTTATGCCCACAAGCCTCAGACCTTAGGAGGATATTCGACTGGAATGCGAACAGTTATCACCGGAAATCTTGCGGAAAGTCATGGAAAATGTGATGAAACGGGTAGAAATGTGTATCAACACTGGCGGCAGCCACTTGACGGATATCATCTTTTCCACTTAACAGAAAAAATTGTAAGGGTCCAAATAAAGATTTTCATCACTCAAATTCAGTTTTTTTTATTAAGTAAAAAAATAATTCAAAAACAAAATTGGATGATTAATTTTGCGCCACTTTGTATGATACCCCTTATCATCCTGGTTCTGCTTTATGGCGCAAACATGGACCATAGCGAGAGCGGATGAGGAGGCCCGTGGTTGTATTGGGAAAAAAATTCTGCGTACGATTTTCAGCCAGATCTGCGTAAAGACAACAGTTGTACAGTGACATGAACTTAGCACCGTTTCAACGAATTCAGCGTCCAAGATGGTCATGTAAAGTGCATGGCTACCAGAGCTCCGGCCCGAAAGGTCTTTGAATCCAGTCCAGAGGGGCGACGACGTCGAGAACGGCAAAATATAAGGTGGTACACGCAAGTAGAAGGGAATATCAACCTAGTAGGTGTGCGGCTGTGGAAACTTTTTAAGGGAGTTCCAGTCCACCATGACCTGTAGCGCGGAAAAAGAAATGAATCACCATGCAACAGTCAATAGAGTTTACTAGTACCAAATTGGAAGACTATTTTTGGCTGGAATCGGATGGGCTTGATATTAATGATATGTAGTTTCAACAAGATGGTAGCACATGCCGTACATCTGTTCAAACAATTGAAGGAAAATTTGGAAAGAATAAATGCAGCAAATGATCGGGTCTATTGGCCAAATCGCTCAGCCATAATGGTAGACGAAATTTGGAAATTTAGCTCAAAAGAATCCATCGCTGCAAACATGCTCTCGGTAATCGCATGAACGAGATCAAGTTTTATATTTTAATTAAATATCTGTACCAAGTTTGGAAAAATATATTTAGAGCCATATATCAGTTGTTTTATGTTTAATTTAAATATAAAATTGTTATGTCCTTATTGACAGACCCTGTAGTAGAGTCACAGCCGATGATGAGAATATTTAAAAAAACTACTTCAGGTGAAACGAACCATTCCCATTTGACGAAGGCAGGATAGAATTCCATCCATTCAACTTAGACGCAAACAGGTTGCTTTTTGAACTGTTTAAAGCAGCTGGAGATGAGTTGGCGGGAACCATGTACCAACTTATCTGTGTTCGGAGAAAAGATCGGACGACTTATAAGAAAGCGACTGGGAAGTCTATAATTATTCCGATCATAACGAAAATGTCAAACTAAAATTTCCGGAACGAGGATGAATAAATCAAATTCATTATTTGAATTCAATCAGCCTAATTCTTGATAGGCCGAAGTCAATACCAGACTCGACGTATGGTTTACAAGCAATCTTCCCCAAATATTGGTTAAGCTACCATATGACGACAACAAGGCTGACCTAATGTCACAATTACAGCGTGATAAAAAAAACAGCCGCAAAATTACATTTAGACTACAACTACCTTCATAAGCCTCTCGTCGCAGAGATAAGTTAAGCTAAAAAACAAAACAAGCAATCGTCGACTAGCTTTTCCGTACTTTTAGTCATAAAACAAATTTAGCTTAATGACTAAGGCACGTTGTGTTATTTTCTTTTTTCCTTTCTTCTTATCAGTGCCATAAATATGTACGAGGGTGCCTACCGAGTGGCTGCTTTCGGTTCCCTTTCATTCATTGTATACTAATATGTCATAGTGTCCTACTCAGAACTTTCGATGGGTGTGAGCCTCCTAACTAAGTAATTAGTCGCTATAATTAGTCGCAGATAACGTCAGCCTCAATACAGACAAATAAAAAGCATATAACGAAAGGAATACAAAAAAAAGCAGAATTGTAAAAGCAAAATGTATAGGGAAGGAAGAAGGGGGGAAGGGGGCACCCTGTACTCGTCAGATAGAATGGGTTATCCTTTCTCATTCGGTTTTTTTTTCAGACTATCGTAATAAACGAAATGAGTTCGTTGACCTACTTACAAGTGGTCTTTTAACTCACCCAGTCTGTGAGGCGTTCGAATGACGTGCTTCTTTAGTATTGCGTTACTGATTGCTGGCATCAGGAGTGTCATGAAGAAAAATGGCTTTGCGGTGACTGGACATGTTACAAATGAAATAAAATGACAAAATTAACTCAATCGTCCAAGTGCTGACTCTATAAGTAGGCGACAAATTTCTAATTAGAGTTCTAATGATATACTTCCGAGAATCAATCACCATTATGTTGAAGGGTAGAAGCATGGTTAGAACTCGAACTTATATGGCCACCCTAGGAGCCACCTACTACAGTTTTAATATTGTTTGTTTGGTGTATTCCAAAACGACCTTCGACCACGCCAAAATGTTGAGTAGGCTCAATGGGGTACGAGCGTGACCGGTAACTCTTCACGAGCTTGTAATTTAACGCAGTGGGGAGTGGGAGTGGAGACGAGTGTGCGAGGTTTGTTCAAAAAAGAAGGTGACTTTTTATTTTTCCCGGAAAATATTTTTGTATTCATCAAAATTTATTCGAATCCGGTGAATACGGTAGCTGAGGTATGATGACAAGCAACAAGCAACGATGAGTTAGCAAATGCATTATCGTGATGCAACAGCCAGGAATTTTTTTCCCACAAATCCGTACGTTTTCTTTGCATTCCTTCCTCTCCTCCTTATTGACTGTATGACCTTCCGACGAGAGCTCATGATGAATCAAAACAGTGTTTAAGGACTTGGCCCTTCTGGTCGTTTGCATTGGGATGATTTTGGGATGATTTTGATTAGGACCAGAGACGACTTTATTCTGAATCGTCATTCACATCACTCAACAGTTCCTGATGCTCATGTCACGATTCTTTTGATTAAAAATATCTGAAAAAATGTCATGGCATGAGCCAACAAATATGCAAATATCTTCAGCAAACTTCTCTGATAGTGACGGCTCTCCAGAACAATTTTCTTTAATGCTTCAAAGGGTATATCCATTGGTGACGTCCTGGTTCGTTTAGGGCGGGCATTGTCATTAAATCTTCTCGATCTTCTGTGAAAAGCTTGTACCAATGACAGCATGTTGTTTTTTTTACTCAGAGTAGGCTCGCCAACATTTCATGTACTTTCGAGCACTTAATTTTATTTCAATAAAATGGATAATGTGATAAAAAATTGTCAAGCACACCAAAACACGTCTAACCCTTGTGAAAAACAAAATAAATATCCAAAATTGCTGACAATGTCAGAATACGTTAAGGGATTTGTGCGCCAACATAGTTTTAAAAAAATCGAAAATCAAATGTACTTAGCTCGCGAATTAGTCACCTTATTTTTTGAAACCTCGTATGAACAAAACAGAGACAGCAAAGTGGTTTAGGAATTGTTGTACCTCTGTTGATAGTAACCCACGCTCCGTTATTCCGGAAAATATCGAACGTGTGCGACATGCAATTGAAGAAGAATGTCGTGTGCGAACTAGAAATTGATCTTGGAATTCCAAAAATTTGTGTTTCAAGAATTCTAACCAGGAATTTGGGAATGACTAAAATGTGGGCGACAGAGCTTCGTTTCGAAATCGCTCACGAAAAGTTTGAAACGGTGATAATTTCTTTTTACCAGCCTATCCATCGAATCTTTTGCAATATACACCTTCACCGGCCTGTGGAATGTTCCAAAATTTCTGCTCAAAGAGAACCGGTTCGACGTCGTACACTAAAGTCAAAAAATGTAATACAGATAAGCTATGGCTATAAAAATTAATTCTTGACTTCTGGTAATTATTGTCAGGATTAACCTCTATCGATAAATGGTGCAAAAAGTGGTATGGCCACGAAATTATCTTCTATTACAACCGACTCTGAAAAACGTGATATTTCTGCCTGTCAAATTCATAACTAATATTCCACTGAAACGATAATTTCAAATTGAACTGGGCGCATGTCATTTCGTCTGTCGTCCGCTTGATCTTCTGATGATAACTGCCAACCTCTTCCCCGGTGACTAAATATTTTTGAACTGGAATTCATTAGAGCACAAACCCATTGGTAATTGGATGCATTTAAACATGATGAGTCATTGCCGCAGTCGAGTCGAGACAATGACATTAAAAATGCAATAACGACATAAAATACACACTTGTGAGTCAGTTTCAGGTAACAATGATTGTTTAGCCAACTGGAAATATATTATACACGCTTAGGCGTACGGTTCTTTGAAACTAACCGAAATAAACATTTCCGGCAAAACCAATGGAAAGGGATGTCTATTTTCTCATTTTTTTTTTTTGTTTTTTATAATTCGTGCAGGTTCAAGAGTGTACGCTCTTATGGTATTTGTCACACAACCTGGACGGGGTGCAGATGGTTTGTGTCGGAGTTGTTCGTTACCTACTCTCCGGGGGTGGTTGTCCTAGATAGGATTTGAGAGATTCGACTGAATTTGCGTTGGTTGTAGTTCACAGTAACTCTTGTTTCCATGTTATTAAGATGTCATTGGAAATGCACACAGAGTATGAATTTTGAAGTGATCTTTTGCTGCGAGTGTTATGCCTTCTTCAGCACTTTTTGATCATCTCTCATTCACAACTGATGTTGTTGCACAATTTTTCCGTATAGGAAATGTTCTTGACTATGGACGGACTTGAACTACAGACCTTCGGCTCAACAGTCGGTGATGATTACCATTGCCCCACGACCACCTCTAATAAATTCAATTCATCATTTCCGACATCATATGACCGTCGGGATTTCGAGGATTTGAATGAAATATGGGATTTCTAGCAAGATTTTAAAAGCCAAATAATTGTTCCATCGTGATTTAAGGTCCATTTTCCCTTTTTAAAGATGACTGAATTTTAAATACTATAAAGTTTTGACAGGGTTTTATGAGTGCGGTTTGGTTGCGCATACCTTTTGTTGAAAAATGTCACCAGGCAGCGGAAATAAGTGGGGCTTGGCTGTAGCAATTTTTGCAACGTCGCAGTGAGGTTTGGTCTAGCGTTGTCAGATGAAAGGATAGAACCATGCATATTTGCCAACAATGGTTGCTTTTCAGCAAATTTCACCGATTTCGATTTCCACACAATATCGGATTGAATTTACGACTTAGACTAAAAGGAAAGAAATCCTTTTGATGTCCACCAGATTGCCACCATGATCTTTGCTGGGTGAAAACACAGTTTGGAAATTCGTTTTTGTTTTTAGCCTCATAAAACCCACATTCCAGATTTTTTGTGTTTTTATACAAAATCATACATAGTAGTTGTAAAAAAAAAAAAAAAAAAAAAAAAAAAGGCAGGCTGAAAAACAATTGGTGCAAACAAATGCAAAAACACCAGCATTTGATTGGCCGCAGCGATGAAGTAATCCCAAAACGGGAAGCCTGCCGCAACTTTCTGAGGTCAAAAACCGGCGGACCCCACAAGCGAACCAGTAGGAATGCAATTAAGTGGGAAGGTTATGGTCCTACACTTCTGACCATAACAATGCCGGAAAAAGGAAAAGAAGAAGATACATAGTAGTTGTACGAGGCAAAAACAGATCATTCAAGCTCAGTGATGCACAGATTTCTAAGCGGTCTCTTGTATCAGAAGTAGATGGCAACTTATTGTCCTGGGTGATGCTTTCGTATTCTGGGTAATGCCCCGCACAATTTTTGTTAGGCCTGCCTCAATCATTGTTTTAAAAACATTCTCGTCAATTAACGTGCTTCGTTTTCACGGTTGGGTTCTCCCGGCTGAAACTTCCAACCCAACGGCGTGTGCTGCATTCTTTACCGCTACATCCCTAAATGTCTTGTTATTGTTTTCCTACTTATAAGACCCAAATAGACGTAGCATTTAAAAAACAAAAATCGATACAAGTATTCTCTCGGAAGCTTCTTATTGAAAACCAAGCGAAAATCGGGCATTTCGTGTGATACAACCTGATAAAGGGTGCTTTAGTCAGGACTGATTCCAAATTTGAGAATTTAGATTTTAAAATTATGGTTCTGTGCGCCATAATTATAGAACACTATATTACATTCGATGTAATCCAAGACCATCCGAGACCCTTATTCGCCGTATTGTCGATAGTTTTCGCATAATATTTTCTTTGCATAATGCGGTGGCACCGAGACGAAGTTCCAAATTTATCGATTCGACATTATTCACAACCGCTTGGTCTTTGTCCGTTCACTTTATGGAAAATATTAAGCAAACATCTTGGTTTGAAGGCATACCAGATCCAGCTCGTTAAAAATTGAAGCCATATGACCTTATTAAGGCCACGTAGCATATGATATTAACCCTACGGTCAAATTAACTACTGAGAAACAGATTCCTTGTCATACCGAAGGCCTTATTATTTCCAGCAAGTCAAGCGTCTACATGTCTATTGAAATATAAATACTGGTCAAGCCAGATACCAATACATCTAACCGTGTTTCTCACCGCTACTGTTCATTTTGGTATCCATTAAGTCACTATATAATGGAGTTCTAAACAATATCGTTTCTCTCAATATCTCTTAATATGATCGAAGTAATACTGCAACATTGTATTGATGACCTCAATTGGATCTGATCTGCATGCGCTACTGAGTGGCTGAGAAAACCTTTAAGGCAGTTTGTATAGATGTTTGACTGTTTATAATATCAAAGATCTTGCTCGTGGTAACGTTGTCACTTACAACAACAAACTTCTTTCACATAGTCATTAGGTAAACCATGTATAGAAGGTGATTTGGCATGCCTAGCCTGGTGAGCTAGTAGAACAGACCATAAACATACGGTGTGGAAGACGTTTTCTAGGTTGACCAGACAACCACCCTTACATTGGTTGTTTACCTTATCCCAGTGAATATCGGAAACCACTTTTGACCCAACATGAATAGTATAGTCCGGTATTATTTTGTGTTCCTAAACCCAATTGATCCGAGCTCTGTTAACTACTTTTTCAAAAACCTTGCTAACACTCGGAAGCAAACTAATTTATCGAACATAAGCAGGCTTCGTTCCTGTTTTATTCCACCCTGTCCCATTAATGGATATTATTCAGAGCATTGTGGAATAGCGTGGTGAAAATATTTACTGCTTCAAGTGACAAGTGTCTTAAGACGACGTTCGAGATATCATCTATTGCCGTCAACTTTTTACTTTTAAGCTATTCCAGGATGCACAGGAATTCTCCCTTCCCATAAAAAAATCAATTTCTACTTAAATTGTGAATGGTTTAAAAAGACCGTATTTTCAAGCTCGTGATTGAACTGTTCACCGTTTAAAGCGCCAATGACTCTGGTTGTCGTTCGTCATACACACTATTGTTCATAAAAGTTCTGAATTTAGAATATGATCATCGGCGTAGTGTCGAAACATTTATTGACAGTCGAATATGTGTCATCCCCAATCAATACCTCAATGCGTATTCACGTTATAAGCCATATCAATGTCGTCAGTGAGTTAACTATCCGCCGATTGGAAAATTTCTCTTTCCCCTATTTCCAAACGATAAGCATGAAATATAAAACATCGTCAAACGCGTTCTACAAGAGAACTTGTGTGCAGTTGACAGCCTGTCAATATTATTTGACATGGAGTAAATGGTGTGGAAGCTTTGGAAGCTTCAGGTTCCTACATACTTTGAGGAGGAAAATGTTTTTTGATTGCGATTTGATTTCTCTATGTGAAGAAAATAAAAAAGAAAACAATAACCAAATGTCAAAAGGTGACCTTCTGTGTATGCACCTATAATAAACCTAGACATACCAGTAGCCTCCTATTTTTGTCCTGGACGTAAACAAACCTCGCATCATGGCCGTATAATGGTCAGCATTGATCAACAAAGAGTGGTGGTCTTCAAACACGACAACTTGAAAAAACACTTTTATGATGACCTGAGAAAAACTTAGGTCTGAAAAGTTTTTAATAATCCACCATATCATTCAGAACTTTCTTAATAGCAAGACGAAGGCGTCTCTACGAGACTGCTTTGTTCCAGTTTTTTGCACAGAAAGAAATTCTTTCACTGTCAAACAAACAAACAGATGATAAGATGTTAGCTATACTAATGAACATAACTTGATTCTACAATATTTATCCTAAGATGAAATCGATGGATTCTTTCCGGCGAGCTCTTTATTATATTTTTACACATTAAAGCAGACTGCATATGCTGGTTTAAAATGACATATAACAAGCAACCTAGTTGCAGGGTTGCCCCATTGCGGTATGGAGAGAGTTTGAAAAGGAACGAAAAAAGACTCAGAGCTTGACAGATAGATCTTCATTGTATGTGTTGTCGTCGAATTGAGAAACCTGAGGCTGTTATGAGCACCCTAAACGGTCTTCGAATTAATATTGGACACTTGACGATCAATAATCTTAAAGGCCACATAAAATAAGGTTGGTATGTTGGTTTCTGTAGCCGATGACACGGGATTCGAGTTCCGCAACCAAGTCATGCAAATGAAACATGCGGTGTTTCTCTCCAGGGGGTGCCGACAAAACAGCTTCACGAAATTAATTGATTGGAATCGTTCAACTGTAGATTCCTTTGACTTATGTGAAAAATGAATGACACACGACCTACATGATTGAGAGAGGTTGCTGCATTAATTCTAAAATACATAGTTGTATCGCCAGATATAGATATGTAACACGTCCCTGGGGGCGGAATGTTTATCCAAAGTACCATTTGACTTGGAGTATTTCGCGGAAACATGGACCCTGTCAAAGGTGGATGAGAAAGTCTTTGGTTGTTTCGAAAGGAAGATTTTAAGTGAGATTTTCGGTCCCCTTTTTTAAGTGTATAGCGACATTGGTCTATTTAGTTATCTACGGGTCTAAAGCCTGACACGACTAGGATATATGGAGCGCATGGACACCACTGCTCCAGTCTAAAGAATCTGTAAGCCGAATCTTGAGGGACAACGCTACAGAGGACGACCATATCTAAGGTGGAGCACACCTAAGGTAACCTTAACCAATTGGGCATGCGACCTTAGAGACGGCTAACGCTAGATCGAGTTGAGGTCTTAGTCCGTCCCGAACCAAAATATGAGTAACATTTGAACAAAGGATGTTGGTTTGAGCCAATCAAAGATATTTTGGCAATTCTTAATTATTTTGGCATTGAAGCATGAACATTTAGTATGGGATGCCTAATAAACTTTATCTGCCTGAGAAAAAGCTTCTCTAATTATCGGAAAATTTGGAACCCGCCATTGTTACAGGAGATGGAGTCCTAAAATGCATCAAATGCATTGGTAAGTTTGAATAACGTTTGAGTGAGGAGCTTTTTTCTTTAATTCCAATCAAAAACGACGAAGAATAGAGCAGTCCAAAAGTATTTGAAATTTGATATCATTTTCAGGGGGAAGATGTCTAAGATTACTATGCTCGTATATCCCAAGATCGGACGATTGCTATGTTCACTTTTTTTTAAGACTGACATTATAATGAAATGGCCGAATATAGAATCAATACCGACGAGTGATATGGCATATGGATTCCCTTGTATGCAGAGATGATAGACATTTCTAAGCAAACAGCTTCATATAGTAGCCGTAGTCTACGTACCGCAGCACCTACCTTTTTTTTGCCTTAGAGTGCAGTATTTGAAATTTATACACTTCATGAAGCAAGGGTTTTTCCTTGTTCACTCTTTAGCGCGTTTACCACATATTGATTTCCATCGACAAACTTTTTATTTGATATACTCATGTTAAAACGCCGAGAAAACTAAAGATTAGTTGCACCGGACTTGATGACGCATAAACTTACAAATTATGTAAGATATCTTCCATGATAGCAAAGAATATTTCGCCTTTTTGAGCAATATACGACAAACAGTAACGTTCAAACAGGCAACCTTTAACCCATCTGGAGATCTGCTAACATCACAGACACACAAGGTTTAAAAGGTTCTTAATGAAAAACGAACACAGGTGCCAAGTAATGTGGACACTTTGAGAGGTAGTGGTAGCCCCCAAGGCATGTGTTTGAATTAATTAAGGTGTGTTAAGTGTTTGCTCTGTGTCTTTCCCTTTGTAGTACTGCGTAACAAAAATGACATTTGACACATTTTTAACTGTCCATCAACTTGAATTCCAAACGGTCTGGAGGTTAACATCCACTCCACCTTCGCCCCAACCGCTGGTTATCGTTTTGAATTTAATGAAATTTATATTGGTCACTCGGCATTTTATTGCTCAATAAGTTACTGGTGACATTACCTCACCGCATAAATATCGCACGAGGGGTAACTAATTTAAAGTCGTTTATGGCATAAAACACCGGTAAAGCTGTAAATACTACGTGCCAAACTATAATCGTCTTATTATTATGCACCATTAATTATTTTCGATTCGTCTAGGTCTGTCATTTAAGCCCAATGATGTGGAGTTCAATCAAGACTAACTCACATCGCATAATCTATATAATCCGAGGTTATAAGGCACATCGTTCAACTCCCCGGGATGCCGATGAATGATGAGTTAATTTATGGAAACGAATCAATCCGGTCGCAGTTGCTTTCCAATTACAGGCTTCCAAGCAATCATTCTGATATGTTTGTGGTCGACATTAGCCAGTGTTAACGGACTGTCACAATTCGATAATATTCGTTCCATTTAGGTAGTTAATTACGCATGAATTGTTAATATGTACATAGTTATAGGCACATAAACAGATAGAGCTTTGGTCTGAGATTTTTCCAGACACGCAATGTTACGTGTTTGATTGGGCTTAGCTAAGTAGGCCGAATGTCAAGGTGGCCAACTAAAGCAAAAAGAGGTTGGATATGTTTTCCTCCAACTTTTCTCATGTAAACCTATTTTTAATTTTTTTAAGTAAAAAATAGTATACCAGAAAGCTAAACAGTTTGCTGATCACGAAAAAATGACAAACAGCTTCTGAGAAACGATGTAGAGCTAAGACGGTAGATACAAAAGATAAAAAGATAAGTTTAATTAGATAATGAAAAAGCAATACAGGTGTACAAAGTCGATTTTAGTTGCCCATAGCATAGCCATAGTTAGTGTACTAATTTGTCGAGTATTTTTCCTTAATCGTTTTCCATTGATAAAGTAAGTTGCTTCATGGCTTGGTCGACAGAGGATTTGAAAGTTGAAATATTTTTATTACCTTAAAAGCACTTTATTTAAAACTCGAATTGTTCATAGAAAAACTCATCTAAACCTGTTCCTTAAAAACATAATCTAATCATTCGATTTTTTTTTTGTGTTTTTATTATTGCTTTCATTCAACGGAAGATTGCAATTACGGTAACTTGGTAGGTTTTTTTAGGCTGTTCTATGTATAAGACCAAATCAGGAGTAAGCACCGCAAGAAATTTAAATTTTATGACGAAGGTCAGCGTTTGCCTCCTTCACAAACAACCCAATAGTAACTAATAAATGTAGTTTTGCATTAGCCACTATCACGTAAAGTAAAAAAAAATGTTGCTTATTTGCCTGTTGTTGACATCAAGGGCTATAACAACCTCCTAAAAGTGTTTTTAAGAATTCAAAATTATTAAAACTTTTAAACGGACTAGCGCAGAATTGGTGTAAAAAAACGCCGCCCAAGTTACAACTCTTAATCAAATTTAAACTCTCCCCACTCACTGGGCTAGTTTGGGATTTTCCTGACTAAAATGTCTGTCTTCTCTCTAAGGGAAGAATTTACTCAAAGTGCCGTATAATTGAAGTATAACATGTGGAACGCCTAATGATTTATAATTTCAAGTTGAACGTATTATCTCTTTTTTTTGATTCAAAACGGTGTCCGATACGTTATATGATCTACCAACAGTCAGAAGTCATGTAACGTGCGAACGATCTTTTTCAAAGAAATTTTGTGATTTTGAAATTAAACAAGCTAATAAGTGTCTAGGCCTGAATGGTTTCCCAATATTATTTGAATTTATCCATATAATAAGCCAACACTATCAACAACTTTGCTAAGTGTCAATCGACGATTTTTGAGCACCTTTGACATCCTTATTATTATTTGTCAGTTGATCTTTTTAGCCGATCGCATTTTTTAAAACTTTTTTCTGCCTCCTTGAATTATTTATACTATTTGCAAACATTTTTCGACAAAACCTGGTCACCAGAGGGTTTCTGTAACATCCTCAACGTTTCTGCAGCAGAGATTTCATCCCACAAACAACATTTGATGTAATTTCTTTGCTTAATGAATAAAACCAGACATTTTAAAAATCACCAAGGGTAAGCTGAAGAACGTCTAAGTTGATACACGCGAAACGACAATAACTTAATTTCACGGCGTCTAATAATCTTAACATAGGACTGAAAAACAATGTAATAGCCGCTTGTAGACAATCAGGAAGACAATATCAAAAGTTCGAAGGTTGGGTAAATTTACAACGGAGGGGGTATTGACTGCCGGTCTAACCACCTTGGGCAAGAGAAGCCAGACCTGCAAGCACGCTAACATCTTTCGCTCAAAAGGGGCTTTATGAAAAAGAGTTGAAGAACCACTGTAGTAGCTTCAGAAAATGTCATTGCCATAGAAAAACAATATTTCGGATTGATTATTTTCCCTCGAAGATAATCTCAACTAGCCTGAAAGCAAATTTAGAGCAAGTGATTCCTTGACAAGATGAAACCAGTAATTCTAGGGTAATTCCTGGCCCCCCTGACATATTCTATTTCTAATCTAATGAATGGAATTCTTTAACGTAGCCACTTAGGTCGACTAATATTTACTCTAGCTATTAGTAATGTCATCTGTAACAAAATGAACTCTCACCTTTCCGTATTCAGTGATGACATGTACATCTCCAACATACATATATCTTCCAAGGCTGATTCCTACTGACCCCAAACAGTCTTAAACAGCTTCATTATTTGCTATCAACATATACGCGCTTCCCTTCACCTCGGAACCTATTTAAGTTGTCAAAATTGTTCCACCTGTCAACTTTTTTGATTGATTTAGGCCGGGAACTTTACTTTCGTCTTGTCATTGACAACATCATCAAACATGCCTACTCCAACCTCGGTTTTGTGAATCGTTGGTACAAGGAATTCTTAAATCCTTATGTTTAGAAATCTTTCTTTAAGCCCCTTCTTGAATATGCCAGTCAAGTCCGGTCTCCCTCTTATGGAATCCGTACTACTGAGGCCTTTCGACGCACATTCGTTTCACTCTTCGTGATCTTCCGTGGGCTGATTCCTATAGTTTACCACCATTATCGTTTAAGTTTAATGACCGTATAATTTCATGACCTCCCTGGCGGTAATATCGACTGCCCCGCATTATTACACATTATTCCCATTAACAAAAATCCTCACAACCTTCGATTCATGCTCCTCTTGCGTATTTCTTTAGCCCTTTTCGACTTACGTGCCAAGAAATACAGTCTTGGAAATGTCCTCTACTGTCATTCACCTTTTCGACAAGAAGGTAGTAATAAATAATCTTTTGGTACTAACTTCTTTTAATGTCATTTTAGACGTTTGTGAAAGTCACCGACATAGAAAAATTCCTGAAGGCAAAGGAGATAGCGATTGGCGCCTTTATGGACATAGAAGGAGCATTTGATAATGCAAATCACTCATCATTAACAAATGCACTTTTTTTTTTTATAGGGTTCGTGCAGGTTCAAGAGCGTACGCTCTTATGGTATTTGTCACACAACCTGGACGGGATGCAGATGGTTTGTGTCGAAGATGTCCGTTCACTACTCTCCGGGGGTGGTTGTCCTAGATAGGATTTGAGAGATTGGACTGAATTTGCGTTGGTTGTAGTTCACAGTAACTCTTATGTGTTATAGTGGAAATGCACACATAGAGAATGAAAAAATATTATCAAATAGTTAAACGTCATGCTAAAAGAAAGGCATTTAACAGTCATAGGCACATCAGACATAGTGATCAGGGAGATGTCCTATACCCACTTCGATGGTTGATTCTAGTAGACGAACTTCTCTGGATACTTAATAATAATGGCTTCACAGAGCCATCAGATCGATATAACGGTAATCATAAAAGGTAAATATGAAGACTTTTTAAGTAATCTCATGCAAAGGCCCCAAGAAATGACTTAGAACTAATAAAATGAAGAAGGACTCTCCATCAATCCCAGCAAAACAAACATAATTTGATTCACAAAAAGAAGAATAAATAAACTTTAAACTGTTAAAATCAAAGAAACTTGCATTCCATTAAGGGAAGAGTCAAACTCTCTGGACCCTCGTAGGCCCAAAAATGAGTCTTTGGAGCTACAATTAAATGATTAAACCAACCATACTTTATGGCGCTGCTGTATTGTGGAAAAAATGTGAACAATGAAGCGCCGTGAATAAACTGAATGAAATACTAGGCAGATCAGTATGCGCGGGCTTAACTCCGCTACTGAAAATTTTTGATCGAGCGAGCAAATTTGTTGTTTTATCAACCTTGCTCTCGCTCCGCATGGCACTTTTCTAAACTTTACTTCGTTAGTTCTCACTATTTTTCAATCAAACAATTTCATTTGATAATTTGTGGCTCATCTACAGACCTAGATCTATCGAATGACATGCTGCACACATGTGTGGTTATAGCCGATATCTACATTTAGTGCGTACAAGATTAGTCCGAAATCGTTTTCGGACCACTATATTCCCCGTACATGCAGGCGCTAGGCCAAAAAGTGGGTGATTGCTCTCGCTCCGCTACGCTCCGCTCGATCAAAAAAGCTAGCGTGTATCTGCACAACTAGAGCAATAAGAACGACCCCAACTGCAGTGATGGAATCAATACTAAACATGGTATAATTACACACTGCCATACAGGCTGAAGCTGCAAACAAGACTTAATCTTGTTTACAAGAAGGAGACCTTGTTGAACATCTATACAACATTTGGGAGCTAACCCGAGTGAGTGACCTGAGTTGAACTTTAAAATATACTACGAAGTACGAGTACTCAAGCAGAGAGGAGTGGAACAACAACCCTCCTTGGATAAATGATGGAGTATACAGATGGGTCGAAATTTGAAAACAAGGTAGGGGCTGGTGTAATAGGAGCAAGATGCACCCTACACTGCAATGAGTCAACTATATTTCAGGCTGAGCTATTTGCAATCAATGAAGCCACATAAAGCATCAACGAAAGGAGACACTTAAACTAGGGTAACTATATTCTGAGAGAGCCAAACGGTTCTTAAAGGTCTAAAGAGGTACACTTTTAACTCTAGGGCTGTCTGGAAATGTCCCAAAAGACTAAACAAACTGGCTAACAGACTAAAGCTAATCTGGGTGCCAGATCAGGATCAGGCAATGAAAAGGCTGACAAGCCAAGAAAGCTGCTCGGCTTTTAAGAGACCATCTCCCTTTATGGTTCAAACATAAGCCTTCATTAACACAAATGGATGATTATACAAAAGAACCAATTCTGAAACAAGCAGGAGGGTATTAAACACCATGGAACGTCCAACAGAACCACAACCCCAAACGTGCCAAAGATGCTCTAGAAAGCCGACCTAAGAGTGTTATGTGAGGCACTAACTGGACACGGGCCATGAAACTACCACCTGTATAAAATGGGTCTCAACAGCACTGAAATCTGGAGGGGATGTGGGCAGGCTAAGACTTCCAGGATATCCCATCCAGAAAAGTTGTCAAATTTTAGAAAACAGCACTCAAATCCTAGACCAAAGAATGGGATACAATAGATCTTTATGGTCGCAGTACTAGTGTCTTGATATGACACACCCCGAGTTCTTCAATTCTTCAATTGAATTCAATAGGCATATGTGAAGTAGATACACGCACAATTTAAGCATATATAGTAGAGTGGTCGTTATTTTCGAAGACCAGTAAGGTTTGTTAATTAAGTTAAGTTATTTAAGGTAAATCTAAGTATAATTAATAAAAATGCATTTAAAAGTGAAAACTGACAAGACAAAGACAGCCATCCTGTACAAGCATTCTTAAGAACTTAGAAAGAAACGCCGCTTACCAACAGGACAGTGAATCGACAAATAGTGATTTTCACAAAACTATGCTCGGTTCAGCCTTCTTAATCCGATATGACCAAAACTCTTTGAAAACCTTTGGCGGGGAGCCAAATTGAGATACGAGAAATAATAGAGTAGAAATCTATTGTAGACTTCTGTAAAAACCAAAACTACCTGCCGAAAATTAGAAGCATGAACCAGCGTTTTTAATTAGTCATTGGACGAAGTACTAAAGCAAGACTTAATAAAATATATTATTAAAGACATTTTTCTCTTCTGTATATCCCCCATTCGGCTTTTTCTTGATGGGTTCCTACATTCGTGAACTTTTTTTCGCTTCGCATATCTGGTGAACGAATGAAGATTTTAACTCCAGCCCACTTTTATTCGAGGTATAATTGCTGAGCTAAGAGCTGATTTTATTTTTATTACAAAATCAAAGTACAAAGTACACTTTTCATTTGACATTTGTGTGGTGAAGATTAATTTTTGATCAAAATTGTGTAAGCCAAGAACCTTTTTTTTTTCAAATCTTAAAAAATCTTAAAAAGCAAAACAATATTGTCAAATTTTTTACAAAAATTAATATACCTTCGAATCCCACATGAATATTAAGTACCAGGCTTTAATATTTTTGTTTGGTTAGAATTTTTGTCGGGTTGAATCTCTCGATACCTATAAGATATCCCAAAGAGTGTCCTAAGCTAAGGTTGAAAATATGAATCTAATCACGTCCGATTTCTTTAGTAAATTGTTCGAAGGGCATTGCGATTTGCCAATAAAATACCTACACACACTGAAATTTAGGAAAACCTTTCTTGAAATTAGAAAAAAAAAAATCGTGCAATAAATAACCTCTAGGGGAGCTTAGACATGATTTTTACGTGACATTATTATTAATAGCTTTCAGTTCAGTAGTGAGTATCAGTCTACTACAAGGTGAAAGTGAAATTTGTCGTTCAGCCCTCTAAAGCCCAACGTAAATACCTGACGCACAACTTCTGTCTAGACTGTTACAACACCAAAAAAAATGGAAATTATACGATACTATTCTAATCTCCTGCGTCATAGAGCTCGTAAATCATATCTTGGCTGTCATCAGCTTTACCCTTGTTTTGACAGATAATAAAACATTTTCCCGAATGCTATGCCCTTTTACGCTTATTATTTTGCCGTCCCACATTTTCCGAAAACCCTTCAAAATGTATTTGAAGACATTGAAAACAAGAGTTAACCGAAGTAAGCTTCAAATTAGATATTGTAAAAAAAACAAAAACCGACCACTACAGTCCTCTAAAGTATTCTGAAAAGTTTAACCGCAACAGAAACAAACTTTTCTATCTACGAGTATGAAAAAATGAAAACATATATCAAAGCCAAGCACCCCGACCGTCTAACGCACGGCTTGTGCACAAACTTTTACTTTTTGTTTTTCATTTTGCGCTTTAAACTGCATTCTCTCCAGTGAACGATGAAAAAAAAAACATTAACTTAATAAATTCCAATTTAATCAAATATTTGTAGAACTTTTTTTTTTTTAATTACTCTTGCCGATAGTTAGTTTATGCGATAAGCACCCAACTCATGTCCATGCGAGCGTTTTCCGTTCATTTCTTCTATGGTATGCCTTAGAGTGGGTGTTAAATACGTATTACATCGTTCATCTTTCTTTCGTCACTGATGTCGTGGGTCGTGGGCGATTAAGTCGAACAGAAATAAATCCGGAAAACTAGCAATTGAGATAAAAAAAAAAAAGAAAACAGATAAACAACCCTAATGTGTCCAGAGCGTGTGCAACCCTACTCCGGTGGCCACGAGACTGGATAGATGCCATGTGCAGATCTAGTTGATTCTAATTTTAACCCGAAACGGCTACTGGATCTACCTTAACTTAATTGCACGCGTGTCTGTCGCTTTTACCAGTTTCTAATTCGGCGCTAAACAGAAATAAATATAAAAGCCAAAAAAAAAAAAACCAATGAGAGCTGTGTGCATTCAGTGGTGAATAATCACCCAGCAGCCATAGACAGCTCTAATTAGACGCTGCCCGTCGGCGTGAATAGATCGGAGATATAATGGATTTCCTTATAAAAACCCCCCGGTGGAACTAAAGTGCGTGATATGCCTATGAATGTGGCGCGGTGTAAATTGGTCTGCTCCTAATGGGTATCGAATTATTGCCCCAATGTCTAAATGTATACTCATTCTCCTTCCGCGTTGCTTTGTTTTTGTCTTCCTGCCCTTTTTCTTGGTTTTATTTGTTCGAAGTCATTCATCTAAAATTATCATGGGCATCTGTTCTTTACATTTTTTTTCCAGTTTGCAGATTGTTTTTTTGGATTATTCCCAGAAATTGTGGGATTTTCTTTCATTTTTTTCCGTACTTGTAAAATCGTAAATTTTACATAACCAAGTCGGAAAGGTGTCGAAATTATGTTTCCACATGGCGGAGGATGGGAGTGGGTCGTGGCATTTGGAAATAGGAATGTTTTATGTGAACACCAATCTTTTCTGCTCTGTTTTCCACAGAACACTTTCAACATGAACGGTGATAAATATGTTATCGAATCCAATGTCAAGAGCTGCTCACACAGATACGGTCTATAGTCGCATAATAGATGCCTACCGTGCTGTAGGTTGGATGTATACGGGTTGGTGCGAGAGCTGTTGGTGTATGGCAACACGAATGGTGTTTGCTTTTAGTGGGGATTAGTTATGTCATTAGTCACTTGGTCAGCTATTGGTGGTTGGAGGTGGGTGTGAGGGGGACTAATTGATTTTTTTTATTAAATTGGATTTCGTGGTGATTAGGGAAGTTCGTAGTACATAATGAATACTCGATAGACGAATACGTCTCGTATGTGGATTGGACGAATTGTGGCACGGGCGAATTGATAAAGAGCTTAAATTAATTGCCATACTCTTTTGTCTATTGGTTCGTTTGGCATTATTCAAGTTGATAAGCTGTTTGGATAAGACTACGATGGTCAAGTTTTCAATTCGTCTTGCAATTTAATGGAGTGAGTCTTGTGGTCTCGAATTTTATCAATGACATAACTTAATGGTTGCGCATTTATTACACTTGCTCTTAAAATATTATAGCAAGATCGTAAAACAACTTTGATTGGTTTTTTCTATGCAGCCGAGCGGATGGTCCTTGATATGTTTTAATTTCGGGTATTCTACCCATAGTACGCTGATGGCCACCATATATTTAGGACATTAAATGAGATCATGCATCGATTGCCATAACCGAGACTCAATATATATATTTTTTGTGTTAATAAGGTCACTTAGATTTTTAAACATGTTAGGTTGAGTGCAACTCTTTCTTTAGTCCTTAAAACAATTCATTGTTATCGTAATCGCACAACAGACTCTTTGGCCAATTTCAAGAAGAAAGTTATAAGGAAGCTTGTCTTAGTTGCCAAGACCGCGAGTTACTTATTGGAGCTTGATGACACCACTCTCCGACGTTTGGTGGACATGGTCGTGTTGCCCAAAAATAACACTACATGCTCGTTGCGTGACGGCATATTGAGTACGGACACTTCTCTCAACTACCTATATACGATTCATTTCTTCCCTTAGCCGTGCACCTACCCCACCTATTGCGACTCCGAATACGAATTTTGAGAAGATTTTCATAGACAAGTATACTACAGGGAGTCTAAAGCGAAAAGGAAAATTAATGTTTTTATTTGCGTTTTTTCTTCAGTAAGCCATTAATCCTTAGGGGAAAGGCGATGATTCCATGATTCAAAAATAGGTTTTTAGGGTGCGACTGGTCTACCATATGATATCCTTAGAGATTAGAGATCAATGACGCCCCGAGTGAAAACTTAATCAGCCTTTCATTAAGGAATTACGAGAACGTGTCTAATAATAGAACATCGAGGGTTGACATCTAAATTTATTCCCAAGACTCTAAAAAAAAATTATTCGAAAAATCGCCGATTTTTGAAAGTGAGAGCAGACTTAGCAGCTTGACAAGCAATTTACAATACATATTTGTCGTAATGCTTCAAACATGTTTGAGACATGTCTACCAAAACGTTTCAAGCAACATCAGCATGTTTCATGTTGACCAACATAACAACGAAAAATGTTGACGGCTTGTTGGCATTAACCAACAACTTCGCTTAACGACGTTAAGTCTCTCTACCAAATTACGATCTTTTTGGTATTTCGACCGCTGCGTTGTCTCACTAACGTAAGAAAATTTATGTTGATTTAAATGTATCCTTAAAGCACGCACGCACCAACCAAATATTATCAAGAAAATGAAGTAACGTCGCGCCGCAAGCAGGGTTGGACATGATACTTCATCTCCTTCCCCTGGATCTATTCATAAAAGGCTGCGCTGCAAAGAGCGCTCTCAGGCTAAGGGAGTCCTCTCTGTATAGACGACCTGGGAAAGAAACATGGTTTTAGTAGCCTCGCAGCTGCGACCGACTATATTTCCCCCCAAAATGACCTCTATCTCAGAATATCAATCCTTCTCCCCGACAGAGAAGAGTGGCTATCAAACGCTGTGATCAACGACTACGAGATCTCTTTCTTCACCGACGGATCGAAAATGGACACAGGCACTGGGGCCGGGTTCTACTCTGATACCCTCCACAAACAGGAATCATTCAGACTCCCTGATCTGTGCAGCGTTTTTCAGGCAAAAATCCTAGCAATAGAGAAAGCGGCCAAACCTCTAGGTGTAACCGATATCCCACCATCGGATATCACTATCTCCGTAGACAGCCAGGCTGCACTGAAGTCAATAGAATCCTACATAACGAAAAACGAGATCAAATGCTGTCATGAAATGTCGCGACTCACTGAAGTCCATCAGACACCACAAAGTCAAACTATGCTGGGTCCCGGAACACAGCTCAGTCGCAGGGAACGAAAGAGCGGACGAATTGGCCAGGCAAGGGTCTGAAATGGACATCAACGAAGCGGATACGTCATTGCACCCACCGATCAGTGCATTGTACCGGATCAAAAAAGACACTATTATAAAAGAAGCCAACTTGTCTTGGCTTACAAGAAACGACAGCCACACGACAAGATCATCGTGGCCAGAGCTCAATATCGGAAAAACAAAGAAGCTCTTGGCGTTGGACCGAAACTGGATCCGTATGCTCATCGGAGTGATTACAGGACACTGTCCCATTGGAGCAATGCTTCGGAAATGGGACTCGGAATCCAGCGAACCAACGTCGTCGAGTATATTAAAAAGTTGTGATGACAACATATGTTACACTTGTCCCTTCTCTCACTTGTTAATATCAATAGTCTTAGAAAGGTTGCCGCACCTTAACTATTGTACTGTAGAGGTGCCAAGTGCTTCTCAATACTACTCGTAGGTAGAAGAGAAGTTCTACGTCGCGTCGTTCGATTAGAATGTAACAAAAATGTTTTTGTGAATTTTATGTAGCATTTTCTATTAAAGGTTATTATTAAGTTCTGGCAAGTCGGAATAAAAAGCGGTACAAATGGTGGTTTCATAATTCAACTGAAAGCACTGAAAATTTAATTATCGCTTGTCTAGTTTTCGCAACTTGAACTAGTGATGAACTTTATCATTAGCTTTAATAACTTGAACACAATCGTACAGTATCATTTTAGAATAGTACTTCAGGTGTAGGTATTCGAAAGTACTTTTCAAACTTAGATAATTAGCTGCTTTTTATTGTATGAAACTATATTAAAACATATGGCAACCTCAGGCAATACTTGGCAGAACTATCACCCAGGCGTAACGTCGACACTTCTAATTTATTATATTAGTAGAGAAATCGCTGTTCATGTGAAGACCAGTTTCAGTTGCATTTATTATTCCTGAAGGCCCTATTCAGGAATACAACTCTTCTGGGCTGATACGACACGTGCTATGCGTGACTTAATACAGCCACAAGAATACTTGTATAAAGCTGACCGGGATCGAGGAGGTATAAGACGTCAAAGAAACTGGACTGGCCCCCGGAAACTGATCCTCATTCTTGTCCAATTGTGTGTCGGACACCAATTTTAGGCCATCATGGTTTGTGTCATGTCCCGCAAAGTCGTGGAACACTTTTATGGTTAGCTTCCATGGAGGGACAACTTTTGTGGTATGTGAATTTAGCTGAATCGTTATCGTTTCGTTTCAGTTTCATTCCACTCTGATAGTGCGATAAGTCCTCATCGAACTGATTTCGCACGTTCTTATCGCTGGAGCGATAAAGGCATACCCTGGCCATAAGCAGACACTTCAGATATAAAGTTTCAAAAACTGATAAAGCAGATAACCAGTTGGTTAATCCACCACCCTCATGACGATTTTTCTATGAAAAACATCACTAATAAACGATACGCAACGCGTTTACAATAGTTACCCGATTATTTGACATTATCTCCTTTCCTTGACGAAATAATAAATATTCAACGGGCCAATAAACCGCTTCATAAATTATTAGTCATTTGCCCATGCCACCTCCACCTCCATAACCACCACTACATATCATGACTAACCACTTCATCGCTGTCCCTCTTCAACCCGATTTTTCCCACTTGTGCATTACGTTACGAATTCATTAATAAACAATTTTCCGGCTCGACAAAACGGAAAAACATCGGCCGACAAAAAATGACAACCGCCTGTTTATGTGAGCTATCTTTAGCGGTGCGAATGTGGCGCAACTAGGTTTTATTTTAATATTCGGGCACGTTAAATGGAACGCGCTCTTTAAATTATATATTCTTGTACTCGTAGAGGCATAAATCAATTCGCTTTTTGGACATGAATAATGAATTTAATTTCGCTTTAAGTTTGACGCTCGAGCAGACCGGGTTGGGTTTATGGGGTACTTCTCATAATCTTACAGATTTCTCGTATCTCTTTGCAATTATTTCTTCCAAGAACGATAAATTTAGCTCTTGGTTTTTGAGTGAAACTTAATCTAGCCGACAGGCGATTATTTTTACATTAAACATTAAGGGGAAGCCTTAAAAGTTTGTTAAGTGCATTTTGATGTTAATTGCCATATTGTGTGGCGATAAATAAAAAAAAAATTAAAAATTTAGTTGGTGCTTCATGTTAGCTTCGGAAGGATACTTCTGCTCTCTAAAGGATTTGCTTTGTCGAAAATATAGCCTTATACAGTGGTTCTGCGATGCCACTGAATATTATTTAATATTAAAGAATGAAAGTCTTAAACAGCATTTTTTTTTATGAAAATATATTTAAAACTTACGATATAAAATAGCCTACTCTAGATCCTATACAACAGAGTTAGTTTCCCACATAGAGTAAATGGTGAGAGTACATTGTTGCCCTGACGTAAACTTATAGTGTTTTTCACTATTTCAATCTACGAGACGCGTTCAAAAAATGGGGTGACTTTTTACTTTTCTCGGGAAAATATTTATTTATTCATCAACATCTATTTTGCTCTATTGCGCTTTTCCCAGTCGCGGAAGCCTTCAGCTCTTCCGGCGATGTGACCTTTATCTGCTCAACCGAGGCAAATCTCCGACCTTTCATGGGTCTTTTCACTTTTGGGAGGAGAAACAATTCTCAGGGGGCCAAGTGAATACGGTGGTCGAAGCATGATTATGGTATTGTATTTCGCCAAAAAAAAAAACATTCGCTTAAGCAAGGAGTGAGCAGTTGCATTATCGGATGCAACAGCCACGAATTTTTTTCTCACAAATCCGGTAGTTTTCTTTATATTCCATCACAAATGGCGCATGACAATGTAATATACCTTATTGACCGTACGATCTTCCGGCAAGAACTCATGGTGAACCATGCCATTGTAATCGAAGAATCCTATTTTTTTGGTCCTGGCCGGAAGCCGCTTCCTTTGTAATGATTGGACTTTGGTTTTGGCTGAGATGACCTGTATCGTTATTCGCATTATTCAACCGCTCCTGAGCGATGGTAAAAATTTTGTAATTTCGGAACAAACTTCGCTGATACACGTTTCGTGCCCAAAATATACGAAAAACTATGGCATGGGTCTAATCGATCCCAATATCCTCAGTAATTCCTCTGATAGTGATTAGACGATTCTCCAAAAAGAAAAAAATTACTGCTTCAACTAGTTCATCCAGTGCTAAGGCTATTCTATGAAGATGCCTTCTATTCTATCCGAAACGGCTGACAATGTAAACATGTGTTACCGACATAACATAAGAACATAAGAGAAAAAATTAAAAATCGAATGTACATAGCACTAACTTAAAACAAATTTCGTACAGATGCGGGGTGATCCAAAAGTAATGATAATCGATTATTTCCAGTCCGCATAAAAGTCAGCGTAAAAAAAAATCATATTAACAGATCTGTCAATAACTATCTCTGTTTAAAAAAAAACTATCAAAGACATACACAGCGACTTGATTAAAACATTAGGAGACTCCTCTATATTCCTCAGTAGCATACTAGGCCAAGATAACATGACAAAAATCGAAAATGTTGTGTTGACAGATCGAAGAGTGATCATCAAGCATATGCGAGGGTGGTCCGATAAGTATTTAGCCTTAGTATCGCAAGAGCAACTAACTATCGTGTAGTACATTCTAGTAGACGGCTACTGCCGAAATTTCAGCCAGATCGGAATCGTAGTTTTGTTTTGACCGCGTGTGGAAGCGGGAGTGTCCGCGGATTTTAGAAAAATTAAAAAAGAGGAATGGGCATGAGAAAGCTGTCGGCGCGATGGGGGCCGCGTTTGCTCACTCCGAACAACAAGCGCAACCGTGACACCACTTCAGAGCTGTTTACGCGCAATCCGAAGGAGTTTCTGCGTCGTTTCGTGACAGTCGACGAAACATGATATATGTATATTAATTTGTAAGCTTTGTTTGGATATAAGTCTTTCCGTGATGGAAATGATGGCAATGCAGACTGAGCGTGTTGAACTTTGACACATGTCACGAATCACACGTGAGCTGTCAAGAACAGAAACAGAAAAACCAAACAGCAAAAAAAAAAAAAAAAAACCCTTTATATGGTATATCGTGAGCTCTGCGAACAAACGATAAAAGAAAGGTCATGCACTTCTGAAAAGGAAGAAGAAAGGGCACGAAACTGAAGAGATGGAAAAATGCTATTTACTCTACTGTAGAGCCGAATAGGAATATGAAGGTGGTCCGATAAGAACTTAGCCTACAAAAGAAAAACAAATATTTTGGAGAAATGGCGATTTATTTTTCAATAGTCTCCTTTTAGCTCGATACACTTGACCCAGCGATGCTCCAACTTCTTTAACCCGTCTGAAAAATACGTTTTCACGAAGTCTGCAAAGTAGACCTCCGTGGCGACGATTACCTCCTCATTTGACTGAAATGTCTGCCCGGCGAGTGACTTTTTCAAGTTTGGAAACAAAAAGAAGTCGCACGGGGCCAAATCTGGAGAATACGGTGGATAGGGCAGCAATTCGACCAATTTGGCCGTGGCGAGGGCGGAGGTGTGAGTCGGTGCGTTAGCATGGTGGAAGAGCATTTTTTTCTTCGCCAAGTGGGGCCGTTTTTTCTTCAATTCGGCGTCGAATCGGCCCAATAATTTGGCATAGTACAGCCCTGTGACCGTTTTGCCCTTCTCCAGGTAGTCGATGTGGATCACACCTTGTGAATCCCAGAAAACGGTGGCCATCACCTTTCCGGCCGATGGGACAGTCTTCGCCTTCTTCGGAGCACGTTCGTCGGGTGAAGTCCACTGTTTCGACTGTTCCTTGGTCTCTGGTGTGTACCAGTGGATCCATACGCACAAAATGTCGTTGCAATGATTAATGCTGAGCCGGAGTTCAGCAAATTTTGATGACCGATGAGGCACATTTTACGCGCTCTGGCTCAGTTAATAAAAAAAATTGTCGCTTCTTAGTGGTTTAAACAAGACGGCGCGGCATGCCATATTGTGGACAACAACAAAGTACCTTTTGCGTAAGATGTTCCCTGGAAGATTGGTGTCAAAAATGGGCGATATTGACTGGCCTCAGAAATCGCCGGATTTGACCCTTGCAGATTTTTTCCTTTGGGGATACTTGAAAAGCAAGGTATATGCTAACGGCCCGAAGACAATAGAACTCAAAACAAACATTCGTGCGGAATTCGCAGAAATTTCGACCGAAATGCTCGAAAATGTCATGGAGAATGTGCGAAAACGAGCCCATTTTTGCATCGGCAATAAAGGCGGTCATTTAATTGATATTGTTTTCAAAAATTAATTAGCATAAATTGTAAACGCTTAAATTGAATAAAAGTTTTTGAATTTCCAAAATCGGTTGAGAATTGTTGAAGTTATTCGAAATTTACATCGACCCATATGAGATGGCGCACCCTGTAGATTTTATGACAGCCTAGGGATGAATTTAATATTTTAAGGCTAGATAATTGCTAGCAACTTTCTCAGCCGCAACGACAGCGACGGTCTCCTTACGGCTTTATTTTATTCTATTTGTAAAACTCGCCAATTGCATCAGTGCACCACTAAATGCGAACATTTGCTCGATTTCATTCTAATTGCTGACGCTTTAGATCAATAAATAAAACAAATTCCCCAGCCAGACGTGCTTTGCTTGCAACACGTATAACCTCGCCAGCAATATGTTTACAGTAGGCCGGGCATAAAAGCGTTCAAAAGAATAGAATTTCCATCATAAAAGTCCAACGGTCCTGCAGTAGCCAATCTAATGGCGCAATAAATTGCATATGGTGCAACAAAGTTGAGCAAATCCAAACCCAATTCGATTGGGAGGTTATTCAGCTTCGTAGACTATTGTTCCACCTTCCTCCAATGGTTTTGAGGACATGCCTAGAACATGACCACAACCAAACCCTACTTGTACCTGAGCACAGCCTGCATCCTGGGTTTCGTAAACAACTGATCCCAGAAATAAAGACAAAAAAACCTGATCGACAACGCATGCATAAGTGGAAGACCTTCAATCAGGGTTACAGCCATCGCCACTTCGTTGATGATGAGATGATGACGTGATACATGTACATATTTCTCACTCTCACTTCTTGAGGTTCCGTCGCGAATTTGAGTATAACAACAAACGACAAAGAGCGAAGTTGCTAATGAACAGCCAGCGAAATTCAATAGCAAGGTTAAAACCGGATAAACAAATAAAAAACAAATGTGCAAAATGAGTCAACAGTCGTGCATAATAGCTACCACCACGTGATTCTTCGGCTCTCTCTCTACCTCGCTAAAGGTCAATACACCACCAATTGGAGCAGCTAATAGGGAATCGAAAGATAAAAAGAAAAAAAAGCAGGAAAGGCGAAAAAACAGTACCAAAGCAGCAGCTGTAACCATGTGGAGTACCCATACTCGTACAGAGTTTATTCATTGTTTTCACTTTCACGGAATCAATTAGACGCCCATGCGATGAAGGCAATGAGAAACAAGTGGAAATTGATCCGACTCGACTTTGCCTCGCCTTTATAGCATTCTGCACGCCCTGTCCTCGACTGGAATTGGAGGCCGGCCGCGTGATTATCCAAGGTAATCTAATGCTATTCAGAACTGTTGTTCTGTCATGTGGTATTCTGTTTTTGGTTTCTGTCTCTTTTCCACCTTTATTTTCAGGCGAAGGACATATGTATGTATGTACTAATGCATGAAAAAAGGAGAAACGAACATCTATGACCCTGGCTACTCTTCTGTCAGCGGGGGTCTGCTCTTACCAGGCAACAGACCACTTGCATTTCATTTGGCGTTTAATGAACGTCTTTCGGTTCCACACCCATCGGGATACCACTGTAGAAAGGGATTGACCGATACTTTTAAGAACTTAAATGAAACTTTCTACGCTACTGCAACATTGTCGCAATGGTACATCCGCAATCGAAAACGACAACAGGAACAAAACCGGCGATTTCCATTGCGATTGCGGAAGGCGACGGCGACATTGCCAACAATGTCTGAGACTATCCTTGATCCAGACATCGGACAGCAAACGCCCTTCATTACATTTGTGTGTTCAATCGCTTTTGTTGTTATTCGATTCACACTTCGGCGCATTCCGAACTTGTTTTTGCATCTGCTCCGAGATAAAAACTAACAATTAATAACACGATAAAACAATGTGTACTCAACTCAATTCCGCCTTCTATAGCCCCATGGCTAAGTTAGCAATTCAAATCGCCTGGGACGGCACCCACACGTACGTACTATGTATGCTGTGAGTCGTGTACGATCCATAAAAATGGGAAAAAATAATAAAATTTCTATTTATTTTCGCCACTAATTAAGTTATGTAAACTAATGAAGTGTAGATACGAGGTACATCCGTCCGAACTACACGCATGTTTTAAGTATGCTTGCCGCTGCGATCGCTATCGACAGCCATTCGTCGACTGGTCACGGTTACCCCCTCCGTTTATGGAGTTCTATTTTGAAAAACGAAGACATGAAAGCGCACGAGAAGCCACGTCGAAAAATGAAGAAAAATAGAGAGAACTTGGGAAGCATTAATTACGACTAATGTAGCCTACTTATACAACGTATTCGTCTGGATGGAAGGAACGCGCCAAGTCGCTATCCTGGTGTGTGCTGGTTTAATTATGGAGCAAATTTCCGCGACTTCTTGTCCCTAAATTAATTTACTTTTGCTTGTAATTAGTTTTGCTCCAGCATCGTCGACAGTCCGTAGGCGGGCGTTTAAAAATAACTTTTTAGATAAACGTGTTATAGAAGTTCCTTACCCAACATACACCTGTTCCCGCATCGCTATGGTACCAGCAGCATTCCCACATTGGATGCGAATAATACAACAAATATGAGTGAACAATATAGATCTTGTACTAAACTATATGTAAACATTCTCGTTTAATGTTTACTCGCTACCGGTTTCTTTAGCTGTCAGGGATTTCATTCGGCGACAGATTTTCAACAAAAGTTAGCCAGGCGAGAGGAGGAAGTGGGCCCGGCCAACTTGTGTTTGTTTGGTTCAACGTAATCATCTGGTCGCTACAAAACTTTCGAGAACAGATGGTTTGTTTACAAAAACACGGAAATGGAGATAGTTTCCATTCGCTGATGTAGCTGTATTGGACATTTATTAAGCTTTCGAGTGATTTCAGTTTCCCTCCGTCCGAGGGATTGGTGAATTTTGAAAGTCGTAAAAAGTTTGAATAATTCCAGGAATGCAAGCAGAATAGTACAGGCATAGATAGACAAAGAAAGATCGTTTTTGTAACCACTTGGCATCAAAGTACTTGAATTGAATAGCTTCACTAAGTGAGCAGAGGAGCAATAAAAGTTCGCCAAATGGAGGAGAAGAGGTTCACAGACAAACAAATTCTTTAATAGCCTTGACCTCGCCTCGAGCCGAAGAGCAAAAGATATTCTTCGCTGTATTGTTGGAATTGGAGATGGAAAGAAGGACTGAAGGAGGACCCACAAGGCTAGTTTTAAAGTTGGAAGCTTTGCACCAGGAAGATACCTGCATAGGGGGTTTGTTAAAAAAATAAGGTGACTTTTTATTTGTTTGTTTAACCATTATCTCGAAGCACTTCTGATATGTGTTTTTGGGTATAGTCTTGAGCTCAAGCGATGCAGGTCGCAGGAGGCCAAGTCTGCTGGAAACGGATGGCTGAGGCATGATTACGATGTTGTTTTTGGTCAAGCAGCAACGATGAGTGAGCGTATGCATTGTACTGATACAACTTTACATTTTCTACGTATTGCTGACCGAACGACCTTCCGGCAAGAAGTCATGATGAGTCACTCAATGGTAATCAAAGAACACAGTGAACAAAGCTCTCATATTTGATCGAACTTGGAATGCTTTTTTCGATTTTGGCTCTTCTAGTCGCTTCCAACATTGGGAAAATTGGACGTCGGTTTCGACCACATAACCATATAACGATGATTCGTCACCAATAATGGTCCTTTGGCAAATTTGCATGGTCATTGGCGTCATTCAATAGATCCTGAGCGATGAGCCACGGTTCTTTTGATCAAAATTTAGCAATTTCGGAACAAACTCCGCTGAAACACGTTTAACGCCCAAAATATCTGAAAAAATTCTTGGTGTGAGCCAACAGATATGCCAATATCTTCACCAACTTCTCTGATAGTGATTCGACGCTTCTCCATAGCAATTTTTTTTTTCACTGCTTCATTCATTGTTGACGTCCAAGGCGGGCATCGTCATTAACATCTTCTCGGTCTTCTGTGAAGAGCTTAAACCACTTATAAAGATTTATTTTTGCTCAGAGTAGTATCACCAAATGCCGCAGTCAATATTTCGCAACGTACATTCTTCTTCTTCTTAGATGGCGCTACAGTCCGGTGAGAATCTGGGCCTCAATTAACGAGCGTCTCCAGCTGGCACGATCTTTCGCCAGCTGTTTCCAGCGCCGCACGCCCAGACGGTTGAGGTCTCCTTCCACCTGCGTCCGCCACCGAAGATTCGCCCGTCTCCTGCTGCGTCGTCCCTCCGGGTTGGATTGGAAGACTTTTCGGGCCGGAGCTATGTTGTCCATTCGCTCTACATGGCCTAGCATAGCAATCTTAGACTATGGATCCGGAGACGTCGTATTAGGCCGATGGCACTGTACTGGGATCATAGATTGAACGCAGGATTTTCCACTCGAAGCGACCAAGGTCATCCTCATCCGTTCTTGGCGTTTTCGGTAAGGTCCAGGCCTCTGCGCCGTAAAGGAGGACCGAAGTAATCAGTGACTTATATAATGCTACCTTGATGTTTCATGAGAGGACTCTACTTGCCGATTGCCTCTTAAGCCCAAAGAAGCAGCGGTTGGCAAGAGTAATTCTGCGTTTGATCTCAGCGCTGGTGTTGCTGTCGCTGGTCACTAGTGAGGCAAGGTAGACGACCACTTCAAATATGTAGCGTCTAGGTGTTGTGCGTCTTTTTTGGTTTTTGCTTTTATTCTCGTTAAACGAAAGACCCATATTAACCGCACTTCATTGACGTCTCGCTATGCTCGACCAATTAGGTCAATGTCAACCGCGTACGCAAGGAATTGCGTAGACATGAAATAGATCCTACCTCTTGTGTTGACCAGTGAGTCGCTTATGATCTTTTCAAGCACGATGTTGAACATTTACATGACAGTGTGTCACCTTGCCTCAATCCTTTTTTTAACATCGAAGGTCTCGGTTAATTCGCTACCGACCTTAATCGAACAATGAGAATTCTCCATTGACATCCTGCAAAATCTGACGAGTTTGGCAGGGACTAGACACAGCTCGGTGTAGCTCGTCCCTATGAACACTGTCATATGCGACTTTAAAATCGACAAGAAGATGGTGTGTGTCGATTTGGAATTTTTGGGTCTTTTCCAAGATCTGTCGCTGTGTGAACATTTGGTCTATTGTGGATTTAACTGGTTTGAAACCATACTGATAGGAACCTATCAGATTATCCACAATGGTTTTTAGGCGTTCACACAGTACGGCAGAGAAGATTTTGTACGCGATGTTGAGGAGACTTATTCCTCTTATTTTTTATGGACTGGGCAAACAATGCTGAGATACTATTCGTCAGGCATGATTTCCTCCGACCATATTTTACAGATGAGCTGGGGCATTCGCCCTGCCGACTCATCTCCAGACGCTTTAACTAGCTCAGCTGCATTTCAAGTATGTTGGAGAATTTAATTTTATTTTTCACACGAAATTCACACATCAAAACACGTCTAATCTTTAAGCAAAATATATGACTAGCAATGTCAGCATGTGTTCAAAAAGTCACTTTATTTTTTTAACAAACCTCATATATTGCCAAGCACATGTTGTGATGCACAAGTAGAGTGGCATCCGCATATGGTTGAAAAGCTAAATTAATTTCCGAGTCATTTTGGTATCCCTGAAATTCCTAAGGTGGCAAGGGCAACCGCAACGTTCCGATATGTAGTCCTGTAATATCAGAATTTGTTCAAAGGTTGAATGATTGTCTTCGATTGACGAAGTCCTTAGGCTCCAGAGGAGCTGATGTTGATTTTTTCCAAAATAAGTTGAAATCATATTTGGGAATACTGCAGAAAGGTTGGTTTCTTATGTACTTGTTGGAGGACCTGCTCTCTGGCTAAAAGGTCAACAAGTTCGTTGCCACCGTTGCCTCTTTTGTGAAACCGCTAACCGTTTGATTTTGTGTTCATCATGACAGTCCCTTATGGAGTTCATGCGATATAGGTTTAGAGCTTTGAGTGCTGGTGTACAAATAGCAATCAGCCCTTCCTTTTTCTAAAATTTGAAAATTAATTTCGGAGAAATGGTTACATGTTTATTGTAGCGAGTATTGTGCACCACTATTTGGAAAAACCAAATGAATCGACCCAAATTTAAGTGCTGCTCAGCCCGGCCATGTCTGATCAATCAGACGAGGTTGTAGTCGGGTGGGTTAGCACGTTCCATTCCAGTGTTGTTATGTTGCAAAAATACATTGTTGTGTCTTTGTCGGTATTGTGGCTGTTTTCTCTTCAATGCTCGGCACAAACGTATTAGTTATGGGGAGTAGCGAGCTCTTGCGTTGGTTTCACCCGGTTGCAACATCTCATATAATACCACGCCAAGTTGGTGCCACCAAATACACAGCATCAGCTGCATGGCTTAGCAGTCGATGTTGATGCATGGTTCTCCACCATTTCTTTCGTTTTATATTACCGTACTAGATCTATTTTCCACACAATACGATCCAGAAAACCTTTTCTTCATTGCTAGAACGGCAGTTCATTCGTGAAGAAAACGCCATTCGACGTCTGTTGGATTCAACGTGCTTATCTATTTGTTATCTTTGTGAAAACTTCCGCTAAAGTTTAGCTGAATCATTAAGCGTGACGTACCTGAAGCTAGCCCTCAGTTATTCCCGGAAAACGAGTTAGAATAATGCACGGTTAAGTGGAATAGTTAGTAGGTTCACCGCCATAGCGGGTAATGGAAGCGCCAGGGTCAAAACGCATTAAAAGTCTTAGTTCAGGTTCAATCACAATTATGTATGTATCTGTAAGCAACTACTTGAGTGATCATTACAGTGATGTTATCTGGACATAGAAACTTTTTCTTCATCGATTTTCCTTGATAATTTCATTTCTCAAAGTCCAACGTTGCAAAACGATTGGGCTTCGAATTTGCATAGAATGTGGGGTCCTTTAATTCAAACACCAAATAAAGCTAACAACACACTTCTTTATTTTTGTCTTCCGAAAGAGTTAAAAAAAAAGAATTCAAAAATTATTCACGATTGAAGAAAAAATTATCTGAAAATCCCGTCAAAAAATAGTATACGCTTTAGAAATAAGCACTTATTGTCTTACATAGGTTTAAAAAGCTGGGCGTTAACACTTCGTCGGACCTCCTTGAGCTTTGATAACAGCAGCCAATTTTCTAGGAACCGATGTAACATTTTTTGTAACTTTTTGCCCATTCCTCGGTTAATGCCGTCCGAAGGCCTTGTTTCGACATTATGGCCCGTTTCCTGATATTCCTGTCCAAAAACTTCCCAAAGATGTTTTATAGAATTAAGGTCTAGAGATTGTGGAGGAGAGTTAAGCTGTTTAGGGGTATGGTACAGCAACCAGCCTTTGACAATCTTTGCTGTATGCTTTGGCTCATTGTCTTATTGGAAAATCCAAGGCGATGTGAGGCCCAATTTTTGCACACTACGGATTAGGTTGTCTTTTAAGATGGCTAGGTAATCCTTGCTATTCATTGTTGATTCAAACCATCACTGAGCCTCCACCATGCTTGTCGAAGTGAGATTTTGGGCTAGAAGCTCGCTATTTGATGTTCTCCAGACCTTAGTCCTACGTTTTAAACCAAATATATCAAACTTGCTCTCGCCACTAAAGATGACATTATCCCAAAAGGTTTGAGCAGTATTCAAATTGCTTTTTGCGAGAATTAAGCGTTTCAGGCGATTAACACTAGAAATGCATGATTTCTTTCGCGGCACACTTCCACTATTATTTAGGATTCTACGAATTGTTGGGACACTTACTGCATTTCCACGCTCTTGAGTAACGTCTTGCGCTGCACTGCACTGGACGTTGGAGTTTTCCTTACTTACCTCACTACTTTCCGTCCTTTCGGTATCGGTAAGAACGCGAGAGCGACCAGAACGCTGCACCGTATTTGCATTTCCTCGCGAGTTATATCTTTCTATAATTTTTTGTACAGTTGCACGACTCTTTTTCACGATATTCTGCCAGGGATTTTCCTTCTCTCAGCTTGCGACGGAATAGTTGCAAGAATTGCAAAACATCAGGGTATTCAATTCTTACGGAACTTGAATACTTGGTGTTTGAATTTTTTTTCTACTCATTTGTAGTCCTCCATTAAGTTCTGCACTAGTAGGCGCTGGCTGTATACAAATATTTCACTCTCACTGTGGGTAAATGCCTCATAATAATCCGCAACAAAGTTTATGAGTCCAGGCCCTCACAGAAAAAAAAAGGTGACCTTCTCAAGGTTTTTACCGGTCACAGATCAACACGGCATTATGGTCCAGTTTGAGAACAAATGCAGGTTTATATACAAACAAAACCATGATACGTCAAAAGATGAGTGCTGCTTTTGAGCACCACGAACGCATAAGTTCGCATTTTTCAGAAGACATAAAGAATGAGCACGAGCATTATGAGGTCGAGGTAATGGAAATGTGCTACCGCAGCAATGACAGTCGAAAGTCTCGACAGGAAGAGAAACCAACAAGCCTAGGCTACAAAGTCAAAGAAGAAGCCTGCACAAATGAACATGACCAACTTGTAGAGGAGATATGGTCAATTCTTAAAATATGGAAAGATTTTTTACAGGATATATTATGGCGATGATAGACAAAATATCGCTGTCAAAGTGGCCAACCTATTCACATTACACAAAAACGAGAGAGAATTGCGCCCGTCCGTCAAGCAATTAAAACAGCTTAGATCAGAGGTATCAAGGATTAAGTTTGCAAACTTCTTTGTTCGGTCTATAGAAACTCTATTGTATTGGGTTGACGTTTGAGGCCTTTCGTGAATTATTTTATTCCCAGACGCACATTTTCTTTTCTCGTCTTGTGAAGAAATCCCGCTATTCCATTAGTTTCCGTAAAAACCCAACCGATCGAGATTGTGTGATTGTAGTGTAACATCATCCCAGTAAAGCCGACTGTTTGAAAACATCGTCTAGCCAAAATCAAAATTGTCAAATGGCTCTGGTAAGATGCATTAGTCTCCAATTCTTATCTCGTTTCTAACATCTGATCGAACTCACGTAGTTCTTCCAGGCGTCAGTCCAGTTGTCTATGTAAATTTCTACAACATCAAAATACAATCACAATGTCATTAGTTGACAATTCAAAACAGAGTCAATCAACTTTCACTCGTGGGAAAATCGATCATTCACGACACGTGTGACTGAGCCTAGTCTAATCTGTGCACGTATGTCTGACAAATGGCGCACAGAAGTTGTATGTATAATGCATCTTCTATCGTTGGCTCAGAAAAAAAAAGTCTAAACAGTAGACGTTTGGGGCCAATGCTCCTAGCTATTCAGTATACCTATACATGCTATGTTTTTATAATCACGCCCCGTTTCACTGCAGAGCTTCTCTTTTCGAAAGGAGATAAACTAGTTAGAAAAATGCATCCACTCATGCGTAAAAGATTAGAGCTGACGAATAAAACTTCGATATTCTCAATCTCGGTTGAAGAACAGGAACTATTGTCAATCTTATAGGTACATTCTTGTTGCTCCTGGAACACATTCAGTGTTTGTACAAGGTGGCCCAAAATGGATCAATCTATTCCAAAAGGCTATAACTTTTTCAACTGACGGCAGCTGCCAGTTATATATCGATATTTGTGATCTTAAAGATCACTGAATACTCGACTTTTTTTTACGAAAAATTCCTCTGTGATTTTGGCGCGACGTGAACTTCGGCTGAGATTCTCCAATCGTCCTAGGCCAACTAGTCAAACTAAAAGAGACTAGAACAATACCAGATGAAGTGAGACACAAATAGCCATTGCACCTTCATCTTTTGATAAAAGACTTGAAAATGTTCCCTTTCAAAGTAGTCAGCTACTTACTGCTGCAGATACCCAATCGCGTTTAAACTACGCTCCTGCTTTCCTGAACCACGACGACAAAGTGGATGATCTCCTGTCGAAATTCCCCATGAGCGTCGAGGCCTATTTCCATCTGAACAGATACGAAAATAAACATAATTTAACGTTCGGGGAACTGAGATTGTACGATTAATATACGAAGAGCCATTACCCGGCATTGCCAAGCCATTTACGCTAAAAATGCTATTGGGTTTAATTTTTTCGAGGGCGCCACTATTAATACGGTCACTGTGACTGGAGAGCGATATAGAACCATGATCTACAAGTTTTGATTGCCGTGAATTTTTGAATTAGGACTGAAGGACATGTCGTTTCAACATGTTGCCACCAACAACAGCGGCGATGACCGATATCTTCTACAAAAAGTAATTTGAAAAGCCAAATAAACCATAAAAACGAGATTATGTCGTTTCATTCTAAAGTTTTCGGATCACCCTATATTTACGGATACAAAACGTGTTCAAAAAGAAATGGAAATTTGATAATTTTGCGCCAATCGGGTCTGATGTACAAAGGTTTGTGAAGAAAAATCGTGAGATTGGCATGCTAAATAGTAATTATTAACACAATCTACCTTCGGGTTCGTCCAGCACGTTCAGTCATCTGTTATTAAATATATCATCTCAAACGAGGATCATTTTAATCTCAGAAGTGAAATTTAAACAATAAAACTTAGAGCCCGAAAAAGCCTCACTTAGATGAAGAGAAGTCAATCAATTCTTAGCTCATGTATTGTAATACAATGGGTTCCTATCAGTGTGATTTCGGGCCAGAAAGACTAAATATTCAGAGAAGATATATTGTAGTTCCTACACAAATGTATTAGGTGTGCAACTAAGTTCTCGCTGTTTATCAAGAAATGGCTCCAGTAGTAAGTGCTGGTCGAATGTGACGTATCCAAAACGTAATGAACCAAGCTTAGACATATGGTATTCAAACCGCTTTGACACATTAGTGATTTTTTTTTTGCGGTTTGGTTGTGTGAAAATGTCTAATTTTGTGCCAAATAGTTAATCGTCATTTGCGGGAAGTGTTGCTTTTCTTCTTTCATTCGAAGAATACGGCGACTGGAGCGCATCGAGTACTCCAAAAAGTTTACGGAGATGCTGCTCTAAGTGAAACAACGTGTGCGTTTGGTTTTGTCGCTTCAAAGACGCTGATTTCGATGTTGACGACCGTTCGCGTAAAAGAAGGCCAAAAACCTTCAGCGTATTCGATTGGAGGTATTGCTCGATGAGGATCCATGCCAAACGCAAACAGATCTTGCTTCGGTATTAGGAGTTACCCGCCAAGCTATTTCCCAGCGATTGCATGCGTTGGGAATGATTAAAAAGCAAGGAATTTGAGTTTCTTATGATTTGAAGCCAAGAGACGTTGAGCGTCATTTTTGTGAACAACTGCTCCAGCGGCTAAAAAAAGAAGGGTTTTCTTCATCGCATCGTCACGGGTGATGAAAAATGGATTCATTACAGCAACCCAAAGATAAAAAAATCATGGGGACAGCGCGGTCATGCTTCTGCGTCGTCGGCTTGGCCGAATATTCACGCTGAGAAGGTTATGCTATGTATTTGGTAGGATCAGGGCGGTGTTATTTATTATGAGCTGTTGAAATCGAATGAAGCCATCAATGGGGAATGGTATCGAACTCAATTGATGCGATTGAGCCGAGCACTGCCACAATACGAGCAAAGGCACGAAAAATGATTCTACATCATGACAACGTTCGGTCTTACGTTTCCAAACCCGTTAAAACCTACTTAGAAACGGACAAATCGGAAGTTCCACCCCACCCGCCATATTCCCCATATATTGCGCCGTCCGATTATCACTTGTTCCGTTCGATGACACATGGTCTGGCTGATCAGCAATTCCATTCATATGAAGACATCCCAAAATGGCTTGATTCGTGGATAGCCTCAAAAGACGAACACCTCTACCGTGACGATAGATGGGAAAAAGTTATCGCTAGCGATGAGCAATACTTTGAATGATTCATTTGTAACCGCTTTTTCACAATAAAGTTGCATTTTCAAACAGCGCTTGCGGGAGTAAGTGATAGTTTGGCATTTACTGACGTTGAGCTCCAGATGGTTTTTTTGACACCAAGTAGTGAACCTGTTAAGGTCCAATTGGAGAGAGCAGGAGTCGACAGGGGAAGATATGTGTTTAAATATTTTCGTATCGTCAGCATATGTGGAGAGCTGAGAGTTTAAAATAACGCTGTCAACATCATTAATGGTTAGAATAAGTATCAGTGGCCCGAGATGATTACCTTGCGGGACACCAGAGGTAGCATTAATTGGATCAAAAATAGAAGATATGAAGATAACGTTATCTTCAAGAAAAGATTTGATCCATGAGATAAAACCGGAAGAGAAACCGAGGGCAGTGAGCTTGAGGAGAATAATTTGGTGAGACATTTTTAAAAAGTGTTTTGCTGTAGACAGTGGTCTACAGTGGACAACGTCTACTTCTTTGCCAGCTTCGAGTGCACACAAACATTGTGAAAAAAACTCGACTAGATTAGTGGTTGTCGATCGAACTTTTAGGAACCCATGTTGATTAGGAGAAAATATGGGTTTGCAGTGAGAGAATAGTGCATCATAAACGATGATCTCGAAAAGTTTGGGTACTCATGAGAGCTTGGCAATGGGACGATAGTTGGACACATCATTTTTCAGTCCTTTTTTTGTGGACTGGAATGATATAAGCATAAGCTTAGGAAAGAGTCCTTGAGAGAAAGAGGTTTGAAATAGAGCGGTAAGAGGTAAAAAAAGATGGTTCGCGCACTTTTTTAAAACTATGGCAGGAAGACAGTCGGGAGCGGGAGAGTAGTCGTCCTTTAAGTTGGGTATTTTTTCGGCGATTAGGTCTGGAGTTATGTTCAGTGAAACAGGAGACGTCCGGAGGCAGTCTTTCAAATATCGAAAATAGTCGGCTGAAAATAGATTGGCTGAAGAAATGAGCAAGGAAGTTGGCGATTATTTCGGGTTCGTTGGAAGAGCTATTGAGAAAATTAAATGTAGCGGGGTAGCTATCGGGATTGCATTTTGTTCAGGCATCGGATGTAGAGTGATTCACATAGCTGTGCAAATTTAGTGTAGGACTGCGGGTAATTAGAAGGGTCAGATGCAGAGGAGGATCTAAGATAGGCGCGCCAATTTTTGTTCCGTTTATTGTGCAAAGAGCGTAGTTCTTTGGTATACCAGGGTGGAGATGAACTGCAGTTCTTTTTTGGTGAGTATGGGACTGAAAAAATGAAGCAGCTAAGGATTTTGGTGTAAAATAGCGCAAGGGTTAGGGTTAAGAAGGAAGTTAAAATGAACATTGTTGAGCAGATTATTTAGTTTCGCGAAGTCAGCTTTCCAGAAATTTAAACAGTACGTATTTTCGGAGGGAAGAATAGTGAATTGGGTCTCGAGTGAAAGAGTCACCGATAGAGGTCGATGAAGGGGGTCTAGTAGTGAGAAAATGATTGTTCAGGGTAACAACGCATTTCATATGACAATGTCTATAGAGACGATCTGTATGTCACATACGTGCCAGATTTCTCAGACTTTGCGGAGGACTGCAAAGTAAGATCGGCGATAGAATAAGCCATATCTTAGACGTTAAAATAGAATTCAGCAATAGCGATGTATTATCGACGTTTGTGCGTGAGTTACTGCCAATACAAAAGGCACGATCTGTTATTTCAAGATACAAAAGATACAATTCGTCGTTGGGCCTCGATTTTTTTTCAATTTGGTTCTGTGGCAAGCCCTCGTGAGCAACTTAGGCCACGTCCGCGGCGTTCAAACTCATCTATTCAGTCTGTGAAGGCCAGTGTTCAAGCAGCAGTTGGGCATCAGTGGGACCACTTTGCGGAGAATTTTAAAGGATGATCTTCACTTATTTCCATACAAAGTGCAGATAACTCAAAGAATTTTGCCACAAGATAAGCCATGGCGCTTAGTACACGCACAAAATGCCGTTGCAATGATTAATGTTGAGCCGGAGTTCTGGCAGCAAATTTTGATGACCGATGGGGCACATTTTACGCTCCCTGGCTCAGTTAATAAACAAAATTGTCGCTTCTGCTGCACCGAAAATCCTCACATTAGTCACGAAGAGACGCTGTCTGATCAAAAAGTTAGTGTTTGGGCCGGTGTATGCGCTAAAACCATCATTGGTCCGTATTTCTTCAAAGTGGATGGCGATCGATATCGGTGGATGTTGGCCCGTTATGTGGTCCCAGAAATGCGTAAAAAAGGCTAATTTCACTTTTGGTTTCAACAAGACGGCACGACATACCATACTGCGGACAAAACAATGAACCTTTTGCGTAAGAAGTTCCCAGGAAGATTGGTGTCAAAAAAGGGCGATATTGACTAGCCTCCGAGATCGCCGGATTTGACTCCTCCAGACTTTTTTCTTTGGGGATACTTGAAAAGCAAGGTATATGCTAACGGCCCGAAGTCAATAGAACAGCTCAAAAGAAACGTTCGTGCAGAAATCGCAGAAATTTCGACCGACGAATGCGCGAAAACGAGCCCATTTTTGCATCGGCAATAAAGGCGGTCATTTAATTGATATTGTTTTCAAAAATTAATCAAAATAAATTGTAAAGATCTAAAGTGAATAAAAGTTTTTGAGTTTCCAAAATCGGTTGAGAATTGTTGAAGTTATTCGAAGTTTACATCGACCCATATGAGATGGTGCACGCTGTAGTGGCCCCAATATGCTACCCTGGGGAACGCCAACTTGTACCATATCCATTTGCAGTATGGAATATTCGTCTTCGTATTTTACATAAAAATGACATTGGCCAAGGTAGCTCTTAAATAGCAGGTAAAATTCTAGTGCTAAGGCTTTGTTGAGTGTGTAAAGCAGTCCCGCGTGCCGGACTTTTATATTTTTCAAGAAAAACTGTTGAGCGAAATCTTTTATTTTCTAAGTCACTTGAAATGTTATTTATCACTTTGTACATTTATTTTATAGCCGAATGACGTCTTCTGAATCCATATTGGTGATTCGGCACAATATTGTTATAAGCGAGTATTGGTTGTGGACTTTTGTATAAGATTTTTTAGCCAAACTGGCAACAGGCAAATTGGGCGGTAGTTGAATTCTTTTGTTATGTCTTTTTCTAGTTTCGCGATTGGAGTGTAATCAAATTGAGGTTTACATCTGAAGAGGGACTTCAACCAACTGTACTGCAGAACTGTAATCACCTGGCTAAGTTGGTTAAAATCCGGTTTCTCCCGAACTGTTGGAGGAGTGTCAACTACATAAAGCAATAATAAAACGTGCGTTTAAGAATATGATGCCGAAGCTGAAGCTTAAGCGCCTCAATCCATGCATTCTAGATCGCCAAAACCAACAAGTGCTAAGGTTATGCTCGCTGTATTTCAGGATTTTAAAGCTATAAAGAACCATGAGTTCTTGCCACAAGGCAAAACGACAACAAGGAGAACTATGTATCTAAGAATAGAACGTCGTTTGGTTGATGCCCGTATTCGTGGCAAAAAAATGAATCGCTCTTGCACCATGTTAATGCACTTTCTCGCGCTTGTTTAAAAATACTGACCAACCTAACTTAATAGCCAGACATCAAAGTGATAAAAGTGATCTGACATAGCATTGCTATTCGGGTTCCAGAAACGTTCTTATTGGAAAAAACCCAGGCACAAGACAAACAAATAAAATAATTTTTAAAAGCCGGGAGTCCCTGTTATTTTTTGAACACACTTTATTTATCGTCGTTGCTAGGCCTAAAGGCTTTGTTTAGAATGGGTTTAACGTATGTATGTGGAATGTGTCACTGATTTGCTAACTTATCCAAACATAAAAAATCGCATTCCCTCTGTGTTGTTTAGTTATATTGCTTATCACACAGGCCAGTCGAAAAGGAATGAGGTGATAATCAGCTGTAAGATAAAATAAAACAAAGACTGATAAAGGTGGCCGCTTCAATTATAAAGTCAACAATGAACCCTTTAATTTGCCTCGATTTCCACTAAACTACTTAATTCTCAGAAAAACAGAGACCTCCTTCACGGCGCTTTATTCATATTTAATTCACAATGACATTCCCAGCGCGTGTAAACCAGAGAAGCTGTCAACTGCCAGACGATGTACATTCATATGTTGCTACTTATCACCCTGTACCGAATCAGTAGACCGATGTTCTTAGGCAAGATCTTTCGTTAATCAAAAAAGGCATCATTCCCTGCACAAGTTCCCGAAAACCATTAGCCATCCATTACCCCCCAAAAGTCCCCCTTTTTCTACAGTACAATAAACCTTGCACGTATCATGCACGAGTATATGTCTACGTTTCGCCGCGAGAGTGTTCCCTTGAACTCGACTTTCTCGAAAGGAAAAATCCATAACCTATGCCATCATAATGTAGCTATGGATCAGGAAAAAATATTGTCGAGCCAAGAGGAGTATGGTCCTCGTTCTGGGAATCTAATTTAGCAAGTTTTCGTTGCTTTTTTTCCTTTATCCCTTACCATAATCAGTGAAACTCGATTCCCTGAGGACAAGGCTACTACAAGGTTTCGTAGAAATCGAAGTACCTAAACGAGGGCCAAGTTCTAGTCCCAAGTACACATGGATGGATGATGAAAACTCCATCACGATGTTATACTACACTTTGCACTCTTCCATCCATACACAGACACAAAACACCAGAATGACACTAGAGTATACGTAGATATATGTGTGTATGTATGCAAATCTCGTATTTATCTTCAAGGATATACTCACGGATAGAAGAAGAACAGGAAGGTGGTGGACAGGAGCAGGATCCAGGCAAATGTCGCAGGAATATATCGAGTTTTGACGTCGCATTTCGGCATTTCCTCTGTTTTATCGAATTTCTTTTCTCTCTCTCCTTATTTTAACTATTTTTCTACTTTGTTTTCTTAATTTTTATTCTATTTTCTCTATTTAGTTGGTAAATTAAGCTAAATCAGATGGAACAATGCAATGGGGAGAGATGGTGGTTAAGAACAAAAACAGAAGAGGAATCTCGATCCGCGGGCGGAGGCAGAGATTTTGCTTTCACTTTTCCTTCTTTTTCACACACAATTCCTTTTTGCGGGCGCTTTTGCTACTGCTTGTACTGATGATGGCAATGGTGTTGTTGCTGGTGCTCCTCAACATTTGCGAATTCCACGCTCATCCATAAATGGATTTTTTTTTTCAACAACTTTTTTGCTTGATACTTGTATTACCTTCTCTCCTTGTTCGCGAAAAACGAGAGAATACGGACAGGTGTGTATATATCAATGGCTATAACTATACACAAAAACACTTTTTTCCTTACCGACACACATACACACACACGCACTCACTCTAGATATCGCCACAAACTAGAATCGGATTCAGAATGGAATAAAATGCTTATGCTCGACTGTGAACTTATTCTCTATTACAAAAGAATTTCGATTATTTTCTTAATAAATTACTGTGCGACTGGGGCAGACGATTTAGGATCTGATCTTCGTTGGAATTGTGATTATCAGGCATTTGTGAGAAACCGTGCAAAACACACTTGTCCCGGACACCGAAGGGAGGACGCAGGTGGCGGTGGCGCTGATGTTGGCTTGGGATTGGTTTTGAGATCCACACCTGGGACACAAACACGGAACAACGACGAGCACGGATTTCTGCACGAAAGGACCACGAACTATCCGCGGATTATTTTCGTTTTTTTTTTATTATTATTTAGCGGCAGATAATGGAAGCGTCGATCGAAAGTTAAGGTTTTTCTTTGGTCGTGTTAAAAAAGAAAAAAAAAAAACAACTTTTCGCTGTTATTGTTGGCTGTTTGGGAAATTGAAAAACTCATTCGCTCATTGGGTTACGGCGAGCGAGATCTTTTCGATTTTTTCCGTCCTCTTTTGTTTTCTTTTTATATCTTTTAAATTTTTATCGAAGATGGTAAAGGCGTCGAGAGTTTAACCGCAGTTATGGAACGTGTTGGTAATTTTTAGTTGATTATTTCTATGTTAACTGGAAAAAAAAATGTATTTTTATGAAATTTTCTCACGCACTTCCATGTTCCCGAGACACTTTTTCACCTGTGCTCTGACTTTTCCGAATTCATCGTTGAGTTTGTTGTCACTTGCTCTTTGGTCGAATGTTTTTGACGAAGAATTAAGTTTTCTTCTTGCCCTCTTTCATCACCGATTATGACTGATGATTGTTTTTAACGAATGATCAGTGTTGCCATAACCAAAAAATAAGATGGCCTCTGCTAATGTGCTAATGACATTTGAACTGTGATGACAGTGGTTTTTTTTTTAATTTTATTTCGTTCCTTTATAACTTCTGCTTTGCTTAGAAAAAAAACAAATCACCTTATGTCATCTTTCTTTAATTTGGTGGCTTCCATACTATCTATCGTCCGTCTTTATCCAAAAAAAATATAATAAAATACAGTATTGTATAATACTTTCAAAACGAGGAATATCGCTGTTTCCTTCCTGATTCACAATGCCGCAGGAAAGCGTGGCGAGAACGGTGCGCGAAACGCTGTCTTCAGTATCGTTCATTCAATGCACAATTGAGCGAGGCCCGTTGGCGATTTTTTCGAGAGCAAATGTCAATTGTGTTTTAAAGTCGTGCGATTTAAAGCATAATTACTAAAAAATGAGGAAAAACATTTTGAAACGGTGTTATTGACAGTTGTGGCTGTTTTAGCTCATAAAATTACATACTATTAGCTCCTACAATTTCGGAAATTTCCTTTGATGGAAAAGAACTTATAATACTTATCTTCTCTGTTAAAAATTAACGGTTTTTCTTTAATCAAGTCGATCAATTTTTCTATTTGTATAATACTTCACTTAATTTATTCATTTTTATAAAAATATAACCGATCTCCAAGTGTCAAATTACTAATGTCACGTTGTCACGCCGCCGGAGTTTTCCAATTTTCTTAAACCACGGCGTTATGCGGGTCGGGTCTCGCGCCATTGTGTTTTACTTTATATATTTCCTTTGACAGCACGCACTATACTCGTCTCCGCTCTCGCCTCGCTCTCACGCGGCATTGTGAATCAGGCATCAAGTGGTTAAATGTGCTGTCAAGTATTTTTTTTACAGACGAATTAAAGTAGGAAACGACATGTCTGAAACATTCGAAATGAAGGATTAAAACAAGGAGACCCCTAGTCACCCCTTCTTTTTAATTTGGTGCCGGAATAAGTAATGATTGAGCGAAGCGAAGCGAAGCTCCCATCGGGTGACTTAAATTGCGATCTAAGATAAATTGTTTCTCAGCCATTTCTTAACCGATCCTTATGAAATTTTGACCCTCAGAAAGTATTTTAAAATATGTAGGAGGTCGAAACAAAATTTTGATTTTGGTCCTAATTTAAAAGAAATAATTGATGAAAAAATTTAAATTGAAAAAGCAATTTTTTGTCTTTTTTGAAGATTCTCTCTTTTCGAACGTGTTTAGCCAAAAAAAGCAAACATAATGTTTAAATAAAGAAATCACGAGATCAAAATATTGAAGCTTTGTAAAAGTGGTCCAATCATAATGCACGATGATAATTGTGAGTCACACCTTAACGTCAAGTTTTTTTGCCCAACTTAATTTGACATTTCTTTGTTTCAGTGTTTGACAAATTCAACCATGGAGAGGCACACAATTGAGCAGCGCGTTAAGATTGTTGAAGCCTTTTACGAAAATGGGCGTTCAAATCAAAATACATTTCGTGCACTTCGTGAATTTTTTGGTCAGCATAATCGACCAAATGTGTCCACAATCGGTAGAATTGTGCGCAAATTTCAACAAACCGGGTCTGTAGGAAATGTGAAAACACCAGTGCATGCTCGCACAGCTATTGTTCGCGATAGTGTGGCAGAAGAGCCGTCAACCTCGACTCGTTGTCGTGCCCAACATTGAACATTACTGATGCGAATTTTGAATAAAGATTTGAATTTACACGCTTACAAGGTTCAATTGACTCAAGAGCTGGGGCCTACTGTCCATTTCAAGCGTCGTGAATACGCTGAATGGCTCTTTTGCGCGAGATGGCCGTGTTATCTCACGTCGTGGCGATGTTAAATGGCCGCCACGATCATGTGATTTGACACCGTTGGACTTCTTTCTTTGGAGATATTTAACCAGTTAACTGTGCCGCTCTCATTTAAAAGTGCGCACAGTTTTGTGTCGCCAGAATCGAGCCATGACGAGTAGACTCGTCAATCACAGTTAACTGGTTAAAAGAAAAAGTGTACGTCAATAATCCAAAAACAATTCAAGAGCTAAAGGACGAGATAATTCGGCACATTGACGACATTGAACCTCAATTATGTCTCAGAGTAATTGAAAATATGGACCATTGGATAGAGGTATGCCACCGAAGCCGTGGCGAGCATTTGGCCGATATTTTGCTTCACACATAATTCTCATAGATCCATTTATTAAAATTAAAAAATATTAAGATAATTCGCTGAAAACTTTTTGTTTTATTTACAATTATCATCGTGCGTTTTCGTTGGACCACCCTTTATATTGTTGTTCATATAAACCATATTATCGATTGCAAAATTCATTACACTAGAATCAATTTTAGCAGTTATTCTTGAATAACACGTTTACGGCGGCGCGTACCACCGGTTACCCACACTAGACTGTCTCATCGGGCGGAGCGTAACACCAGTGGTACGCATTTGATTGTGCTATTAGACGGTACGTAACACCAAATATTTAGATCTTTAACACTTTTACCTCCGAAAAAGAAGACCTGAAAGTCACATGGCAGCCAAAGTATTAAGTAAGATTCAGAGAGGATGTGACGAATTCACAGAGATTTAGCCGTAGTCAATCACACAAAACTTTCCACTATGCTGTTGCCTTTGCGCTTGGATTTTCAATGCTGCATAATGCCCTGGATTATCTCTTATCCGATAGAGCGAAAAGCTTTAAAGAACATGAATTACAGAGCCGGCGTTAACGTGATAAAGAGAAATCCACATTTAAGTCTCAAATATAATAACAAAGAATTCAAATACTCGTATATCCAGACAATACTCGTATACTGCCTATTCCTCCGAGTACCGTATACTCTAAAGATCATGGAACAAGTTACATACGAAAGATCTTGGATCTTAGTTCATTAGGCTTGTCTTATGTAGTGTTTTCCAGGTTTCGATCGTTTCTGGATCGTCCTTTTCAATTCGAACGACTGCGGAAAATCAGTAGGAAGAAAGGCTTGCCACCTACGTAGCGTAGATGAAATATCCAGCATGAAAGTCCACAAGGAGCGTTTTTCCAAACTTGTGAACAGATTTAAATCATTGGTCTCAAATTTCAACACCCGAGGGCCCATTGATAACATTTAAACATTTAAAAAAACCATTTGAAATCGGACAGATTTTGAAAAACATCAATATGACTCATGACAAATCAACACGTATCAAAAGTTAATTGAAATATTTTAGCGCCAAAATGTGTTCCTTTCATTTTATTTGTTTTCGGTGCATTGAGATCAACTCTACCTTTAAGTTTTACCTCGCTTCGCTCAAACACATGCTACAGCGAAGCGGTACGACAAGCGACTGCGGCCTTCTAGTAGCTCTTAAGGCAAATAAAACGGGCATTACATCCGCTCTAGCCTAAGTTGACGATCTGTTGAACAGTTAAGTGAAACGCAGAAACCTAATAATGACAGGAAAGGAAGTTTTAGAAATAAAACTAAATGTATGGTCATTGACCGATTTGGATCCAGAAACCACCAATGAGACGTACCACTCAAAATGGTCGCTGACGTTTGCCTACAAGCTGCGGCGAACACGTGGGAACCCGGGGTTCTGTCAAAATTATGTCATCAATCACGCACATTGCTAAAATTCCAAGAGTATATGTACTACGGTAAAATGAAATGGGTGCACACGTAAAGGGTGTATTTTATAGAGGTATAGAACTTTGAAATGGAATAAAATAAAGATAATTTTTTTAAATTGACATGAAATTGACTTTATTCGAAAGATAATCTTCTAACATTATAATTTAAATATAATTTTTGGTATATGACCGCCACGGCTGGCTCGGATGTAGTCTGATCTGGAGGTCCAATTTTCGATGATTTTTTCCAACATTTGTTACCGTATATCGGCAATAACGCGGCGAATGTTGTCCTCCAAGTGGTCAATCGTTTCGAGTTTATCGGCGTAGACTAGCAACTTCACATATCCCCACAGAAAACTGTCAAGCGGCGTTAAATCGCACGATCCAATTCACGGGTTCGTAACGTGAAATTCAAAAACGTTTCCTTCAATAAATCAATTGTGGCACGAGCTGTGTGACATGTTGCGCCGTCTTGTTGAAACCACAGCTCCTGCACATCATGGTCGTTCAATTGATGAACGAACAAGTCAGTAATCATGGCTCTATAGCGGTCACCATTGACTGTAACGTTCTGGCCAGCATCGTTTTTTAATGAAGAACCGACCAATTATTCCGCCAACCCATAAAGCACACCAAACAGTCAGTTTTTGTGGATGTAACGGTGCCTCAACATACACTTGAGGATTATCATCACTCCAAATACGGCAGTTTTGTTTATTGACGTATCCATTCAACCAAAAGTGAGCTTCATCGCTAGACAAAATTCGCTTATGAAAATTGGGATAAACGGCAATCTTGTTTTGGGCCCGCCGTGGCAGTCGTATGCCAGAAATTATATTTAAATTATGTCAGAACATTGTCTTTCGAATAAAGTCAATTTCATGTCAATTTAAAAAAATTATCTTTATTTTATTCCATTTCAAAGTTCTATACCTCTATAAAATACACCCTTTATTCACGAATAGAGTTTCTTTGTAACGGGTTTTGTCACTACGAACCTGGACTTCATTCAAAATTTAAGGGTGCCACGGGGGAAGACGTACGAAAGACGCACATCTCGTTCTGGTTTCTGCTTGGATCGATCCAAACCTCGCACTTGAATATATGTATAACAGTTTACGGATGTGAAACTTGGTATCTGACCAAGAAGGAGGGAAATAGATGTCGGGTCTTTGAAAACTAGAAGAACTAGAAAATGACAAAGAAACAGGCGTAGAATTCGAGGAACTTCATTCAGCCCAAAATATTGCCCGAGTGATAAAATCGCGAAGACTAAAATGGGCAGGACATGTAGGATGAATGGACAGTGGTCGAAAAGTCAAAGAATAGGTGGAAAACCTGGTAAAAAAGGACGGTTGGAGAGGCGGAGCCATAGATGGGAAGACAATACTAATATTGTGGAAGGTATGGAGCAGAACAACGAAAAATGAAAGGCACACTCTTAGCAGGGAGGTTTAACGAACCTACGAGGCCGTGAACTTTCGAGTTTCAAATGCCCCATAATAATAATACTTTCAAAAGAAAACGACATTGCAGAAAGACAAACCAGACAAATTTTAAAATATTAATGCGCATTTACACCAAAAAAAGACAGAAAAAAAGGTACCTAATACCTATATATAGATGGCGCTACAGTCTGAGGACTGGAGCCGAAGTTTTTCTTAATCATTTATGCATGTATTTTGTGTGTATTTTTTTTTATTTCTATAGTTCGATGGAACCTACTGTTCCTACATCTACATACCTATAACGAGTTTTGTCAATATCTCGCTGCGAAGAAATGTTGCGAAATATTAGATCCGTTCGCGTACTTCTGATACTAACATTTGTAAATTCTGAAACTTCAAAGAGAGGATAATTTCTCTCGGAGGTAAAAATTAAACGGACGTGTAAGCTTATAAGACTTTATAAACTAATAAAAACAGCTTGCAAGTGTAGGCAGAAGAATATAGTCTTTTTTAGAGTGTTGACTGTTACATCTCTCTACGAGAGATTTCATGAATCAGTGCAAAGATTTTTTTTGGGGATGAAATTCGTAGCATTTGGGAGCAAGAGTTGCAAAACTTTATAACTTTTCACAGAAATGCACTCTTTTCGGATGGTTTGAATTCCCTACAAATAACTTCAAAAACAAGCACACTAACCACTGCTCCCCTAAGGTAAACAATGTTTAAAAAGTAGGATTTAATAATTCCGCTTATGGTTCTTCAAAATAGAATCAGTTATTAGAAAGGATTTTAAGAATTACCCTTAATTCTTTTCTATTACTTCTTGACTCCAAGAAAGTAGTGATTGGCATAAACCATTTTGTGTTTAATCTAAGTGCTATCGACCAACTTGACGACTTCGTTGTTGTCTTACAAAAGCTTATGCTCTCTATTCTTCTCTATTTCTTCAACCCTTGAACCGCGCCTTAGATTAATAACTATCGTGAGGCTATTTGAATATTTTTCTGCTTTGATATGAACGGGGGAACTTGGTGCAATAGTAATCATCACCGACTGTTGAACCGAAGGTCTGTAGTTCAAGTCCATCCATAGTCCAGAACATTTCCAATTCCTTTACAGAAAAACCGTGCAACAACATCAGTTCTGAATGAGAGATGATCAAAAATTGCTGACGAAGGCATAATATTATCAGTATAAGATCACTTCAAAAGTCCTACTCTGTGTGTGCATTTCCAAAAGACCTAAAGGACATGGGAACAAGAGTTACTGTGAACTACAACCAATGCAAATTCAGTCGAATCTCTCAAATCCTATCTAGGACAACCACCCCTGGAGAATAGTGAACGAACGCCTTCGACACAAACCATCTGCACCCCGTCCAGGTTATGTGACAAACACCATAAGAGTGTACACACTTGAACCTGCACGAATTATAAAATAAAAAAATTATGAAACCTTTTTCTATAGAGAAAACGAGGGTCCAAATTTCCAGCGATTGCTACTAATTCATTTCTTCATTCATTAATCCCTGAATTTGATGTGCATTCTATGTTACCCAGCCGCGTCTCTTATTCTCTTTCTTCCAGAATTAATTGCTTTAGGTATATCATGTCTATGGACAGCTTAGGCCTCTATTTCATATTAATAATATGAGGTCTTGATTGGTTGATACGGCTCTCATTTGTCGCCACCGTAGGAGCGCTTTATTAGCAACTTTAAGGCAACAGGAAAAAAAGTAACTTAAAAAAATTAAACTTATTCTTATATTATTATAACCGACCATTTGAAACTTGGAAGTTCACAGCCTCGTTGGGTATTCTTCGCCAAGCCTCCCTGCCATGAGTGTGTTTCTTCCATGTTTCGTTACTCCGCCCCATTCCTTTTAGGTCCGTCCTTATTTTGTCCTCCCATATAAGGCGCGGCCTTCCTGGCGATCCACTGTCCATTCGCTCTACCTGTCCTGCCCATCCAAGCTTTCGTGTTTTAATTACGCTTATAATGCTTGGGGCTGAATAGAGTTCCTGGGGTTTTTTATTATATAGTTTTTTGTATTCACCCGTTTCTTCGTCCTGTTTTCTACCACATATTCTCCTTAATATTTTATTCTTAAAGACCCGAAATATTTTTTCAGCCTTCTTAGTTGGAGACCAGGCTTCATGTCCGTAGAGTACTACTGGCATTATTATGGTTTTATAAATGCGAATTTTTACACTGCGATACGAAAAAAGTTACTTTTTGGCAGTCAATATGGTACCCAGATATCCGTAAACTGGTTTTCTCTTCATTTAGTTTTAGGTCTAATCACTTTCCTCCCATTATTAGACTTTTTACGTTTCTTTTAACTCATTATCTTCCAAAAGGTCCAGATCGTTATCGGAAGCTAGAGCGGTTACGATTCCATTTTCTTTCCTTTTCTTGAAGAGATCTCATTACAAGTTCCAGAACCAAATTAAAAAAAATTCAGCCGTTTCCTTGTTTTAATCCTTGACGTATTTCGAATGTTTCCGATAAGACTTTTCCTACTTTAACTTGTCCTTTAGGCATACCTGTATCAGTTTCATCAACTTGACATGACACATTCATGTCGATTATGGAAAACGGCGGATCGACTGCGGAGGGAGTTCGTCGAATCCGCATCCGCAGTTCAACCCTGTTACAGAAACCGACGGATAAACCACATTATCGATCCGCACAACTTCTTTACTGATCCTTTTTTTAATCAGCTGTGGTCTGTCAGATTTGAATTTTGAAAATAATAAAAAGTGTAAAATAAATTTTATTATGGATACAATTGGCTTTTTTATAAACTTGGAAGGAGAAGAAAATGATTTTGTTCCAGGAACTCCCACATCACAGTCTTTTAAGCACACGAGCTCAATTATTTCCTCCTCCAAGTGGGTAAATTTCGTTATTTTCACCGCCACCTGTAGCTCTTCTATCCCGATTGTTGTGAGCCAGTTTTTTTTTCCGCAAAGCCGATTTATGATCTGACCAAACCTAAATTTAAAATAGCCCGAATTAATTTTGCTATTTTAAGAATGTAAGCACCTTTTTCCATTCGGCTATTTCCTTAATTGGAGGCCCCAAACTTTTAAGCTGCCCTTTCAATTCTTCCCAAAACCTTTGCACAAATTCAGGGTCGTTTTTAGTGAAATTCTTGACAATGTCGGGATTTTATCTCATGGCACTGAACACCTCAAACTGCAACCGTGTTGTTTGTTTTCTAAAAATAAAAGTAAACGTTATTACGTTCATTTAAAATTTGAAACTTACTTTTCATTGCACCAACTCATGTTTCTTGCTTGAAATCCGCAACCAAGATGATTCGGATTGAAAACGCCACAAAATGTGTATAGCGCGAATGAGTTGCATTTTCTATAATACCATTTTTTTACACTAGTTTGCCGACATCGGCTCACTTTCTCGATTGCGTTTTCAATAATAGGAAATTAAGCGGATGCGAAAATATTCCCTCCGCAGTCAATTCGCCGTTTTCCATAATCGACATGATTATCGATCGATTTATAGAGTTACATGCCTTTTTAAAATTTACGAATAAATGGTCGACCGTTTCGTGTAATTCTAATTGTCTTTCTAAAAGCTGCCGTATAGTAAAAATTTGGTCACGATTCCTCTTGAAGCCACACTGGTAGTTTGGATTATTTCCTTAGCATATGATGTCAGTTTCCTTAGAACAATATTCAACAACACCTTGTAACAACTTGGTAGCGGAGATATTCCCCCAAATGTTTGCATGGTGTTCGGTCACCCTTTTTAAATAAGGGGATCTTAGAATCTATTAGATAGAAAAGGATTAATACAAAGGTTAATACCACCTACGGCGGTAGGTGTTTCTAAAACTCAGTTTAGTGAAGTTTAGGTCGAAAAGAGTGGAGTTTGCTTTGCGCAGCCATCTGAACATAGGCTCGTGTTTTTTTTTCTTTTTTTATAGGGTTCGTGCAGGTTCAAGTGTGCACGCTCCTATGGTGTTGTCATGCAACCTAGACGGGATGGTTTGTGTCGAAGATGTTCATTCACTACTCTCAGGGGGTGATTGTCCTAGATAGAATTTGAGACATTCGACTGAATTTGCGTTGGTTGTATTGTAATTCACAGTAACTCTTTTGTGTCCATGTCCTTAAGGTGTTATATTGGAAATGCACACACATAGTAAGAGTTATACCTTCGTCAGCATTTTTTGATCATCTCTCATTCACAAATCACAACTGATGTTGTTGCACAATTTTTCCGTATAGGAATTGTTCTTGGCTATGGACAGACTTGAACTACAGTCCTTCCGCTCAACAGCCGATGATGATTATCACGACCACCCCCTATGGTGGCCATAGTTTGTTCGACGACAGTTGATGAAGAAGAGGGGAATGGACCGAAGGTTTGGGGGATGGGAGAGGAATCATTCGAAGCAGAGTGGACTAGTCAATATTAACGCTGAGTAGCGCATGGGTAAACAGCATGTCTGCGAACTTGCGCCGTTCTCCTATGGATTGCAGCTTGATTAGTTTTAACCGATCCTTATAAAGCGGTAAATTACTGGATTATAGTTTTTTTTCGCTCCTGGAAGAATTCGTTCCAATAGAGTTGTTGTTTAATGAATAACGGTAACTTTAGCGGCACTGATATTTTTTATGGTTTCCCGCAAATATGAATGTCAAGTGACCTTAGGTCTTCGGGCTCGCTAGATTTTAGCGTGTTCACTTCAGTAGAACACTGCCCAGCCTTGGACATGATTTCGGAAATCTTGTGGTGAGAACCATTTAGTTGATCATCCTAAAGGCAAGGTCAGCCAAAGCCCAATGGTCTGTTTCAACGTCGACATTTTTTTTTTATTTGGTTTTGAGATATACAATTTAGTTAGTCTTATGTCAATCAAATGCCAAATATGACCACCTGGCGCTAATAAGTTACACTTAAAATTGAGTTCAATAAAAATTGCTCTAAAAAACAAAACGATTTGTACCATTATTCAGCGCAACCTATACGTTCGCAAAACTTAAATCCGATCTGTCAAAATGAACGGGCAACAACTAAACGTTCGTCAAGTACTCACCCATATTCCGAGTGCCACCCGTTCCACAAGTGTCAGTCAAGCCAGCAAAGTTACCATTCGCCATATTTGTTAAAATTTTTCGTGTTTACATTTTTCACACACACACGACGAGGCGGTGCAACTCGAATCTAATCGACTTTATCCGATAAAACGAAAACCCCAAAACACATATCGCAACACAGAAATTCGTTCGCGAATTTTTTATCAATTTTTTCCTCCCAAATCGTTAATTAAAAATCCAATACAATTGCTAACGCCACAATGTCCCGTAGCGTGCGCGCAGAAACACGAAGTCGTGCCAAAGACGACATCAAACGTGTAATGCAAGCGGTCGACAAAGTTCGACATTGGTAAGGAAATCCAGGAATCATCATCGTCCTGGTTCGTTTTAATTTGTTTTGTTTGTTTTAGGGAGAAAAAATGGGTTACAATTGGCGATACGACTATGAAGATCTACAAATGGGTGCCGATCTCGAATAGTGAAAAGAAAAAAGTCCACCATTCGCATTCGAGCTCAAAGGACAAGGAAAACACTTCGCAGAAGAGCACGCCGCCCCAGATCACGCCGAGCTACGCCGGCACTCTCACGGCCGAGGATTCAAACACTTGTGAGTGGAGACCGTAGATACAGAAGTCAAATCGATGAGCATTTTCTTTTTAAATTCTTTAAATCCTCGAATGGAATATGTGAATAACAGGAATTCTTTGATTTTTAGGTTTCTCAATGGTCAGCGATTCACAGGGCGCAACAGAGTTTGTATCCAGTATGCCATTCTCTGAGGATTCCAACTCTCAAGGCAGCGACGGTCCTGTGAAACGTCTCAAAACCAGCGACTAAACTCAACATCATCCATTCGACTACAACCAGCGCGTATGTGCGCCGTCCTTACATGTACATTTTAAGTTATTTGGATCTGAATCCTACTGCCACACATGCGGAACTCCTCTGCTTGTCCCTAAGTTAGTTCTAGTTGGTTATGCTTTGTCCCGGATTATTCCCTTCATCTGATCGGAACAGGGGTCGGTTGTATTGTAAAATACTTATAAACAATAATTTCTTTCTCATTTCATATCGAAACAAAGACATGATTCGACTTATTAATTAGCTAAAACAGAAAAGACATGCGAAATACTTTCTAGAGCTTAAGCATAAAATATATTTATTAATTGATTTCCTCATCTCGGTAATAATTGATGCAGAACAGAAGGAAAAGTTAGATGAATAAACGGTTATAGTAATAGTGATAATTATGATGCTTCGGAACACTCTTAAACGTACCTTCTCAGCATATGCCTACGTAATATATAGATCGAATGCGATGGTTCTATCACAGGGAGATGGAAAATTCGTTTTTGGGTTTCCGTTTAATTTCGTGCTTTAAATCACTTTCTCGACTCAATCTCTTTTATTAAGAAACGCGGCTCTGCCCTAAGACGCCCGGGTGCAGCAGCTTCGTGTATTTATTAAGGTTTGTACAGTTAATGGAATTACTAGTTTGAAGTAGGTTTTCTTATTTATATAATAAAACAAGCAAAATACTTTATTATTAAATGAATTAAACTTAATTACAATACAGCATAATCTTTTATTAACTTTAGTAAGGCGCGCGTGCTACGTAAGCTCTGGGGGAGCAGTTTACCACAATCGCGGAAAAGCATACCCTGGGAATTGGCGAAAGGAAGACTTAATGGATCTGTCCTTCTGTGGAATGGCTAAGAGCAGACTCTTAATCTTTTATTTAGTAGGATTAATAGGCCAACCAACTAGTAATTTACCTTCTTAAATTGTAGTCGATACAAGTGTTTTGTTGATTTTGGGTAAAATCATGTCGATGGTCTTAACTATTTTATCCTCGGTCGACTAAGCGCACGCTTTCCATATCTCGTTTCCTACAGAGAGAGACTGCTGCCAATTTATTGCACGCATCTCTTCTCTTCAGACTGTCTTACCTCTTGTTACTCTTCTCTCGCTTACCATTCTCTACTTCGATATACATATAGTATTGACCAACTCTCCAAAATTGAGTCAACTTGGCCACGTTTACTAGACAACTCCGGATTGCGGCGTAGAGAATGTAAAGAACAATGGTCGAGGCTTCCTAGTTTTATTTTTTTCATAATTGAAACGAACGTTAATCGTCATACGGGCTTCTTAGTAAATCAAGAAAGAGTCCGAAGAGCTACTGTTCGGGAAACTAGGGAAACTCGAGTTGTCGGAATGAAATTCAAAATTTTCTGCTTAGCCATAATAAAGAATGGTAGTAGACTTGTTATATCCCGATGGAGTCAAAATGCCGTAAGACTTAGCCAATAACACGCAGCAGTCACATCAGCGCAGAGACTAGTCGCAAAATTTGTGCTTCTAACCGTCGATTCCTTGAATTCTCGGAGAATAAAGATGATTTTATGTGGGTCCCAATCGTCCCGGCTCTGCTATATGGATCCAGAGGTAGGGGTGGTCGTGGTGCAATGGTAATCATCACTGACTGTTGAGCCGGAGGTCTATAATTCAAGTCCGGCCATAATCAAGAGTAATTCCTATACGGAAAAACTGCCACAACATTAGTTGTGAATGAGAGATGATCAAAAAGTGCTGACGAAGGCATAACACTCGCAGCATAAGATCACTGCAAAATTCATACTCTGTGTACATTTCCAATATAACACCTTAATGACATGGAAACGAAAGAGTTACTGTGAATTACAACCAACGCAAATTCAGTCGAATGTCACAAATCCTATCTAGGACAACCACCCCGGAGAGTAGTGAACGAACATCTTTGACACAAACCTTCTGCACCCCGTCCAGGTTATGTGACAATTACCATAAGAACGTAAACTCTTGAACCTGCACGAATTATACAAAAAAAAATCCAAAGTCGATTAAAAGAAAAATTATTTACCCTTTCCCTTTTTTAGATAATCCCCAGTTTGTAGATTCGTACCTAATTGACGACAGTACTTATAGCTTTAAATGTTCGTCCCCAGATCAACGATCTGGTCTTCGGGTGAAAAGCGATCGGCCCGACAATGGAGGACTTCGAATATCAACTAAAAAATGTGATTTTATTTTTCTTCATAATCTCCCTTGAATTAAATACAGTTGGTTCAGCGTTTCTACAACATCAGCTTTCCTTCCCGCTAGTGAGAGTCTGGAAGGCTGTAAAAATATTCCTCCACGGTCCGCCTAACTTCCCCATTGCATGGAAAGCTTTCGCATCCCTTATTTTTATGCCAGAACCAGCCTCAGCTATTGCACTCACCTTCACTCGCCTATCAATTAACACGATATCATGCATTTTTATACGGTGTGGTGTGGATTTTGGCCGTCCTTCACGTGGGTCACTTTCGAAAGATGTGGGACCACATTTAAATTCAGCTGCCCACTTTTCAGCTGCCCGTCCTTCGACATCGAAGGAGCAGGGTCTACATAAACTTTTGTCAAAGGATGAATTTCCTCAGAGGTTAACTCGTCCGAAACGAAGCATTTTATGACCGCACGATATTCAAGTTTATCCATTTTAACCAGCTCCATAAACAAACTATTGTACTTGAGAGACCAAGTTGAAATTTCTCATACGAACTAATGACACGTGCACGCAGGCAGAAAACATACATTTTTGCTGATTAGAACGACATCTCTGTGCCAGGCCGAGAACTTTTCATAATCCTTCGCTAAGCCTCCCTGTCACGAGTGTGTTTCTTACATGTTTCGCTGTTCTGTTTTGTCCCTTTTATGTCCATCGTTATATTGCCCTCCCATCCTCAGCTCTTTTCCCTTCGGGCTTCGCACTCATTATTCTTTTAACTATACGTCCGCCCATCTTAGACTTCGGAACTTATTTACTTGGACAATTCTTGCGACTAAATAAAGTTCCTCAAGTTCTTGACTATATAGTTTTCTCCATTCTACTCGAAGACCCAAAATATATTTTCCTCGTTCCTAGTCAGGGACCAAGTTTCACATCCGTCGCACACATTACTATAGTTTATGAGTCCTTAAAGCGGGCTCCTTGCATTTCAAACTCGGGAAAAATGTCCATCCTTTCATGTGTGAGTCGGTGGCAAAAACAACTGGATCGATCTCATAACAGATATCGTAAAGAATGCTTAGGATACTCATGTAGATCAACCGGGGCACCTTAGCCCCGTTGAGTTCGCTAGATAGAGTTCAAAAAGTTGAAATTTATAGGAGATTGCAGCATTACAAAATCGATTGGTTCACAGAAATGTTTCCTGCCTTGTTCGCCTTAAGGATCGTTTCCCAAGGAATTCATATTTCGGATGTTCTGTGCAATTCAGATATTATTTCTTAACCAAACAACCAAAATGTGGAGCTCCTTGCCAAGTCCCACCTTTCCTCTTCAGTATGACCTACAGCCATTCAAGGCCAATATTCACTGCCGGCTTCTCTTCGATTCCGCTCTCCTTCAACGTTCGCCTACGCTGTACGAGTGTTCCCCATACGATACGGTTTCTTAACTTTGAGCGCCCCAAACATGAAAAAGGACAAGTGGAAAGGGACTTAGGCGTGCAGCACTGTTTTTATCAGAGACAGGCACCAAATTCTGAAACCTAATGGTTTTCCAATACGGGTGGGTGACTCCCATGTTTTGTTGTCATTTTCAGACACTAAAGACGTACCATTACTGGGCTGAGCAATACGTGCAAATAATGAAACTGATATTATCAAAATGGGCAACGATGCGCCTTTTATGCCCATTTTACGGTTTATCTACCTTCCAATCTACTCATTGAGTGATCGGTTCAATGAACAATAAGTGAACATCCGTACATCAACGAAACGCAAGATCTGCAGAAAACCTGACCGCTATCCGGAGAGTGTGCATTAACCACTGACATCAACTTTACGAATTTTGCATCGGAATTTGGGCCAACATCTACACAACATCAAATTGACCCAGAAGCTGAGCTTTAAAAATGCAATGTGCTCGCTGACTGGGTTCTGTAGCAGTTGGCAGCGGACCTGGATTTCAGCAAAAATAATCATTTTCAGCGCTGAGCCACATTTTTGAATTAATCAGCAAGAAAAATTGGGACGATTCCAAACCACACATACGAGGGTAGTCCGATAAGTACTTAGCCTACAGCTGTCGCGCCGACAGCTTTCTCATGCCCAAAATTTCATGCAGGATATGACCCACGTGATCTTTTGAAATGCCTACTGCCTCAGCTATTTCGCGCACCTTCAATCGGTGATCTGCCAATACGTTTGTCACGTTATCGTCCGTGGTAGCAGTTTTCGGGGCACCAGGACGTGGCTCATCAAAAACCGACGTGCGACCACGTTGAAACTCGTTAAACCAATTTTTGATGGTCGCCATCGAAGGAGAAGAGTCACCGTACACAGCATCCAAACGCTCTTTGATTTCGCTACGCGTTTCCACACGCGGTCAAAACAAAACTACGAGTCTGATCCGGCTAGAATGTACTACACGATAATAAGTAGCTCTTGCAATACTGGCGCCATCTGGCGGTGAGGCTAAGTACTTATCGGACCACCCTCGTGAATAGTTCCAACAGGTTGGCACTACGTCTGCCGATGCCATGGACATTTTGCACGAGCGATGTAATCTCATGGTTATCTCACGCAGTTACGACGTGAACCGCCGAGCTTGTGCGATTTGACCACGTTAGGTCGGAAGCGGCCGGTGCCCTCAAAGTGCGCTAGAAATATCAAAAATAGACCCCTCGGATGAGTGCCACCCAGCAGTCGTTTACACGATGTCATATTCTATACATAAGGCCACTAAAAGGCCCTTCAAGTAAAGCAAAAAATTCGTTTATATCTCACGATAACACTGCCGTGGCGCAGTGGGTATATCGGAATCTGACGCACAATGAGTGAGTTCGGATCCCGATAACACCAACGCTATTGAATGTTCATTTTGCAGCTCCTCTCCTCGGCGGGGTACTGGCGAAACCCCCCGTAGTACACTTGCCTCGAAAAAGCTTCTTGGCTTCCCGTTCACTTGTGTGAAAAACAAATCGCACTCAACATAAGTGAATGAGAGAAGGTTGGCTCTGACTCTCCGTGAGCTGTAACGCCATCTAAAAGAAGAAGAGCTTGTTTTATTCAAATTTAACCCTTGGAACACCCTATACATAAGATCACCATATCTCCCTAGTGGGCGCAATTTCTTTTCATCTCGAGGGATAAACCTCTCCTTCGGATGACTGGCCTTTTATATGACGCCTAATCTGCCCTCCTAAACACTACTCAAAACAAATCTCCTTAACCTTAAAAAATCGATCCCTCGCAAAAACAAGTAGGAAGAATGTGACAGAGCAAGGCCCCGGTCTTCGAAGTAAAATGATTATTGGGCCATTGTGGTATTAAAGCGCAAGAGCTCTGATGCACTCTCGAAGTTACCACAGTTGAGTCAAATTGTGATCAGAAACTATTTTAATATTCATATAAATCCAACTTGATCGCAAAGGTGAAGTAGTCCAAAGGACCTGTACCAGGCCCATTATCGCCTACCTATAAGCCATATGATTATGACAAACCCTAGCTTGGTAGATTTAAATATTTGAGAGGAAGTGAGTGAAAACCTGGCAGATCACCATAGTCCGATGAGCTCCGCAACATAATTCTCAGATATCTACCTACGGACCAGGTATGCACGGCATTCTGGACATTCCAGACATAGGTGGTGTGGTCAACTTGCCTTAGGAAGAGGGGTACAAATCTAAGATGGCGTGGATGGTCATTGACAGATATTGATTGTAGCAGGGTAGGGCTGTATACTGCTAAGGGCCGATGGACGAATAGCAACTCTATAATTAATCAGTGTTAGGAGGGTTTTCATGCTTAGTATTTTTAAGCGTTCTTTAGGTGGTACGTTAAATCTTTCAATGAACGCTTAAAGCAAATTGGATAAATCTTTGTTGAATGCTCTCAATTCGAAGGGACGACTGGGTATCAAAAAGAACGTCAACACATGTCCAGCGAATTCCAGGATTGATCTAGCAAAAGTGAAAAAGTGTGATTTATTATCATCAGAATTTTGACCAGTGTATATAATAACAAAAGTCCAGAGATGGCTATAATTAAACCTTTTATAGATTGCGGAGCGGAAAGACTCGCGATAGTGCCGGCAGCAGTTGTAGTAGTACATTTGGGAGAATATGTGATGATTTCGCATTTATTGGGATTGAACTTAAGGAACTTTTTTGGACGCCCAATTGTAAAGTTTTTCAAATCAGCGTGGAGTGAGTGAGAGTCGAAAGAGATTTGATTTGATTTGTCGCCCCCATAGGGGCACTTTATTAGCTTAATACAAGCCTTAACAAAAAACTATAACTTAAGTATAACTTATTAACTAGGTGGGGCAAGGTGGAAACGATTAAGGAGAGTGTGAGGGGTTGTGGTATAGGGCAATTCTAAGGCTGGACTTTTTGAGGTGAAGGTCCAAAAGATTGGTGTTAGCTTTGCGAAGCATTCTGGACATTGGTTCGTGGTAGCCATAATTTGTGCGGTAAGTGTTTATACGGAAAAGGGGCGTGGACCGAAGGTTGGTGTTAAAAGGAATCATGTGCAATAATGAGGGGCTGTCAATGTTACCGCTGAGAAGGTCGTGAATAAATAGAATATCTGCAACATCACGTCGTTCTTTAAGGGGTTGGAGGTTGATTAGTTTTAGGCGATCCGTATAAGGTGGTAAATTAAAGGGGTCGGCTCAGAGAAGGCCACGAAGGGCAAAACGGATAAACCTGCGTTGAATGGCTTCAATACGCGTAGTATGGGATCGTAAGAGGGGGACTAGACTTAGATATTCGAGAAGGGGCCTAACGAAAGTGATGTATAATGATTTCGCAACGTAAGGATTCGAGAATTCTTTGGACCAACGTGTCACGAAACCGAGGGCAGAGTTAGCACGTTTGATAATGTTGTCGATAAGGAGGCGAAAGTTGAATTCACTGTCACAAATAACTCATAGATCAACCAAGAAGTTGACAGGGGGAACGGTTTCATTACGAATAATGTAGGTTCTGGGTGGTGAGGAAGAGCGCTTGCCGGAGTAAGTGATGGCTTGACATTTACTGACATTCAGCTCGAGATGGTGTTTTTGACACCAAGTAGTGAACCTGTTAAGGTCCAGTTGGAGAGAGCACAAGTCGAAGTCGACAGGGGAAGATATGTGTTTAAATATTTTCATGTCATCGGTATATATGGAGAGCTGAGAGTTTAGAATAATGCTGTCAACATCATTAATGATTAGAATAAATATCAGTGGGCCGAGATGACTACCTTGCGGGACACCGGAAGGTTCAGAAATAGGAGATCTAAAGATAACCGTATATCGACGAACTTCAAGATAAGATTTGATCATGAGAAAATATAGGTTTGCAGTGAAAGAATAGTGCATCATAAACGATGTTCTCGAAAAGTTTTGGTATGCGCGAGAGCTTGGCAATGGGACGATAGTTAGACACATTATTTTGCGGTCCTTTTTTGTGGACTGGAATGACATAAGCATATTTCCAAAGCTTAGGAAAGAGTCCTTGAGAGATAGAGCGGAAAGGGGTAAAATAAGATGGTTCGCGCTCTTTTTTAAAACTATTGCAGGCAGACAGTCGGGAGCGGGAGAGTAGTCGTCCTTTAAGTTGGGTATTTTTTCGGCGATTAGGTCGGGAGTTATGTTCAGTGAAACAGGAGACGTCCGGGGGAGTCTTTAAAATATCGAAAATAGTCGTGATCGGGTTGAAGATCCTGATCGGTGAATGATTGGCTGAAGAAATGAGCAAAGAAGTTGGCGATTAGTTCGTGTTCGTTGGAAGAGTTATTGAGGAAATTAAATGTAGCGGGGTAGCTATCGGTTTTTCCTTTTGTATAAATGAAGTGGAATAAGCACTTGGGGTCAGAGATTGCATTCTGTTCAGATATCGGAGGTAAAGTGATTCACATAGCTGTGCAAATTTAGTATAGGACTGCATGTAATTAGAAAGGTCAGATGCAGAGGAGGATCTAAGATAGGCGTGCCAATTTTTTTTTTTTATTGCGCAAAGAGCAAAGTTCCTTGGTATACTAGGGCGGAGATGAAGTGTAGTTCTTTTTTGGTGAGTATGAGACTGAAAGAAGCAGCTGAGGATGTTGGTGTAAAATAGCGCAAGCGTTTCGTTTAAGGATATATGTGAGTAAGGGTTAAGGGGAAAGTTAAAGTTAACATTGTTGAGCAGATTATTTAGTTTCGCGAAGTCAGCTTTCCGAAAATTGAAACAGTACGTATTTTCGGAGGGATGAAGGGGATCTAAAGTAGAGAGAAAATGGCTGCTCTGGGTAATAACGCAGTTTACGGCATCAGATGAGAAAATCAGGTCGAGTTGTCTGTCCATGTTATTGGCGATGTTACTGAGTTGCAGAAGGCCGGAGTCAGAAATATGGTCCGTGAAAAGGATTTCTTTACCTGAGGCGGGGTTAGTGGGATTCATCATCGGATTGAACCCATTTCAGGTGTGTGAGATTGAAATTGCCACAGATGATGATGATGTCATTGGGTTCGGTGATATCAAATATGGAGTCGACGAGATCAACGACGAGTTGGTAGCAATATGTGGACTGTGAGGGTCTTAAGTTACAGCAGGCAAGATAAAGTTTCCATTTGGGGAGACTTATTGAGGCACTAGTGAAGTGGAAGTCAACGGAATTCGACGATTTGAAGAGCAACGGATCATAGCGGCTGCGGATTGCTAAGAGAACTCCGCGACCATCCGGATCGGCACAGTTGTCGCGTTCATCGGCCCGAAACAGAATGAAATCTGAGGCGAATAACTCGCTGTCTCCAATGCATAAATTCGTTTCAGTTAAGGCAAATATATCGTAGGGTAGGTTTTGGGAATTAAGGAGTATTGCGGAGGTTTTGGTGCGTAATCCTCTGACTTTCTGATAGTACAGGGATATGTTTTTGTAAGAATTATTCGATGGGTGTGGAGATGTGATGGTGTTTAGGTTAGGATTTCAAATAGTTTTTGAAATTATAGCGGGTACTTTGCAAGTGTGCGATGCGCTTTGAACTGACATGGGCGGCGAATGTGGAGAAATCGTTATTTACATCAATGGGAGAGATATTAAGGCTTTCGTGAAAGCGGATAAAGGTCTTTTTTAACGCGTGGGGGTCTGTGAATAAGCCTTCTAGGTGGATTGAAACTAGAACGTTGGGCTTAGTTTTTCCGTCGATACAAATAGTGTCAAGTTTGTTGTGGAGATAGACCAAATAGAGGCGTACATTTTCGTAGATTCTTCTGTCTCTTAAACGTGACATAACATAGCGGTCTTCGGCGTTAAGCTCGGCGAGATGAGGGGGAGGAGAGAAGCTTGTCAGAAGCTGAGGAGGTTGAGGGGCTGGAGGGGGTTTTGTAAGAAGCTGAGGAGATGGAGGCAGTTGGGTTCAGAGTGTCAGAGTGTATATAATTTGGGTACTGAGGATATGTGCGGCTGTTACGAGAAGCCTGGGTGTTGTCATGGGTATTGAATTAACAATATTCGGTGAGGAGGATGAGGGTCGGGAGCTTGGCACAAGGTTAAAGGATACGCGGTTATGAAATGATGAAATGAGTATTGGTAGATAGGCACAGTAAAGTTCCCAGTTGAGCAATCAACGACGTTGACTGACAGAATGTATATGAGAGGGCCAAGATGTTCACTCCGGAACTCCGGAAGGAGCTAATACAAAATATCTGAATAGAACTTTGTTCTATATTGCCGTTTTCGCGTTTACCTGATGGAACGATTCCCTCCCTATTTGCCAAAGTTGGCCGCTTCTGGGCGGTTGCTCCTTTCAAACTGTTCATTTTGTGACAGCACAGGTCCGAATTAAGAGTTTTGCTATAGGAGAGTGGTTAATAGTCGAAGATTCAAGACCTTTCTAAGCTTTGTTTTAACCGGCTCTCCCCCATTTGGCCATGACCGTTTTCAATTGAAGCTTTCACAAGTGATTTACTTTTAATCATCATGAGTCGATGCTTTTGCGATTCAGCAGTGCTCATGCAATTTTGAGTTTCTTTTTGTATCGAGCCTTAATCAAATGGTTCCAAACGATATTTTTTTGCAATATTTAACTTGTGAGCAATCGGAACAGTGCTTGCTCGACAGTTTCGACAATTGACCTATGAGAGTGTGGTGAATCTTTGATATCAAAACTACCGGAACGGAATAGATGAAACCAAAACTGTGCGGGATTAGGTATAATAGTGTCAGTACCATGAACTCTGTTTGCATTTTCAGCCGCCTGGCTTGCGTTTCCACGTTTCTAGAAGAAAAACTATAAGATATTTCGAATTCTCCCTTCGCTGGTGTCCATCTTTGTCTCGCTCTTAAAAAAAACTGGGTCGGCCAATCACAAAACTGCTATAGAAGTTTATTTTAGTACGAAATCCTATCTTTCTAAAGCCATCTAGTGTATAGATAGGACGTACGCAATAGGAGATACCGATTGTTAAAACCATCTGATGCAAAAAGAATGGATTTCTTCTAACTTACCTTGATACAAATAAGACCTAAGAAAAAAAGGCCGCTAGGCGAAGGAAACGAAGAAGAGGAGTTCCTCTGTTACCCAACAGGAACGAAAACAGTGTGGCATGTTGAAAAATTGGCACAGAATGACGTGAAGTAATGTATATTCGATGAACATTTTCGAACTTTTAAACCAGCTTTGAGGTGCCCCAACAGTTTGTTTTTAGTTTAATCTGATCTAGGATTGACATATAATCTCACAGTTAACATTTTGAAAACGTTCTAACAAAATTGAATCTTATCAAAAAGTTGGGATTTCGGCAACAAGTTACTTACTTCCTATAATTTTATTGGACTTGGCTTCATAAAACTCCAATTAGAGGTTCCTTAAAGTTTCCTTTATGAGCTCTACTACATATATTTTTACTTTAAAATCGACATGTAATATTAAAACTATGACTGCCTTGCCTTTTTGTTTAATTCAATATCTGCTAAGTGTCTATATTCTTAAAGACTAAAAAGTTACTATGAAGCAATATTTTCTGTAACAAATTAAATAAAAATGTCAAACATCCAAAATTAACAATAAACGATAGAGCACGTCACTTTCAATTTCAATACACCTCATCAGCAGCGACTTGGCATCACCTCGTCAACAGGCATATCGCATTGTGCTCTTCCACCGACGTCTTAGTTAGTCACTGGCTGCCCGCCTGGACGCACTCGGGCACATTACTTTGCTGCATTCTTCCTTTCACACACAAAAAAAAAAAGAAAACACAAATTAATTTTTCTCATTACTGTTTGAAGTCTTAATTTTCCATCTAACAAAAGCAACAATTGCCTATCCAGCGCAAAACGATGTGTAAAATGTGCAAAATGAATTTACCCAACTGAATTGGTCGCGTAAATTATCGATAAAGTGATGTTATCAAGCTATACTATGTGGATTATGTGCGGGTGTGTTGACTAAAAAAAAAGTGACTAAAGGCATTGGTTCGTGCTGCTAATTGCAATAAAAACGAAAAGATAAAGAACGAAAGAAAAGAAATAATCTTAATGGCGAATTGGATTTTCTGAAAATCGCGTAGCCCCCCTTGCATTCGCTTTTGTTCACGTACTCTCGATTTCATATGATCTATCTGCTGCACATTCGTACCTCAACTATCAATTTCCAGGCCCGTCGCTCCATACTTCTGTCGCCGCCGCCGCCGCTGCTGCTGCTGCTGCTGTTGGTGCTGGTGTAGTTGTCGCCGTTGCCGCTCCTGCTGCTACTATTGCCCTCGCCGTATCACCGACAAAGTACGAGGGTGTTGTACAATCGTATTGAATCGCACATACACAATTAAGCAAGCAAAACACACAAACAAATAAACAGGCACACAAAAAAATATATATATACCACAAAGAACTATAAAGCACTGTACTGCCCTGCTGCTCCATCACCACCCCTACCGCTGCCGCCATCACCTTCATTCTGAACCGAACGAAGGAAAACCAACAGCAACAACAATAACGGGCAAAGGAATATAACAAAAAAAAAAGAAAAAAAAAGGAAAATCCAAAATGCGCGAATTCAAAGTCGTCGTCTTAGGGTCTGGGGGTGTTGGCAAATCCGCCCTCACGGTGCAATTCGTATCGGGCTGTTTCATCGAGAAATACGATCCGACCATCGAGGATTTTTATCGAAAAGAAATCGAGGTGGATAACTCACCATGCGTGCTAGAAATATTAGACACAGCCGGTACCGAGCAATTCGCATCGATGCGCGATCTCTATATTAAGAATGGCCACGGCTTTATTGTCATGTACTCATTGACCAATCATCAAACCTTTCAGGACATTTCCAGCATGAAGAATATCATCAATCGTGTTAAGGGTAGTCAGCCTGCTCCCATATTGCTAGTCGCAAACAAGTTTGACCTAGACTGCCAAAGAGAAGTGACCACAGCCGAGGGCAACGCTTTGGCACAACAATGGGAATGCCCATTCATTGAAGCATCGGCCAAGGATCGAATTAATGTCAACGAAGTGTTTGCAACTATTGTACGCGAAATGAATATGTCATCAGAGAAAAGACAGAAAAAAAGTGACTGGTGTTGCACGCTCTTATAGCGAATAGTATTCAAGCATTAATCAATTAACAAAAAAAAAAAAAGTTTTAAGTACGTGCAAAATGAACTAAAAAAAAATAATAAAAATGCAAAAAAAAATGAAAATATGTAATAATAACTCAACATAAAGGACAAATAACAAAACAAAGAAGAAAAAAGGCAAAAAAAAACAAAAAAAAAGGAAAACCAACAGTAATTTTATATTAATGTATAATTTTTTTATATATTAAACTTAAAATTCTATACATATACACGTTTAGCGATATTTTGATGATGAAACCGAAGGGAAGGATCGATCTTTTAAGCATTTTCTTATAAATCTATGTTTTTTTTCCTTTGGAGACCGATCATTGAATGCAGGAACAAAATAAAAAACAAACAAAAAAAAATGTGGGAAAAAGCATCAAACGGAAGGATTATTAAAAGCATTTCTCCTTTAATCGACCCCGAGAACCCGTCCCCATGTCCCCCCGAGTCCCCCTCACCCCTAGATGTATAATAAACATGATATGGATCTATATATATATTATTATAAAAATAAAAAACAAAATAAAAAAAAACAGAACGCATGCTGTAAAGATATCTGAGTGGTCAACTAATGTATTTTGTGTGTTGGAATACAGGAAATAATAAAAACCAGAAACACCTTTTCTATCTTTATATATACTATACGTAAAGTCTACTTTACATATTTTTTCTTTCTTACGCTTTTTGGCTTTTCCGTTTCTGCTTCTATTGTTTTCCGTTTCGACTTTGTTAATTTTTTATTTTTTTTCGATTATTATGAGAAGCGAGATCATGTAACGCTCTTTCGATTATTATTTGTTTTTGATTATTTCTTTCTATTATTTCATTTAATGTAACCTAAAAAACAATAAAAATAAGAGGAAACAAGAACAAATAGTTTTTTCTCTCTCTCTCTTGCTCCCTCTTTACCTCTGAAACGTTTTGTATAAATTAAGGAACTATAGCGCAAAAATTATTGTTAGCCAATAAATTTTCTTTATAAAAACAATTTTTTTCAAGTTTTCATTTAAGCTTTCCTTTGGTTTGTTTATTTCATTTCCCTTTGGTTTCCATTCGATATCTAGTAGACCGATGCTATCACCTGCCACAGATTCGTCTGGTAGTTGTTAAAAAATTCTCTCAAATTCAACATCCACATTGAAAGCGTTCATGCGCAAGGAAAAAGTCTCGCCTCGGGATTACTCAACCCCAATTCGCAATCGCCAATTTCCTATCTCTCTAGATACTGTCTGTCATTGTCGTGTAGCATGTGATAGCAATGCATATCGGCGAGCAAATATTTACTTTTATATGACAATGGAGAGCACAGGTTTCGACAACAATGTTATCATTCAACGAATTTAGATGAATGAAATGCAGGTAGGGCCTGCCGAAACCACCTAAAATAATTATCGTCCACACTCGCCTACGAGGGGTCAAGGAACCTATATAAAGTTGCTTTGTCGCGCCAATTCGTGTTAACAACATTTTATAGTTCATCATCATCCCCTGACATAATCCATGGCTAGAAAGGTTTTATCCAGCTTTTTGTCGTCTCTACATACCATCCGACGTTCTTTTATCTTGAAGAGATTAGTTTTCGCCAAGAGTACACGAGTGGAAACAGGTAAGGGCCAAAGGGAGAATCGAACTTAATCTCGTATATGCTTGTATGCCTTTGTGTGTCGATGTACACGTGGAGGTGGTTCTAAATGCACTTCGAGTGTAGATGCATTTGAAAACCGCGTAAGGGCTAGGTGTACCTACTAGGATTAATCACAAACAATATTTATGTACATACACGGAGCTGGGGTTTGGGTACTTGTATACTGGAAATAACTCGTCTAAATAGAGTAGGAAATGTCAGGGTTCGTTTGAGAGGGTGTCGCTTATGTAATAATAGTTTATACTGGGGGGTGGTAATTTACTTGGTCACGAAGTAGTGAATTAAAGCAACTTCCACAAATAACCCTTATTGACGACAGGTGTATCTCTCGCATTAAATCCATAAAAAAGGCAAATCAAGTTTCAAAATCTTAAGTGCAGGGCATTGACTGTGGTGAATTCACTACCTGACTATTACGAAGATTCGGCCGCTCAAGACAAAAAATTGCTAAATACAGAGTGCGCCATCTCATATGGGTCGATGTAAACTTCGAATAACTTCAAAAATTGTCATTCGATTTTCATATGTCATAGCCTTCTTGAAACGTCAATTCAGTACAATTTTAACCATTAATCGCTTCACATCAAAAGAACGCGCGGCAATACGAGGGTGGTCCGATAAGTACTTAGCCTACAAAAGAAAAACAACATTTTTGGAGAAATGGCGACTTATTTTTCAATATAGTCTCCTTTTAGCTCGATACACTTAACCCAGCGATGCTCCAACTTCTTTAACCCGTCTGAAAAATACGTTTTCTCGAGGTCTGCATAGTAGACCTCAGTGGCGGCTATGACCTCCTCATTCGACTGAAATTTCTGCAAGGCGAGTGACTTTTTCAAGTTTGGAAACAAAAAGAAGTCGCACGGGGCCAAATCGGGAGAATACTATACGGTGGATGGGGCAGCAGTTCGTAGCCCCCGTCGACCAATTTGGCCGTGGCGAGGGCGGAGCTGTGAGCCGGTGCGTTATCATGGTGGAAGATCACTTCTTTCTTCGCCAAGTGGGGCAGTTTTTTCTTCAATTCGGCGTCGAATCGGCCCAATAATTTGGCATAGTACAGTCCTGTGACCGTTTTGCCGTTCGCCGGGTGAAGTCCACTGTTTCGACTGTTTCTTGGTCTCTGGTGTATACCAGTGGATCCATGTTTCGTCGACTGTCACGAAACGACGCAGAAACTCCTTCGGATTGCGCTTAAACAGCGTGGTCTCACGGTTGCGCTTGTTGTCCGGAGTGAGCAAACGCGGCAACCATCGCGCCCACAGCTTTCTCATGCCCAAAATTTCATGCAGGATATGACCCACGCGATCTTTTGAAGTGCCTACTGTCTCAGCTATACGGCGCATCTTCAATCGGCGGTCTGCCAATACGAGATCATGGATTTTTGTCACGTTATCCTCCGTGGTAGCCGTTTTCGGCGCACCTGGACGTGGCTCATCAAAAACCGACGTGCGACCACGTTGAAACTCGTTAAACCAATTTTTGATGATCGCCATCGAAGGAGAACAAGAATCGAATCACCGACCGATATTGCTATTTTTCCATTTTTCTAAAATCCGCGGACACCGTATGTACTACACGATATTAAGTTGCTCTTGCGATTCTGGCGCCATCTGGCGGTGAGGTTAAGTACTTATCGGACCACCCCCGTAGTTTCAATGTTCATTAAAAATGAACGCTCTATTGTACTAACTCATCGTGCGTATCGTGCAAGTGATCGTGTTGCGCCCAAAAAATCTACAATTCGTCGTTGGGCCTCGAATTATTTTTCAATTTTGTTTTGTGGCAAGCGCTCGTGAGCAACCTAGGCCACGTCCGCTGCGTTCAAACTCATCTATTCAGTCTGTGAAGGCCAGTGTTCAAGAAGACCCTACTTTGTCATATCGGCGCCGTTCGCAGCAGTTAGGCATCAGTGAGACCACTTTGCGGAGAATTTTAAAGGATGATCTTCACTTATTTCCATACAAAGTGCAGATAATTCAAATAATTTTGCCACAAGATGAGCCACGCCGCTTGGCATACGCACAAAATATCGTTGCAATGATTAATGCTGAGCCGTAATTCTGGCAGCAAATTTTGATGACCGATGAGGCACATTTTACGCTCTCTGGCTCAATTAATAAACAAAATTGTCGTTTCTTGGGCACCTAAAATTCTCGCATTATCGTTACTGTTTGGGCCGGTGTATGCGCTAAAACCATCATTGGACCGTATTTCTTCAAAATTGGCGATACAGTGGATGGCGATCGATATTGGTGGATGTTGGCTCCAGACGTTTTTGTTTGGGGATACTTAAAAAGCAAGGTGTACGCTAACGGCCCGAAGACAATAGAACAGCTCAAAAGAAACATTCGTGCGTAAATCGCAGAAATATCGACCGAAATGCCCGAAAATGTCATGGATAATGCGCGAAAACGAGCCCATTTTGCATCGGTAATAAAGGCGGTCATTTAATTGATATTGTTTTCAAAAATTAATCAAAATAAAAAAGTCTAAGTTGAATAAAAGTTTTTGAATTTCCAAAATCGGTTGAGAATTGTTGAAGTTATTCGAAATTTACATCGACCCATATGAGATGTCACACGCTATATTAACCTGGGTAACAAATTAGGATGCAACTCGTCAAATGGAACGTGAAGGAATTTCCAACATTAGATATTAGTACGTAGCACGGGCAATGTGAAGACAATGGGCTTTTGATTGTATGATGTACTGAAGCACTGGAAATTAGACTGGCTTGCAGCTGTCCTAATATTATACCCTTAAATGCAAACGAGAGCTACCATGACCGATATATGTATTCATGAGAGAGTGAAGTGAAAAGTTCTCAGCCTGACAGTGAAAGAGTGCGGTTTTCAATTAAAAATATTTTTATTTTTCTACATAACCTCCTTCGACTTGGTTCAGCGTTTCTACATCATCAGCTTTCTTTTCCGGAAGTAAGTTAGGGTCTGGAAGGCTGTGAAAATATTCACCTATGTCCCACTCAACTTCTACATTGGATGCGAATCGCTTCCCAGGAACAAATTTCTTCAAGTTTGAGAACAGAAGAAAATCTGAGGATCCCAAATCAGGAGAATAGCAGGTAGGCCGAGCAAATCGTATCCCAAACCCCCCGTCTTTCCATCGTCAATGCACCCATTGATTTTTTCCTTCATTAAGCTAGGCCTCTACCAGCGAATTTTGGGATCTAGCTGATCAAGAAGGTTGGAGTAATCGTTCAGCATTTGCAAGGTAACCAATTTAGAGGATCCCGTTCGCATCCCAAAATAAACTGGCCATGACCTTTCCGGCAGATTCGATATCGACTTTTCGGATTCGGATTCTTATTGAGTTGATCCAAAGATTACTCTAAAAATCGTTGGCGCATTTTCTTTTAATCAGCATTCGGTACATGCGGGACCCATTTTTTTCATCTTCCAATATTCCGACAGCCTCAGCTATCTCACGCACTTTCCTCGCATATCGTCCGAACACAATACCATCCACGTTTTGGATCGTTTACGACGTGGTTGCTATTTTTGTTCATCTATGACGGAGATGCAACCACGTTTTAATTCAGCTGCCCATTTTTTAACGGTTGACATGGAAAGATCAGAGTTCCCGCAAACTTTTGTCAACCTTGAATGAAATTTTTTAGGGGTTAATCCATCCAAAACGAAGTATGTATTTTATGACCGGATCATGCTCAAGTTTATCCATTTTAACGAAAAACCCACAAGACGTCTACTGCAAAAATTCGTGTAAACCAACTACTTGAGAGAACAAGTTTAAAATTGTCATATGAACGAATGACACGTTCATCCAGGTAGGAAACCAGCATAAACTTATGCTTTTCACCTTACCTACATACGTACATACATACGTCGCTTGCCAAAATCGTTTAAGTCGAAACTACCAAAATCATACAATCATAAATGAAGGAAGAGATTAGTCGAAGTACATTCATCATCACTGATTACTACTTTTTCCCACCTTTCAGGCAATTATCTAATTCCATCTCCAAAAAATGTTTCCATTTCTGTGAAAGAAGTAAACCAAATTGTCAAATTGTGCTGCATCAGTCGGAAGAGTTAATGATCAAATGGGGCAAGGTTCGGAGAGTATGACGAGTGCGGGAGGACATCTTACTTGAGCGTTTCCAATATTTTTTATGACGTTTGCGATATAAGGTCGATCGTTGTCGCGCAAAAAATATTTGTTGCACGACTTTAACAAGTAGCATATACCGACCGCCCGTAATGGATTCGCCGGGTTATAGTACACAAAACCCTTTTGGTCCCACCAGATAACCAGCATGACCTTCGAGCTCAAATGTTGCTTTCCTGTTGATGTTGAAGTCGATGGTAACGATGCATCACGCTTTTCTCTCCAGGTTAAGAGATAAAAAGATCTATGAGAACATTCGTATCTTCTTGGCTTATCATCATAACAAATCAGACTCGGTTTGCTATGAAAGTAAAACAAACACCAGCGTAATGGTCTCAATACAACAGAAAGGTCTCCCCACCGATTTCCTTACCAAAAAAGTACCAAAGATCTTGACACCTTCAGACAATATACACACTGAAAAACGTATATCGCATCTACAGCTTAGCAAAGCTGACCATGATAGGTTCTTTCGTCCCTAAAAGTCTCCCCACCCTGCCACTCTAACGTCCTTCGAAGACCTTTCTCTTACCTTTTATTATCAGGACGTAAGAGGTCTGCTCGCCTCATTTTCACAAGCGACCCCTTTAACTCCTCAGTTTCAGCTTCTCCGCTGTCCCTATCAACCGTCGACAACTGCCACCCTCCCCTTCTCTCGTTCTTTCACAACTATATACAGAACTCTTCCCCCACTGTTCGAATGTCTCACGACTTCCACAAAGCCAACTTCGTCAAATCAATGAATGTCTCAATAGTGCTCCTTTTAATTTCAACAACCTTACCGTAAATGATGCCATATCTATGTATATTCTACAAAGAAATATTTAATTCTATCTCCCTTTACGTACCTTTCTTTTCTCGACATAAAACCTCCTCCACCTCCCCACCGTGGTATAATCGCAGACTCCGTTCTTTGAGAAACAGACGGAACAAGCTCTGGACAACTTTCCTTCGTACTCAATCCCCAAATGACTTCTCTAACTATTTCTGTACTTACCTGCCTTTTGTAGAGCTTTATAACTCTCTCTATAAACACTACTTAGTCGAGATGCAAACCAACCTTTTAAATAATCCCAAGTCCTTCTTTCAGTTTGTTAATTACAAAAGAAAATCTGATGGCTACCCAAACTCTCTCTCCTTCAATAATGAAACTTCAAATGATCCTCATTACATCGCCAATATTTTTGCCACCTTTTTCAATCAATCTTTCACCCATGATTCCTTTGCACCCAATCATACCTATTTCAACTATTTACCAAATTTCTCCTTTGGACCATTTCTCCCTCGTAGTGTCGACCCCGATATCATCGAAGAAAGATTAAAGCAACTTAATGATGAATTCACCCCTGGCCCCGACGGCCTCCCTATTCCTCCTCCCTTTCTCTACCTCTCTCAAAAATCTTCAGCCTATCCCTTAAGGTGAATTTCCCCGGATATGGAAAACCTCTTTTATAACACCTATAAACTAAAAGGGTCCGAAGAATGACATTAACAACTACCGTCCCATTGTCAAACTGTCTCATATGCCCAAAATCTTCGGAAGTATTTTGTATGATAATTTACGTCTTCAATGCAAGTCTTTAATCTCCCCCAGACAACACGACTTCCTTAAAGTTAGGTCTACAACCACAAACCTTATTGAATTCATTTCCTTCACCCTTTCAGCCTTAAAAAATAGCAAGGAAGTCGATGTTATCTCAACTGACTTCAGTAAGGCCTTCGATAAAATTTCACACATATTGATACTCTCAAACTGTCTGTCTTCTCTTGGATTTGAGCCCATCTTATTAAAGTGGATTTCTTCTTACCTGGAAAATCGCCACTACAGCGTTCGCTTTAGATCTGCCCTCTCTAACCCCTTCCTTGCTTCCTCCGGTGTCCCCCAAAGCAGTCATTTAGGCCCGCTTCTATTTATCCTCACCATTAACGATATTGAAATGGTTATCAAACATTCCCACATCTTTCTATATGCCGACGATGCTAAATTCTTTAAGATCATTTCCTCAGAACATGACTCTTCCCTTATTCAATCGGACCTCAACAGCTTTTCCACCTGGTGCTCCAAGAACTGCCTCGACCTTAACATTTCAAAGTGTCAATCTATTACTTTCTCCCGCAAACGTAACAAACCTACTCCCCGCCTCTACTTTCTCCATAATCAACTCCTGCCATTCAGGTGATCCGTGATCTTGGTATATTATGCGACCAGGAACTCAATTTCCTTGCACATATCAGCGATATAATTCTTAAGGCCAATTCTGCACTCGGCTTCGTGAAACGATAGTCTAAAGAGTTTTCTAATCCCTACGTCACTCGGTCTCTCATGTTATGTACATTTGTTCGCCCTGTTCTCGAATACGCCTCTCAAGTGTGGTCTCCTTACTATCATTTACACATGTCCAGAATCGAGGGTATCCAACGTCGTTTTCTCCATTTTGCTCTTCGTGGCTTACCCTGGGACAATCCTCTGATCCTCCTTGCCTATCAAGACCGCCTAAAACTTATTAATTTGAACTCGTTAGAAGAACGAAGAAGGATATCCCACATCCTTTTCATCAATCGACTCCTCTCAGGTACCATCGACTGCGCGACCCTGTATAATCTATCTTTTTTAACACTAACCCTCGTAATACACGAAATCCACGTCTGTTCTATGTACCCACCTCTCGTACCTCCTATGGCTCCAATGAACTTATCTCCCGTATGCTGCGGAATGTTAATGCGAAAAGCTGTTTCGTCATTAACATCTTTCTTAGTTTCCTAGATTGTAAGTTAAATTAAGTATGTAGCTTGAATTAAGCTCAATAATCTGGGGGTATAGCCCCAACCAAAATTAGCGTTTAATTTACGCAGACAATTTCGCAGCGTTATAGGCGCCCTCGAATTCATGGTCATTCCAACTATGGTAAGTACCACAATTAAGATAGTTGACAAGTCTTCTGATATCGTCTTTATTGAAGTATGTTTCTAGAAAGTTTGTTGGAGAGGTTTTTTGATTTTAGGGATCCTTGGACTCTGGTCCAACTACATAAGAGTGCTTTGAGCTTAGATTTGGGTATACCAAAGAAAAGTTAAGCACCTTTTCTGGTTACTAATCCAAGGGTTTCGTTAAAAAAACTGATGACTCTGTCTCCCGGTGCCCACAGGCTAGGTCCTGTAGAACACCATGGCACGTCCTAACAAATTTTGTGCTTCCTCTGTAGGACCTCTGAACTCAGAGCGCTGCTTGGTGGTAAATTTGTTGATAGCAATACCCCTTGATACCAGTCTCAAAGTTTAAGTTGCTTGAGTCCAGAAGTGAGCTTGCCATGGAAGACTCTGAGACACGTTTCTTGTGCCTTGGACACTTTGTAATTAGTTTTCATCAGACGTATGAATATGACTCGCGGTTATCCACATTACCAGGTGACTCATATTTATAGCCACCAGTTCAGTATGAGCTACTTTAATGTATTCGAATGTTTGCGAACCATTCACACATTTAACAAATCCTATGCAATCTAAAAATTCACATTTGGATTCTGAGTGGAACTGAGTTTTGTACACATTTCTTTCATGATTCACACTCGATTGATTTCTCTAAGTATGAAACGACAGTGAACGGCTTAAATTTGAGTAAGTTATTCGCAACTACAATGATGAACTGATTTATATTGTATTATACACTTACGGTCTAGACAAAACGCTTAAATCTAACTTAAATTTATAGGGAGGAATGCCTCCGGGGAAAAAAAGCCCAATTCGAAAGTACTCTCATGATAGCCATAGTTGGGGTACAAAGCCCCAAGAATCTAGTCGTTATCGCCGATCATAACACTTTCAATGTGTTTTTGGGATATGTTGCCGCCCTTGAATTGACAACGTAAAATGCGTTACATTTAAAAAAAAAAACAAAAATTGAACTGGCGACATTGCTGAGGAAAAACACCAGAAAATGTCATCACCTTGAATGGACACTAGCTTTGATGCATTTCACATCAGAGGGCTTCCAAAGATCAGTCGTTGGAACCCTTCTAGGCAAGGACTTACAAAAATTCGTCATCCCACTGGTTACGAACTAAAAAAAGCACAGAGAAGTTTGGATGATCGTTTTGTCTTCTGCATTGCAAAGCTGGCTTAGGGAAGACTAAGGCAATTGCTTTCCTGTCTATCCGTCTGTCCGTCCGTCCGTACCCATATAAAGGGTGGGCCATCTAGTGCTTTTTGTTTTAAATCATAGGTTATTTCCCGCTCGAAATCTTGACAGAAAGTCAGTACACCGTTGAACAACGTTGGAAATTATTGAAAACTTATTTCCAAAGTGAGTGCTGTGTAGCCCAAACAGTACGTTTTTTAAAAATAAGTTTTGGCCGGAATGAAGCACCCTGTATGAAGCGACTGCTGTACGCAAGTTTTTGCAAAAAGTTCGTGAGACTGATATGCTAGTGGACAACACTCATAGTCTTCGTCGTCGTACTGTGCGCACAGATGAGAATGTGGCTCTTGTGGACGAGAGTGTGGAACTCAATTCACGAACATCAACTCGCCATCGATCTCAACAGCTCAACATTTCACACACTGGCCTGAGGAGAATTCTGCACAAAAATCTCGGATTATTCGCTTACAAGGTTCAAGATTTTGGGCGAAAAATGATCTTTTCTGACGAGGCGCAATTTTCATCTCGGCGACTACGTTCACAAACAAAATCGCCGCATCTGGGGCCCTGGGGCTTGGAAAACCCGCACGTTATTGTCGAGAAACCAATGCATCCACAGAGAGTGATAGTTTGGTGCGAATTGTGGAGTGGTGGCGTCATTTGACCTCTCGATGCAGGATGGCTCGCATTCCCACACAGCCCATGCCACAATCAGCCGTCTTGGCGATGTCAATTTGCCGCCTCGGAGCTGCGATTTGACCCCTTTGGACTTTTTTTTTGTGGGCAACCGTGAAGCACCGATGTAATCATCCAAGCAATCCATGAGCTACAGCCCGAAACCATCAACAATTCAGATTGACAGAATGCGCTACTGCAAAGCCAGCCGAGGCAGCCACTTGAACGATATTGTATTTCATTATTAATGGGAATAATTGTTCTTACTACAATAATAAAGCCACAATACAAGGAAAAAAAATAATTTTGTTCATTTTATTGCATTTTTAAAAAGAAACTTGTATTTGGCCCACTCTATATCATAAATATGTCCGTCTGTCCGTCCGTACTCATATATCAAAACAACATTTTCCGAGTAATTATGGCTCTAAAAGTTGGGTGTGTTATAGAGTACATGATTCTGAGCTTAAGCGATCGGTTTTAGAAGCCTAGTTACTGTGGTTCCTGACATCCAGGTAAATGTTTGCACAATTCAAGGTAGAAGGCTTGGAATTGTAGCTTCGCTCCCGGCGAGCTGATCCCATCTTGCCTTCCATACGTCTACATTACACAATCATTTGCAAGCCGATACACACTTCTCCAAAGTGATAAGCTCAAATGACGCTTCATAAACCTTTGACGCTTCATAAACCTTTTAAACAATATCGTATCACTCAAGCCCAACGTGTTTCGAGGCGAAACATGATCAATGATCGGTGTGTTGTGTTCATAGGTACCACGGGCATTTCTGAAAGTGCCTCTCATGCTTTGGAAATTTGACCAGCTTAATGAGAATCGACGTCTTCAATCCGCTGCCCAAGTTGGCAGGGCCACACGTAAGAAGGCCTAAACGGTCATCCATGTGAAAGGAATACGGAGCGTGAATCAGCTTCACCGCCTTGATCAGACGCTCGTAGATGGCACCAAAATCAGCTCCTTGCTGCATTAAAATAATCTTCAAATGATCCTCGTAGTTGGTTGATATAACGAATTCCCTATCTATCTATAGTGAGCATTGTACATAGGGAAAGTAACGCAGCAAACCCGTAGCCTCCATAAAGCGATTCGGTTATTTGTACTGCTGGATCAGTCGCACTCTTGTCGCTCCGAACAACGTAGCAAGCTGTAATGTCTTGATAACCTCCGATACACCTTACTCCATTTCCATTTTTGGTATGAACGGGTAGTCTTCCAGATTTCGATAAACACGTATTCTTGTCATCTTGAGTCATCTTGATTAGGACGTTGTTGATTCTGTATAGTCCTGCCCAGTTGTACATGAAACTGGTTACGTATTTAGATTCTGGTGTTTGGGCATATGAATAGAAATAATTGAAAGAATGAGAGATCGAAAGGCGAAATAGGAAAATTTACCTTTATCGGCAATAAAGAAAATGTTTTTTTTTGCTTCGATCAAAGGTGTCGACAAGTGCGAAAAATCATGGGCAGACGCAGCCTAAACATCGATCTCGCAACCAGGACGTAATATCCACGAATCGTTTATTATGACTGTTGAAACGGCCAGCATGTGCTCAAAGACAAGTATCAATTACTTTCTATCATGATAATGCCCATCATAATGTTGAAAACCATATTTGAGAATATTAACTGGGAGAAGTTCCGCCCCACCCGCTGTATTCACTAGATTTGACCTCTTTTGATTATTTCTTCTTGATGAAGCCGGCCTTTCTTCATTCTTCCGAAGGACTGATAAAATAGCGCAATGAATGGCCTTAAAAGACGAACAGTGGTATGGGCTCGAAATCCATCAATTGCAAGACAGATGCGAAAAACTCACAGCTAGCGCGGCCAATACTATAATTTTCGACTTGAATAAATCGACATTTCATATTCACACACCTGTTAGATAGATGCTATGGCGCTGCCTCTCGAACGTATGAATCTTCTTCCATATATGATGACCCTACATTAAATCACACAGGGCAATGATCTTTAATTTCTTTGTCCTCTTTAGCTCCAGTAAGACAGGCATATACAATATACATACATATGTCTAATGTCTGGTGTGATCGTGGTGCAATGGTAATCATCGCCGACTGTTGAGCCGTAGTTCAAATCCATCCATAGTCAAGAATAATTCCTATACAGAAAAACCGTGCAACAACATCAGTTCTGAATGGGAGATGATCAAAAAGTGCTGACGAAAGCATAATATTATCAGTATAAGATCACTTCAAATGTCCTAGTCTGTGTGTGCATTTCCAATATAACTTCTCAAAAAAATGTAAACAAAAGAGTTACTGTGAATTACAACCAACGCAAATTCAATCAAATGTCTCAAATCCTATCTAGGACAACCACCCCCGGAGAGTAGTCAACGAACATCTTCGAAACAAACCATCTGCACCCCAGGTTATGTCACATAAACCATAAGGGCGTACACTCTTGAACCTGCACGAATTAAATAAAAAAAAAAATTTGTCTACTGCATTACAGATACCGATCAGGGTGTTCCTTGAGGTCACGTACAATAGAGATTTAAACAGTATCGTTTCCGAATTTTCAAAGTTCATTTTTAACTTCCAATCGCTACTGAATTATATTTGCGTATCCTATTGAATGGCTGAGGGAACATACGAGTGTAAGATCGCTAATTGGTGATGGAGTAGCTGTGGCAGATGATGATCATAAGCAGAAAAGCTATTAAAAGAGATTTTTAAAGAGAATATAAAAACGAACTTGAATTTGAAGAACAAAGTTGCTTATTGCTGCCAAAAAAAAAAATTACCATAGCCGGAGGCAACGCTTTGACACAGCATTGGAAACACTTGTTGGATTAGCCTAGATCAAGGCATGATATGGATTGGTTTATCTTTTTTCAACCTTCGCCTAAGATTATGAGAAATAAAAATAAACACCAACTCGCGGTTTATAATTCGGCAACATTCCGCACATGATGTCAATCAAAATTAAAATCCACCCCATGTCTGCTGGTAATAGACAATTAAGAGAAATGCTGTCACCCATTCGCAGCCTTTCGTCTGGGGGCGATAATGATGCTTATGATTGCAAAAATTCGATCTTAGTTTTAAGGCCAAGAAGAATAAAGAGGAAAAGAAATATTTTGGCGCTTTTCATATCAAAACCCGTCTCACGGCATAGTAACACACTTTTTGACGTAAACAAATAGCAAAGCGAGACTCAAATATTTTATCCCCGTCGACCTATCTTAAAGAAACCATTGTGATAAATTTACCTTATTTTATTTTTATTTATTTATTTTTTTATTTTTTTATTTTTGCGTTATGACATTATCCGTTTATGATTTATTTGCTAAGAATCTTCATCCGAGTGAAATTATAAATATGGTCAAAAATTGGGCAAAAACCCGACTTCTTGACGAGCAATAACAGTTTTGACAGTAAAAGGACATAGTTTATTCCTTCATGCGATATTAACGCTCGTGACAAGGATATACGAGTAAGGCCTCTGTCAGTTCTCAGGCTCATTTAAGGGTGATGACGCTCCTATCCTCTAAAAGATTCCTTACCTAACCTTAAACTTACTTACAAACTAAGGAGTGCGAAGGATGTTACCGGAGTAACGCACCTCTCTAGGAAGTGTTTTCACCCGATAGCCACCAAAAATCGGCATGCCGTTCAGCAACATCGACACGACCTCTCCCGAGGCGGTACAAAAACCGATGAGCTCATGAGTATTGTCAACGTACCTGGCGTGGATGAGCCGCTGGTCCCTGGCCAGCTGGCGGAGGTAAATCTCTATTTTCCACTAATCTTTCAGAATCAATATGGACAAATCCTTCTGGGGAGAATTATCCTCGATCGGAGTGTGCTCTCGTGGTATCTGTAATTAGGATAGTAAGAGGTGTAGATCAGGTTATTGTCGTTAGTCATAGCCCTTGCAACGTACTTTTTGGTCATTTCGACAAGAAAATTGTCGATTCCGTTCTTCCGTCTAACAATACCTTTTTCGGGAAATACTTACTGAACTGGGACTCTGGCCTTCTGTACATTCTAAGACAGATCCCAAAGCATTGCCGAATCTTTTCCGTACAAGACGGCGCTATATTAAAGCATATCGAACAACCATACGCCACATACCATACGTCTAAATAGGGCCAATAGCATATGATTATGCGGTTCAGTGAAATAAATGGGTTGCTATACCGAACCTTTCTTAGCTACAGCAAGACAAGACTTAAGTTTTTAAATGAGCCCAAGATGCACAGGAGTTCATCCCTTTCCACAAACAAATTGGTAGAAATTCAGACATTGGTGACAGTGCCATTCGCAAGATAACCATAAGCCTCTTACGTGTCTTATAAACCGAATCACATTAGATCAAAGAGGATATCAGTGGTATTAACTTTTTTTTCTCCTCGAAGCCAATCAACTTTAGAGCAACCAAATGTCTGTAGCACTCTTAGCTTTTTGCGAAACAGTTCCACAACTTCATATTGCCGCTTAGTCGTTTAAGAAAGGATGAAAGGATTGTAGACCCGATAATTTATGAAGACACACTAATGAATTGAGACTCCAACTCGAATGGCATGTTCACTGCTATTCAGAGGGAACCCTGAGGACATTACTCGAGGTACACCTCCCTGATTCTAAACTCCTACACCTTCAGTTCAGTAGCATAACAGAATAAGGTGTACGTATAGAGTCCCAGGAAATGAAGTTGTCTACCCGGTCTTTCTTCAGAAAGGTTTGCGACTGAGATAGGCTTTTCCATGTCGATGCAAGTATGGTGTTCCAGATCCGGATAAGTAATTTTTTTAGATTTACAATTGACCCTGAACGTTTCTTAGCAACCTTAAATTTCTTTATTGACCAGACATTCACAATTGGATTGAGATTGGACTGTAGGGAGGCCAACTTAACACATCGACATTACTTTCTTCGAAGTGCTTTTTAACCTAAGAAATAAAAAAAATGCAAATATTTTTTTCCGTCATAAGAGTTCTAGCTTATTTAAAAGTTTGATATTTGACTGTGTGGCAAGGAGCATTGTCCTGTTGAAAAATGAATTTGCAAGAGTCACCAAAAAGCTCCAGCGCATAGCGCTCTAATACATTTTCCAGAAGCCGTAGGTAAACTTCTGCAGTGATTTTCGATTCTAGGAAGACTAGTCTACCTTTTTCATCTCCAATGAAGCATTCCCAGACTATCACACCTTCAGTTTTAAGGGCATCCGTAACATGCATTCAGAGCTCAGTCTTTCCTTTGGTTTTATTCACGCAAGAATCCTCCGTTCCCCAACATGTAGTTTAAACTTTGATTCGTTGGAAAAGATAACATTGTTCCACATGCCTTGAGTCCAATTAAGATGCTCTTGAGCCCAGAGCAATCGTTTTTCTCTGACTCTTTTTGGAAAATCCGGCTTCAGTACTGGCTTAAGTGCTCTAAGTTCAGCTTTCACGAGCCTATTCCTCACTGAGCTTGACGAAATTATTTTTCCTGTAGCTCGACACAGATCGTTTTCAAGACCCATCGACGTCTTGAGCCAATGCCGACGGCTGTACAGTACCAAAAACGATCTTCCACTGGAAGTCTTTTTTGACTTTCCTGAGCCCTTCTTTCTTGCTGGTAGTCCCGAACTCACGATATGTTTTTAGTTTGTTGAGCAACATTAAATCTTCTAGAAATTTTAGGTGCTGTCAAATTGAGACGAAATATTAGCTTTGCACTCCGAACTGACTTTTCCCATTTTTTTTTCAAACACGATCCTTGAAAAAAAATTTGAGATAGTCACCTATAGTTTCGGTGTTTCCTGAAAAAAACGTCAAAGGTACACAGTTCGAGAGTACAGGGTCGAAAATGGAATTAGGCGTTGGCGTTGGTATTTTTGGCATAAACTGAAAAGTTTCGAACTATTTCCGGGTGCCTTCCAAGCCGAACTATACATAACCTACATATCTAAAGGTCTGGAGTTTGCTATCAGTGGTAAACCTACAAACATATTTACAGGCTCAGATAGCTTGAACTCTAAATCTGGAAAGGACCGCCATGATACTGTGCAGGATGTAGCAAATACAAATTTTAGCGAATTGCCGACCTTTGATAAATATGATACCTAGGTGTCGAACTCCTTTGTGCTATTTTGATATATAAAATCAAATCAGTTTCAGTTGGGGAAGTTGGGGTGGTCGTGGTGCAATGGTAATCATCATCGACTGTTGAGCGGAACGAAGGCATATCACTCACAGCATAAGATCACTTCAAAATTCATACTCTGTGTGTGAATTTCCAATATAACAATTTAATGACACGGGAAACACAAGAGTTACTGTGAACTACAACCAACGCAAATTCAGTCGGATCTCTCAACTCCTATCTAGGACAACCACCCCGGTGAGTAGTGAACGGACATCTTTGACACAAACCATCTGCACCCCGTCCAAGTTGTGTGTTTGTCCCATAAGAGCGTATACTCTTGAACCTGCAGGGCTTAAAAAAAAAAAAAATCTGTTGCAATAAAACAGAGATCAAGGATCAGCTGTTCTATCTTTGAATAAATTCCTTTAAAATATTTGAAAACTCAACGGAGGTGATATCAAAAGGCAATCGAGGACGTATCGTGACATTGCGGTCTATATATAACCTTAGATATAACCTTTTCGAAAATAAATTTTCAGGATGGCATGATGAAGAATCTGTCTTGAGGATAAGGATGGAACATACTAAGTGAGTCCCCGTCCTTCAACAGAGAAGTAATGTATTTTGAGCAAAGAGAGGAATCAATTCTCGATTTATTAAGAAGGTTGAGGATATCCTTATACAATTGGCTTCCCATCGATTCCCCTGCGGTTTCCCTGCTTGCAGGGTCCTCCTTGCTATTCGTAGCATAGCAAGCCATATACATATGTAGGTAACGATTATCGCACTTAAGCATAAGACGCATAGAAATCAAAGCCAAATAAGGAAAAGTGCTCAGGTGACTTCATATAATTCGGCTAACGAAGGTCACCTAACCAACTTGGAAAAGAAAAGACACAACACCAAATATCGAATCGTTAGTGCTATTCTCGGCTAGATAAGACTTTCTTTGCCAGCTTAATACGGCACTCATAAACTGGGCAATGTTTTATACTCGAACGTTTGGCATTCGTTTGCAAGTTCTCCAGACTTCGAGAGAATTTATATCAGACTCGTGGTTTCAGCCTCTTTCTAGTAATTATTAAGTGATTCATAAACTTTTCGCGACTAGTTGCGTAATCAATGTATTAAAAAGTAATTATGTATCTAGTACCTGTTCGCGTTAAGTCAGAATATTCGCTTCAAGCACTACAAAACAAAAATAAAAATATTTTCCAGATCACGCCTACAGCCCTTTGGCTCATGAATCTGTGTTTGAAATACACTTGCAGCTGCGTCTCGATAGTTTTCGATAAATCTCTCGCCGATTTCAAGCTGCAAACAAGTTGAAACCAAAATACCTCAAGTAACATGTTTCTGCGTGGGTTGCTTATCAGATCCAGTTACTCCATTCTAGTGCTGACTCACAAGCCCTGTCACGTGGATACAATAAACAACATAACATGAACCTAGGTATGAAAGCCAGTGTTTCCTACTTGTTCTACGGTCATCATGCTGTCATTAAGAAAACAAAAGTGAATAATCCGAAAATGATCAAGACGAAGACGTACACTGATCGCTACTTAATGATCAGTAGTGCCAATCCATGATTCACTTATGTTTTTTATATTTGTCCACTAATCACCGGAGAGAATGCTGACTTGGACAGCCATAGTCGCCGAGCCGCCCGTGATCTCATCCTACTTCTAATTACACTGCAAATTTACTTAAGTAGTGTGAAGTTTTAGGCAGGTTTTCGACACATCGCATTGTATCTGCGGGAACTTGCGGGCGTAGCTGTGTGATGCGATTGCCTACAATGATCACGTGCTTGATTCCAACTGCCATATGCATGGTTGTGTTCAAGTACTGTAGCTAATAGTTTTTAATTGACGGTAAATAGAGTAATAAATGTACAAGTACGATGTTATGCATATGTCAAGGCAGGTACTGCGATAGATAGGCGCTGGTGTGATACTACGGAGCATGCCTCTTACGCAACCGCAATGCTTTGCCGAACGGACAACCAGCAAAGAAAGGTGAATAAGAAGATAAACAATACAGAAGCAAGAAGAAAGGAAATACAAAACAAAACCAGCAAAGAAAAAGCAAACACAAGGCAGTGTGTATGCATCTGTTGGATGACAGTTCGAGATACCCGTCGAAGCAGCTTTATACTTAGCAAACACTGTCCATTGATGAGTGGGGCGCGCCATAGTAGTATAAATTATATAGAAACGACCATGCCCGAGGGCGGTGATTAAAAACAAAAATAAAAATATAAAACAATAAAAAGAAAACAAACGAGAAATATCTTTCTCAATATTCGGTGTCGTTATGCTGATATTGAGTTGAGGCAATCTGTCGTATAGAGGCAGCGACGTACATACATACATACGTGAATTAGGGAAATTCCTTCGAGTGCCTTTCTTTGAAGAGGCTGCGTCCGCGTTTTCAGAACAAACACACAGTGGACCGTGAGTCATCGACAGTATGATTTGCTGTCGAGCGATTGAGATATGATGCGGAATAAATTAATTTGGATACGATGACTGCGCCATCGTAGCAATGTAAGTTTCGTCATTGTTTTTAAATTGATTTTGTGTCGTCTTGTACCTTTGTGTTATTGCGAAATCATTAGAAATGCAAAATGGAATTTAAGAAATAAAAATTATTTTATCAGGAAAACCAATGAGTGATAAGACGCAGGTGAACTACAAATTATTACTGAATTAACATGAAAGAATCGCTTCTAGGAAAACTGTGTAAATAATGATAGCCATTCGCGGTAGTAGTAAACCTGTGGCTTTAAATGTATACGTCAACCCACCCTGTCACTTTAATTTAATCCATATTACTCACTGTCCATACAGTATTCCTGCTTAGGAGTGGACACTAGCTTATCAGTAACAACAGCTATGACATCGGGTTTCAATTGCTACCTCTCACACTGGGAAGCCCAAACCAGGCTCAAAAATCAGGGTGATCAACGTCTAGGATGAGATCAAAACACCGTCTGTTTGATGACTTCTAATTTACCTGACGGAAAGGGCAGAGTCACTGTCAAGACGCAGAATATGTACATCTCTTCAAGGCCAAGGACCTCTACCTCCATGTCAATGAAGAGCTACTATGGTAGTCCGAGAAAAGACTATACTCTTCAGTCATTCCTTCAACCCTGTTCTCAGCACCAGTATTGTGAGCTAAGGTAGACGAAATGCTTGACAACTTCAAATTATAGCTGCCAAAGTCAATGTTGTCGTTTTTGCTTCAATGCTCTCAAATCAGTTACGCAGGTTATCTCGCAAAAATTTAGGTTGATCACCGTTAGGTGTGTAGCAATATTGGTGGTTCATCAGTTTTTCTAGAAGATGGTCAATCATCATTCCTTAAAAAGGATGACCGAACACAACGCAACAATTACCGAGGAATATCACTGTTATCAAATTGTTACAGGGTGTTGCCGTATATTCTCTTAAGGAGCCTGACATCATAGGCTAAGGGAATAATCTATAGTGACCAGATTTCCACTATTCGACAGCTCCTAGAAAAGAAATGGAAATTACACGAAAAAGGACACCAACTACCCATCGATTTCAAAAAGGCGTGTGACTATAAACAGAAAATGTATCATATCCTTGTAAGGCTGGGATTCTCGAAAAAGTTGGTGAAACTGATCCAAGCATACTTAAACGGAAACAAAGGAAGAGCAAGAGTACGAAACTTTGAAACATTCAATATACAGACATGAGGGATTCATTATTTTATTCCTTGTCGCCTTGTCACCACTTCTCTTTTATTTGATTCTGCAATACGTAACGAGATTTCTTCAGAAAACTTATAAGAGAATAATCCTTAATGGGATCACTGCCGCTATAGCTTACACAGATAGTCTAATAATGGTAGGAAAGAAGAAGATTTAGAAGTAAATGAAGAGAAAACCACATACAGAGCATACAGCGATGGATCAGACCTGACCAGAAGTGTAAGCGAAATTACTTCTCTCTAATATATCTGCTCTGAAATTTAACCAAACATCCTTAATTTTTATAGATTTCAAAGCTGCACATTACAGCTAGCAATCATTAACAACTACCGTTCCATCGCCAAACGATCACATAACATATGTATACCCAAACTTTTCGAAAGTATCTTGTATGACACTCTAAGTTTCCACTGTAAATTTCTAATCTCCTCTAATCAACATGAATTCTTCAAATGCAGGTTTAAAACCTTTCCGAATTAGTGTCCTTCTCAGCCTTAGAGAATGGAAACAAAGTCGACGTCATTTCAACTGATTTCAGTAAAGCCTTGGACAAAAGCTTCCATAAACTAATACTCTTCAAACTGTCTTCCCTTGGCTTTGAACCTATTGCGTTAAAGTGGTTATCTTCTTATTTAAAAAACCGTTCCTACAGTTTTCGTTTTAGATCTGCCTTTTCTAAATCATTCTTAGCTTCTTCCGGCGTTCCTCAAGGTGGCCACTTAGGTCCATTTCTTTTCCACTCATCTCTCACCCAACATTCCTGTACGCCAACGGCACTAAGTTCCTCAAGACCATTTCCTCGCAACAAGATTTTTCCCTTATTCAATCGGATCTTAACAACTTTTCTGTCTGGTGCTCTAAAAATTGCTTGGAGCTTAACATTTTCTAAAAATTGCTTGGAGCTAAACATTTCCAAATGCCAATCAACCACTTTTTAACATAAACGAATCAAACCTCCCCCACGTCTCTACTTCCTCAATAATCAGCCCATCTCCACCGTTCAGGTTATCCGCGATCTGGGCATACTATATGACCAAGAGCTCAGTTTTTGAGCACATATCGGCGATATAATTCTTAAAGCCAACTTTGCTCATAGTTTCGTGAAGCGTTGGTCTAAAGAATTTTCCAATCCCTACGTGACTCGATCCATCTATATTACCTTTGTCTGCCCCTTCTTGAATACGAGTACACATCTCAAGCGTGGTCCCCTTATCAACAAACCCACATTTCCAGAATCGAGAGCATCCGACGTCGGTTCCTACGTTTCGCTCTTCATAGTCTGCCCTGGAAAAATCCTTTGTTCTTACCGCCCTATCAACACCGTCTTAAACTAATCAATTTTGAGTACATTGGTAGTCACCCTTACGGTCCTACTGATAGATGATTTTTTCTTCTTGAACCCGGTCTCTTCTCTCGAATTTCGGCATCCAGCTGGTTAAGAAGATTGAAGTAATATTCAACTGTAATTGTTCTGCCTTTTGCAATCAGTTAACAGGTTACCTTTCTTATCCCAAAGCCCGCTGGTGATAACCTTTTCATCAGATGCGATGGACTTCCTTCGATCGGTTTCTTTGGCGCCAAAACATGGCTTTCATCCACTGCTTAGACTACTGTTTCGTTTCTGGCGTGTAGTTGTGGACCCATGTTCATGTCCATAGTAACAAATTACAGCAAAAAAATCGATCGGATCCTTATTGAATTGGCCCAACGATGGCTGCGTTTGCGTATTTGCTTTTGATCGGCACCCATCTTGGGCAAAGCTTTCGCATCCTTTATTGTATATGGAAGATATTTCGCACCCTTTCTTACTATATTCCCATAGCCCCAGCTTTCTCACTCACCTTAAGTCCAACACGAGATCATGCACTTTACGATGGTTTCCGGTGCGATTGCGGTTTTTGGCCGTCTGCGAGGGCTTTGCGACCACGTTTAATTCCAGCTGCCCACTTTTTAATGGCTGACATCGAACGTGCGTATCCTCGTATTTTCCTCGTTGTCCGGAAAAAAATGAGGAGGAGCTTCATTGATGTAAAGCTAAGAGATTCACACCACCTCGGCATCAAGGAGAAAGTGTTCGTAGGAAAAGTGTAATGGCCTGTAATGACGCCCGCAAGATGAGCTCCTTAAAGATGAGAAGAATGTTGCGGACTTCTTGCAGACATCAGGGCGTACGCACTTAGTCATCCTGCATCCTGGATATTTCCTCCATCTATGAATGTGTGCATTAAAGACCCAGTTTTGACCGTGAAAGCAGGTAGAACTAGGGCGGGTTCAGGTCCTGAGAAACTCTCCCCTGAGCCCCTTCTAGCGAGTTCATCGGAGACTTCATTTCCTGGGATCCCAGAGTCTGATATAGTGAATAAGTGAATTTAGTCTTCCGAAAAGGTATTGCGTTCATGCACTAATTTGGAGTTGGATAGAGGGTTGGACACCGCCCCCGCCCAGTCCCGGAGCTATCTGTAAAAATGCGAAGACATCCCATTCCAGGTTCAGTGTCTGGCCAAAGCCAGTCCTGACGCCATGGAAATGTGTCCTTTGGAAATTACAGGATGGCAGGTGTCATTGCGTTAGAAGGCATATCCATGAGACAGGGGTCGTAGGATATTTCTCGCGCAAGGACACTGTCATTCCAATGCGAGTTGCACCAAAAACCATTTCTCCTGAGGCGAGACATGGCTTTCAGTGCTCACATATACCAAGGGGTGGAAAATTCATCATAGCATCTATGGTAGAGCAACGCCCAGTGTGTTGGGAAAAGCCCTGAGATAGAACGCCCTTTGGAGTTTGGTGAAAGAGGCCATGACATGTTTGCGGACCGATGTATATGAGATTATCGGTCTTGTCATTGCCGTGTAGATCCAAAGGACCTTTTTCGGCGATAGGCCCTATGTTTTGCCAAAAGCACCTTTGCATTGCCAAAAAGCTGACAGCGCTTTGGTGGTTTTTGACTCAACATGCTTTGACCAGCCATGCTATCTTGCTATCTAAGATGACTCCCAGGTTCTTTAGATATCGGGATGGGAATGTCTTTTAGCACCAGCTGAGTAATGCCAGTATTTTTCCTCCCTCTCGTGAAGAGAACGAAATCAATCTTAAGAGGATTAACCGACAGTCCATTTTTTTTTTTTTTTTTTTGTTGGAGGCTTCTACTATCTGCTGGAGCACTCAGACACAAGTACTGGTCCATTGTACTACCAGACAGACACCTTGTCTTTATTGTATTTTTCCCCGTTGTCCGGAGAAAAGTGAGGAGGGGCTTCAGTGACCGACAGTCCATTACTCGTGCACCAGTCATCGATCACATTTAGCGATGCCTGTGGTTTGAGACATACAGTCGCTAAACATGAGCCGATAGAGAGAGCAGCAACATCATTAGAGCATCGAGCAAACAGTCGACCACCACGCACCATAACAGCAGAGACAAGACGCTACTTTGCCGGCAGTCCCTGTTTACGCCAGACTTGACACATTTTTTCGAGGCCTGCATCAGCGATCAATGTCCTGTGCAGAAGCATTGCTTTGATCCACAAAACCAGTCGTCTACGCCATGCCGTCTAGCAGCGTTACATGCATATGCTGTCGAAGGTAGCGTTATCAAATGCTCTATCAATGTCGACGAAAAGGCTCAGTACTCGTACGTACTCTTTCCTTTCGAGTGCGCATTAAATTCTCCCAACTACTTCTACTTCTTTTCAGAGTAGGAAGCACCTGTTTTTTGCAGCAAAACTGGGTATATCAGTACCTGCCGACTTGAAGCCATCGAAAGATGCCACAGCAAATTCAATGGCCTACGTCGTTTCCACGCCTGACGCAATATATGTATCAATTACGCCGAGTTGTTTTCATCATTTCAGTCACAGTTACCATTGAAGAAGTGATCAACGAGCCGATCTTCCATCAATTGCTCGGTTCAGAGTTTAGGTAGGGCTTGAATGGATTTCTCCTCAGCTGCTCTCTTGATGCCTTTGGGCATTCGCATCGCAACAGATTATGAATCCGATCTTTCCGGCTTCACAGTGCTCTACGAGTTCAGAAACCGCCTTCGGTGGCGGAGACAGTCCCGAGTCGAAGGGGAAGTAAGCAAACGCCACGACGAAGTACGAGTATTCAATTTCTCCATGCGCGTTGTAGCTAACTCTAGCGGCCACCAGATCCTTTCCCCAGAATTGTCCAAGTTTGGTTGCCGATAGTGTGTTCGACATGATGAGTGAAAGTCTAGGCCTTTCGGATCGCTCATCATAAAGAATCCTAACATCACGTATGCCACCAAGATAACACATATGTATATGTTTCTTGCTTCTCTGGCTTCAATTTGCGTCGACCTGTGGCACTAACGCACGCCCAAATTTTGTTCAATTCGTTAATTCTAAAGAGGTTTATTTACATACTCGGTGGAGTAGTCTGTATAAAATTGGGTGTGTTCACTCTATTGGATTGTTTGCTCTAACGTGAATCTACTGTATACCATCTACTGGCTGACTTGGATCGGCCCAAACTTTGCACCTGACTGTCCTTGATAAGCGCTTTGAGAAAGTGGACGAGTTCAAATATTTGGGATACGTACTGACTGCCAAAAACGACATATAGATCGAAGTATATATGGTAAAAGGCTGCATATAATCAACGCTTGCTTCTTTGCGATGAAGGATTTACTGTTTGTCCCGCAGTTTCAAAATCGAGAGCGCCATGAGTAGTGTGTCGGCCGCTGACGCAAGATGAGCGAGTTCGGATCCCGATAACACCAACGTCATCGATTGATTATTTCGCGGCTTCTCTCCTTGGCGGGGTACTGGCAAAACCCCCCGTTGTACACTTGCCTTGAAAAAGCTTCTCGGCTCGCGCCGTTCCAGATCGGCATTAACCTTTAGGTTCCGTTCACTTGTGTGAAAAAATCAAATCGCACACAACATGAGTGAATAAAAAGAAGCTTGGAGGGCTCTTCATGAGCTTTAACCCCGTCTAAGGTGTCTGTCTGGCAGTACAATCGACCAGTATTTGTGTCCAACTAGGCAAAAAAAAAATGTCAAAATCCACATGTGATAAAAAATAATACCTGTGACACATTATGAAGTATGAGGAAAATAGAATTCGGACCTTTGAAAATAATACATTAAGAAGACATGACGAAGAAACAGGTACTTTTCAGCTCAAGGAATTGCCCGAATACTAAGCTGGGCAGAACACGTCGAACAATCCAAAGAATAATAAATGGAAAACATTTGTTTACATTTTTCTTCACCTCGGTAAATCAAGTCCAATCGGTTTCAGTCATAACCAATCAAATAAGGAGGCATCTTATTAAAATCAGATCAATCGCTATAACTCTCCTAAGAGCAAACTTTAAAAATCGCTTCTGTGTAGATTCAATACCTAATATATGTATGCGATAGTAGAGACACCAAGTGGAGATCGAAGAAACAATACATATAAAGTCTTTAAAACTCTTTAGCATAAGGCAAAAGGCAAAAATATCATCATTAACCAACCAACAGAACAAGATAGGGCCGCATTGGCTGCCTTGTGGGACATCTGATGTTACCCTAATTCGTTCGAAAGTGCGGCCCCTAAGCTTCGCAAAATGTAGAGCAAAAGCTTGCGGTCTATTCGATTAAACACTTTACTGATATCCATTTAAATTGCATCGACTTGATTACCTTAAGAAGATTAGTAACTGCTTTTTCTAGCTTATCCAGATTTAAAGATCGGAGCAATATCCGAGTGAGCGGAAAAGATGCCATTCTTCCACGATATGTTGAAAATGTGACATAGTGTTGTGTGACGCGGAACCGCATATATTTTTAATAATCCTGATGGCATGCCGTCAGGTCCAACGTTAGAGTTGGATTCTATACCATTGAGTCTATGAAAGACATCGGCGATTGACAGTTTAATATCATTAACAGAGGCGGAAGAGAAGCATCCAGATAATCGAAAAAGTCGGCACTGAGAGGTTTAACAGCTTTAGAATTAAGAACGTTGATTCCATCGCGGAAAATGTACCCGTAACCCCGAAATCAGTCTGATGACTGAACAAGGATCGCAATTAACCAGATTAACAGTACAGTAATGGTTGACATTTGATAATTCTCAATTCTACACGACTTGATTACCACGTCATTTCAGGAGGAGAGAGAATTCAGACTTTAGGATTTTATGACGGAATGTAACCTTTCCGTACACGAATTCTACATCTCAGCAATCACAAAGGGTGATGGTTTCCCAGTCAACCATGTTCCAACTAAACAACGACTTGCCGTAGTGTGAAACCTGCTTTCTAAAACCCTAAAAGAATTATTATGAAACTGCCATGGATCTACCTGATGCTACAGGAACAAAAACTTCATCATAAGTTGAAAGACACATCAACCGCATGACGATAATTTCGTGTCTGGCAAAATTTCATTATTGGGCAAAACGAAGTTAGATAAGAAAGACGAATAGGGTTGTTGGCACCGTTAGATCATTTGTTAAGCAAGATACGGTCAGAGGGCAACTTATCCGTCGGATGTAAGTCCAGCTCACTATAAACGAAGCCTTTGACATGTCTGTCAAACTCGTCAGATTATGAAGGACAGGCAATAAATTAACCAAATGGTTGTCATGAGATTTCTTCAACAACATCCTTAGGTGACACTCACATATCAACACAAGGAGCCCAGTCTATTGTACTTTAATCAATACAGCAACCTTTGGTCTGTTGATTAACTATATCAATAGAAAAAGCATCGGCTAGCCAACGGTTTGTTTCATTTCTGCAGTCACAAGTTAAGTTACTGAAAGCAACTGGCTGGAGAGATTTGTAGTTCGATTCCAGTCCCCGGTTACTGATCTAATAATAATGTAAAAAGGTTTCTTGTTTTATGACTACAAGTAACACTTTACACCAACTTGCTTCAGATAAGATACCGAAATAGAATTATCGATACTGAACCTCTTAAAATCACGGACTGTCAACAAATATTGCAATATATCTACTCCGTTCACTCCTAAAGAACCACCAAGGCATTTCAAACCCCTGGTAAGATAAGTAATACGTACCTGGTATCAGCATGACCGATCACTCACACTGCGGTGATAAACGCAGGTAAAACTAATTCCGACGATTGTCACAGTTCCTAATTCTCCCTGAACAAATAAATATGACAATGATGAATTGCGGCAACAAGCACGACCGTATATCTATGAAAATGGGCCAAGTATTTGCGTTAAAATTCTACCTGTGCAAGGTTATCGTTACCATCGTGTCGACAGACGATAACAATTTGGGGTTTTCAAATTAGTTTATTGACAGGAGCTGCTTTATGCATTAACTGCGAAGGTTTCGCATTTTGTAAGTATAAAAATTACTTGAACACATACATAGATACCATCTCGAGGCATGTGACGGGTTTCGAAAAGTATACGTAATGTACGAAGTGGGATGTATGTATGTATGTATATCTTTCCGGAAATGACCTACGAGTGCAGACACCTATTAGATATTTAATTAAAGAGTCTCTTGCGTGTGTCTGGTCTTTCCAAACTAAACATATTCCCAATGGTAGTCTATATTTTTATGACGAACGAGCAACTCTTGAAAATTATTGAAGATTACTACCGAAATCCTGAGTTGGTGATCGTAACTTTAAGGGAGTTTACTCCAAATTTCTGTCGTAATAATCATCCCATCAGACAGACTATGCGAACTATAGTGGATACAAGTACAAATTGCCATGCCAACTTGCCCAACTGCAGCCCAAGAGGCACTGTACGGAATTAAAAGGTTGCTATAAGTAGTGCAATCAGACTCCTCTGCTAGGAAACAGACTATCCATGTAGACCATTGAGTCACATGTCTATTCTACAACACCTTCCTGAGCCGAATTTGTTTACCACAGTTTCGGACGCATTACCATACACGTTCACTTTTGACAAAAGATTTGAGATCCCAGACAACGCAGCTTGCGAAAGCGGCGTACCCCTGCTAAATGTCCAAGGTCTCAGGTAGAACACAGATGGCTCCAAAATGGATTCTGGCGTTGGCGCTGACATCTTTGGACCAAATAGGAAGATATCGAAGGCCCTGGGAAGTAGTCTTAGTGTATTCCAAGCCGACCTATGCGTTATCCTAACGTGCTTCAACCTAAACTTAGAGATTGACATAAGAGATCATCTCAGACAGTCAGGCAGTGCAAGGGCATAAAAGGTAACGAAATCGCCGACCAACTCGCTAGGAAAGGTTCCAGCGCAAAGTACATATGTAGGTGCCGAACCTTTCTGCGAAATACCCAAGTCAAACATTAATTTTCTCTTAGACAAGTAGGAAAAATCGCAACACCAGCACCAGCACCAGGACTCCGAAACACCAGCACATACGGTCAACAAACACTCTATCAATATCCTTAAATATAATGGAGATATCATCTTAACAAAACGAAATTCTCGTCTGAAACTGAGCTTCGACTCTGTCTAGAGTACGAGGAAACTGCAGAGCACATACTACGCGAGTTTGATGCCCTCTGCCATCTTAGGAAGCGTATTGTCCTCAGGGAAATCAGGACTCCTGAGGGGAGCAGCTCAGCTCCTACGAGGGACATCCTCAGGTTTATTAAGAAAGTAGAGTAACTCCTAGTCTAATTGGCTAGCAGGCACAATAGACCTACACTGGTCGCACTGCTCTATGCTATAGCAATAGCCTCCAATTAAAATAAAAACATATTCGAAGCACCGATAGTATTTCGGCCGCAAGTGCTTTAGTTCAAAATGTGCCAAATCATTCGATTTCACGCTCTCAGGAGTCTGGAACTATTTAGTTCACAGTGAGATAGAATGTGTGTAAGACTCTCCAAAACTGAAACTTCTTGATCATTTAAAGTGGCGAAACTTCTTCGATTGGATTCTACAAACGTTTGAATAAGAAATAGTTGCAAAGATGCTCGCGGTAATCTGGGATAAAGATCAAATCTTAATCATTCTGGGTTTTAGTGAAATAAAACAAAAAATTGTTATGTCCTTATTGAACACCCTTTACGTAGGCACACCCACCCACGCAGACATCTCTGGATGGATAACAACTGTCTCCAACTTCACGTCACTACGTCTGTTACGACAGCGCGCTAAAATCTTGACAGCTATTATTTCATTTCATAACTGATAAGCGTGTCTAAGGATCTGCTCTTCACGTGTTTAGTTTTTTGTTCTATCGACAATGGAATTCAATCGTAATAGTGTAACAAGCCTTTTTTTGGGCTGAAAACCACAACCGACTATTGGTCGTGAGCGGGAACATTGCGTATATTTGCGAGGGTTAGTGTTGATATAGACAGAATTGTAGAGGTTCGCAATCAATGGTAACTAAAAGGAGTCGATGGATGAAAAGAACGTCGGATATCCTTCTTCGTTCTTCCAGGGAGTTGAAGCTAATAAGTTTTAGGCGGTCTTGATAGGGAGGTAGGATCATAGGACTATCCCAGGGTAAGCCACGAAAGGCAAAACGGAGAAAACGACGTTGGACACTCCCTTCTCTTCTTTTCCTTTTTATCCCTTTATTTTAAGGACCATAACCTTCCCACTTAACTGCATTCCTACTGGTCCGCTTGTGGGGTCCGCCGGTTTGACCTCAGAAAGTAGCGGCAGGCTTCCCGGTTTGGGATTACTTCATCGCTGAGGCCAATCAAATGCTGGTGTTTTTGCATTTGTTTGCACCAATTGTTTTTCGGCCTGCCTTTTTTGCGTGTTGAAATTGGAATGTTGATTGATAACGCCTTTTGGACGGGGTTCAAAGGATCTCTCCTTTGAACATGGCAATACCAACTGAGTCGGTCGCGCTCTATATTTCTTGTGATGGTTTCTTTTACGTGGAGGCTTCCTCGGATCTTTGAACTTCTAATTCTGTCACGCTTTGTTACTCCCGCTGTCATGCGAAGCATCTTCATCTCAGTTGCCTTTAATTTGCTCTCATACTTTTTGTGCATTGTCCAGCATTGTGAACCGTATGCGAGCGCCGGACGTACAACTGAAGTTTAGAGCCTTCCTTTCAGCTTAGGGGGCATTTTTCGATCACAGAAGATGGCGGAGTTTTCCTGCCACTTCATCCACCCTACGCTTACGCGATGTTTGATGTCGTCATCACAAGTTGCTTCTCTATTAATCATAGATCCCAGATATTTAAACTTTTCACACTTGGGAAGCACTCTTCCATTCAAGTAAATGTCTGGAATAGGCTGATGAGGGTCAGAGAACGGGCAGCACAGATACTCTGTCTTCTTTGAACTAATACGATACCCGTGTCCCTCAAAAATGTCCACCCACACATCAAGTGCTCGTTGTAGGGACGCCTGATCATCACTTATAATGGCCCCATCGTCAGCAAAGAATAGCTGGTGCACATTGGGGTCCGTCACTTTTCCTTCAAGCAAGCAATCAAGGACTGCTATAAAAAGCAGTGGGCTGAGGACGCTCCCTTGGTGTACACCGACTTTGATTGCGAACTCTTCGGTGACTCCTGCGGTGCATCTTACTCTTGTCGTTGCTCTCTCGTACATGTCCATAATCACTCGCACGTAGGTTTCTGGAACTCCTTTTTGTCTTAGCGCTACCCATAAAAGATCTCTTGGTTGCCGGTCAAAGGCCTTCTCGAAATCAACCAACACCATATGCAAGTCCTTTGAAGAATCACGATGCTTTTCCATCATGATCCTTATACTTTGGATTGCATCTGTTGTTGATTTACCCGAGACAAACCCGCACTGGTCATCAGATAGTCGTATTATTTTCCGCAATCGGCTATCTAATACCCGTTCAACGATCTTCATGGTGTGCGACATCAGCTTGACAGAACGGTAGTTATCACAATTTCGCGTATCACCCTTTCCTTTGTGCAATGGAAGAAGATAGCTTTCCCTCCATTGATTAGGCATAGTGTCGCCTCTCATAAGTTTGGAGATAAGAACCATGAGCCATCTAGACCCGATGTCTCCCATCTTTTTCCAGAACTCAGAGGGTATCCCGTCCGGCCCAACAGCTTTTCTTTTCTTGGAGTTTTTAACCGCGTACCGAACTTCTTCGACTGTGATGTCGGATATTTCGGCATGATTCGGGGCGGCTCTTGGAAAGTACACTCGGGGAAACTGTTCGTTGAGAAGTTCCTCGCAATACTGTCGCCATCTGTGGAGAATTTTTTCGTCTTCCACAAGGAGTTGGCCTTTAGCATTGTTAATAAACTTTGGGAAACGAATCTCCTGAGCATTTCTTCTTCTCTGGGCGGCTATCTTAAAGATATTTGCTCCTTTGTTCAAATTGTTTTGTCGAAGCTCCTGGGTAGCCTGGTTCCTGTCAGACGCGGAAGACGATATTTCTTCCAACTCCTGATAGAGGCCTTCCATGCTTTTCGCTTTGAATTCGGCGCATTTTTTCTTCGCGATACCTTTGCAACATCTATATACCTTTTCACGGCGAGCTTTTTCCTCTCTATTAGTAGAAGAGCACTTTGACCAAGCTTGGAAAGCCATTTTCTTTTCGTGTATCACTGCTTTGGCTTCGTCTGTCCACCACCAGGTTTCTTTTGCGTGTTGGCAGGGGCCTTTAGATGTTCCGAGCAGTGATTTGGCTTTCTCCAGGCCAGATTGTTGTAGGGAATCCCACATGTCTTGTGCTTGTGCACTCCTCATTACCGACCTCATCGATAATGGAAGAGAGGTAGTTTTCCATGTTGGTGATAAAAGCTTCGCCTTTTCCTTTATCCAGCTTATACCACTTGATTCTCTCAGACACCTTTGTTTGCTGCTTTGACTTTTTTCTCGCATCCATAAAAAATTCAGTCAGGAGGAGACGGTGTTGAGGAGCGATCGCGTCTCCCAGGATCACTTTGCAATCTTTAGCTCGTGGCTTCATGAAACTGGATACCAACTGATAGTCTATTTGAGTTTCATTTCCGCCGCTGCTATAAGTGATCAGGTGCCGGCTTTGTTTGACGAACATGGTATTTAGCACTATAAGACCGTACGACTTGCACATGTTTAGGATATCTTCATCTGAAGAGTTCCTGGTGCCGTATCCCAGCCCTCCGTGGTAGCCTTCATAGTCTTCGCTTGTCTTCCCGACATGTCCGTTTAAATCTCCCCCAACAAACAAAAGCTCTTCCTTTGGGATGATTTTGACAAGGTTGTGGAAATCTAGCCAGAATGCATCTTTTTCTTTTTGTTCGCATCCTACTTGAGGGGCATATGCGCTTACGATGTTCCACACCTCACCATGCATCACCAATTTGAGAGCCATCAAACGGTCACTGGACTTTGAAATGGTTAAGACGTTGCCAAGTAACTCTGCCGCAAGGATGATGGCGATTCCGTTTTTGTAAGCTTTTGTTTTAACGTCCAAGAAATGTGCCCGATTACCGGTGTTTCGCCATTTCGTCTCTTGTACGCACAGGATGTCTACTCGCCCTCTAACCATCATTTCTTCAAGCTCATAGCTGCGCCCACTCATGCTTCCAACGTTCCAACTCGCGACTCTTAAATGTGGCTTACGCCGTTGCATTACTTTGCTATCCCCCGGAAATCCTATAGCTCTGACCCGAGCATTGCTGCTCGTCCCAGGATCACGACCATTAGTAGTGCCTGGCGGGGTAGTGCTTTTCCTTTTAGCGTTCTTTTCCATAATGCTACGGTTTGACCGTTTTCTTTCTTCCCTTCCTTTTTGACACGGGCATGCTCCAGATTTTTTATATTTTTTTTTTGATTGATCTTACTCTTACAACACCGGTGATCTTCAGTCGTGTCAACCCACTGATTTGCATGCACACTTGTGGAGCAGTTTAATGGTGGTATATGTGTGCCTAGGCTCACCTTGGTGTTTTCTAAATTGCTGCAGGGATATTCTTAACCCGTCCCTGCACGAGTATTGGATACGACGTTGGATACTCCCTATTCTGGAAATGTGTGTATGATGGTAAGGAGATTACACTTGAGAGGCGTATTCAAGAAGAGGCCGGACAAAGGTTATGTAAAGAGATCGGGAAATCGTAAGGGTTCGAGAATTCTTTAGATCATCGCTTCACGATACTGAGCGGCCTTAAGGATTATCTTATCGATGTGTGCGCGAAAATTCAGCTCCTAGTCACATAATATGACAAGATCGCTAATGACTTGAACAGTAGAGAGGGGTTGATTATCGAGGAAGTAGAGACGAGGAGGAGATTTTATTCGTTTACATGAAAAAGTGATTGATTGGCATTTGGAAATGTTAAGCTCCAAGCAATTTTGGAACACCAGATGGAAAAACTATTGAGATCAGATTGAATAAGGGATAAGGGTGTGGTCGGCATACAGTGAGAGGGGGGAATTTTTGATCACCATTTCAATATCGTTTATGGCAAGAATGAAAAGAAGTGGACCTAAGTGGCTGCCTTGGGGGACGCCGGAGGAATCTAAAAAAGGGTTAGAAAAGGCAGATCTAAAACGAACGAATAGCGATTTTTCAGGTAAGAAGATATTCACTTCAAAGAAATGAATGTCAAAGGCGGACAATTTGAAGAGTATCAGCCTGTGGGGGATTTGATCCAAAGCTTTACTGAAATCGGTTGAATTAACGTCGACTTCGTTGATGTTCTCTAAGGCTGATTGAATAAAGGAAATCGACAAGGTTAATGCTTGTAGATCTGCATTTTAAGAAACCATGTGGTCTAGGGGAGGTTAAAGACTTGAAGTGAAAACTTAGAATTTCGAACTCTCGAAGAGTTTGGGTATATGTGACAGTTTGGTAATGGGACGATAGTTGTTAACAATGAGTTTTTCCATAAGCGGAGGAATTCATCTACAGGTACAAATAAACTGAAGATTATTTGGGAGAGGGAGAGCGAGGGTTGAGGAGCATTTTTTTTAGAAATATGGCAGGGAGACCGTCAGGTCTAGGAGTGAATTCATCATTATTTTGTTTTCGATAACATGGGAATCGACTGTACGAGAAAGAATTGGTCCAAGAGAGAAATTATTCGGTAAATAATCGAAGGAAACACGATTCGGAGCAAAGGAGTCGTCGGCGAAAGATTGTTTAAAAAAGTTGGCCATAATATTGGGGTCATTTGAGGTTTGATGAGAGCGAGGTAGGGTAGCCATCAGATTTTCTTTTGTAGTTAATAAACTTAAAAAAGGACTTAGTATCACTTATAAGATACAGTTAAATAGCGTTGATAGAGGCAGTTGTGAAGGGCGGTAAAGTGGAGATAGCTGCCCAGGTAGGTAGAAAAGTCATTAGGGGATCTAGTACGCAGGAAGATTGTCCACTGCTTATTTCTTTTGTTTCTTAGAGAACGGAGCCTCTGATTGTACTAGGGTGGAAGGTGGACAAAGTTTTGCGTTGATGGGAACGCAAAGAGAAATAGATAAAATATTCCCTATAGAATATAGATATTGCATCATTTACGGTTAGGTTATCAAAACTGAGGGGCTTTTTTAAGGTATTCATTGATTAGGTGAAATTTTGCTCTGTGGAAATCGTGAGAAGCCAGAACTGTAGGAGGATTGTTCTGTAATGGAGAATCGTGAAAAAAGGAAAGGCGGAGGGGTGGATGGAAGCTATTGATGGTTGAAAGGGAAAGGGGACAAAGTGAAACAGAAGAGTTGAGGGAATCAGTTGTCAATATGAAGTCTAGTTGTCTACCCATGTAGTAAAAGACGCCACTAACTTGGCTAAGGATTGAATCTGCTAGGCGGTCCAAGAAGAGACATTCTTTGGCAGTAGTAGGATTGGTGCAGTATAAAACGATTGATCGTCTGTTTGATCTCAATTTAAAATGAAAAAGTTTGAACTCACCGAAAAGAAACATTTCATCCTGGGGGTCTCTTAAATCAATTATTTGGTCAAGAGTGTTAATGGCGAGTTGATAGGATTCAATAGGTTGTGAGGGCAAGATGTAGAAACAAATGATGTGTAATGTCTTCTGGGGTAGAACAATCTTAATTGAAACAATCTTAATTTAGAAGTGGGGAGTATGATATTGCAATAAGGGAAGAGTCGATTGTATTAAGGACGGCTAGTACGACGTTTATCGTCATCGCGATAAGCATTAAAATTTGATGGGAACAGTTTGAGTTTATTTATGCTAGGGATCAGATTTGTTTCGGTGAGACCTGTGACTGTTGGAAAACAGCTTGAGTTTTTGAGCGAATGCCTCTTACTGTCTGATAAGCGAAGGTAAGAGGGACTTTTTGGCAGAGTGAGAGGGTGAGGCTCTTGAGGCTAGCGAAATACATAGGGAAACCTTCGTGTTGAATGGAGAAAGAAAGAGACGACAATGACTTATTTGACTGTAGTTTTTTTTGTTTATGACGCGCTGGCAGAAAGTCTTCAAACATAGATATGTGAGCAAGCACCTCATAACAATCCACATAAGTGCAACATTTAACAACATTAGCCTAATTTACATTCACGCATCCACAGAGGACAAATTATGTCTTTTACGCCCTCTTAATTAGGACTTACGCTTGAAGTCCCAGCTATGACACCAAAAGAGTGCTGGAAAATTTTAATGCGAAACTGGGCACAAAAACAATTTTGTGTTAGTTATTAGGTGTTATTAGGAAGCGCATGGAGAAAATTACATAATTAAGAATTCAAGGAGCTCTATTCAGCCGAGTAATTAAATCGTGAAGTCCGCATTGTCCGAGTAATTAAATCGGGAAGCCTAAGATGGGCAGAACATGTAGAACGAATGGACAGTGGACGAACAGTCAAACGAATAGTGAGTGGAGAACCCTTAGGTAAAAGACCGCCAAGAAGGCCGCGCCGTAGATGGGTGAACCGATAAGGAATGAGACAGAGCAGTGAAACATGGAAGGAACAAACTCATGACAGAAAGGCTTGACGAAAGATGGTCAACCGGGTTCTGAACTTCAGAGTTCCAAATGGCTAGTAATAATAATAAATAATGCAAAAGGATATGTCAATTTCGGTGGTTTTCTCTCCATACAACATATTTATTTGGGCGCAGAGGAGGAATGGTATGATAAGGGTTCTGATTGAAGCCAGTTTCATCCTACTCAATTGCTTCCTGAACTTAAGGAATTGGCGATTGGTACCAGTTATTATGCATTTGATCAATATTGCTTATAGCTCCAGTAATGAAAAGCTTTCTTCTTCTACTCCAATTTACCACCTTACTTAGATTACGTTACAATTCTGGATAGACCTGTTTCTCTACCATCCTGCCACGCTGTCCAATTCGATCTTTTGCCAGTCTTCGCTAGTTACGAAGAGAGACGGAAAGCTGTTCCGAAATTACCATCCGTAGTTGCAACCAGCACTGTTTGCCTGACTACAAGTTTTCGACCAATCATACCCAATCATCCACGTAAAAAGGTACATTTGCCACTAGGTAAAAGAATCCCGTGATAGGAAGGTAGTTTTGGCCCGTAATGACGCCCGTAAGCCTTCTGCAATAATTTTTCTTTAAGGATAAGAAGAATGGCTTAGTCATCCTGCATCCTGGATATGCCCTCCACCTGCGACTGTGTGCATTAAAGACCCAGTCGTTGATGTCAGATTTGACCGTGGAAGCAGGTAGACCTAAGGCGGGATGAAATCCTGAAAAACTTTCCACTGAGCCCCTTCTAGCGAGTTCATCGGAGATCTCATTTCCTAGGATCTCAGAGTGACGTGCGACGCCTAAGTGAATTTAGTCTTCCCACTTTGTTCAAAAAGGTCTTGAGTTCATGCACTATTTTGGAGTTGGATAGAGGGTTGTACACAGCTTTGAGGAGATGGTTGCCTCTTTGTAGGAGAGGTGCTTGTCTCGACTCTTTACGGTCACTTGTATCTCATTTCCATAGAAAAGGGTTTTGTTGTGTAAAGTGCCCGCCTCCGAGGAGCAGTCTTTGGTCCTCTACGTCTTCAGATTTTTGCTTTGATCTTTGTTGATCGCCGCATCCACATTCGGACTCTGATTACCCGCCGCCACGTCGGAGGAGGAGACATCATGTTCTCTCTCCCCAACAAGGTTGTCCCCGGCGGCCGTCATCCGTTTGCGAGCGCTCTTACTTTTTTCGGTTCGAGCTCCTGCTCCCTTATGACGCCGCTTTGGAACAGCTCTGCCAGCTTGAGGTTTGTTGGGATCCAAAATCGCTTTGCCTTCTGCGATCAGAGTTAGCCTGGCCATAACAGGACCTCCAGCACTATCAGTTTGGAAACTTGGCACGCTCTTATTGGGGATCTGATCACCACCAATAAAAGAAGGAATGTTTGAGGCGCATGCCGAAAACTGGCATGGTTGTACCTCCTGCAGCAGCCTTTTTCCAGCCGCCGACGCTTTCTGCGCTGCGCGCCACCAAGAGGTGCGGGGGCTGCAGATGAGAGCGTCGGATGGGTTTCGGTAGGGGATACCTCCACCGATCTAATTCTCTTGACTGCTTTCCCCAGAGGTTCGCCTTCATCCTTCGTGCCTTCGGCTGTGCCAGCCTCTTTGCATGATTTTCGGGAAGGAAGGTGGTTAGTTTTCTAGCCTAGAAACAATGGTTATTCTTCAATTATCATATTTCTAGTTGAGAATTATTGAGATTCCACCATCGAGAGCACGTTTGCTATGGTTGATTCTTCGGAGCCAATTTTCCAACACTCTTCCACATTCTTCGGTTGGAACTTTGGCAATTTTGCGCTTAATTTTGTTACTAAGCTGCTCTAACATTGTTGGCTTAAACGGACGACTTAACGTAACCCCGTAAAAAGAAATTCAACAGCGTTAAATCGCATAAGCCAGGTGGCCATTCGACCAGATCAATTCTTCATTAACTGTAACATGGCCATATTTTCGCAGTGGAGTCTCTTGAAGCACATGTGGATTTGTTGCTGTCCAATAACGCGTAAGCGCTCTTAAAGTTGCGATTACCGACTTAGATATTTGTCAGTTATTTTCAAATGTTGAACTTTCACGAACTTTACCATAACGTTAACGGACATTTTGACATTTGACAATGAAGATTACGAATTGGGTAGGAAACTAGCAATAGTAATATACAACTACTACACTAAAGGCGACAAGGTACTATCGGTACCAATGCCAAGGAATTTTAGCTCATTCTAGTATGGGTGGTCCGATAAGTACTTGGCCTCACCACCAGATGGCGCCAGTATCGCAAGAGCAACTTACTATTGTGTAGTACATTCTAGTAGACGGCTACTGTCGAAATTTCAGCCGGATCGGACTCGTGTTTTGTTTTGACCGCGTGTGGAAGCGGGAGTGTCCGCGGATTTTAGAAAAATGGAAAAAGAGCAATATAGGTCGGTGATTCGATTCTTGTTTTTGGAAGGGAAATCGCGCAGCGAAATCAAAGAGCATCGGGGTGCTGTGTACGGTGACTCTTCTCCTTCGATGGCGACCATCAAAAATTGGTTTAACGAGTTTAAACGTGGTCGCACGTCGGTTTTTGATGAGCCACGTCCTGGTGCCTCGAAAACGGCTACCACGGAGGATGACGTGACAAAAATCCACGATCTCGTATTGGCAGACCGCCGATTGAAGGTGCGCGAGATAGCTGAGACAGTAGGCATTTCAAAAGATCGCGTGGATCATATCCTGCATGAAATTTTGGGCATGAGAAAGCTGTCGGCGAGATGGGTGCCGCGGTTGCTCACTCGGGACAACAAGCGCAACCGTAAGACCACTTCAGAACAGTGTTTGACGCTGTTTAAGCGCAATCCGAAGGAGTTTCTGCGTCGTTTCGTGACAGTCGACGAAACATGGATCCACTGGAACACACCAGAGACCAAGGAACAGTCGAATCAGTGGACTTCACCCGGCGAACGTGCTCCGAAGAAGGCGAAGACTGTCCCATCGCCCGGAAAGGTGATGGCCACCGTTTTCTGGGATTCACAAGGTGTGATCCACATCGACTACCCGGAGAAGGGCAAAACGGTCACAAGGCTGTACTATGCCATATTATTGGGCTGGCGCTGAATTGAAGAAAAAAGTGCTCTTCTACCATGATAACGCACCGGCTCACACCTCCGCCCTCGCCACGGCCAAATTATTCGAATTGGGCTAGGAATCCACCGTATTCTCCAGATTTGGCCCGGTGCGACGTCTTTTTCTTTCCAAACTTGAAAAAGTCACTCGCCGGGCAGAAATTTCAGTCGAGTGAGGAGGTCATCGCCGCCACGGAGGCCTACTTTGCAGACCTCGAGAAAACGTATTTTTCAGACGGGTTAAAGAAGTAGCATCGGGAGCATCGCTGGGTCAAATGTATCGAGCTGAAAGGAGACTATATTGAAAAATAAATCGCCATCTCTCCAAAATTTTTGTTTTTCTTTTGTAGGCTAAGTACTTATAGGACCACCCTCGTATTCCCTCCAAGCGGTTTAAGAAACAATACATGCAGCTAAAAAAGGGAAGTCATTGTGAAAGAATACAAAACTCTTGATTGTCTTTTCAACAATAAACGCTTTAATATCGAGTATACCTTGGCTACAAACTTTTCTTAAAAAAAAAAAACAATTTTTCGGAATAAATTCTCAAACAATTATATCAATTATTGTCTTACATATATAAATGTCTTGCATGGTTTCACACAATCGATGAATTTTCGACTTCAACTCACAACTGATTTCAAACACCAAATATCGTAAGGGTTTCTCCAGATGAACCCGTGCTTTTAAAACAGATTTTTTAAGCTAACATATTGTATATCATCTGGTTAATCATTAAAAGAAAACATGGAAAAATAACAAAATAATATATTTCTTATCATAGCACTACGTACATGCAATTAAACAAGAACACTACTGACTACGGGTGTATTAAAAAAGGAATTAAATGTTTTCACGTAGTCTTGGGGCAGCAGTAGGCACGAATCAACTCTATAGGAAACCGAATATGGGGCCCGCTCCGTGTTGGGTGAGTGACGAGTTTAGGTGGTGTTTCGACGGCCGTTGAGTGAGTGAAAACAATCTCATATCAGAATGTTTTTTTATTTTTGTTTTTCTATTGATATTTTTCCATAAACGAAATATGGAAATCCTGGAATCGCTGCAACATCTCCTCTAACAGGTCGGTCGGTGGTAGAATCGTTGTGCGGAAATGATATGTACCGGGTTTTTGCATGAACCCACTGCCGGGAACGACACAGACACCTGAAAGAGAGATAAAATAATCATCATTTATTACAATCGACCTCGAGGTTCGACAAACCTGTGGCATTCAATAGCTCGAAGACGTAGAATAGATCCGGTGCCATTTTGAGCTTTTTCGCTTCCTCAACTGCCTTGGGTGGGATAGTGATTTGTGGGAAGGCGTACATTGCACCTTGGACCGTATTACACGCGAAACCCTCGAATTTATTAAAAGTCTCGTAGACAAGCGTAGCTCTTTTTGCGAGAGATTTCAAGATATTTGTACGTTCAATCATGTACAATTCATATGATGGTTCGCCTTCCTTTGGGGGATTTACCTAAAGAACATTTTAAAAATGATTAATTTGCTCAAGCTAGTAGTAAACTTTCTCTTACCAAAGCACTAATTGCAATCTGACCAGCAGTCGTCGAGCACAACGAAGCTGTTATCGACTTTAAAAGCATAGCATAGACCTTCGGACACATGTTAACCACCTCCATGTAACCGCCACGAACACCGCATTCCCCCAGGAATCCCTTCGAAGCTGAATTAAAGCTAACCAGTTCCAGCTGATTATATGGTGCTCCCATTTCCATCATCACTTTTTTGAACGAATAGAACTTCGAATCTGGATCGTAAATGTTATACTGATACACTTCATCGGCTAGCACGACCAGTTTCTCCTCAAATGCGAACTTAATCACATCTTCAATGTTCTGAAGGGACAACACCTGACCGGTAGGGTTGCCTGGGTTAATTATCACGATTCCGCGGGGAGTGTAACTTTTTCGAGCCTCTTCAAGTGCACGCCGAAGTTCGTTAATATCCAAGCCCCAGTTGTTATCCTCATCCAAATAATAGCCAATAGCCTTCATGCCAAATTCGGCTAGAGTCGCTGAGTATAATGGATATTGTGGAATTGGCGTCATAACTCCAGCCTTTTTACCATTGATAGTGCAACTAAAAAGTTTTTTTTTTTATTTTAGTCATATTAGGAAATGAAGTAGTGTAATTGTGACATACTTTAACAATCCAAGGATTCGCTTGATAGCCGGACTTGCACCACCAGTAAGTATAATTTTGGTATAGTCGCTCCTGTGCCCATCACGCGCGGCTATGAAATCAGCTACCTGGCGACGTACGACTTCTAAGCCAATCGATTCGGTGTACGATCCGGCCGATTTACCCGCACAACCATTTAAAATGGTTTTTGCTTTTTCTTTTACATCTTCGGGAACCTCACAACTATAGAAGAGTGCGGGGTTATAGCACGCCGAGAGCATCTGGGGAATAAGAATAAATAGGTTAGTAAGTTTCTAGATCCATCAAAAGGGCATTAGTACTTTCTCTTGTTTATGTTTTACGGTACCAAACATTCACATTAATTGAAAAGGGTTTTCGTGTGTAATTGGTCATCCAAACTTGTAATTTCTCAATCCTAGAAAAGCTCTACGTTGTGACTACTTATTTACTGATACATGTTTACTAGCATGAAGAAATCGAAAAAATCAGTCTCATACAACCCGTGAAATAACACAATTCCCGTTACTTATTGAACACACCAACATGCATATGTTATAGGCGCGAGTACGGCCGTCAAATGAAAAATGTAACAAAGTCATTTTCCATTTAAGGAATTTATGATAAAAAACGACGTGGTCTCTGTCGCTCATTGTATAAACTTTATCATCTAAGACACTCCTTTGCCAACTACTCCCACATTACAGAAAAAAACTTGTCTCTACAGATCCCTGGTGGTATTGAACGGTAGACCAGTGCGTCCTTCTGATATGTGGAACATTCTATATTTTATATTCGTTCTTTGATTTTTAAAAACAAACGGTCAATTCGGACTTATTGCAAATCCTGCCAACTGCTGAGTATGCAATTGCTCATCGAATGAAACTGGTCCGGAGTGTCGATATCAACATTCGTTCTCGAGATATATGAGACAAAACAAAGCTCAAGACAATGCGAAAGCACTTAGGCTTATTCAGATATTCAAATAAATAAACCTGAATATGCACATGGATGGCTGCAGTTAATCTAATCGAAACTCCCACGATCCCCATATTTTCTCTCAATATAACAAAGTCAATCAGATGAAGTCAAAAGCCTCACTCAAAACTTATTAAACCTAAGCCTAACATTAGTCATAAGATTGAAAAGAAGGATTCCCAATTCCAAGCCCATACATATGCATGAACCCAATCTAAGTAAAAACCTCCGATAATCCCCACTATAACAGGTGATTGAAGCAATCCTCTCCCTACTTTTACTCAACCCTCAATTTGAGATATTTACCTTTCTGCCACAAACCCAACAAAACCCCAACGTCAACGTGTTTCCCTTAATCTCTCTCTAAATAGTCATCTTTGCCTTCAACTCAAGTGCCCCTTCCAAATTCATTTCTTAATTTTGACCTCATCTGGAGCTAAGTCGCTCCTATATACTTAACCTATCACTATCCTCTTCTGATATCTCCACATCAAGCTCCATCTGTCACACCACAGCTAACTCGACAGCAACACTTCTCTATCTTTCGTTGATTTTCCCCCGACCCCTATAGTTGAACTTTTTCTGCAAATTACTGACTCCACTGAATGTCGATAAGCCCTCTCTCGGCTAAGAGAAAATAGACTTCAAAATCTTCATGACAAATTAGATTCGGTAAAACGACCTCCATCCATTACAATATCCTCTTCTCCGTATTCCTACCTTAATTCAATTAATATTATACATGGGAGTCGCAATCAATGCTATTCGCCATTTAATTTATTTACGGGACACCCTTAATGATATCCTTCTAAAATAACTTCATTAGACGATCACTCGTTTACCAAGTTACTGGAATCTCAAATTATATATTGAAGATAGACACCTAGACTTAATTTTCACGACGGATCCATTCAACTCCCCTCTTTCACTTTATCTCCTTTCTCTATCGATCGTCGATAACTACAATCCTCCTCTTCTCTCAGTCTTTCATGAGCTTATAATTTATCCTAAATCGTTCGCCACCCTTGCCTTCAATAACGGATCTCAAATGATCATAACACTCTCGCTAACTTTTTTGCCACCATTTTCAAATCTTTCTCTGGTCTGGTCGACAGACTTGTATGGTCTCCCTAAAATGCTTCTAAAAAAAGAGAATTTCCCCTTATATAGAAAACTTCTTAGCGATGAAAAAGTACCGAGAGCGATTTTAATAATTATCACCATATAGCCAAACTCTCATCCCATACTCCTGGCTTTAACTGCAAATCTCTAATCGCCCTTGGCTTTCTCAAATGCACAAATGCGGCCACAAACCTGGTCGACGATATTTCAACTATACTTTCTCTATACATTTCAAATTGTCTACTACAGATTTGTCTTTTCTAGCCCTTTGTTAAATTATTCCGATGTCCCCCAAGGCAATCACTTAGGTCCACGTCTCTTCATTCCTAACATTGATGGTTATTATATTGATATTTTTTCTTGGATCGCCTAGCAGATCCAAACCTTAGCCAAGTTAGTGACGTCCAAAACTACACGGGTAGACAACTCGACCTCATATTCACGACCGATCCCCTCAACTCTTCTGTTTCACTTTGTCCCCTTTCCCTTTCAACCATCGATAACTTCCATCCTACCCTCCTCCTTTCCTTTTTTCACGATTCTCCTTTACAGAACAATCCTGCTGGATTCAAGAAGGAACAATCCTTCTGGCCTCTTACGATTTCCACAAAGCAAAAGTTCACCTAATCAATAATGAATGAATACCTTTAAAAAGCCCCTCCGTTTTGATAACCTAACCGTAAAACAAAAGAAATAAGCAGTAGACAATCTTCCTCCGTACTAGATCCCCTAATGACTTTTCTAACTACCTGGGCAGCTATCTACACTTTACCGCCCTTCACAACTCCCTCTATCAACGCTATTTAACTGAAACGCAAGCCAATCTTATAAGTGATCCTAAGTCCTTCTTTAAGTTTGTTAACTACAAAAGAAAATTTGATGGCCTTTTTCCCGACAGAGAAGAGTGGCTATCAAACGCCGTGATCAACGACCACGAGATCACCCACCGACGGATCGAAAATGGACACGGGGCCGGGCCGGGTTCTACTCTGATACCCTGCACAAACAAGAATCATTTAGACTCTCTGATTTGTGCAGCGTCTTCCAAGCAGAAATCTTAGCAATAGAGAAAGCAGCCAAACACCTACAAGTAACCGATATCCCACTATCGGATACCACTATCTTTGTGGACAGCCAGGCTGCACTGAAGTCAATAGGATCCTGTACAACGAGATCAGAGGCTGATATGAAATCTCGCGATTCACTGAAGTCCATCAGACATCACAAAGTTAAACTCTGCTGGGTCCCGGACCACAGCTCAGTCGCAGGGAACGAAAGAGCGGACGAATTGGCCAGGCAAGGGTTTGAAATGGACATCAGCCACCTCGTGATAGGACAGGTTAATTGTATGTGTACTCCACAAATGAAGGGAATCACAATGGTCCCTTTGGCTTCCGAGTGGAAGTAATGCTCAACCATCACACTCTCCTTTTTTAAACTAACCTAAATCTGATGACTACGCTACCTCACTCCCCTTCCATGATCAAACCTCAAATGACCCCAACTTTTTTAAACAATCTTTCGCCGACGACTCCTATGCTCCGGTCCGTGCTTACTTCAATTATTTACCAAATTTCTCCCTTGGACCATTTCTTCGTCATACAGTCGATTCCCAAGTCATCGAAAACAAAATAAATCTACTTAATGTATGAATTATCTTCTGGACCTGACGGTCTCCCTGCCATATTTCTAAAAAAAATGCTCCTTAACCCTCTCTCTCCCTCTCTCAAATAATCTTCAGTTTATTCCTACCTCTAGATGAATTCCTCCGTTAATGGAAAACCTCATTTATTAACCATCTATACAAAAAAGTTTCGAATTGTCACATATGCCCAAACTCTTCGAGAATACGAAATTCTAAGTTTTCGCTGTGTGTCTTTAATCTCCCCTAGACAACATGGTTTCCTCAAATGCAGATCTACAACCATTAACCTTGCTGATCCTTTACTCAATCAGCCTTAGATGGGTAAAAAAGTCGACGTTATCTCAACCGATTTCAATAAAGCTTTCGATAAAATCTCCCACAGACTGATACTCTTCAAATTGTCCTCCCTTGGCTTCGGTCCCATTTCTTTGAAGTGGATATCGTCTTACTGGAAAATCTCTATTACAGTGTTCGTTTTAGATCTGCCTTCTCTAACCCCTTTTTAGCTTCTTTTGGCGTCCCCCAAGGTAGCCACTTAGGTCCACTTCTTTTCGTTCTTACCATAAACGATTTTAAAATGGCGATCAAACATTCCCACAATCCTTGCTATATGCCGACGCCACCAAGTTCTTCAAGACCATTTCCTCCAGTCATGATTCTTCTCTTATTCAATCTGAGCTTAACATTTTCAAATGCCAATCAATCATCTTTTCAAATTAACGAATCAAACCCCCTCCTCGTCTCTACTTCCTCAATAATCAACCCATCTCCACGGTTCAGGCCATTCGCGATCTTGGCATATTATGTGATCTGGAGCTAAATTCTCGCGCACACATCGATAAGATAATCCTTAAAGTCAATTCTGCACTCGGTTTCGTGAAGCGGTGGTCTAAAGAATTCTCGAACCCTTACGTTACCTGATCTCTTTACATGATCTTTGCCCGGCCCCTTCTTTAATACACCTCTCAAGTGTGGTCTCCTTACCAACAGACCCACATTTCTAGAATCGAGAGCATCCAACGCCGATTCCTACGTTTTGCTGTTCGAGGTCTCCCCTGGTGCAAGCCTTTGATTTTACCACCCTACCAAGACCGACTTAAACTAATCAACATGAACACGTTGGAAGAAAGAAGAATTGTTTTTGACATTCTTTTCATCCATCGGCTCCTTTCAGGTACCATTGACTGTGCGACACTCTACAACTCTGTCTCTATCAACACTTCTTCTTCTTCTTTTCCTTTTTCCGGCGTTGTTATGGTCAGAAGTGTAGGACCATAACTTTCCCACTTGATTTGCATGTACACTTGTGGGGCAGTTTAATGGTGGTATATGTGTCCCTAGGCTCACCTTGGTGTTTTCTAAATTGCCTAGATGTGATTTTTGTTTACCTTTGTTTTAGTCGCCTTTTACGACAAGCGAGAGGTATCGCTGCAGAGATATTCTTAACCCGTCCCTGCACGGAAATGTCTCTATCAACACTAACCCCCGCAATGTACGAAATCCCCGTCTCTTCTACCTACTCACCCCGTATTGCCTATGGCTCCAATGAACCGATTTCTCGTATGCTGGTGTTAATTCAAATCCTTAAATCAGACTTTTTAACCACCCTCCCCTCTATCCCGTTCTCCCTAGCTAATAAGTTAGATTAGATTAAAATAGCTTGAATTAAGACCAATAAAAGAGGGTGTTTGCCCCCACGAAAATTAATTAAATTAAATTATTAAACACTCCCACATTTCACTTTACGTCAACGATACCAGGTCCTTCACGACCATTTCTTCAGTTTCTTCAAATCACTATCTTTTTCTTTTTTTTTCTATCTGGTGCTCCAAAAACTGCTTGGAGCTTAACATGTCCAAGTGCCGGTCAATCACTTTTTCATGGAAATGCATCAAACTCCCCTCGTCTCCACTTTCTCCATAATCAAAATATTTCCAAGTTAAGAGCTCAATTTCTGAACACATGTTGGTGACATAATCCTTAAAGCCCATTCGGCAGCCGGTTTCATGGAGCGATGATCTAAGATACTTCAACCTTCCCGTGTGCCAATTCCTCAACCTCTACCTAACCTTTATTCGCGCTCCCCTTGAATACCCCCCTAAAGCGAAGTCTTTGTACCAACATATTCACTTTCATAGAATCGAGGGAATCCAACTAGGTTTCCTATGTTTTGCTCTTCGAGTTCTGCCCTGAAACGGCCCATTTCCCTACCGTCTTTCAATACCACTCTAAACCAATTAACATACAAGATCACTCTTTCTCGGCAACCATTGATTATCTATTGTACAACATCATCATCATCTTTTTGAGCACTAACCCTCGCGTTAGTGTGATTGTCAATTCGAATGTTAACAATTTTGATGTCAACCGTGCCTAAAAACTGTCTTCCTTAACTCCAATCATTGTTTTGAGTAAGATTAATAATTAACTTATATTTTCCGACTTGCCGCCACTAAATTATTATTAGTCAAGAAGTTAACAAGCTTCGAAATCCTTTTAAAAAACCTGGTAAAGGTTGATATAGGAAACCCAAGAAGCACACTTGTCTGTCAATAACAAGTCAAATGAGACTGAGTAAATACCTTTAATAACTACACCAAAGCCCTGCATTCAATCTGTAATGTGATACCTCACACTTCGATGCAACGTATGACTATGTGTACGCTGCTTAAAGGAAATGCACTATGATGACGGCACACTTTACTTACACATAGTATAATAGTTACATACATGCGCGACCTACCTGTCTCAGGAAAGTGATCGGGACTTGTCCCATGGCATGGCAATCGCCAATGTTGGCACGAATCACATTCGGAAATGGTTTCTCTTCTCCCTGTAAATAAGAAAAAAAAAATTAAAAATAAAGTAAATCACAATATTTAATGTTTGCTCAATTTGAACTTTGAAATCACTTATAATAGGGTGTACGCTTCGCTAAGGCTGAACGTACGTGATTATTTCACGTACCTTTTTTGAATATTAAGAGAGGAGCTGGTGTGGAGCTCTGCTTAAACATTAGCAACTAAAGAACGATTTTGGCATCGAGTGGAATACGGGCAAGCTTTGTGTTAATCAATTGCTCTCTTCATTTCACTAGTCAGTTTATTCTGGTTTACTACCAGACAGTTTTGTTAACAATGCGCTAATCTGATTATCATAAGTAGTAGTAAATGTTCTTAAGTTCTTATACAATGTGGTAAAGAACTATTAACGCATGTGCTTAAATTATCTGTCGTCGTTCTTATACAAATATAGGACTCTTCAGCATTGGAGAACAGAACGTACATATAATGTCTGTTTCGAGACGCTAGTGTGAAAAGTTTAAGTGTCACAAAAAAGAGTCTTAACAGAGAGAACTATGATTCAAAGTGTGAAATAAGTTCTATTTTTAATCTTTACCGAAAAACGACTAGTTTGAACTAGTATACCACAAGTATAGGGTTGTAGGTTTCTCTTATTAGAAAGACACATGGCCGCAAATCTTGTATGGATGGGAGCTAACTTGACCGGTTCTCCCAGATCTTTAAATTCTAAATATTGATCTGGGGTAAAAATATTAAAAAGTTTCTGTCACACTAACCAGAGACATATTAACGTGCGTTTCAAAGGTGATTTTTCAACTGTGTGTATTATTTTCAAATCGCAAAGACAACTCTACAAGCCGAGAATGGCTGTCGATACGACACAGTACTGGGCGTATACCTAACATTTTTCCGGTTCTGGTATGAACTGCTTTGCTGAGAATATGGATTGGCGGCAGCTCTCTGCATTCTTTTTAAATCGCGAAAATAGCCCTACGAGCTGAGAGGCTATCAACACGACGCACTACGGGTCGTATGCTTAACACTATTCCAGTTTGGTACCTACTGCCTTACGGACTCTCTGAACGCAGTTTTCATGACGGAGTCACAGTCTTGATTGGCGACAGGTCTGTGCATACTTGTCGTGAAAGTGCAGGGTGCGCCATCTCATATGGGTCGATGTAAACTTCGAATAACTTCAACAATTGTCAACCGATTTTCATATGTCATAGCATTTTGGAAACGTCAATTCAGTACTATTTTAACCATGAATCGCTTCACACCAAAATAACGCGCGGAAATAGTTTCAATATTCAATAAAAATTAAAGCTCGATTGTGCTAACTCAACGTGCGTATCGGGCAAAATATCGTGATCGTGTTGCGCTAAAAAAAGATACAATTCGTCGTTGGGCCTCGAATTTTTTTCTATTTGGTTCTGTGGCAAGCCCTTGTGAGCAACCTAGGCCACGTCCGCAGCGTTCAAACTCATCTATTCAGTCTGTGAAGGCCAGTGTTCAAGAAGACCCAAGTTTGTCATATCGGCACCGTTCGCAGCAGTTAGGCATCAGTGGGACCACTTTGCGGAGAATTTGTAAGATGATCTTCACTTATTATCATACAGATAACTGTGCAGTTATCAAAGAATTTTGCCACAAGATGAGCCACGGTGCTTGGCATACGCACAAAATGTCGTTGTAATGATTAATGCTGAGCCGGAGTTCTGGCAGAAAATTTTGATGACCATTATTGGTCCCAGAAATACGTAAAAAGGGCTTATTTCACTTTTGGTTTCAACAAGACGGCGCGACATGCCATACTGCGGACAAAACAAAGAACCTTTTGTGTAAGAAGTTCCCGGGAACATTGGTGTCAAAAAAGGGCGATATTGACTGACCTCCGAGATCGCCGGATTTGACTCCTCCAGAGTTTTTTCTTTTGGGATACTTGAAAAGAAAGGTGTATGCTAACGGCTCGAAGACAATAGAACAGCTCAAAAGAAACATTCGTGCGGAAATCGCAGAAATTTCGACCGAAATGCTCGAAAATGTCATGGAGAATGCGCGAAAACGAGAACATTTTTGCATCGGCAATAAAGGCGGTCATTTAATTGTAATTGTTTTCAAAAATTAATCAAAATAAATTGTAAAGGTCTAAATTGAATAAAAGTTTTTGAATTTCCAAAATCGGTTGACAATTGTTGAAGTTATTCGAAATTTACATCGACCCATATGAGATTGTGCACGCTGTATCTCTACAAACTGAGAGAAGCTGTCCCTACGACACACTACGGGGAGTATACGTAACATTTTCCCGATTTTTGTGCTGCTGCCTTACTTACACTCTGAATGTGGTTTCTCTGACGGAGTCACCTCAAATGCATCTGCCGCAATTGATGGCAGCTCTTTGCATTGTTTTCAAGTGGCGGATATAGCCCTATCATCTGAGAGAGGCTGTGGACACGACGCGAAGGCAAGAAAAGTTCTTATGCCCGCTTATAAACAATTTGCCACCGAGCATGTACGGCATCTTTGCATGTTGAATTAATAGAATTAATGAGATTTAAATATAGATTTTGCATACAAATATAAGTTTCAGAAACTAAAAGGACTTAATCCCAAGACTAAACGAAAGCCCTTTGCATACGAACTGTCATTCGAAAATATCTGACAAGCTGCCTGACAGGACAATTTTTACACCTTACATCTCTACTCTTAAAGGTTTTCCATTCGGGGCTCCACCCTTGCTCATGTCAAATCTTGTTTTGGTCAGGCGAAAAACGTTTGTGATTTGATTCGTGTTTTCGAGCGCGATAACGATAATGTTTTCAAAAATTAACTCGCGTAAGAGTTAATGGGCGACTTCATGGAACAGTGATTACTGTTTCGTTTGTTTCGAAAGACATTGTCTGTGAAACTTGTTGACTAAATGATGATTCCACGACGAAGGTTAATATAAGGTTAACATGATATAACAAAACGCAGCGGTGGATTGGCAACTGGGACCGACATCTCTGCCAAGCTCATTAATTTAAACAATCTTCCCCATTGTGCCAGCACTGGGATTAAGGGGAAAATGCGTGCATAAAGAAAGCCAATTAAGTTCTTAATGAGAACTGAACGTGGATTGCGAAAGAACGTGTGTATTCAGCTGTTAGATAGTCTCGTACATATATGTACCTATATAGCACATATGTGAGATAAATGACAACACCATTCGAATCTAAAATTACTGCTTTCGTTTCTAGGCATTTCACCCTTGCCGTTACGCCAACTCGATGTACACTAATCCATTTCGTTTGTCATCTAATTCATAATTAATCGCACCACCAATCAGGTGGTGCATTCAATCACCCCAGTAATCCAATCAGGTTCCAATTGTTCAAGTGACTTTCGAGAAAAGTGTCTCCGGATACCACCTCGGGTGAGGTGTGATTGCTGTTATCGGTTTAGTTACGAAACCAGCGCAGCGGGTGAGTAAGTGTTCGAAACAGTTTTTTATTCTATTGACTTGTCCTCATCATTTATTGTTTCCAAAGAGTGCGGATTCCATTTTTAGAACCGTGAACAGACTCTTATATTTGTTGGCTCGTTTCCCACCTGTAGATTACGATAGCAGCAGACGTCACAAGAGTACGTGTTTCTCTTCAGAGTGTGGTCGTAGGAAGTTTCCATAAATTATTTGGTTTCGCATTCGTTTAATTTGTTTATTCCCTTGGGGTTAAACTCTTTATTTTTTCTTGCTCCAAGCTATCTAAAAGATTTTATTTGCGTTTGTCTTCGGTCGTACGATTTACGACGAATTGAAAGCTTTTGAATAACGAGAATGTGGTTATTGTGGATAATTGTATACCGTCGGATGTCGGCATTGGATATTCACTTTATTTGCGGTGTGTAAGCGGCGTAATTCAATTGTTACGCGAAATGGAAACAGCATGTCAAGAACATGCGACGGGATGCATATGGCAGTATGTTGCATGTGTGGAGTGGCGTAATTGTTGTACATGTAGAGCTTAGTTAAAGAACGCAATCGTTCTAAAGCTTCCAAAATTGCCACATGCGCGCAAGATATAACCGGTCTTTACCAAAGCAATAAGTAAACACCAGAATAAACTAATTGCGGAATAAACCGATGACGACATTTAAGAGTGTTTTAATCGGAATGCCTGCACAAGATACTTTTTTATTTCTATACACTAAAATGACAAAAGGTATTAGGATACAAAATTTCAAATTCACTTAGTGAACAAGATAATGAAATTATTGACAGTACTGACTCCGATAAAAAAACTCATTCACTGTATTGCAACGTATATATAGTCGTGGCGAACTAGTTAAGAACGAGTATTAATACCAATTGGCAACACCATTTTGCCCACAATGAGTGATGACAATCAATTCATAATTACCGCTACGCACTCACTGATGTTCGATTTCATGACAAGTGCGATTGCTCAAGTTATTGAGCACTCAAATTAATTCAAATTGCTTCTATGACCAAAAAGTTCATTTTTTATTGGCGGTATAATTAAGAACGATTTTTAGAAAAAGTTATTTTGTTTAAGATTCCGTGCTAAGGTAATTTTTTCGGTAATAGTGCGATATTCTAAAGTTTTGAAACGAACTATGAGGTAGAAAAAAGTTAGTTGCACTGAAGGCATGAGGGAAGCCGTTTGTCGAATTGCTGCAAAACGATGAAGAACATAAGACTATAGAAAAAGTTGTAAGAAAAAAAGACATTGGAAAACAATAGCCATGCAGAACATGTTGATAATAAGAACCGCGAAAAAAATGCATTTTTTAGCTCAAACGAGATTTAAAAGAAATTTTCGGTGAAGACACAAATGCACTCTCTGCACGCTCTAATAGGGCGATTGACTGAGAGTAGACTTTTTGGGAGAGCAGCTAGAAAGAAACCATGCCTCTCATTAAAGAACAGTAAGGCTAGGTTAGCTTTTGCCAGGGAACATAAGAATTGAACCACTTCACGATGGAAGAAAATACTCTGGAGTAGCGAGACAAAAATTAACAAAGTTGGTCCCGATAAGAAATATCTTCGCCGGTCTAAAAATTAAACATTTAATCCGAAATACGTCACGCTTAAACATGGAGAGGGAAGTATCATGCTATCGGGTTGTCTATATCATAGAAGGTGCAATGACTGCCCAAGGATTACATTAGTATCCTTGAAAGTGTAATGTTGCCTTATGCAGACGAAAAATTACCAGTCAATTGGAAATTTATACAGGACAATGACCTAAAGCATACTGCGAGGTCTACAAAAGCTTGGTTTGAAAATAATGTTGTGGAATTTAAACCCTAGAGAAAACCTCTGATTCGAATTGAAAAAAGAAATTAATTAGAACCTATAACAATAAGAAATTTGGATGAATTCTATGAAATCGCAAAATCAGCGTGGAGTAACATCACACCCAAAAAGTGTCGAGACCTGATTGGCTCAATGCTAAGGCGGTGCGTGGCTGTTAATGAAAACAAAGAGTTTCCGACAAAATATTGAATAGAAATGACCTAGTAAGATCAAAACTTTATTGTTCTTAATTAGATCGCCAGCTAATTTTACCCCGACACAATGTTTTGAACTTAAATTCATAATTCTGTTATTTATTATGATTTTTTTTTGTTTCTTCTTATCTAATACAAGGGATTGCCACTTCTTTCAAATCGCTCTCCTTTTTCCTTGTTTATCCAATGAAGATACAATTTTGCACATAGCTAGAGTCTAAGGTGGCGATTGTTATAGGCTAATAAAAGTTGTACCACGGGGCATAATCACCGAAAAACGCTCTCATTGACTTTGCATGGGACTTTTTTTTCACACTTCAAATGTGTACTACCCGAAAAAACGAAGTGTACAAGAAAAAAAAAATTATGTAAAGGTTGTTAAAGAAAAAGATGCACTTAGAAGAATGTACAATACAATGTTAAAATGTGTACCATGTTGTTACTTGGATTTAGATCAAATTTCACTTAACAAAAAAATATCACTGAGCAATATACAGATTTTAAGCCGCTGGTCACAAAAAAAATCTTTGGTTCTAACATGACAATCGATTCTCATGGTCACAGTAACTTAAAAGTTTGAAATCAACAAAAAGATCTCTTAAGCAAAGAAATATTGTTGAAAAAAAAATACCAAACTTGACACCATCAGCATTCACTCCACACACATTACCAGAATCAATGAAAATGATGAGTTTCAAAAAAATATCAATAAAACGATTTAATAGATGCTCTTATAGAACAGACTAAAACCGTACGAGGTTTGTCCAAAAAATAAATCTTTGAATTTCGTGAGGGAATTAGGTTGTACCACATGAAATGTCCGATTTTTTTGTAAAAAATTAAAAGTCAATATTTCTTTTTTATACAATTTTATTTAGTCATAATATGAACCATAACCTTCTTCCACCGTGATTCAAGGACCATTATTCCTTTTTTATAGAAGGCTTGATTTTTTGACCCTTAAAAGTTTTCAAATGCTTTTATGACCTCTGCTCGGTTTCGCAACTCATTTTTCCGACAAAATGACGCCATACTGCGGAAAAGGTGATAATCCGTTGGAGAAATATCAGGAGAGTACGGTGGATGCTGAAAAATGTCGAGTCCCAACTGTAGCAGCTTTTGCACCGTTACGTGTGAGGTATGAGTCTAGCATTGTCATGCAACATGCCGTATGCGTTATGTCGATTTCCTCACAATATTTGACTGCATTTATCGTTTTTCCTGGTTGAAGAAATGAAAAGTGGATTGGTCCTTTCGATGTCCACCAGATTATCACCATAACCTTTTCTGGGTGAAGACCAAGTTTGGGGTGTTACTTGGGTTTTCGTCTGCATCCAACCACTGCCCAGATCTTTTATGGTCGTCATACAAAATCCACTTTTCATCACATGTGATTATACGGTGCAAAAACGGTGCATTTCGATGCCTTAGACTCTGCGATGCACAGGTTTCTAAATGGCATAGTTTTTGGGCCTCGTTCAATTCATGAGGTACCCACTTGTCAAGCTTTTTCACTTAAAACTTCGTCGACTTATTGTCATGGGGGATACTCTCATGTTGTATGCAATGCCCCGCACCGTTTTTGTTGGGTCTGCATCCACCGTTTTCCACGCGGTGCGTTTTCGAGGCGTAGATCTCCCGAACGGAACTTACCAAAGAATGGTGCGTTCGTTCACCGCTATATTCTCAAATGTGTCATTTGTGTTTTTGGCTGCCAGAGAAGCATTATTTCCCAGTTTGAACTCATTAAGTAAAAGAGTCGACAGTATAATATAAAAATAATGGTTTGTGTCGAATATGTTCGTTCGTCTCCGGAGGCGGTTGTCCTAGGTAGGATTTGAGAGATGCGACTGAATTTGCGTTGTTGTAGTTCACAGTAACACAGAGTATGAATTTTGAAGTAATCTTATGCTTCGAGTGTTATGCCTTCGTCAGCACTTTTTGATCATATCTCTTATTCACAACTGATGTTATTGCACCGTTTTTCCGTATAGGAATTGTTCTTAACTATGGACGGACTTGAACTGCAGACCTTCGGCTCAACAGTCGGCGATGATTAACATTGCACCACAACCACCCAACGACTTGCAACGGACCCTAAAAGTCGCACACATTAAACAAACATATCACTTATAAAAAAAAATCTCTGTGTTGTACAGATGTTCACTCGACAGCTTCTAATTTAGGACTAAGTGAAAAATCGGACATTACATGTGGTACAACTTACAATGTCCATTTTTTGGGACAATATGTTGGACACAAAACATGTGTCAGCTCATCACTGATCATTCATCGCTATTTGTACATAATTTTTTGTATTCATTGGACTTGGCTTCCTACGAATCTTTTCTCCTCTTAAAACTGAAAAAAAACATGAAAGGAAAGGGATTGACCATGATGGAGGAGAAAAAGACCGAATTATGAATGCACAAGCTCTTAGTTAAGGCTTAAAAAAAAAATTGAATGTCTTCATGATCAATGAAGTATCTTCTTCAAATTCACAGCTTGAACGAGAAAGGTTGACTTTTAAACCAATTGCCATACTTCTAGTACATTGCCAAAATGAATTTTAACAATAGCTCATTCTAGGTACCGTCTATTGGCCAGACTGAAAATGTACGTCCTTTACTGACGTTCTGTTAATACTTCGGATGATTAAAGAGCTGTGCATTGCGTTATAAATGAATGCCAAAAGAGCAAACATAAGTTCTTTTTTTAATTTTAATTGATGAAACAATGAGTATTTATGGCGAGCAGAGTCATGTGCGGTCACAAAATCGTAAATCATGACCTACATGTTGGCCAATCAAAACTTGTGAAAATCAAATTCGTAACGAGTAATGAAATGAATTCATTCACATCATTCAATCCACCTAGCCAGAAAATGAATGCTGTTATTTTTTTTTATGACTTTTTTATCACCCATTTCATCGGTCGATGCTTGTGACTAATCGCTTGACCGAAAATAGCATTTTAGCCTTCAACCATTTACCATATTTGCGTGATTTTGTATAGTATGACCTTAAACAGTCCTCCGACATGCTTCTTTACCATACAAATTGCTGTATAGTCCACAGTCTCCGTGAAAAAAAAAAACCAGAAACATTTTTTCTGTTGTCGTCCAGCCGACGACCAACGACTGACTTCTTCTCCTTCGCTCTTCATTAACCCAATTGGAAGCAAGGGTTGCCTCCTTATGTTGTTGTGCTTGTCACTAGGGAGCTAATATAGACAAAATCCACAAATCCGCAAATCTTATAAGCTAGCATAGGTGATGTTCTGGCAAAGTCATTGCTATTTTACTATTTTGCCCTCATTTACCCTCAGATCCACTTTAGTCACTTTATCATTTGCCTATGCTAACAATTGTACAGACTTGAAATAGATATTACCTCTCGTACTGCCTAGTGAGTCACCCTACATAGGCCGGTGAGTTTGGTAGAGATGTCAAAGCTTAAATCTCTATATATAAACACTATTATACGCGGCCTTGTCTCTGTGTGTTCTCTAATTTAAATAAAATACATTAGTTGCGCCAATAGTTTCATTAAACTTTTGCTTTAATATCACTATTTTAACCTCGGCAACGTCAGGTGGAATCTCTCAGATTCGTCCAATGACTGAGACTCCACTAAAAGTGAGTGACATCCAACATAAACGTTATTCCTGCAATAGCACCTCTCCATCTCTTCGATCCTGAACTTGTTGCAATCTTTAATTTTCCTTATGAAGTGCATGCTCTGACCATCTTTTCTGTTCATAAAGGTCACGAGCAAATTTCATCCGCCAATACAGAGCAACCATGTATGCGTTTGGTCTCGCCTTTTCGCTTTCTTAGTTATAGTGACTTGGAATCAATCGCATTGGAGTCAGCCGGCCTGATTCCACTTTGATAGCTTCTCTATTACTGGTTAATGGTTTGAGCAGATTGTATTGGTTCTGGAGAGTGCTGAAACCGGATGAGCAGGTCCTGGCGATTTTCTGCGATTGCAACTCTGAGTCTGACTTATGATGATCCTGCTCGACAACAACAGGGTAATGATCTAATTCGAAGTTGGTTTCTCGCAAAGTTCAAACGTCCAAAATGCTGTGGGAGTTTCTGTCGTCGATCCCAATTTTAAGATGCGGGAATCGTGTGCAGGTTACTAAAAGATTACGCCCCGTCATAAAACCCACGAACTTCAATAAATTTTCTGACGTGGTGTTGAACTCCTCACCTATTCTCGCATTAAAATCTTCTAGAACGAGTTATCAAGCTTTTTCTTACAGGGTCATCCAATTTGTGATAGCAGAAGTAAATTTAAACAGAACAGATTTATGATTTACGAGTTTGATCAATCAGCCATAACTGGACGAACCCGTTTTCAAAGCGCCATGAGTTTACAGATTTTTTACATAAGCACGATCTCTGAATCAAAGGATTCAGTCAGTTAGAGATTGGGTGTTAAAGTGTCTTTGTGACGAGCTAATTTCGGCGTTTGAGTATCACCAGAAAAGTAACTCAATAGATGAATAGATGAAAGCGGAACTCTTGCCCCGAATAAAAATTAATTGAATCAAATTTTATTCCATTTTTATTTTATTGTGCAATTAGTAATCGAAATAATTAGGGAAATTGTCCGGATGATGACTCGTCTGGCTAATAATATTGTTAAGTACAAAGGACAAATAATATTGTCGTCTTTCTAATTTTCGATATCGATCAATGAGCTTAGACTAAAGTTCAATTAAAATACAACTGGTGGAAGATAAATAAAAATCGCAGAACCTTTATATATTTTTATGAAAAGAAATCTAGATACTGTGGCTTGTAAAAAAATTACTAATAAAATGATTCTACGTGGTATTTGGAAAGACTTGAATAGCCGCAAATAACGATTTGTAACCGATTATTATATCATATAATGAGATACACAGAAGCATGACAAACATTACCCAGTTTACCACCCTTGTTGGAGGTAATACTTTAATATCAAAACACTGTGACCTCCCCTTGGGCATTAAGGCTTATTAGGAGGGTCGTAGGGCAATTATGTTGAGTGCTGTGTACACGAAAAAACCACTTGAATCAGTCGCCACTCAATATGTATGTATGTAAAGGTACATAAGTATATAGAGATAACGAGAAGCTATATGTAGGGTCACGTGTCCCCGACATTTTATCTTATCCAACGTGTAATGAGTTTTCACACTTTGTTTGGGAGGCTTTTGCTCTCCACTGGAGCACTTAGACACGACAATTGTCCCATTTTATCACCAAACACCAGACAAGTATACTATGAAAGATATTGCTAGTAAGTCTTTGAGGGAAAACTATGAACTATAAATACAATTTCAATGACTTGATAAGTAGGGAGCTTGAACCCTGTGGCATTCAATTCCAAGAACAGAATGATCTCAGCTACTCCCTTACTTAACGTCTTTAACAGTAAGTGTGTGGCTCAATTCAGGAAACATAATATGATAATAATATAAAATATATAAATGCTTGCTCTCCTCAGTCAGCACAGGTCAGTAAAGTATTTTAGAAAACTTATTCAACTTTCGGTCGTTAAGTTTATCAAATTTTGGAGTCGTCTTATTTACCTCTGAACCTTTAAATCAGAAATGAATTAAATATTTTTGAATATCCATCAACAGTTGACCGTTTTGTTTCATATTTCTATTTTAAAAATAAGGTACAGTAGCCATTCCCGTAAAAAATTAATTGTTGGAATATCGCATATACATATGCTACATTACCAGATAAATGTCAAGGTTCACACGCATTCTCCCACACATCGCATGCTCCCCACACACATGGAAAACTCATAAGCATGCAATATGTTCCCATGTGAACGTAATTCCGTCAATATTTTCGCAACAAGAATGACGATAAACACACATCAAACAACACAGTACTCTTGAACACATGGCCACATCAAGCATCTTGTGACATCCTTATAAATATTTGCTTTATCTTTTGGAAAACAGGATCATACGGTCAAGTCAATCAAGAGACTTCTTCATGATAGGAATTCAGGCCTCGTATACATATATATTTTGTTTTTGTAGGACTGCAATAATGTGTTGCCGTTCTTATGTCTTTCAAATTAAATCCGCATTGTTGTTCTTGTATGTCAGATCGTGTCATGTCTTCCAAATATTTATCAAAAATAAATCGTCATACCGTTGTTGTGCAAAACAATAACAGTGGAGTAGAATAAAATAAAATTTCATGGAAATATTTTTCTACAATTTAATAGCAGAATAAAAAACGAAACTTGAAAATCATTCACTGATTTTGGTGGCGCAAAATAATTACGTTTCTAAGAAAATCTCATTTCTGATAAGACTGCCAATCGCAATGCCATCTCTGATTCATCTATTGAACTTGGTAGTTCATCTTCATCAGCATTTCCATTATTCTGTCAATAGTTATGACAATCGTCCAATGTGTCAGTCTGTCGAAAGACCGCTATGGAGCAAACTGCTCAAGGAATATTTGAATTGATAAAAAACGTTTGCGGTGACTAGTCTCCATCCCATGCACAAGTATTTCACTGGTTCGCTAGATTTCGCGATGAAGACGACGAACGCTCAGCGAAGCCGAGAAGATACCATTGTGAAAGTCAGAGAAATTCTGCGTTCTGATCGATATGTCCGCGAGTCTTATTGGGGAGGTGGATAACATTCAAAAGAGTAAAAGATATTTACGCGATTTTTTCCACATTCTCTCACGGAGGATAAAAAACATGAAATCTGCCAATAAAGACCCAGAAAGAATGAAACGTGATGTTTCCACTGATTAAAATAGAGAACGAGAAATGGCAGTCGCCTGATTATTCGAAAGAAAAGTGAGGATGCAGTAGAGTTGAATCAACACGATGTCACCGTTTTCTTCGATTCCAAGCGCATTATCCGCAGGAAGTTGGCGGTTGGTTTTTGTTGCGTGACAAGCCCCTAATTGTACCAAAAAAATCCATACTCGCAGATCACTGTATCACTGGTTGTTTTCTAATCTCAAATTAGGGTTGAAGGAGAATATCTATAGTTCGATTTCTACCATCTAGAAGGGTTCGACCGATAACCTCAAGGCTATTCCGGCCCTCGAGTATCAGACATTGACTTGAGTGAGGATGAGTGGGCTTATTTTGGTATTTATCCAAGAGCATGATGAAAGAATTGCACTGCAAAGCGTGTTCTTCTTTACTTTGGAGCAGCCTCGGGAAAACCGTGCAATTGTGCACTTGAAAATGGAACTATTCTATACGAAGGGTGATTCAAAAGTAATAATCGGATATTTCCTGTCGGCATAAAAATCCGAAAAAAAGAGTCGGAGACAAAACAGAGCCTTGGGGGGCACCATCATTTATTTGGATCCAAAACCACTTGAGTTGAACGGTTCGAAAGGTAATTTCCAATCCATAGAAGCAGAGATTTATCGATGCCATAAGCACTACAAAAGAGCCTGATGCCAAACTCTGTCAAATGCTTTTGAAATATCAAGCGCAACGATCTTGCTTTCGCCTAAATTGTGCAAAGATTGGTTCCACTTTTCGGTGAGATATGCCATCAAATCACCAGTGGACCTGTTGCTGTGAAAACCGCATTGCCGGTCATTAATAAGCTTCCGCGATTCAAGATATTTCATAAGCTGGCGATTTATCAGTGTTTTCAAGACCTTGGAAAAAAGGAAAGTTAGTGCTATGGGTCGGTAGGAGGAGGGGGAAGTAGATTCGCCCTTTTTAGGGAATCTTCGGGCTGGACAAATGCTGTTTTCCATCTACTCGGAAAAAGACCTGAAGACTAGGACAGATGGAAAAGCTTATGCAGTGATTTTGCCAGCGCAGAACACCTCTTCAAAAGTATTAGGGTATACCATCCGGGCCAGCGGATTTAAGTAGGTTGAGATCTTTAAGTACTCTTGCAACTGTACCAGTGCGAAATTGGATTTGTCCCATGGTGAAATCATGTGCAGGCGGAGACAAAGTGGAATCTGGCAGCGTTGAGCTAGACGCGAAATGCGCAGCAAGCAGATTGGCCTTGTCTAAAAAGTTGACAGCTGGAATGTCATTGTAAATGAGCGTGGGAATTGAGGACGAGGCTGAAATCCTTACGTTTTTAACGAACGACCCAACGGTTTTCGCTACCCTTGGGAGATTGTAGCACTTTTTGCCTCAACTTTTGTTCGTAGAAGAATTTTACACGTCTAATTAATGCATTGCAGTCACTTCTGGCCCGTTTAAATTTTTTTCCAATTTTCCTCAGTAGTGTTGGCTTCGTAAATCAGAAAACTCAACTCTCTCAACCTGACGGTCTCTTACAACTCGAGTCACACATTTGCCTTGGGTTTGAAACTCTTCACTCTGTGAGGATCTCATACCCAGCAAAAATGTTCGTGATCATTTCAGCAGCATAATGAGATCCCTACAGAAAAATGATAGGGGAATAACCCTTAAGAGGAAAAATAGCTGTAGGAGGGCGTATTAAGAGTAATTTTCATGATTTTTTTTAACATACAGCGTGCGCCATCCCATATGGGTCGATGTAAACTTCGAATAACTTCAACAATTCTCAACCGATTTTGGAAATTCAAAAACTTTTATTCAATCTAGACCTTTACAATTTATTTTGAATAACTTTTGAAAACATTATCAATTAAGTGACCGCCTTTATTGTCGATGCAAAAATGAGCTCGTTTTCGCGCATTCTTCATGACATTTTCGAGCATTTCGGTCGACATTTCTGCGATTTCCGCACGAATGTTTCTTTTGAGCTGTTCTATTGTCTTCGGGCCGTTAGCGTACACCTTGCTTTTTAAGTATCCCCAAAGAAAAAAGTCTGGAGGAGTCAAATCCGGCGATCTCGGAGGCCAGTCAATATCGACACCAATCTTCCAGGGAACTTCTTACGCAAAAGGTTCATGGTTTTGTCCGCAGTATGGCATGTCGCGCCGTCTTGTTGAAACCTAAAGTGAAATAAGCCTTTTTTACGCATTTCTGGGACCACATAATGGGCCAACATCCACCGATATCGATCACCATCCACTGTATCGCCAACTTTGAAGAAATACGGTCCAATGATGGTTTTAGCGCATACACCGACCCAAACAGTAACTTTTTGATCATATAGCGGCTCTTCGTGAATAATGTGAGGATTTTCGGTGCCCCAGAAGCGACAATTTTGTTTATTAACTGTGCCTCATCGGGCATCAAAATTTGCTGCCAGAACTCCGGTTCAGCATTAATCATTGCAACGACATTTTGTTCGCATGCAGAACGGCAGAATTGAAAAAAATTCGAGGCCCAACGACGAATTGTATCTTTTTTGGGCGCAACACGATCACGATATTTTGCACAATACGCACGTTGAGTTAGCACAATCGAGCATTCATTTTTAATGAACATTGAACTATTTCCGCGCGTTCTTTTGGTGTGAAGCGACACTTTTTTGCTTTAAGTGCAGCTGGAGCACATTGAATATTTGAAGTCTATGGCGACAATGCTTCAAGCTCCAACTGATAAATTATGTCTCGACGTTTTAAGAATGTTGATTTCAGCGTCGAAGATAAGCCTCTCTCTGGATAACAAAAAAAAAAAAAAAGAAGACAAAAACTTGTAGGCAATACCGGAATGGTACTTGCGAATTCATTGATAGTAACTCAGCAAGTAGTCCCTATACGATTAATATCCAAAGGAACGAATCACAAGCAAGGCAATTGGGTTCCTTAGAGCATCTGATTCAAAGGCAAAAGAAAGGTTTTTTTTTTCATCGGATTGTGACGGGGGATGTGAAATGAATATTCTACGATAATTCTACGAGAAAGAGTGCTATGCTAAGCGTGATGAATCGTTGCCATCGACCTCAACATTAGCACCAAACTAAAATTTGAGTTCGAAGATCATGCTGGGTATTTGGTGGGACCAAAAGGGGGTTGTGTTCTATGACCTGCTACAACATGCGAATTCATTACGGTCGTTAAAATTTAATCTTTGCAAAAGTGAACTGTCTGGGTTCTTAATTGTTCACACAATAGAGAGTCTACTGTAGCCTCGGCTCTGGCCTACCACAGCTTGTAGAGCCAGAAACATCAGTGAGATTTTCTATTATAGCATATTATCGCATATTCACTCTCTCTGCGAATTACTTCCTTAAATTTCCCCGTTTCCGTTGTTGCTTTTTTCTTTTATGCAACCATTCATCAGCAGTGAGTCTGTTGTTTCCGATTGTACACTTCAAACTGCACTCGCGCGAAAACCGGTTTATTATTGAATAACAACGAAATGGTGAAATAATACGGGAATGAATTGGGAGGCGGGCTCGAGTGATTTAGTTTCCTCTTCAGATGGTCGGGACATCTTATTGAATAATGATGAAAGCAACTTCACCAAATGGCCAATTTATCACTTTAGTTAATTTGGCGCACCATCGTATTAATTCGACACAAACAATGGTAGTGTCTAATGAAAATCACATTAAGGAGGGGTGAGCATCAAATGACTGTGTCGTTTAAGCCTAATCACCGTTTAGGTTAATGGATTAACACAATATCTCCTCTAGTAGATTGAAAAATTTTCCATGAAAGATTTTCAAATCATTAAATAATCCTTATGACCCAAGCGATATCTATAAATATAGGCAGATACCAAATATCATTCAATTGAGGGCAAATTGCAATTTTCGGCTTAATGGGAAATAAGTGTAATTGAAGTTCTTTGATACCAATGAGCGGTAAGTACATTAGATATAGCGCACTGCCCGCATTGCCTTAATAGAAAGTTGTTATTTCCATTTGAAGATAACACAAAAATCATACGACCACGGTGTAGAAGTAAACAAAATAACCGGCCGGTAAGCAAGTAACAGTTGTCACGGTTTTAGAGAGGTAAGAGTTTGCTTAGTAGATTACCTTGAATTCGACTGTGGACTGAGTGAGCTTAATAGTCTCAGGTAATCTATATGAACTCTAATCCAAGCATGAACTAAATATCCAGTGTTAGATGGATGTACGCATGAGTGGATACCATATACATTCACTCGTATATACTAACACTAAGACATGAATTGCGAATTAAAACTCGCAAATTAAATGATACATTAGGCATTTGATTAATTAGATTCATTAAATGTTTTCGCTTTGTTGCCTTTCTTAATCGCATTTACTTGCCGTCAAGACATGAAACGACTGATAAATAAGTCAGAGATAACGACGAGGCTTGAGAATTTTTTTATGAACAAACACTTAATGATAAATGAGAACGATGAACGTATTTTTCCCTGACAAAGTGATGTCTCGAAAACCATGTGATTTGTTGTTCAAGTTGTACACGTGTATTTCCAAGGAAACTGGGACATTGTTTGGTCCTTTAATGATGTAGCTTCTTTATTATTATATATATTAGAATAAAAAATGTTTGCCAACCAATATGAGGAAAAATTGCCTCAGCTCCGTCTAGACCGAATTCAATTAACGCTAATATGCGAGGTTTCGGTCCATTTAATATTTAAATCCATTAATTTTGCATGCGATTGAAGGCTTTTTTTATGCGTCGTTTATTTCGATAGCTTGTCGGGATTTTGAAGCAAATTCCATTCTGCCTGTCTGGGATAGTCGTTCTTAAAAGCTGGCGGTTGCTTCTTTTATACTTACATGACGATTTAAAATTTAAAGGATTTAAAATCTATGAGACTGGTTTTCAATGTCAAAATATTTTCTTAAGGTTCTGGTCTTAACAAGAGATAAATATGCAGTTATAGTACACGAATTTTACGAGGAACTTGTACACATATGTACATATATGTGACTTTCTCATTTCATTTGTGCATGATGTAACAGACATCCCATTTGTAGACAAGTCAAGTTTGCGGTTATATTAATTATTATGCGATTGGCGATATGCATTTCAAGCCTATATAAACTACATGGCGTACATCGTAAGTGGATCGCGATCACGTTGTAAGCTCAGCTGGAGAATGATCGTCAAAATCATGGCTGATCGTGTAAGTTTTAAATGTACAAAAGCGTAGAATATGAGCAAAATTGTTGCTTTATTTCAATCACATAAAAATTATTATATTATTCAAAGCATTGCCCATCGGAATCTATGACTGTTTGCAATCTCTCTGGTAATTTAGGGATAAAAAAAAACTGTTCATCTTTTCAGACCAAGAAAGAATGAAGCCAATTTTCAATTGATTCGAACCGCACTTCTGAAAAAAAACATTCTGCATTGACCGAACAAGTAAAAGTTACAAGGGGACAGGCCCGGTGAATACGGCGGATGCAATAAGACTTTCCACTCACAGTTTTATAGACAGTTTTTAACCGGTATAGCAATATGAAAACTACGCACTCGTTCCTAGACGAATATTTTGGTCATTTTAACATTACCTTCGCGCCATAAATATTCGGTTTCGGATATGCCGAATTGGCCGCGCTGCAGATGTAATGGAACCATTTTTCGTCTCCAGTTACCACTCGATGCAGAAATGATTCCAAAACTTTCAGGCGATTAAAAATTGTTCCTTGTGTCACTCCCAGCGATCCTTCAAGTCTTCTTTCATTTGATATGAGTTTTCAGTGAGTAATGCCTCTACATTTTAGTATTTGAACTTTGTCCCACTTCAATTCTTGTCATAGTTAGTCAAAGGAACCTCAAGTCCTCATGTCCCATACACCAGTGCAAAAATATCCCAACCTCAAAAAAATATTTTTCCAACTTCAATTCTTGTCATACTCAGAGGCACCTCAGAACTTTTGCATTAGTATTCCAAGCTATTAATGGGACATGTGACAAAATGTACCTCAAAAGAGGTGGGACAATGTACCACTTCACTCCCCCAAATGAACACCTCATACAAACTCAATAAAAATGCGTGTCCTACCCAACACTAGTTAAGATTACTACTTGTATATATAACCTTGACATCAGAACTCGCATGTAATGTCTGTTTCAGTTAGTTCATAAGTAAATGTTTGTTTACAAATTTTAAAGTAGCTTTAAGGTACGTGTTATTAATCATACATATGTATTAGGAGCGCAACTAAGTTCTCGCTGATTTTTTGATAAAAATGCAACTTTATTGTGAAAAAAACCGTTAGAAGTGAATCATTCAAAGTATTGCCCATCGCTAGCGATAACTTTTTCCCATCTTTCTGGCAGAGTTCGCATACCGTCCCGGTAGAAGTATTCGTCTTTTGAGGCTATCCACGAATCAAGCCATTTTGAGATGTCTTCATTGAATGGAACTGCTGATCAGCCAGACCATGTGCCATCGAACGGAACAAGTGATAATCTGGGGAATATGGCGAGTGGGGCAGGACTTCCCATTTGAGCGTTTCTAAGTAGGTTTTAACGGGTTTGCCAACGTGAGGCCGAGCGTTGTCATGCTGTAGAATCACTTGTTCGTGAATCTGCCTTGTGGACACTTTTCGCGAAGTGCTCGGCTCAATCGTATCAATTGAGTTCAATATCGTTTCCCAGTGATGGTTTCGTTTGGTTTCAACAGCTCATAATAAGTAACACCGCCCTGATCCCAACAAATACACAGCATAACCTTCGCAGCGTAAATATTGGGCCGAGCCGATGACGTAGAGGCATGACCGGACTGTCGCCATGATTTTTTTCTCTTTGGGTTGCTGTAATGAACCCATTTTTCATCGCCCGTAACGATGCGATGAAGAAAACCCTTCCTTTTTTGCCGCTGGAGCAGTTGTTCACAGGCGAAAAAACGACGCTCAACATCTCTTGGCTTCAAATCATAAGGAACCCAAGTTCCCTGCTTTAGAGCGATGAATCAAAGAATTACCGATTTCGGGTTCAGATGGTAAACGATATGTTTGGGATCCATTAATCAACAGAATAATTTAAGTAATTTAAGTACACACTCATAACCGTTAAAGACGGCAGAGGAAATATAATGGTTTGGGGAACTTTTTAATGGCATGGGCCCGATAGTGCCAATAATATCAAAACTTTGTGTGTAAAAGAAGATTTTAGTGAATTATATCATGACATATGCGATTATTTATCTCTCGTGTTACGCTTTATGAATGAAAACGATCCGAAACACGCTTCAAAAATGTCTAAAAAAAAATTGCGATGGCCAGTAGAAAGCTCTGTGGAGTAACATCGGTCGAAGCATTAAAAGGAAAAAGTTGGATGAATTGTGGTACAACACTCCGAGTCCCTGGTCGCCTGTTATTTCGGAACACTGCAGACGTTTGGTAGAGTATTTGCCACATAAATGCTCTGAAGTCATCAATAATAAAGGTTTTCCAATGAAACATTGACAAGGGTAAAGTTCCGAATTGTATGCTTGTCATGATTTAGGAAAGAAATGTGCTAAATGTCCTTTATACACAACAATGTTTTATTGTTCCTACTTTATAAATTTTACCTCCTAAATGTAAAGATTTCTGATTCATAAAATTGGAACACTGCGCTGTAATTTTTCTTTTGAACAATGATTGTGCTAATTATGTGGCCACCACTGTATACGTATGATTCAATTAAAACTGACTTCAAATGTGATTTTAATACATTTTCTGATTTAAAAATCTAATTGTCCCCAATATTTTTAAATCGCTGTACTCTTGGGAATATTTTAACTTCGCCTAGGCAATCCAGCTGTTCATTGTATTTCTAATTATTATTCTAAACAATGTGCTTAACGACACAAATAAGAACACAAACGTCAACTTAATGACTTAATGTCCAGATATTAAAATATGTATTTAGACATACAGTATTGTGCAAAACATAAGCAACCCTTTCAAATTAACAATGTTGGTCAATTCTTGCCATGTTTATAGTCATATAAAAATTTTAACGGAACTTTTTCGGTACGATCCAGTTCAAAACAAAATGTCCGTGTAAGGTCATTTTATTGGCTTAATACAAGCCTTAACAAAGAAAATAACTTCCATTATTCGTTCGATGGAATTTAATCGGAAAAGGATTTCGAAGTAAGTGGGTCTTGTATAAAAAGCATTTTTGAGACCTTGTGGCGTTCTTCTAGGGGTTGTAGGTTAATACTTATAAGGTGGTACATTGTAGGTATCAGCCCAACGAAGACCACGAAGGGCTAAACAAATAAACTCACGTTGGACAACCTTAATGTGCGCAGTGTGGATACCGTAAGAGGGGACCCAGAATTGACCAGCATATGTATTTAAGAAGGGGCCTAACGAAGGCAATGTATTGCCTTGTTTCGTAAAACTGGAGCGGAATTGGAACGTTTGGTAATGTTGCAGATATGTAGGCGAAAGTTAAGTTTTCGGTCGCGGTCAGATGGAGGGAAGCGTTTAGAGGAGTAAGTAATACAATAGCTCGACATTTGCTAACATGGAGCCTGAAATGTGTTTTTAACATAAAACTGGGAACCTGCTTGGTTACCTATTGGAGGAAACAGGCATCAGCAGGGGAAGATATGTTTCAAGATTTTCATGTCAGCGTCAACGGAAGGACGAGAGCTCTTGTTGACACAGATAATATCACTAATGGTTAGGATAAATGTTAGTGAGTCGACGGGGCTCCCTTAGGAGAGCCCGGAGGTGGCATTAATTGGGCCAAAAATACAGAGTGCGCCATCTCATATGGGTCGATGTAAACTTCGAATAACTTTAGCAATTGGCAACCGATTTTCATATGTCATAGCATTTTGGAAACGTCAATTCAATACAATTAATGAATTCAATACAATGAATCTCTTCACACCAAAAGAAGGCACGGAAATAGTTCGGAAATGTTCATTAAAAATTAACCCTCGATTGTGCTAACTCAACCTGCGTATCGTGCAAAATATCGTGATCGTATTACGCCCAAAAAAGATACAATTCGTCGTTGGGCCTCGAATTTTTTTCAATTTGGTTCTGTGGCAAACCCTCGTGAGCAACCTAGGTCACGTCCGCGGCGTTCAAACTCATCTATTCAGTCTGTGAAGGCCGGTTTTTAAGAAGACCCAAGATTGTCATATCGGCGTCGATCGCAGCAGTTAGGCATCAGTGGGACCACTTTGCGGAGAATTTTAAAGGATGATCTTCACTTATTTCCATACAAAGTGCAGATAACTCAAAGAATTTTGCCACAAGATGAGCCACGGCGTTTGGCGTTACGCACAAACGTTGCAAATTTTGATGACCGATGAGGCACAATTTACGCTCTCTGGCTCAGTTAAGAAACAAAATTGTCGCTTCTTCTGCACCGAAAATCCTCACATTATTAACGAAGAGTCGCTATATGATCAAAAAGTTACTGTTTGGGCCGATGTATGTATGTATGCGCTAAAACCATCATTGGACCGTACTTCTTCAAAGTTGGCGATACAGTGGATGGCGATCGATATCGGTGGATGTTGGCCCATTATGTGGTCCCAGAAATGCGTAAAAAAGGCTTTTGACTCCTGTCAAATGTCCTGTTTCTTTGGGGATACTTGAAAAGCAAGGTGTATGCTAACGGCCCGAAGACAGTAGAACAGCTCAAAAGAAACATTCGTGCGGAAATAAATTTCGACCGAAATGCTCGAAAATGTCCATTTTTGCATCGGCAATAAGGGCGGTCATTTAATTGATATTGTTTTAAAAAATTAATCAAAATAAATTGCAAAGGTCTAAATTGAATAAAAGTTTGTGAATTACCAAAATCGGTTGAGAATTGTTGAAGTTATTCGAAATTTACATCGACCCATATGAGGATTTGGTCCCTAGGATAAAACCGAGAGGAAAACCAAGAAGTATAATTTGATGCAAGGTCTTGTCGAAGCCCTTGGGCAAGAACGTCTACACACAGGGATAGTAAGACAAACTCAATTAGGTTTGTTTTTTGTCGATCGACCTTTTAGGACCCAATGATTCATATAGTGTTTAGAAATGCAAGAGAGTTTAACAAGGGAGGGATAGGTGGACACCTCATTCTTGCGTCCTTTTTGTAGATTAGGATGTTGTAAACATTTTTCCAAAGCTGAGGAAAGATTCTTTGTGAAATAGAACTTTTAAATAAGCCCAAGGAAAAGTTACTACTAAAGTTTGTCCTTAGTGCACGCTCCAATGCTTAGAAAACAGTACCATCGAACCTTAAGCTTTAATTGATAGAAAAATTCGCAACAAACAAAATGTTCGCCACATACAATAAAACGAATTGAAAAGTGGCAGAAAACGGAAAAGGCGGCACTCCAGGTGCAAACTAAACTTTTTAATTTTTTCAAAATTTTGATTTAACAGGTTACTTCTCGCGAAGTAATATTTAAGTTGGTCCGATGTAGGAACGGTCAACGGCTAAATTTCAAGTATTGCATGTCATATCTAGGCATGGAGATGGGAGTATTATGATTGGTCAGTTTATTGAAATAAAAGGAGTTATCTCAAGGATATCCTAGAACATCATGTATGCTGCCATACGCGACCATAAACGACCGAAACACACATCGAAGGAGTTAAATTAATAGCTACATAATTAAAACAAGATTCAGATTCTTCATTGTCCACCAAAATTCCCAGATTTGAATTCTACAGGGAATATTTTAAGTTACATAAACGGCAAGTCGGTGGTCAACATTTTCAAAATCAGACACAACTTACTATGTATGCATATCCTGAAGTTTCCTTCAGGGAACAGGGAAAGAATAGATTCAAAAACAATTTTAAATCTCATCTTTCCATATGTGCTGATGATCTCGAAAATAAGGGAAAATACAAAGCAAATACTGTAAATAAAAGTTTCCGAGAATCCTTTATTTCTTTTATGAACAGTCGAATAAAAAAAGTTATTTTCAGTATAAATATGAAATAGTTGCTTTAATTTTGCATCACACTGTATGAATGTATGTATGTACATGAAACCCACACAAAATGCCCGCTAAACTGTATATACTTACATAAAATTATTAATGAAAACTCTCATCTACCTCTTGCGTAACATCTCGACTAAATGGAGGTCGACTCAGTTGCTGACCATAAACAGATCCCCATTCGTCACAATCAAAACGCTTAAAATCAAATTTCCACTTTAATGTCGCAAATTTGCATTTACACATTAAAGGGTGCTCAACCCTAGCAATACATCCCATCATTACACAATTCATTCACAAATTTCCTACAAAAGAAGAGAAAAATATTGAATTCAGAATACACACTGATGACTTCCAAGGTCGCGAGCATTCAACCTAATCCATTCTGATAGTATTATACATATCTACTGAGTGTACACACATCAATATACAGGCAACGGGGGACTCACTGTGGATTGGAAAAAAAGGAAAAAGGAAGAAATATAAACGTAATGAAACCGACTTCAAGGGAAGCGACAAGGAATCTTCCCAAAAATGCAAAGCCACATGGGGCTAGGACCGCTCGTACCTTTAAGTACAGTTAAATCCCGTAAACCGCCAGAACACAAAAGTATAAATGAGCTGTTGTGAGATGAACACTTTTTTTTAGCTACAAAACATGAGAGTATTGTTTGGGAGAATTTCCGGGCAACTCTCTGGGTGTCAATGGTCGCATTCGTACATGTTAGGAAAGGGTTTGGCATTGGAAGTGTACAGTGAGTCGGAGATTGTGCTTGGAGAAACGTTGTTTTTTTTTGTTTTAAAGAAACCGGGGTTTAATTTGTCCTAAGATAGGTATAAGGTCTAGTTAAAAGAACTCCATTATTTTTGCATGAAAGTGAAGCGAAGTGAAGATAATTCCATCAAGCCTCTCTCATAGAAGTCCTCGTCTTTATTGGTAAAAAAACTTAGACAAACTTATTTCACAATCCCCTCTTGAGATGAATTTTTGACCAGCAAAATGGTTAATCATGAACAGGAACAGGTGGTAATCACTTAGTGCCAAGGCCGGGCGAAAAGGTAGATACGTACCTCAAAACCAAGCTGGTTGCTTCTGGACGATTGTTTTATTTAATTGTTAGTAATACAGGCCCGAATTAAGAGTTTTGTCTTAGGTAAGCAGCAGTTGATCTCCTGCCAATCCCACTAAACGCATAGTAAAACCTTCCTGGCTGTTAATCCCGACTAGGCCACCATTTTGGCCGGCTCACCGCGGTTCGATCACGACCGTTTTCACTTGAAGTTATCGTAAATGATCCACTTTTCATCACCAGACACCATCCCTTCACAAATAGGTCGGGTTTGTTGCGATTCGCAAATAAGATTTCTTTGATATCGAAATAATCGGAAGAAACAAAAAGCCTCCAAAGAAGGAAAACAGATGTACTGCCTCAGTGTCATCATATACAAAATAACGTCTATGGTAGAAAACACTCTTTGACGTAATAAGTCTGTAAGTATACCTGGGACAACGTAACTGGGCTAAACCTTGTATAACTACAAGTAATGTAGAAATTATTTGAGGATTACAAATAATGCGATTTACCCAGGCTTGTCTAGATTTAGGAGCCAGAATTCATGTTGCTGCATTCGATATGTTTTCCAAAGTGCTCCCGTCCATTGCAATAAAGTAAGGTTTCCCCGCCTAAGGTCCCGCCAATATTGCTTGCGGCATGCCCTAGATATGTGTCATAAGGTTATATTAAAGCTACAATCGCCCGATATAGGACTCTTAGGCAGTTCTAAGTAAATCTGCTCTAAACAGATTTTGAATGCTTCTTAAAGAATCTGACGACACAGAGCTGTCTTACCTTTGACTATTATCTTGATACTGTTTATGTCGTCAATTCCGAGTCAAGTCACATCAATAACACATGTTTGGCACCAAATGTCAATTTAGTTCAGAATGTTAAATTGGTATAAAAACATACGAGGGTGGTCCGATAAGTACTTAGCCTCACCGCCAGATGGCGCCAGTATCGCAAGAGCAACTTACTATCCTGTAGTACATTCTAGTCGAAACTTCAGCCGGATCGGACTCGTAGTTTTGTTAAATGGAGTTTTTGAAAAATGGAAAAAGAGCAATAGCGGTCGGTGATTCGATTCTTGTTTTTGGAAGGGAAATCAAAGAGCGTTTGGATGCTGTGTACGGTGACTCTTCTGCTTCGATGGCGACCATCAAAAATTGGTTTAACGAATTTCAACGTGGTCGCACGTCGGTTTTTGATGAGCCACGTCCAGGTGCCTCGAAAACGGCTACCACGGAGGACAACGTGACAAAAATCCACGATCTCGTATTGGCAGGGCGCCGATTGAAGGTGCGCGAGATAGCTGAGACAGTAGGCATTTCAAAAGATCGCGTGGGTCATATCCTGCATGAAATTTTGGGCATGAGAAAGCTGTCGGCACGATGGGTGCCGCGTTTGCTCACTCCGAACAATAAGCGCAACCGTGAGACCACTTCAGAGCTGTTTACGCGCAATCCGAAGGAGTTTCTGCCTCGTTTCGTGACAGGCGACGAAACATGGATCCACTGGTACTTCACCCGGCGTACGTGATCCGAAAAAGGCGAAGACTGTCCCATCCGCCGGAAAGTTGATGGCCACCGTTTTCTGGGATTTACAAGGTGTGACCCACATCGACTACCTGGAGAAGGGCAAAACGGTCACAGGGCTGTACTATGCCAAATTATTGGGCCGATTCGACGCCGAAATGAAGAAAAAACGGCCCACTTGGCGAAGAAAAAAGTGGTCTTCCACCATGATAACGCACCGGCTCACACCTCCGCCCTCGCCACGGCCAAATTGGGCTACGAACTGCTGCCCATCCACCGTATTCTCCAGATTTGGCCCCGTGCGACTTCTTTTTGTTTCCAAACTTGAAAAAGTCACCCGCCGGGCAGAAATTTCAGTCGAATGAGGAGTTCATCGCCGCCACGGAGGCCTACTTTGCAGACCTCGAGAAAACGCATTTTTCAGACGGGTTAAAGAAGTCTTGGAGCATCGCTGGGTCAAGTGTATCGAGCTAAAAGGAGACTATTTTGAAAAATAAATCGCCATTTCTCCAAAATTTTTTTTTTTTTTTTTTGTAGGCTAAGTACTTATCGGACCACATTCGTATCAATTTCTATGACATACCAAATGTATCATCCTTCATAAGAAGAATTAGATATTGAAGATGCTCCTCCTGGTCAACCAGTTACCATGGAAGTCTTCTACCCGAGTATATGAAGTTTGTTCAAAAAATAAGGTAACTTTTGATGTTATCTAAAACATTTATTTGCATCAGCACTGTTTCAATGACGATTTCAGCAGACACGAGCAAAGTATTTAATATCCTTCCTGCTAGAGCTAAACTGTCTTCAACATTTATTGTGTATAAAGCTTACCATCAGGCTGGGCTTCACTATGAACCACTCGTCAATGAGAAGGTTTATATCTTTATGCGACGTTCCTTCTCCTCACCTTCTTTTTTAATTTAGACCTGGTTAACCTCAACAACATTTTTGTAATTACCAATTACCATAAACGTATTTGTGATAGTCTATCTTTAATGACTGCTAAAAAACCTTTAGAGATTACTGAATTTTTCAATAAGCCTGGGAAGTAAGTAGGGTTCATTTGCAAAGGGAAATGGCCAAAATTGATATCTCCTAAAAATGTTTCCCTGATGATCAAAACGACAAAGTGACCAGTGGTCTTTCTACCCCAGTTACTAGTACCTTTAAAATCGAGCTTCAAATGCCACCATCGAAACGCGCCTCTTTTCGATTCCTTATCACACCAACTTGGTGCCAATTTCAATTAAAAATAATTCATTATCAAGAGCGAAAACACTGAACAGATAAGAAAATTTTTAAAAATTCAAATTCGGTTCTGACTCACTGTATTACAATTTCGTATACAAGACAACGCCGCTTTTTCAGCGCATGTGCTACCATTTGGAAAAATACCCAACACAACTCGTGTCCGTTTGCTAAGCACGTAATACTAACAGACTACATAAAATTTTAAAATTAAAAGGAATTTTAAACAGAATTAAAGGAAGCCAGCTGACAATTGTCAACGGTTAGTTCGATTTAATAGACACTTCAAAAACACTCACATTGGCAATTTCCTTTTCGATTTCAGCTGCACGAATAACGACAGGACCACGAACTGCATACTCCATCTCGACGAAATACGGGTTGATATTTTCCAAGCTGAGACATTTTTCAATATTTGAACACATATTGCGCTTTGAATACGTTGACCGATTACTACGATTTGTTTCCGAATAAATCGAGGACGAACGTGACGGAACGAACGATGACGAAAAAGATGAAGTGCTGGTAGTAGACAAAAGGCGCAATGTCGATGAAAACGGCGGTAATGACGATGACGATGATGATTTCAAACAATTCGCCCCCACGGATAATACACCACCGAACGCACTAGTGGCTCCTGTTTGACTGGCGAGCAAGTGCCACCGTTGCTGTTGTCGTTGTTGAGACAGATGATGGAGGGAGCTTTTCCAGCGACGCACAGCATTGCTGGTTGCCGCTGTACGGAGTGCCGACGGCATTTTGGTCTGAAATAAGCGACTCATTGTATTGTTGCTCCAATTTCCAGGTTCTCTTCTCTTAAACGAGCGATAAAGTTGAAAGAGAGGAAAAAGAGAAGTTGTCGTTTTAGGAGGTGTCGAATAAATTTTTTTTTTATATTTTTTTTTATTCAATTGTGGCTAGTAACCGGTACTTAAATATATTTATTTTTTTTACTTTTCCTCGTTTTTCAGGGTCAGAAGCAAATCTGGAAAGGTAAAGAGAAAAATAAAACAGTTAGATCATTCTCTTAGTGAATTAGTTGAGGGGGTGGGTGATGAAAAGAACCTGCTTTTACGCGAGTGATAAGAAGGCGCGAAGAAACACTTTCTGCCTTGTGAGTCTATTACATAATCCAAAGTGAAATCCGCTGGCGGCTGAGTTCACATTTTGGAAAAATATCGAAATATCGGTGAGAGATCGCACATATCGGACAAAAAGTTCTTGCGCCATTAAGTATTACATTTTGACAATAAATATTGAACTCTACTTTGTCACAATGAACTATGGACTATGGAACAAGGAATGTTATGAAAACTGGGTGACTTGGTAACGTTCAGGTTATCGATTCATGAGGGAGGAAGAAGCACACGGCTTGTAAATTGAATGGATTAAAGAGGATTGATTAAAGTGTTGTAGGTACTGTCTGGAATATTGCATACCGCTCCGTGCGAACATTGACTGGCTGTAAATCACACCACTAAGAACCATTACTACGAGCCTTTCGCCGTTCAAAGAACCGCTTCATTGTTTATGAAAGTATCAAAATACCACGATAATGAATGGCGTGAAGAGGCACCATATGTGAAGTCCGATACCATAGACCCTTGTCTACAACTTGACATGCGATATATCGCCCTCTGGTGCCGATCTCATTCAGTCGAGTCGCGGCCTCAAGGAAATATGGACCTTTATAAATGCTGACCATACTTGCTGTGGTATATTTGTCTCCAAAATTCCCTAAAATCGCTGTTCCTTTAGTGTGTCTTCCTCTTGGACAACCCATCTCATCACCGATTAGCTAAAAGCAGTACATACTTGCAGAAACAATTTGACTTCCTGCCAAAATATTATTGGGAAACGTACAAAAAGCGGCGAACATATCGCATCTTATGCCTCGCATAGATGTATAACAGTGATCACGATGTTCGCGGCATACATATGTCATACAAAGCAATGAGTGTACTCTATTTAATTCTATTTATTTGGATTCCTCTCTAATCGTTTTTCAAAATACATACGATTTTCAAAGACTTTGGTTTTTTTGATACTACATTAAATTTTTCCTTTCACCAATTTTGCCCCAATAGCACCAAGATACCAGTACATACTATATACATATATCAAGCGTGACTTGGTAACTAATAGCAGTCATAAACAGCTCAAGCTTTAACTACCTGCTGGTAATCAGCAGGAATCGTAATCGTGAGAACACGAATCTATCCGCAAAATGATATGTATTTACGTTATACACGACGCACCATTTAAAAAAAGAGCTTTAAACGAAAGTAGCAAAGCTATTTAAAGTACAATTTAATTTAAGCTAATTAGTTTCACATAAATAGGATCAAGTTAACTATTTAACGAGCACCATAAAAGCGACATTCTTCTTTTGTGGTGGTTTATTGTACAATAAAACTACAAAGTGCGCCATCTCATATGGGTCGATGTAAACTTCGAATAACTTCAACAATTGTCAACCGATTTTCATATGTCATAGCATTTTGGAAACGCCAATTCAGTTCAATTTTAACCATGAATCGCTTCACACCAAAAGAACGCGCGGAAATAGTTTCAATGATCAATAAAAATGAAAGCTCGATTGTGCTAACTCAACGTGCGTATCGGGCAAAATATCGTGATCGTATTGCGCTCAAAAAAGATGCAATTCGTCGTTGGCCCTCGAATTTTTTTTCAATTTGGTTCTGTAGCAAGCCCTCTTGAGCAGCCTAGGCCACGTCCGCGGCATTCAAACTCATCTATTCAGTCTGTGAAGGCCAGTGTTCAAGAAGACTCAAGTTTGTCATATCGACGCCGTTCGCCGCAGTTAGGCATCACTGGGACCACTTTGCCGATAATTTTAAAGGATGATCTTCACTTATTTCCATATAAAGTGCAGTTAACTTAAAGAATTTTGCCACAAGATGAGCCACGGCGCTTGGCATACGCACAAAATGTCGTTGCAATGATTAATGCTGAGCCGGAGTTCTGGCTTTTTTGATGACCGATTAGGCACATTTTACGCTCTCTGGCTCAGTTAATAAACAAAATTGTCGCTTCTGGGGCACCGAAAATCCTCACTTTATTCACGAAGAGCCGCTATATGATCAAAAAGTTACAGTTTGGGTCGGTGTATGCGCTAAAACCATCATTGAACCGTATTTCTTCAAAGTTGGCGATACAGTGGATGGCGATCGTTATAGATGGATGTTGGCCCATTATGTGGTCTCAGAAATGCGTAAAAAAAGCTTTTTTCACTTTTGGTTTCAACAAGACGTCGCGACATGCCACAATGTGGACAAAACAATGAACCTTTTGCGTAAGAAGTTCCCTTGAAAATTGGTGTCAAAAAAGGGCGATATTGACTAGCCTCCGAGATCGCCGGATTTGACTCCTCCAGACTTTTTTCTTAGGGGATAGTTGAAAAGCAAGGTGTATACTATCGGCCCGAAGACAATAGACAGCTCAAAAGAAACATTCGTGCTGAAATTGTAGAAATTTCGACCGAAATGCTCGAAAATGTCATGAATAATGCGCGAAAACGAGTCCATTTTTGCATCGGCAATAAAGGCGGTTATTTAATTGATATATTGTTATCAAAATTAATCAAAATAAATTGAAAAAAAAATTTAAATTTCCAAAATCGGTTGAGAATTGTTGAAGTTATTCGAAATTTACATCGACCCATATGAGGTGGCGCACCCTGTATTTTAACTTATGAGACGGTTATAACTTTTAGAATTATTCAACATAATAAGTTAGAGTTTCATTAATAGGAGTGTAAACAGGCACTGCTCAAGGCGGGATTTTTAACTACTAGGTGTGCAACTTTGCTTCCGCCGGTTTTTCCCCAACATTTAAGGCTTTAATGAAACAAATTGGTTACACATGTATCATTCAGAGTATTTTCCATCGCTGGCCACTACTTTCTCAAATCTTTCGGACAGTGTGCGAATCCCGCGTCGAAAAAATTGTTCATATTTTGAAGCGATCTAATTTGTGACTTCTTCATAAAATCGGAAGTGCTGGTCAGCAAAGGGAGCAATGTCTGGAGAATACGGCGGGTGGTGTAGGTCTTCCCATTTTAACGTTTCCAAATACGTTTTAACATCTTTTGCAACGGGGGGTCGAGTGTTGTCGTGCTGCAAAATCACTTTATCGTGCCTCTATGGTTTTATTGTGGCCGTTTGTCTTTTAATGCACTGCTCAAACCCATTAATTGCGTTCCATAACGAGCACCTGTGATTGTTCCACTTGGTTTTAACACCTCATAGTACACGACGCCGTGCTGGTCACACCAAATGCAGAACACGATCTTGGAGCCGTGGATATTTGGTTTGACCGTCGACGTGGAAGAATAGCCGGGATATGCCCATGATTTTTTTCGTTTAGGGTTATCGTGAACCCATTTTTCGTCTCCGCTCACAATGCGATGCAGAAATCCTTTCCGTTTTTGCCTCTGAAGCAACTGTTCACAAACACACAAACGCCGTTCAACATCTCTTGGTTTCAACTCATACGGGACCCAAGTTCCTTCTGAATCATGCCCATGGCCTTGAGACGTTTTGAAATGGCTTACTGTGTCACTCTCACTGATCGTGCCAATTCTTCTTGAGTTTGACACGAGTCTTCACTCAGCAATGTCTCCAATTCTGCATCTTCGAAAACTTTCTCTCTTCCACCACTATGCCGGTCTTCGACGTTAAAATCACCGTTCTTGAAGCGTTGAATCCTCTCACGACACGTTCTTTCACTAATAGCGTATCTGAGAGCATTCGATGAGACTCAGTCGCTGTGTTCTTCATATTGAAACAAAACAGTAACACCTCCCGCAAATGACGGGAATTTCCCTCGTAAACTGACATATTCAATCGAGAACAACTTTATGATGCAGGCACAAACTGACTAATGTTTTAATGGTGTTCTGTTGACCGAGATCAAAGCCAACTGCCTGACGTCTGTGATCTTTTTTTTCGACCGCTACTTACCGTTATCGCCATATATCGGCAAACGGCGATACCTTATACATATATTTCAGTCGAGATCACAGACTACAGCTTAAACATAAGCCCTAAGAATGAAAAAAAGTGATGCTATTTACTGTAATAGCTATTTAAACTTGGTAGAAAACGAGACTTTATCATTATCCGTTTTTGTAAAGCCAGAAACCTCTTCTTTCATCTTGTTTTTAAACGAAGCTGTTTTAAGGAATAGTTTTTGAGAAATTAATTTTCAAACTCAAGATTTTGAAAAAAAAAATTCGAACTATTTTTTGTGTATGTAATTAAGTTCTATTTTTTTTTTCAAAAATTCAATTCTCTTATTAGTTTTTAGTTAAAAACAGAAAACCGTCTTGTAGTTTGTAGAAATTAAAAAAAAAAAACCCGAACCATTTTTTTCTAAGAAAAACTTTTTTTTGGTTTTAACGCGGCTGAACTTGTAGCCAAATTAATGTATGAAACATTGACCTCTTTTTTATTATTTTTAAAAAATGTTCGGGTTTTTTTTTAATTTCTCAAAAACTACAAGACATTTTTGCATCCGGTTTTCTGTTTTTAACTAAAAACTAATAAGAGAATTGAATTTTTGAAAAAAAAAATAGTACTTAATTACATACAATTTTGAAAAAAAAAATAGTTCGAAATTTTTTTTTTAATTTTTTTTTCAAAATTTTGAGTTTGAAAATTAATTTCTCAAAAACTATTCCTTAAAACAGCTTCGTTTAAAATGAAAGAAGAGGTTTCTGGCTTTACAAAAAAATATATCACGGCATTGTGGATGTAACTGTCGATTTTTAATATTTTTTTTTCCAAATTAAGTCCTTTTTTTTTAGAAAATTGCCCCTCCCGGCTAAACGGGGGGGGGATAGACCCCCCCCCCCCTCCCATACGATTTTTTTCTTGTCTTGACCAGACCTACACGCTCTAGCTTTTTGGCACACTGCTCGTGGGATACCCTGTAGGCTGAAGAAGTTTAGGGAATAAATCAGAGTGTGAGCTCAGTCTTCTAAAATCATTTTCATAAAATTCATTTCCTAATTCCTATTCTTAGAAAACCAAAACTTAATTCAAGCCCTGGAAAAATAAAGTGGTAGTTGTCTCTGCCATTCACTACGTCACCTCTTTGATAACTGGTCCTGACTTTTGTCACCTGTAGTGTATTACCATCAGCTCCACATCCAACCAACCAAATTGATTAGCTAACCAGCTAGTACCAGTTTCGAGCACCCAGCACACACTCGGATGTCTAATCCCCAATTTTAGTTTCATATTTGATACCGAAATAGTTAGGTTTATGGATGTAACTGGTCTACCAAAACTCAAACTATCCGGGAAGTTAATAAATGTCATTCATAAAAGCTAAAACTTTTCCGAGAGTGGTAATGAAAAGCAACATAGCCAACTGTAAGGAAATGTGTTCAGAGAAGAAAATAAATAAGCTTTGGCGTTAGAAAGCTTTCAGTTCAAACTGATCTCCAGCAAAGCACGAGCGCAAACCAAATTGGATCGTAGACAAAAACTACTTAACTCATATTCAGGCATATACGAAACTTGTACTTCGTACCAAAAGCTTCCCCTTAACTTATTTGCCTGTTGGGATATTTTATGTTTATACAATTGCTGCGAATGTGCCGTCATAACGGACTAATTCGCGCAGAATAAATTGGCAAAGATCCCAGAGAAGAAATGTTTTTCAATCTTGTTTTTCCGAGATGAGTAAAAGTGTGTGCCTACAGAAGGGGGTGTGTATACGCTTTATGGAATTACGATACCTGCTTACGTAAAAAGTAAAGTGTTTTTGTACACACAATGGAAGCAATGCTATCACAGCTTGACATAATTACTTAAATGGACGCTCCGTTGGTGATTTATCGAGAACCATTGAAAAAAAACGACCGATTCCACCCGATATGGTGTCTAATGAAATCAACGATGTCTTGACCCTCTGATTGTTTACTATTTGATATCTACAATCAAAAGAAGAGCGGATAGGAGAAAGAGTACACTTTTGAGATAAGTTTATAGTGTGTATACAGTGGTGAGGAAAACTGGATACATTTTCTGATGTTTGATTTGATTTTGGCATCATATTGACTGTCCGCAGCGACATTGCAGAGGTGATATTGAATTATTAATAAGTTGTAAAGCGCGTTCGTGATGTGAAAAAAAACAGCTCATACTAAAAATAGCATCGTGTTGCTGAAAAATGCCATTCATTGCGTGAAGCAGCACAGAAATTCGGCATAGAGTGCATTCTAAAAAAATAGTACATACAGTATAAAAGGGGGTGCCCAAAACTTATGATAAAAAGGGCGCCGAGACATCGAAAGGAGCTTGCAAAAACAGTTGTCATACTTGTAAACGAGTGGGCTGCTAAAAGGGCTCTGAGTAGAATAGACTTAGTATGTATTAGCTATAAAAACAAGAAACAAGATTGTCGTGTCGGATGAATAGCAATGGAACTGTCAACCATCGGGGTAGTAAAGAAAGCATTTCATCGACTTAACAATAACAACTCCCCAGAAATGGCCCAAATACCATGGGAATTAATCAAATATGCTTAACAGGGAAGTAGGCTCTTTACAACATATGTACATATGTATAAAACAATGAAACCATCACCGAGCAATAGAAAAACTTCGTCATTATTCGCGTATTTAAAAACGGTGACACAATGCAACATATACTGAAGAATATCATTGCTGTCAAGTTGTTACAAGAAGTTGTCAAACACTATCTTAATGAGACTAACATCATACGCTAAAGGAATAATCGGAAACTACCAATGTGGTTTCAAGAGAAAATGATCGACGAGTGACCAGATTTTCGTTATACGCTAGCTTTTAGAAAAAAAATTGGAAATCCAAGAAACTGTCCACTAAATATTCGTAGATTTAAAAAATAAAGTCATCTACAATATAGGCCGATCGAATATGTATCATGTCCTTGCAAGGCTGGGAATCTCGAAAGAGCTGGCAACACCGAATAAAGGACGTGGTAAAGTCTTATCTGAAATTCGAGATGCTTAAAGGATTCAAACAAGAAGTCGCCTTGTCACCGCTTCTTTTTAATTTGGTGCTGGAATTCGTAAAATGAATTCAGTGAAATGAAAAAGTTAACACATCCGCACTAGGTTACGCTGACCATCTGGACTTGCTGGGTGTTAGTGAGGTTAAAAGAGTTAAAATGTAGAAAATTTAATAATTACAGGAAAGCAAGTAGGCCTAGATAAAAATAAGGAGAAAACCAAATATGTGGTCACCGACCGACTCGGATCGATCCAAACCTCGTACCTCACTGTACTCGACAAACACTTTGAGAAAGTCGACAGCCATAAAGGACATAAAGATCGAAATAAATAAAATGCTGCATATGGGCAATACGTGCTTCTTTGCGATATAGAAAACCATAATAATGCTAGTTACAGTCTACGGATGTGAAACTACGTCTCTGAATGCGAAGGAGGTTTAGGGTTATTGAAAACAAGATCTTAAGTAGAATCGATGATAAAAAACGGGACAAAGAAATGAGGAATTCAAGGAACTCTACTCAGCATCAAACATAATCCCGCTGTCATGCGAAGCATCTTCATCTCAGCTGCCGTTAATTTGCTCTCATACTTTTTGTGCATTGTCCAGCATTGTGAACCGTATGTGAGCGCCGGACGTACAACTGAAGTGTAGAGCCTTCCTTTCAGCTTAGGGGGCATTTTTCGATCACAGAAGATGGCGGAGTTCTCCCGCCACTTCATCCACCCTACGCTTACGCGATGATTGATGTCGTCATCACAAGTTGCTTCTTTATTAATCATAGATCCCAGATATTTAAACTTTTCACACTTGGGAAGCACTCTTCCATTCAAGTAAATGTCTGGAATAGGCTGATGAGGGTCCGAGAATGGGCAGCACAGATACTCTGTCTTCTTTAAACTAATACGATACCCCTGTCCCTCAAAAATGTCCACCCACACATCAAATGCTCGTTGTAGGGACGCCTGATCATCACTTATAATGGCTCCATCGTCAGCAAAGAATAGCTGGTGCACATTGGGGTCCGTCACTTTTCCTTCAAGCAAGCAATCAAGAGCAGTGGGCTGAGGACGCTCCCTTGGTGTACACCGACTTTGATTGCGAACTCTTCGGTGACTCCTGCGGTGCATCTTACTCTTGTCGTTGCTCTCTTGTACATGTCCATGATCACTCGCACGTAGGTTTCTGGAACTCCTTTCTGTCTTAGCGCTACCCATAAAAGATCTCTTGGTTGCCGGTCAAAGGCCTTCTCGAAATCAACCAACACCATATGCAAGTCCTTTGAAGAATTACGATGCTTTCCCATCATGACCCTTATACTTTGGATTGCATCTGTCGTTGATTTACCCGAGACAAACCCGCACTGGTCATCAGATAGTCGTATTATTTTCCGCAGTCGACTATCTAATACCCGTTCAACGATCTTCATGGTGTGCGACATCAGCTTGACAGAACGGTAGTTATCACAATTTCGCGTATCACCCTTTCCTTTGTGCAAAGGAAGAAGATAACTTTCCCTCCATTGATTAGGCATAGTGTCGCCTCATAAGTTTGGAGATAAGAACCATGAGCCATCTAGACCCGATGTCTTCCATCTTTTTCCAGAACTCAGAGGGTCCGGCCAACAGCTTTTCTTTTCTTGGAGTTTTTAACCGCGTACCGAACTTCGTCAACTGTGATGTCGGATATTTCGGCATGATTCGGGGCGGCTCTTGGAAAGTACACTCGGGGAAACTGTTCGTTCAGAAGTTCCTCGCAATACTGTCGCCATCTGTGGAGAATTTTTTCGTCTTCCACAAGGAGTTGGCCTTCAGCATTGTTAATAAACTTTGGAAAACGAATTTCCTGAGCATTTCTTCTTCTCTGGGCGGCTATCTTAAAGATATTTGCTCCTTGGTTCAAATTGCTTTGTCGAAGCTCCTGGGTAGCCTGGTTCCTGTCAGTCGCGGAAGACGATATTTCTTCCAACTCCTGATAGAGGCCTTCCATGCTTTTCGCTTTGAATTCGGCGCACTTGTTCTTCTCGATACCTTTGCAATATCTATACACCTTTTCACGGCGAGCATTTTCCTCTCTATTAGTAGAAGAGCACTTTGACCAAAAGCCATTTTCTTTTCGTGTATCACTGCTTTGGCTTCGTCTGTCCACCACCAGGTTTCTTTTGCGTGTTGGCAGGGGCCTTTAGATGTTCCGAGCAGTGAGTTGGCTTTCTCCAGGCCAGATTGTTGTAGGGAATCCCACATGTCTTGTGCTCTGCACTCCTCATTACCGACCTCATCGATAATGGAAGAGAGGTAGTTTTTCATGTTGGTAATAAAAGCTTCGCCTTTTCCTTTATCCAGCTTATACCACTTGATTATCTCAGACACCTCCGTTTGCTGCTTTGACTTGTTACTCGCCTCCATAAAAAAATCAGTCAGGAGAAGACGGTGTTTAGGGGCGATCGGGTCTCCCAGGATCACTTTGCAATCTTTAACTCGTGGCTTCATGAAACTGGATACCAAATGATAGTCTATTTGAGTTTCATTTCCGCCCGTGCTATAAGTGATCAGGTGCCGGCTTTGTTTGACGAACTTGGTATTTAGCACTATAAGACCGTACGACTTGCACATGTTTAGGATATCCTCACCTAAAGAGTTCCTCCGTATCCCAGCCCTCCGTGGTAGTCTTCATAGTCTTCGCTTGTCTTCCCGACATGTCCGTTTAAATCTCCCCCAACAAACAAAAGCTCTTCCTTTGGGATGATTTTGACGAGGTTGTGGAAATCTAGCACCTTGGGGTCCAGCTGGATAAAAGACTAACCTTCAGCCTACACATCCAGCAAGTTGTTAACAAAGTCAACATGACTATCAAATCACTTTATCGCTTCATAAATCGCTAGGCGTTCTTGAGCGTTGAAAACAAACTTATAATTTATAACGTTATATTCCAAGTAATTATGCTTTATGGTTCTCCTGTGTTTGGGTACGTGTAAGGGTAAGTATGCTTAAAGCCATTTTCATAGGCTACAAATAAAACAAAACAAAAATCTAGACCTTCCTCGGCACTTCTCTGCTGAAGAGCTGCACGTTATAACAAAGTTGCAAATGGTGCCAGAAAGAATTTTTGTGTTGACTTTTGACTGTTAGTTACTCAATCTTAATATAGTATTTATATCCCATACTTATCTTTTTATTATATACACATAATTATATTTATGTATTAATTAATTTAATTATTCATTCATTAAAATTCATACTCATCTAATTTACTTATTGATTCATTTATCAATAAATCAATAAATTCATGTCTGTACATAGTTACTCTCTATACAGGGTGCCCCACGAGCAGTGTGCCAAAAAGCTAGAGCGTGTAGCCCTGGCCAAGACAAGAAAAAAATCGTACGGGAGGGGGGGGGTCTATTCCCCCCCGTTTAGCCGGGAGGGGCAATTTTCTAAAAAAATTGACTTAATTTGGAAAAAACATTATTAAAAATCAACAGTAACAGCCACAATGCCGCGATATACCTTTTTGTAAAGCCAGAAACCTCTTCTTTGATCTTGTTTTTAAACGAAGCTGTTGTAAGGAATAGTTTTTGAGAAATTAATTTTCAAACTCAAAATTTTGAAAAAAAATTGGAAAAACAAAATTCCGAACTACTTTTTCCCAAAATTGTATGTAATTAAGTACTATTTTTTTTTCCAAAATTCAATTCCCTTATTAGTTTTTAGTTAAAAACAGAAAACCGGATGCAAAAATGTCTTGTAGTTTTTGAGAAATTAAAAAAAAACCCGAACCATTTTTTTCTAAGAAAAACCTTTTTTTTTTGGTTTTAACGCGGCTGGACTTGTAGGCAAATTAATGTATGAAACATTGACCTCTTTTTTATTATTTTTAAAAAATTCGGAGTTTTATTATAATCAATTTTCAATATGATCCCCATTTTTTAGAAGGCAAAGATTATATCTCCTTCTAATGGCTGCACATTAGTCTATGTTTGACAAATTTTCCTGCAATTTGACTCCAGCGACTTCAATCCGTTGTTCCAAAGATACTATTTCCACTTCGTAAACATAATTTTTCATGAATCCCCACACTTAAAAATCTAGAGGAGTTAAATCTGGTGATCTAGGTGGCCATTTCGTGGGGCCCCTTCTTCCGATTCAACGGTCACTAAAATGATCATCCAGCCAGTGTCTAACCCGTAAGCTGTAGTGTGCTGGTGCTCCATCTTGCTGGTAGATTAAATTATCTGCTATGGCCAAAGAAACGTTGTCCATCAAATCGGGCAAAAGGTCTCGTAGGAACTGCAGGTATGATTCTCCCTTAATAACGGCATTCAAAAACCGGGGCCCGATTACAGTTTGTCCAACAATACCAAGCCAAACATTTCAGCTAAAGCGGTGTTGTGATTTATTTTGTTTTTTGTTGTGTAGATTGGTGCTACTCCAATGATGCAAATTGTGGAAGTTAGTAACCCCATCTCTGGTAAACTGTGCTTCATCCGTCCAGAATATGCTTGCAAAATAGTTTCGTTCAGTTTCATCTCGAAGCAGTAATGATCGACAAAACTCTGCTCTCAAAAACTTGTCGTTTGAGGTGAGTCCCTGAACTGGCCTAAAATGGTACGGGTGTAAGTTTTCGGTATGAAGCACTCTCCATACTCTAGATTTGGGCACTCCAAGCATAATAGCCATCCTCCTTGTACTAAGGGAGGGATTGCGTCGGACCAAATTCAAAATTCGGGTAGAACCCATCTGCGGCGGGCGGACCCAGCCGAAATTCGCAGGTCAGTTTTCAGGCGTTATCAATGAAAAAAAAGAATTAATCCAGGGTTATTCCAATAGTGTATCACTTTATTGTATCCTCATAAAACTCCGAATTTTTTAAAAATAATAAAAAAGAGGTCAATGTTTCATACATTAATTTGCCTACAAGTCCAGCCGCGTTAAAACCAAAAAAAAAAGGTTTTTCTTAGAAAAAAATGGTTCGGTTTTTTTTTTAATTTCTCAAAAACTACAAGACATTTTTCCATCCGGTTTTCTTTTTTTAACTAAAAACTAATGAGAGCATTGAATTTTTGAAAAAAAATTACTACTTAATTACATACAATTTTGAAAAAAAATAGTTCGAAATTTTTTTTTTTCAATTTTTTTTCAAAATTTTGAGTTTGAAAATTAATTTCTCAAAAACTACTCCTTAAAACAGCTTCATTTAAAATCAATATGAAAGAAGAGGTTTCTGACTTTACAAAAAGGTATATCGTGGCATTGTGGATGTAACTGTTGATTTTTAATAATTATTTTTCCAAAATAAGTTAATTTTTTAGAAAATTGCCCCTCCCGGCTAAACGGGGGGAAATAGACCCCCCCCTCCCATACGATTTTTTTCTTGTCTTGACTAGACTTACACGCTGTAGCTTTTTGGCACACTGCTCGTGGGACACCCTGTATAGTTCTTGTTGACGCCAACCATCACCCCTCTCTCTCTTAACCCTTTAATGCCCAAGTTTTTTTTTTCGGGAAAAGAATTATTTACAATATGTTGTAGAGGAGACAATTCTGAACAACTTTTGTTCTACGGCTTTTCACATAACTCACCTGAGCGTGTGACAGGTGATTAAAGGTAATGGGCATGCTAGTCATAACTCACAAAAAAAATCAAAAGGTGTGTTTTTGTGGAAGAAATATTTTATTGAAAATAAACGAAAAAAGTTGTAAGAAAATGTTTAAAAAAAACGAAATTTTGATCAAAAAGTATTTCATGTCGTGTGAAATTCCATGAAACACTTCTCTTCTCTGCCGAGGCACAGATGAACTTGACATTTCCGGCAAACAAATCGAGTTCGTGAGTCGCAGCCAGATATTTTGCATCGATGTCGAGTTGTGGCGTGCTCTGTCAAGTGGCCGATTGTGTCTAGCCGTACACCCTTCGAGTAAAGGAGCAACATTTACTCGACCCAGCTTGGCTGCGATTTCCGTTTCCAAATTCGATGGGCGAGGATGTGCCAACTGTATGCCGAATATCGTAAAACAAGTGGCCACTTCCATGATAAATTCGTACAATTTTAGTAGTTTCGTAGTTTGTACCATACAATCGAAGTGGCGTGGATATAACATTCAAGCGTTGATGATGGCCATATCGCACATGTGGTAGAAAAGGCAGATGCGACATCGACCCGCGTCCATTAGATCGAAGCCGCCCATGTATTTTGTTATATTCGTGTGTAATGTTGGGGCACCCACTTGATTCCACTGATTTCGACTTTTTGTTGAAACGTTCAACAGCTGGGGCTGTTGTCGCTGCCGTTTTATCGGACGATAAGTATGGTTTGATTCCAGCCATCGTGGAAGCCTCGATCACAACTTTGTTGTCGTTCCAGGCGACTGTGGAAACATCGATGCCGTCGAACGGAGCCACATATTCAATGCTATCACCACGATTGTCGAACTTTTGCGGAAGTTTGCACTGTGGAATGCCCTGGCGACACATCGTTCCAAGCGAGTATATGCCTTCAGTGCGGAGGTAAACAAGAAGCGGAATGGATGTGTAGTAGTTATTGAAAAATGCGGTGTGCCCGACAAAGCGTGGTCGTGTCGCGAGCCAAACTAACAACTACATATGTATATTGGCTGAAGCGCCTAAATTGGGTTCACCATCACAACGGCGATCGTCATCTCCAGAATATATCTCAAAACAATAACAAAAGCCGTTGTTGTCACATAGTAGGAAGAAGTTTTGTGGAATTGGACCGGACGTTTCGATTTTGTGTTGTCGCATCTTAAACGTTATAATTATTTATTTTAAAATTTTGAACTTTTGGAAGGGGATCATGAACTTGTTATTCCAAAAATCCACAAGAGACTGAACTTCTACCAAACTATTGCTTAAATATACTAAAAATATAAGGAGTGGGCTACTGATGTTTTATGATGGAAAATTCCCAAGATTAAGAGCTTCAAGTACAATTTAGTGAAGGTTTTTCTTGTGGCTTTTCCTTTAACTGAAATTTACCAAACATTATATCACTAAAATAATATTATGATTTTGTAGTAATAAAGTAGTAAATTGTCCAATATACTCGTAGTTCTAGGAAAAAAAATTAATAAAGAAAATTATTTGGATATTCTACAGGGCAATTTGCCTCTTATGCAAAGAGGAGAGAATAATTTTTTGGTAGGAAGGGGACCTCAACTGTTAAAAACAAAATTCGGTACAAAACCTACAGTTGCACACAATGACCAGCACGAAACACTGATTTAAATCCGATAATACACCTCCGGGCTATTATGAACGGGGAAGTAGGGGAGTTTAAATAACACCCAAGAATTCGGACAACGTCTGGCAGCCTGAGCCACGAGGAGAATTATTGTCAAAATGAATAAATAGTGACCAACAAATAATTTTTGCCCTCTTAATTCAGCTGTTGTACCTTTTCGAATTAATGAAAAAAAATCCTGACAATCTTATCAAAATTGGTGGTTGGATTATATTAACAAAAAAAAACAAACAAAAAAATTTCGAATCATGTATCCCATTTTGATCACCACTGTATATGATTTTATTCGGGACGGGCGTGTAAATAATATTCATCTTATCTCTGTGTAAACAGCGCATAATTTAAAGTCTCTTGACTTGGACGAAAAAATGTTTACTTTCAGTCAGCTGAGACAAAAAAAACATCAAACCATACAAAAAGCATATGCCTATCATCAAACGTTGTTTTTAAGGTTCCGAAATGTTAAATAAACAAAATATAATTATGAATCTGAATGTAATTAAAGTTGGTAAATCTTTAATTAGCTTCATATCAATGGATAACGATCACATGGTTTTTTAAGGAAAATTGGAGTTTCTGTTTTTTGCATTGATGACTGATATAGCTGGTCGAAAAAAAAAACAGAGTGTAGCGAACTGTCTGCTTGTTCATTCCCCAAACAAAGAATAAAGCCTTAGCTAGTCAAGCTAGTCGGCTTATCATGCACAGCCGGCTGGGATAAACCTGAAATACAAGGTACAAGTAATTGAAATCACAACCAGACAGTCACCATCAACCGTGGAGAACGAGCATTTTGATTGATTAGCACTTACCGCTGTGTGGCTTTCATTTTAACATAAAAGCAAAGCATGTTATGCGACAAAACATAGTGTTATACAGAGTAATTCAAAACGAGGTGTCATTTTAAATCAATAGAAAAACCTAACATTTTTATGAAAAGTGGTGACATACTCTAAGGTTTGTAATGAAATTCAATATCTGACAATTTCCGCGCCAGCTTTCTACAAATGGTTTTTCTTTTGATGAATTTTTTCCTCACACTTTTGTATAAATGCGGCTATATTTTGCGAATAACAACGTTGATTATTTTCTTGCGTTGATTTTAGTGTAAGAATTGTCGGTGGACAGCGGTTATGTGAAATGCGACATCGGTCTGCTGAAAATAAACATGGATGGTCATGGATGACCATTTTACAAGATGCAATACATTCATTAAAACGTTCGCGTAATATTTTGTATTTCGAAAAAAACTATCTCAAAGTAATACACCTCGCGCCGGTCAGTCGTGAAAATTATTGACGAAACATTGCAAAAAAAATGCATGAAGACGGCCACACAAGCACTCGTGATATTGTTATAGTATAGTCTTGAATTATTTGCGTAAGTCAGGATATACCAAAAACTTAATGTTTGAGTGCCGTATACTATTATTTTTTAAGAATACGAGAATGTCAGTCGAAAAAGATCGGTGACAAAGTGAGTTAATCTAAAACCAAAGACCGCGAAGCCAGGATTAATACCTCTAAGTTTATAATGTTCATTTGGTGGGATTAGAAATGAATAGTACTAATCTCTACTGCCAGCTGTAAACAGAATGCTTTCTTGCTGCAATTAAAAAAAACCGTCTAGAATTGATCAACAGAAAGGGCATTGTTCTCTAGACCACACACACACCTTTATTGACGTACAATATTAAAAATCTTGATTAATTATTATCTACTTCGTAGTACAGTGATACCTCGGGATACGAGTTCAATTCGTTCCGTAACCTTGCTCGTATGTCAATTTGCTCGTATCACAAAGCAATTTTCCCCATTGAAATTAACTGAAATGCCATTAATCCGTTCCAGCCCCAAATATGCTACCCTCAATTGTTTTTGTTACGTGTTTTAGGAGGTTTGTTTCTTCCTCCCTTTCAGAATGCGACGGAAATGAGTTAGGCAAGTGTCATTAAATAGCTCCGATGCACGACCAGTTGCAACTTTTTCGGGGTGCTTCTTTTCCACGAACTGTGAAACTCTATCCCACATTCTCAAGATCTTTTTTATCTCACTTGTAGGGATAAACTGGCACTTCGGGTTCGAAACCTTCGAAGGTCCTTTCGACTACAGACTCAAGCCACAGATTCTTCCATGCTGAGGTCAAGGTCTTCGTTGTAACACGCAGCCAGGCCTGATCAATAATTCTGAGGCATATCACGATGTTAAAGTGGTCCTTCCAGTACTCTCGAAGGGTGAGGTTTGTGTTTTCTGTCACATCAAAACAGCGCCGGAACAGGTGCTTAGTGTATAGCTTTTTAGAATTAGAAACCTGCTGATCCATGGGCTGCAGGATAGGAGTGGTGTTGGGTGGTAGATAGAGAACCTTTATAAACTTGAACTCTTCGAGGATGCCATCTTCGAGGTTCGGTGGGTGAGCAGGAGCATTGTCGAGGACGAGAAGGGCTTGCATTGGTAGGTTGTTTTCCTGTAGGTATTTCTTAACAGAAGGACCAAAAACCAGGTTTACCCACTGCACAAAGAACTGCCTAGTGACCCATGCCTTCAGGTTTGCCCTCCACATAACTTGCAGTTTTTCTTTTAAAATCTTATGTGACTTAAAGGCTCTGGGGTTTTCGGAATGTTATACAAGCAGATGCTCTATCTTGCAGTCGCCACTCGCATTGGCGCACAGTGCGAGAGTTAGTCTATCCTTCATGGGTTTGTGGCCTGGCATTATCTTCTCCTCTGCCGTAATGTAAGTTCTATTCGGCATCTTTTTCCAGAAAAGCCCTGTTTCGTCACAGTTGAAGACTTGCTGGGGGATGTATCCATTGGCTTCTTTAATTCGGAAAAAGTTTTGAGATAATCCTCAGCTGCCTTCATATCTGAACTTGCTGCCTCACCATGCCTGACAACGGAGTGAATGCCGGTCCTTTTCCTAAAGTTATCAAACCAGCCTCGACGTGCGCGGGGTCTGATTCAGCAAATCACCGTAAATCGCTCGTGCCTTCTCGCATATGATGCCCTGTGTTAAGGTATCGCCTTTAAGATACTTCTCCGTCACCCAAACCATTAGCAGTTTCTCCATCTTTTCATGGAGAGAGCTCCGGAGCTTAGAAATTATTGTAACGCCCTTAGCTGGCGTTATACCCTTTATCGACTCCTTCTGTTTAAGCACAGTGCATATCGTGGAAGTACTACGCCCCTACTGCCTCGCCAAGTCAGCTATTCGCACACCTTGCTCATGTTTTTATTCAATAGACATCATCTTCTTCTGAGCACTGACCTTTCCACTCAGTTTCTTCGGATCCATGGTTATTAAAATAAATGTGATATAGTATGTAAATGCACAAGAAGCGCAAAGCTCTAGAAAAACTTAGCAAATATGCTTCGACAGCGAGGTAAACAAGCACACTGGGGGAATAAGTGAGATAAGGCCCGATTCACAATGCATCCTGCGCTACCATCGACATCTTCAGAAATTTAGTGCGTTTTAACAGTTCATTTGAATTTAGTTCGAAATTTTTTTCAAAGCGAGCGTCGCAGCTGGCGTTCCTCATATCTCAAATTTCGCTCGTATTTCAAAACAAAACTTCGCTCGCTCGACAGCTCGTATCTGAAATACCTCGTATGTTAGAGCACGCGTATCTAGATGTACCACTGTATTTTTAAAATTTTAGTTCAGGGGACATCAGATCACTCATTCGGGTTGGTTCCCAGATGTTATCCACTTTTTTAAGAATTTCTGGATGTCCAACAAGGTCCCGCTTCTTTGTATTTATAGGTTAAAGCTTGTTTGGCAGTTTCACCCTGTATGGCAGCCAAATATATTTTCAAATGTATTTCACCCAAATAGCAGCACTATAAAGTATGGTTGATTTAATCATTTGATTGTATATCCAAAGACTCATTTTTGGGTTTTGCCTACGAGTTGTTTTAGGGCCCATGGAGCTTTGATGGCCTTTGAGTATATTTTGTTTCTATGTACGTTACAAGAGATTTTTTGTTCCAGTATTATTCCTAGCATCTTTACCTCTTCCTTTAATAGAATGCAGGTTTCTTTGATTTTTAAAGTTTGGAGATTACATACTTGTTGTTCTTTCAGTGAATCGAATTATGTGTGTTTTGCTTGGATTGGTGGAGAGTCGTTCCTTCTGGCACCAGTTCCAGGTTATTTTTAGGGCTCTTTGCATGAGGTTTCCTATGATTTTCTCATGTTTTACTTTTATGATTATGGTTATACCGCCAGCATATTCGATGGCTTAAAGCCATTGTTATTAAGTATACAGAAAAGTTCGTCTACTATAGTTCACCATAGAAGTGGGAATAAAGCACCCCCCTGCGGGCAACCTATAATAGTTTTGATCACTATCTCTGATGTGGCTAATTTGGCCGTTATATGCCTTTCTTTCAGCATGACGTTTATCCATTTGATAATTAAAGGGTCTACCTTTCTTTTACAAAGTGCATTTGTAAGTGATAAATTATTTTCCTTCAAATACTCCTTCTATATCCATAAAGGCGACAATCGCGACTTCCTTTACTTTACATTTATAAGAATGTAGACCACGACTTTTATGCAAAATGTACATAATCTGAGTCTTCAATCCTGTTGTTGGAAGACCTTTTACCAATTTTATTTATAGCAAGTAAGGTTACAAACTGTCAAGTTATGAAACATATTTGATCAAAAACTGATCAGTTTAAGCCAGAAACACTTCATTCTTCAAAAAGGATCAAGAAATGTAAGTTGATTTAAACGTCGATTTTTCTCTCGACAAATATGGAATGAAGTGGTCCGGTTTGAAGAATTATGAAAAAGCAATTGGACTAAGGAAGTGATGGATACAGGGTAGCAGAATTTAAAGAATTCAAAAGAGAAAACCTTAAGAGCATAGTAACTCAAAGAAATTATCGAGAGATAATCGTTTGAGAACCCAAACAACATCTTTAAAATAAACACAAAACCCAGTAAACTATGATCAAGATTTGTAGTGATACATCCATGACTGGCTGGACTGGAGCAGGAGGAACTGACAGCTCTTTGTAATGTGTTTCTCTAGAAAAACCTTTTCGAAATAAACAATAAACCCCTTTCCGTAAGACTTCATTTAAGTTGTTCCATCCCGATTATCGCGGAACCTGTTTTGAAAATACAGGTAAAGCTTCAAAACAAAATGGGATAAATGCTATTAAAATTAACACTTCATCGTATTAACTAAATAGTATTAACGCCGCTCTTCATCCCATGGTTTAATCCCAATAGCTTTTCCAAACCAGAATTCACAAACGTGACCACTTTTAATACTTTTATAAATTGATTCACAAACAGTTGTATTCCAATAAACACGAATCACTTAATCTGTTTCCCATATGCCGGCCTAAATAAACAAAAACCCATTCAAATGGCCAATTAGCAGCACAGTGACAATAGGCACATAACCACAACCGTGACTGCAGTGTTTATAATACATAAACATTAAACGCATAATTTGAATATTTCGGTAAAACACTAAACAATTATTCAGAACACCATCGAACTGCGTCTGTAATAAACGCCAATCAGCACGCACCATCACTTAATTGTGACAGAGACGAACGAAGCGCTAAGAAGGCGATGGAGGAGACATAGCTTTCTTTTGGAAGGCTATTTTTAGAATGAATTTTTTGGAAAGACAGTCTTGGGGGTGATTCATGTCATGTTATACATAGATCGAAAGTGCTAGGCCAACAGTTCAATTGGTAAGGCTACGAGTCAATCAATTGAAGCTTGTTGTTGACTTAACCTTATTCAATTATGGCATTGCTGTGCTGGGTATTTTTTTTCAAATATTATACACCTATAGGTTCTTAAGCCATAGAACTTTTCAAAAGTCGTGCTTAGATGTCGGTAGTGAATAAGTTCTGAGCACTACCTTCTATTCACTTCATCATTGACAGTTGTAAATGTACCATTCTAACCAAGGATAATTACATGCTAGAGTGACAGACCTAAGCTTATTAACGTATTTTTTTGTCCAAATGAGCCAACAATTTTAAAGTTTGTGGAAAAGTTGAAAGAATTGATTAACTTAATGTCGTAATATGAGAACAAGTCCTGGACAATGTTGATGTTTGTACGGAAGCCTGTAAACGTGATAAGAGCTATATTTTCTAGGCGTGAGTGTTGAAAGACCCTTTATAGTGCAGAAAGTCTTTGCGATATGATGTACATTATATGAAGTAGATTGCATACCCAAACAAACTCATAAACAAAAAAAACCTATTCTTGCGAAAAGGATTTTTATCTTAACTACATATTATAAAATAACGAGCCGGCCGTAAGTGGACTGAAGACCATTCATATATAAAGAATATTAATCAAGCTATAACATAATAAAGATAAGGCGGGTCATTACGAACACAAGGGAGCAGAACGATGCTGTCTCGATGTGCAGATAAAGCAAAATCGTAGAAAGTTAGCGATCACGTACTGGTCTTACAAAAAAAAAAAAAAACAAGCACATCACTAGACCTACAAAGCCGATTTGGAGTGGAACATCATAGTAAGAACTGAAAAGAGAAAATATTGTATTTGACGCAAGTCGGCAAATACTACTATACGACCACACCATGAACGAGCGCAATGGACTTATTTCTAGTTCAAAATTGAACCACGCCATGGCATGTAAAAGGCCAAAAGAGTTAATGATTCCATTATCTTTAAGTTTACGCGGACTCTCCTCCTTCGATGTCAACCGTTTAAAAGTGGTCAAGTGAATTTAAAAGTAGCCACATCGGAAACCATTGAAAAATTCATAATATCGTGAATGATAGGCGAGTGAAGGTGAATAAGATAATAGAATATCGGATGAAATGGTGTGAAACATCCATGAAGAATTAGGGATGCGAAAGCTTTGTGCAAGATGGATACCGATCAAAAGCAAATGAGCAAACTGTTTTTGGAGGAATTCAATAGGGATTCGACCGATTTTGTGCGGCGATTTGCCACCATAGATGAGACATGAGTGTAGCACCACACTCAGAAATGAAACAGTAGTCCAAAAGTGGGTTCAAGTAGTTGATTAACCGCCAAAAAAGCGAATTCGAAAACCGGATAGGTCATGGCCAACGTGTTTTAGGCTGCGAAAAGGGATCCTCTTATTTGATTACCTTGCAAAACGCAGAACAACAATTACAGGCGAATGTTACTCCCATTTTCTTGGGTAGCTGAATACGAGCCGAGACCTTTCGATGGGAAGACGGAGGATTTGAGGTTCATGTTATGTGATACCTCGGACCGTAGTGAGTTTAAATAATGCATCCTTTTTGAGAGCTATTCTTCTAAAAACGAGGTCCTTCAACTATGCTACAGTGGGACAGATTTAGGACAATGAGTTGAATTTAAAATTAGAGTTGAATACTACACTGGATCCTTTTTGACTAAAAGATCAGCATTTTCGAGGATTTTTCTTTTCTAGGTCATACAGAGCATCATGGCCGTCCTTAACGGATTTTGAGTTCACGCTATGCATGCTCAATGCTTGGCTATCGGTGCCAAGCAACGATCTATAGCAACAATATTTTCAGCTTCGAAGGCTTATTTCCTTCAGAACATGAGACATGGAACAAGCGGTTGGTGCGGCTCTTCCCATTTATCATAAGGGTCTTCTGTTCAGTCGGCTTTACAAGCTTGTATAGAGATTAGCAAAATGATGCCATGCCTAGCTTTGACAAACTTTTCAAGGTTAAGGCAGGTCCTTGACAGTGGTCGAAGAACACAGAAACCGAAACGAGCCTTAAAATGTCTTCTTCGCACATCCTTTATTTAAGACCTTAACAACCGCTTTCCTGCTACCTGGTGTAGAGATATGGATAAGGTCAGTTTTCAGATCGGTTTCCGCCTAGATGACCGCCGTCGAAATCTATCTTTCATGTTGAAATCAAGTACAGGTGGAATCGGACCTCAACCCACGTACGACATTGTAGGAAGTATGTTGATTGAAACCCCGGCTCACTCCCAACAATGCCACCTACATACGTTTTTGTTTTGTGCTATTTAGCGAAATAAGCATTACACAAAAATCCATGTCTCACATCAACAAAAAGACTTGCGATTTAGAGTCTCCAAATGCTCGCTGGACAGTGACATTAAAGCAAAAACCTAATCAAAAATCTAAAGCTCGCTTAAGGCGATACACCAAGAATGCTCACCAACGGGAACATTTTACCTTCGAAGAAACTTTTAAAAACAAAATGATCGGGTGTATACTCGGATAAAAAAGAAGCTTCAGAACTCCAAGTTTCAATGGTTGAAAGAGGCCACCATTGTGCAATAATTAACCTCCATTTTTCTGAAAAGTAGGAGTAGTAGTTTTGGAAGATATCGTTAAGTTTGTTGGCAAACAAGCACTGGATGTTTCTATCGTATGAGATTTTGCTCCAATCAACACTGGGTGATTGACAAGCTAGTAGACGAGGTCCGGTCCCTTTGGATTACAAGTTGTAGTCCGTTTTCGAGGCAATGGCCTGCTCTATTCGTCAGCGAAATATTGAGCCTTTGAAGGGAGCCCTTTCAATTTTAGTTTCAATTTATTTAAAGTTAGAGGTATGTACTAGTATTTTAACACTAGTTGAACAGTTTACCTATAATTTAAGATAAACATAAGTAATTCTTAAAACTAAAGTTTGGGAGGGATGATTTTTTATAGAGAAATGAAGGATAATTGCACTTTTGAAGTTTCTGTGATTGGATATGGATTTTATAACAGAAGGTAAAGAGTTCTATAGTCTGATTGTGTGGATGAAAAATAAACGAGGCGAATTTAAAAAGTTACTACGATAAGGAATTAGGTTGATCGTCCTGTTAGAACGGGTGAAATTCATCATGTTAAATAAGTATTTCGGACTACGACTGTAAATGATTTCGTGAAGGAAAATACAGTTCCTGGCATTGATGTACTGTTGAAGACTGCACCCAAACAAGTCCCTAGCGTAAGCTGAGATTTGCTCTCATCTACCAATGCCGTGAATATAGCGTAATGCATCATTAAATGCCACCTGTAGCTTTTGCATGGAGAGCGAGTCAGGATGGCAATATATTAATTCACCGTATCTTATGAGAGGTAGAATTAGAGCAATTAAAAGATTTTTGTGGCCAGCGGAGTATAATAAGCACTGATCCACAGTTTGCGAAGGCATCCATAAATGCGACCAACTACCATATTAATGTGATCATACCCAGATAGATCTCTGCGTATAACATATCCTAGACTAGTGGTTTTCTCTACGGCTTTAATCATAGAAGTGCTTAGATAGAGGGGAGGGAGATGGTCGAGATTAAGTTTTGTTTTCGAGATAGGGATCACTTGGGACTTGAGTTGTAAGCCATTCGCTTTTGACCAAGTCATCGTTCATGAGAGACGCAAGTTGATTTAGATCTGAAAAAGACATGGCTAGATGGAATAGAACGTCATCAGCGTACATGTGAACTCAAGAATGCCTGCACACGGATGGCAGATCGTTTATTAACATACAGAAAAGAATCGGACCTAAAATTGAACCCTACGGAACACCTTGCTTTACTCCCTTGCTTTCACCCATTACGAGTTTTTGTTGCCTCCCGGAGAGAAAACTTCTCACTAATTAAAACGCATTATCACTAAAGCTAAATTTGTTCTGTAGCTTCCAGCACAGGATATCGTGATTTAGTTTGTCGAATGGCTTCGAGAAATCCAGCAGACACAAACCGAGATGTAGTTTTTATCAAAAAATGTTGTTATTTCTTCAAGAACATTAGAGCAGCTGTGATTTGCTCTGAATCCTGATTGCTGGTTATAAAGTACATCATTAACGGACAAATGTATTGTAATCTGATTCGCTATTATTTTCTCGAACACTTTGGATAAGGATGGCAAGACACTGATTGGTCTAAAGTCGGCCGTGGACGCCGGGTTGGTTTTCTTAGCAATGGGTATAATTCTAGCGATTTTCCACGACTGCGGAAAGGTCGATGTACATATACGCCAATTGATTACATGCGTAAGATGGCAGGCTATTTGTGGTAAAATGAGTTTGACAAATCGTATGGTATGCCATCCTCTCCAATGGAGTCTGATTTAATACCATTTAAACATTGGATAATTTCGTTTTCTGAATCTACTATGAACTCGTTTAGTTTTGAACTTACATAGTCGAATGTATTATGTATTAAAATCGAAGTCCGTTGAACAAGGTTTACCCTCCAAGAATGCATGGTTTAGTTCATCAGCACTAAAATCACATTTAGAGCTGTGGTTACAATTAGATATACAAATTTTTCGTATGTTGTTCCAGAGTTTCTTTGGCGGGAGAGATGCACTTAGTTAAGATCTGAAAAAGTTTAGTTTTGAAGCATGCACTACTGCGGTAGCGTAGTTACGCGCAGTCTTGTATGATGACCAATTGGCTTCAGATGAGCTATGTTTCCATTTACTGTAAAGCCTGTTCCTTTTGTTAATGGCATTGACTGTTTTTGTAGGTACACATTGATCGATCAAATGCATCAGGATTTCCTGAAAGTTAGCGATTTTGTCGTTGGGATCGGCCTTAGTGCGGCATTGCATTCAAGGGGCGGAAGCAGCGGCAGTTTGAAGATATTTCAAGTCAATAGACCTAAAACCTTTGAATGAAAAAATATTAGGGAAAGCAGTTTTTGACAGGTTCAGTTCGTAGGTACAGAGTTCGTAAGATCATGATCGGAGAAACCAGACGATAATTGGTCAAACAGCAAGACAAGTGACGGAGAAAAGACGAATATTAGATCGAAAAGGCTCGATATGCAATTATTTGCGAATCGTGTAGGATCGCTGGTATTATTTCCAATCCAGCGGAGGCAACTATGTACATATGTAAGTCCTTCATTTAAAAGGCCAGTGAATCTGATTTCCTTAGGTCTATATTAAAGTGGTATTATGCAAGATAGGGTTGTGAAAGGAGTAGGTGAGCATCTTCTAATATTATTATACGCACATGCTACCAAGCATTTTGTATTGCAGTCGGATATTTGGACCATAAGATACTCGATTCCACTACCTCTGGATTTAGAGATAATTTTGCAGTTTAGTCCGGATTTGCAGTAAACTGCTACTCCACCACCCGTAGTATCGGTCAATCGATCATTGCTGAGTAATTCAAATTAGGTATACTATATTTCAAATCATGCAAGTACGGCTTAAACCAGGTTTCACTGACACAGATTACATCAACGGAGGATTTAACCGCGATGTCGGCCACTTTCCAATAAGTGAGGTCCGAAAAGTACAGGCTAAACCTAACTGGTAGTACGTATTAAGCCACCAATTGGTAAGTCTTTGCTGAAATTTGAAGCGTGAGTAGGTTTGAAGTTCGACACAACAAAACTATTGGCGCTATTTTAAGTGCCATGGCTGGATAGATGGCCTGTGGTGAAAAGATTATATCATTGAGACCGAAAATTCAACGAAACCGAATATAATCCCATTATGCCATGTCATACGATTTCTAAGTAATGGGACATTTCAGTAAGCTGGCATAAGCCCTTATAAGACTTTAGATGAAAAGTGATTGACGTCGCCCTATCATCGTAAAATCAATTACGAATCGATTGATTACGTCCAGAGGAGGCGAATGAGCGACAGGACATAAATTGTAGGTAGGGTGTCTTTGTCGTCGTTGAAATAGTGCTGTTGCCTATGACGCTAGGAACACGGGTTACGACATGGATGACGACAGCGAAGACATCAGTCACGTTCGTGTTATTCGTACATAATAATAAGCAGTATTTACCAATGCCATGAGTAAACCGAATCAAACAAAATAATAGTAATAATTGCTAGCACTTCTTGCAATACAAGATTTTAGTTTGTAGAGCCTATCGTCTCTAGGATGTTTGGTTTTCACTTAATTAAAATATTTAATCGTCAAAACGACAAGCTAAAAGGCTTAAAAATAATACATACTACTACAGGCTATATTCGCTATTTGAATACATTATTTGAGAGTTTGTGTTAGGGAAGCCGAGCAAGGTCTACCCAACCAGCTTTCCACCAACAATTGCCACCGCTAAATTATATGTAAACAACACGTGAGAAAGCATTCAAATATAAACCAACAACAATCAGCGAAATATACATATAAAATGTGACAGCACCAAAGAGTGTCACCAAATAAAAGAGATCGAAACTTGATTGGAAAATATTTCTCGAAGGAAAATGTGTCCCACAAACCTCTGTGTTCATCTCTTTATCGTCCCCAATTCCAACAAAAATAAAACAATCAAGTTCGTATGCCAATGCAATGTTAGACTTACCAAGGCTGCGAGATGCTCAATTCAAAAGTCCTAATTCCAAACTGATAACATTCATCCGATAACATTATTCGCACAAATAAACGCTTTAGTTATGCGACCTTTTTCCAATCAGAAAAAAGATCGAAAAGACCAAATAAAAATTATTTTTTATCAACGAATCAAAAAAGCGGCAGGAAAATAAATAATTGAGGTAACTAGGGTTGAACTGAAAGGAAAATCGATAGAATGTGATAGAATATGACAGGGCTCACTTCCGGGCTATCGTGAAGGTTTCACTAGGTTTTCCTGTCAGTGCAGGTGCTACGGTTTCTCCTCGCGCAGATTCACAGTGCAACCAGCAGCACTATTTATAGATATGATTGGCGGCGGAAACCACCCTATCGGTCATTGGCCCGAAAAAAGGTTGACGGGGCAGAACCAAACTATGTTATTACTCAAGGTTGACAGCGGAAAAAAAGAGAAGACGATTGGGTAAATATACCGACGTGATAGTACAACTCATCATAAAGCTAGGATGCCGCATGCAGAACTAGGAGGACAGCGAACAAGTGCACCTTTCGCTGGTATTATGTCATAATAACCAATTCAATTCCTTAAGGTAAACTAAACGTTTCGTCGATGGTACGAATGTCTTACACAACCATGTTGTTGACATCTAGTGACCCCATTTAGAGATAACCCAGTTGTCTCCCCTTCAGCGAATACTACGAGCTGGTTTCGAGGAAAACAAACAAAACACGAATTCAAAACCACTTACACTCTGAATAAAGGCAAATTCCTTCCCAACTCCGACAAATTCACTAGAATTTTACGTAAAATTCTACGAAGGTATACATATGTAAATATTTCTACTGAACACTACACCGACTCAAACCGGTAGGCACAACCCAACCCGTCGGACGTTAAGAGAAACTAAGATTCCGACTAGCCGGTTAGCAGGTCTTCTAATTGCTCAAAATGTCACTGCGACGGGCGACTGTGACGGTAGCTCCGCGCAGCCACACAAGTGATTAGAATTTATTTTCAATTCCTCATCGCATGACGTTCATTAAGCAGGGCGAGGGAATTTTTTTTTCTTATGTTTGTTCGATTCGAGCGAAGTTCGTTTTGACGTAGGCAACAGCGTTTACATAGGAAGCATCTGCACATGTTTTTCGAAATTGTACTAGATTTTCACGACAAGAATGATTTCTTTAAAAAAAATCCCAGTGAATGCATTTACATTTGATAATTGTCGAAACGATGTGGTGGGTAGTCGTAGTTTTAGTTCAAATAAAAAAGGGACGAAATAAAAAAAATCAAAAAAGAAAAATAGAAAACAAAAAAAACACAAGAAGATTGTACAAAAAATAATAATTTTTATTTTTCCCCCTCAGATATAATACACTTCTAATATGCGCTTTTCGATATAGCCTTACGCTCTTCCTGCGTTGCGGTATTTGTAAACAGTGTTGTGCACAATATAATTGCTTTCCAAGTCACCGTTAATTTTACAGTTGTTCAGTTGCAAAAACAAAACAATTTCATATGCTCTGATTTCGTTTTTAAGTTAATACCCCGTCTCCACGAGACATCAGCGATGTCAAGACATGAATCATGCCATCAAAATGTCTCGTGTAGACCGGTAGATATCGGACTAGACATATGTCTGAACATAGATGTCAGACATTTTTACCAGACATCTTTTTCGGACATCTTGTCAGACTTTTTTTTGACAGCGTTTGTCAGTGAAGATAAAATTACCGCGAAACTGCAAAATAAAAATGTCTCAAAATGTTTCTTAAGCAAATGTTGTTCCAATTCGTGAACCTCTCTCAATTCCAAAAAAGGATTCACCCAAAACCGATGTTTTCCTTTTTCCATTTCTAATTTTTCCACTTCTTTTAAAGCAATTAATTTTTTTATCAAAGATAATTTTTCCCTACTTATTCTTAGCGTCATTTTCTGATCTACAATTAAATTTAGAACCGCGAACATATACAACCCACTCATCTTATGTAATAACGAGGAATGAAATGTCAAGACATAATTTGCCCACCTATTCGCCAAAGATAAAATGTCAGACTGAATGTCTAACATTTAGTCTAACATATTTGTGTCTAGTGGAGACGCGGTGTAACAGTAATCTATCAACATGACAGCTGCATCAGTAGGATTAATTCCAGTCCTCGGGAGACTTTTGTAGTGGTCGTTTTTGTTTTGTGCAAAATAATAAGAACAGCAGCAATCTCGGCTTACTAATATTTGCAAAGGCATTCGTTTTAGGTTTTTTTTATTGGTAAATATAACGATGAGTATTGAGGACCAATTTGCGTTAGAAGTCATGATTGTTCTAGGGAAAGATGGGTCGTAAAAAATGTTGCAGTGCAGAGCGTCTGGGAATAATTCGAGTTCTAAGAAAGGACGGGACATCCTTGAGACAAATCGCCAAAATTGTTTCTTGCTCTTTAGGAATGATGGTAAATGCCTTAAAAGAACAGAAACCTGAAAAAAAACACGTGGTCGAGGATGTGAGGATTGTTCGGTGCGCTAAAAAGAATCCGTTTATGACTTCAGCGGAAATCAAATCTGAGCTAAATCTTCAGGTAGACACTTCCTTGTGCAGACGAAGACTTATAGATCATATGTTAAAAGCTTACCTTCCAAAAAAATGTCCTCTGTTATCGAAAAAGAATATCACGAATATCAAGAATATCATAATCATCAACATAAAACAATTGAGAAGAGGCGCAACATACTCTGGTCAGACGAGTCCAAAATCAACTTGTTTGGGGCGGATACTAAAAAACAGTATATTAGAAGGCCGGGTGGAAAAGAATTTGATCCAAAATATTCGGTGAAAACCATAAAACTAATATTATGGTCTGGGGATGCTTTCACTATCATGGTGTTGGGCCTATTCACCGGATGCAAGAGACTCTTACCAGGGAAAAAAAACATTGAGATCTTAAATACAGCTATGTATCCCTTCGCTGAAGACAGCTTACCGTCACACTTATCCTGTTGTTTCAACAGGATAATGTTATTTCAACAGGATAATGATACTAAACATACGACAAAAGTAACGAAAAAGTGGTTCGCAGGCATGAAGGTCCAAGTCCTTGAATGGCCAGCACAGTCCCCAGACCTTAATCCCATAGAAAATTTGTGTGGATTTGTTAAGAGAGAGCTTAGTAAAACCACAAAACCAAGAAACAGGCTTGAGCTGCGGCAAAATGTCCAAAGAATTTGCACTTTGCACACTTTGCAAAAAAGCTCGTTGACTCTATGCCGCGTAGAATTGAAGCTGTATTAAAAAACAAAGGAAATACAACAAAATATTGATATCCTTATTTTCCATCATTAGTATTTTGTCCAATTATGTCCAATTATTTTAACCTTTTTATTTTTTTAAAAGAATATTTTCATTTCTTGTATAGTGTACTCGTAATTATTATTTTGCACAATCAAAGTCAGTGAATGATTGTTAAGTTTTTGTTTTCTTTTCTTTTTGTTGGATGCAATTCATGTTTATTTATCTATTTGTTAAAAAAATATATATATAATTTAATAATTATGACAATTTTACTCAAGTTTTATTCTCCACTCCACTCCACTGTTCTTATTTTTTTGCACAACACTATACCTCAATTGTCATAAATCCCCGTCTTGTTAGTTTTAGGAACGTACAAGGAATGATGAGTGAACAGGTGTACAACAGCAAAGTTTGTTCGGTCAAAAAAAGGGGATTTTTCAAGAATTTTTTTATAACATATTGTCATTATAGATTTATTTTGAAAATTAGTATATTATAATACAAAATTTGAAGAATTTTAAAAAAGAATTGGTACAAAAATATAAAGAAATAACGGATTTATTTTTTCTTCTTATTATTATTTATCTTCTTCTTTCTATTTATCCGTTGATGCATCGAAAAAATTAATTTTTTGCGGTGACCGATATTCCTCAGCACTGGAAAAATAAAAAAAACTAATTGTTTTGGTTAGTCAATTAGTTTCTCTCTCGATTGACGCTGAGATTTTTTATTTTTATCAATTTTTAAATTTTTTGCATCATTTTAAAGTTGAAATGTAGATTTCTTGACAATAAAACCGAATTATTTGTTATTATAAGATTGATACTAATTGAAAAATTCAATAAAACTCGACGCCACTCAATAGTTATTTGTATGCAGAATATGTGCAGCAATTTGTAAAACGATCGGTTAAGTAGTTTCTTCGGAATGGTGGTCATCGAATTTCAAAATGATATGTTTGGGAAAATCTTTTGTTATAAAATACTTACATAGAATCATCGATGCCAGGTCCATATAGTATATCACTATCATCTAAGATGTCTAGACATATTTTTGCTCCTGTCTACGCTGGATTCTACCTTCTTTAGTCTCATGCGTAGCTTTTTCATCCACTCTGCTGATCCGCAAATCGTCTGTTGCGCGCGCCAATTCATGAGCGCCTGGTCCTGAAGTGATTTCCATTTCTTACATGAAGATTAGAAGGCCTAAAACTCGCACTACAAATGCAAATCTTTAGTTTACTTCGTATGCGTTACCTTTAGTACTTTCACTAGATGAAACATACTTAGGCACATTACATTTTTTACATGTAACTTTTATGTTAAAGCCAATACCTTCTTTTTTGCAGGATTGAAAAGATATTTCACCATCACACGTTTTACACTTCACTAATGTTGCAATAGTTGAAAAAACAAGGAAAAAATCTATAACTCTAAAGTGTTTTTTAAAGATCTTCCCCCATTTCTAAAGACGCATTCAATTAAATTTTTTGCCAGATGCCCTTAAGGCTTTTACTTAGGCATTACTCTTATTCTTGGTCAACTTAACCTTGGACCACCCTTATTACGTCCTTCTCTGCAACTTTTTTTCGACATTTTTTTGTTAATAAATGCAAAATCACTGCGAAAACAAAGCAGGAACTCAACGGAGAAAAAGTAAACGAAATCGAAGCTAAAATCAAATAATGCACACAACTGCTCTGACCAAGGTACAATTTTGAACTGAAATATATATTGTACATCGAAGATACACAAAGTACGTCACAAATCTTAACCGAAAAGATTTTGAAAAAGGTTGGGAATACATGTAATAGAACAGAGACCCAAACAGTTGCCGCTCACCGCTCAACGCAAGTAGCCAAAAGGTGCGTAAAAATGAGTTGGAGCAACCGTCATTCGAACTATCATAGATCCGTCAATTTTGCTTCGATTGACCTCAAAACTTAATACAATATTCTTAAGAAGTTACACATTCAAAGTATCGAATAAAAGAAAAATGGAAAAAAAAAGTTTCAAACGTTCAAACTATTAAACATATTAAATGGAGGTTTCTTGTCATATTTTTCCTCCAATTGTAATGTCTAATCTTAAAAAATAGAAAAGAAATTAAAGAAAAATAATAATAAAAGTTTACAGGTATCAGATATAGTTCAAATATCAAATCTCTGAGCAAGCTGCGTAACATCTATGTAAAAGCCTTTTCTATGAAAAATAAATAAACATCAAACATCAAATAAGCAAGGACCATAATCATTATATTATTTAGAGTTAACATGTTGAAGATGAAGACTTTTGAAAAAAGCATTGAACGGGAAGCCTAAGAATATGCCTACGTTTGATGCCTATGTTTAGATCGTGAATGTTTAAGCACCTTTACCTAGTTTACCAAAGCATCAAAGTAAAAGTTTCCAATGAAATATATTTCTACTCCAAATTCAAAAGCCTGGTAACCCTTTTCAGCAAATCTGAATCGTCATCCACGTCATTATACAGCTCCTAAGCGATGCTCATGCTTTTGGTGAAAATTTAGCCACTTCGAGCAAACATCGCTGACACACGTTTTATGTCCAAAATTTCTCTGAAAGTGAGTTGAGGATTCTCTATAATAATTTTCCTCATTGCTTCACCGTTTTCATACGTTGTTGACGTCATACTGGAACGTCCAGAGCGGGCATCATTATTAACATCTTCTCCACCTTCTGTGAAATGGCCAAATGCCATAATCAAGTACGTTAAAGCACTTAATTTTATTTTTCACACAAAATTTAATACGAATTCTTTGATCCATTCTTTTTAATAGAAGAAAAAATTGCCAAAATGGCTGACAGTGTCAACATATGTTAGGGGACGTATATATCATCATAACAAAAACCAAAATCCGAAAATTTAATGTACTTAGCTCACGAAATTAAAAGTCTTCTTATTTTTTGAACAAACCTCCTATATGTATTGTATATTATACATACATATAAGCATGTGTAGTCTATGTATTTATGTTAATGTAAACTAAGTTAGTTTTAATTAGTCGCAAGTTTTATAAGAACCATATAAAATCAAATCGGATCTTTATTATTCTATGAAAATATTCTTAGATATTACCCTTTAAACTAGATCAATTAAGCTAATCCTAAGGTCGAAAGAGGTTGTGAAAAGGTGCTGGATATTTCAGAGTGCCCACATATGGTCAATAAGTTAATTTTAATTAATTAAAATTGTTAAGCTAGGCTATAGCTTTTCTCATAAGCATCTCTCAAGCACCTTACCATATTTCTCGTTTCAATGTATAGATGAAGCTTGTGTTGGACATGCGATTCTATCAGTGAAATCAAAAGCAGTGGGTCTTGATGATATTAACCCATATTTTAATAAAATTTTTTTACCATTTATATGCAAATATATAACTCACTTATTCAACACTATTATCACAACAAGCCGTTATCCCGATAGGTGGAAAAGTGCGAAAATTATTCCTCTTCCTAAATCTAATAACACTGATTTTAGACCAATTGCTATTCTACCCTTTCTCAGTAAGGTGTTTGAAAAAATTATAAGCAAGCAAATGAGAAATTTTCTAGAGGAACACAAGTTCATATCAAAATACCAATCAGGCTTTCGCAGTAAACATAACTGCATAACGGCACTTCTCAAAGTTTCGGATGATATTCGTTTTGGTTTTGATACACATATGATGTCTTCACTTGTATTTTTGGATTTCTCGAAAGCGTTTGACTCTGTAAACCATTCCATACTTTTGTATGGATTATATTGATTAGAAATCAATATTCCTTTGAGGATTCTGTTTGCAAGCTCATGGCATCATACCTTTGCGAAAGAACACAAGCTGTTCATTACCAATGCAATAAATCAACTATCCTACCAATCAGATCAGGAGTTCCCCAAGGCTCTGTTCTAGGGCCACTGCTATTTACGTTATTCATAAATGATATTTCCAGAAGCATAGAGCATTGCGATCATCATCCTTATGCGGAAGATGTGCAACTTCATAAGACTTATCAAATATCTGAAGAGTCAGCTGCACTTGTTGATTTGAACAAAGACCTCAACTCTTTGTTTCTATGGTCAAAAAAGAATCATTTAAATCTTAATCCGTCAAAAACAAAAGCTCTTAAGATAAGCAGGGGTAATGTAGATACAAGGTCCATCTTACTGCAAATGAATAATAGCAACATTGAGTATGTATCCAAAATAAAAAATCTCGGAGTTTATTTCAATCAATCCCTAAATTGGAATAACCACATTAACTATATTGTTGGCAAGATGTATTGTATCCTTCGGGGACTGAGTCCTACAACACATTTTCTACCAACTGATGTTAAACTTAAGCTTATTAAGGCTTATGTCTTACCACTTATTATATAGGGTTGTGAAATATTTTCAAATATTAACTACGAACAATCTCGCAAATTAAACGTTGTATTGTGCCAGGTATATATTTAAGTTGGATCGGTATGCCCATATTTCAGACTATACTAAAAGAATTATTGGTTGTTCACTCAACGGTTTCTTGAAATATCGAACAGTCCTCGCATTACATAAAATAATACACACTAAATCACCAGAATATTTGTATTCGAAGTTAAATTTTGCGCGCTCACAAAGAACCATAACTTTAATACCTCCCAAACATAAGTTTTTAATAACCAGTCGTCAATTTTTTGTAAATGCAATTCGTCTTTGGAACGCACTTCCTCCCTCCATCAGAAGAGTGACCACAGCACATTGTTTCAGAAAAGAACTTTTTGAGTTCTTTAGGCAAATAGAGGCATAGAAACGCACTGATATTTCCATATATTTATATAAATATTAATATTTTCAATTCTTTGTTTTCTTATTTTTTTTTCCCTTCAACCCCCCCCCTTTGTCCCTCCCTCTTCCAAGCTTTCTCATATCATGTTTACCTATCTTTATACTTTCTCTTCTATTCTTCTCTTACCTTCTAAATCCTTGAAACTAGTTATAAGTACATTAATGTAAATTCAATTAAACTGTTACTCTACCTATGCATATCAAAAAGTGTAAACTTAATTGTATAGAGACATTTAATATCATAGTAATAATAATAATATAGCATTGTGCTTAGATTAAGATAAATCTAAGAAAAGAGAAAATTAAAAATAAATTTTCAAAATGATATTGCTTTTTCGAGGAAAAATGTTAATTAATACATGGTTCGGTTGATCGTTTCCGCACGGTACAATGAAACCTCCCTTAGGAGGACGTCAAGTTTTCTGCTGTGGGCAAAAAAATTATAAAAAGATTATAAAACGTATTTTAATTAGTGTTTTTTCACTGTCCAGAACAGAAAAACCAGACTTAATTTTAATAAATTAATTTCAAAAAGTGATTTCACACAAATATGTCTATTTAAAATAGGTAAACATTATTTCTTTTCTTCGTGGTTCATTTGAAACAGCTTCCACGTAAATTAAGGACTAAAAGTACTTTAAAGCAGAAGTACTTTTCTGTGACTGCTATGACATCATTGTCTATGTCCATACACACTTGGCGATCATATCATATCATATCTGCACTCTTGTAGGTGTCTGAAAGTTGATTTGAAATCTATCAATGGTAAATCATTTGCTGAATCAAATTGATTGAGATCTGTTTTGAATCTTGCTCCAAACCAACATTTTCTAAAATAATTTTCAACTGTTCTGGACCTAAGTCCTAGACGTTCACATCTATCTTTTGCGGCTAGCAGACAGATGGGTGTACGATAAAAAAAATTCTATCAAATCTTTCCGATGAGAAGAGGCATTGCCCAAGAAAAAGCAACACTTTTTCTTTTTAAGTCCCATTCTTCTGTCGAAAGAGATCAGCCAATCAGTCATTTAGTCTGTTCAATGATTCTGTTCCGGACAGAAAAGTACACGTTTTGCTGTTCAGTGAGAACAATTTCTGTCCGAAAGTGTTCTACTTCTCAGTGAGGGTGTTCCGGACTCTTCAGAACACGATTTTCTGCATCTTCTTTTAAATCCAAACATTTTCGTGAAAACTGTCAGACTCAGCTGTCATTGAAAAAAACACTTAAGTCCTTATTAAAACGTACATTTCATCACAGAAATATGTTGTTGACGAGTCACTAGTCACACTATTTTCACTATCAGTGCCCACCACAACTCTTCGAAAGCCATTTTATTTGAATTCATTTTAGTTTATTATTTGATTCCAAAACATGTTTAATACAATCTGACAAATAAGATGTTTTTTTTATTTTTTGACAACTGAAATACGGCTGTACTTTTTTGTTCTAACTTGATCTGACAGTTTTCACGAATCTGTGCTGTCCTGTTCTGATCTTTTCGTCATTGAACACAGCTAAGATGTTTTTCGTTTTTGAACTGAACGAACGTTGAACTGAAATTTAAAAATAAAAAATTAAAAAAAAAAAAGGCGGATAACGTCGACTTAAAAATAATAAGGCCGAATCGACTTAATACCATGGGAATAATAAAACATGTTGCAGATGGGTTCAACACAACTATATGGAGCAATGAAACTATCCCCGAGCAACGTAGTTAAAAACAGTGGGTAAACCCTACACATTACCTGAGGAGTATCAGTGCTATCAAGTTATTACAAGGAGTTCCCAAACCGTATCTTAAAAAGACTGACACCAAACGCTAAGGGAATAATCGAAGGCTACCAGTGTAGCTCCAAGAGTAATTGCTCGGCTAGTGACTAGATTTTTGCTAGGATTTTTTCTAGGTCAACGGGAAGTACCCTATACATTTTGATTCCCTTGAGAGGGTCGAAACATAAGTTTTTTGCATAAATAATATAAATGTTTTACGTTAACTTAGGTTTGATTTTTTCACAGCGTCAAGGGACCGCGGATCTGAGTAGATGGTTTTAATTTCAACTCGATACCTCCACGCGTTCCCGAGATAAATGGTCTTGACAGACAGACAGACGGACAACAAAGTGATCTTATAAGGGTTACTTTTTCATTTTGAGGTACGGAACCCTAAAAACGGCATAAGAATTAAATAAGTAAAAAGATGCACATCGGCAATGCGTGCTTCTTCGAAACTATTGAAGAAACTATTTAGGAAACTCTTTTTGTCCGGCAATGTTGAAATGCACATTTATAAAAACATAACAATGCAAGTGACCCTTTCCAGATGTGAAATTCAGTCTCTAACTAAGGAGGAAAATTGATTTTGGATCTTTGAAAACAAGATCTTAAGGAGAATTAATGATGGAAAATAGGACGAATAAGCAAGCGAAGAACTCGAGAACATTCAGTCCCAAGCATTATCCGAGTAATAAAATCGCGAAGACTTAGATGGGCAAAACATGTAGAGCGAATGGATAGTGGATCCATTAAAAGAAGAAAAACAAAACCGTGAAAAAGATTGTCAGGAAGGCCGCATCGTAACATAGAACACGTAGAGCAGATGGAACAGAACAGCGAAAAATGGATGAAAGCCACTTATCATGAGTATGCATAGGCTCGGTGAAAGAGTGTCAACCAGACTCTGAATTTACGGCTTCCAACTGGACGGTAATAATAATACAAAAAATATTTGAACAAAAAATTGAAATGAAACAAAAAAAAACAAGAACTTCCCACTGGGAAGTTAAAAACAAAGCAAATGAGAGAAAAAAGTTCCATTAAGTCTAAGCTATATCTAACCAAGGAAGAGTTGGTATAGTTTTCGTTAATTCTTTTATCAAGAGTGAAGAAAAACAGAATTGTATCAATTTCTGTACGTCTTTTATTCTTTTAATCAGCATTTTTTTTTTTTTAAATAAACATCTTTTAGGTCCTTAAAAACAAAAATTGTATTTTATAGTGCTTAAGAGGAAAGCAAATTGAAAAAATTTAATTCAAAAACAAACAGAAAACAAAAATCATTAACAGCCAACTAAAAGCAATATTTTAAATTGTTTAAGCAAATAACCCACATGGCTACAGGGGGTACGTTTTCTGATATAACGGACAAGTTTTACGCAAAACCAAAGACTTATCTCGGTCTCGTGGACAAATATGATAACGACCAGCTTAGTTTTACGGTCTAAAACAACATCTGCGCGTGCCTTCTTCTTTCATGAGGTAATTATATAATTTTGGATCTAACAACAATTTAAAACCGAATGTTCTGACGTATAACTTTCTCATGAAGCTGAATTGCCTTCTATAATATAATCAACGTCAAATATTTCTCGTTGCATCATACTTCTGGCTTAACGCATGTACCAAATGTACACCAATTTAAGTGTGGTTGTAATCAATAATGATCTGTGGTTTCTTGTCTTCTCCTCCTCATGGTGCAAGGTCAACATCCGAATTTCTGATCTGTTCTTCTTAGGACAGCCTGACACCAAAGTCTCTTTGGAAAGCCGAAGAATTTTGATTTTTATTTTTCCTCCTGTTTCGAAAGACTATTTCATGTCTACCATATTTTTGCTGGATATATCTTCATTTGTTGACCTTTGTTCTGTCCTCTTTCCACTCAGTTTCATGGCTACTTTGACTGATTTCGTTTTTAACTACTTTCCATTTGTTTCGTTTAAATCGATTTGTGAAAAGAAAGCGACAATATGAAGCCACCTAACCATATCCATTGAGGCGTTACCCTTTTAAGTACATTTTATGTGAATCTTTTAGGGAAGCCTAGTCCATAGAACCAGTAAGGGAATAGTTGCCAAACATGGAGGAAAAATGTTACGTATACGCCCCGTAATGAGTGTTATCCACAGACCCTTCTGGCTCTCAGAGATATTTTCACGACTTAATCTATCTAACGTATTCAGGTACATTCTATGTGATTCCTTTAGGAAAACCTGGTTAGCAGAGTCATTAAAGAGTATATACCAAATACGGAAAAATGTGACGTATAGCCCCGTAGTGCATCTTGTCGACAGCCTCTCTCAGTATCCAGAGCTATTTTTACGCCCTAAAGAAAATGAATAGAGCTGCTTCATATTCAGATCTATCCTATTCAAGTACATTCCATGTGGTTCCACTAGGGAAACCTTGTTCTCAGAGACTACTCCAAAAACATATTTGACACCATAGTCGTTGGACTGCTAAAGTTCCCTAAAAGTGTCTCAGTTAATCTTATCTCCTGGCATATCTCCAACCCTAAAAAATATGAGCATGCCCAACTCACTTCCCTTGTCCGGCATTAATAATACTACTCAAACAAGATTTGGCAGTTTTTATGTAACTTAGCTATTGGATGTTAGAAGTCGATATTTCAAGGATCTCCCGCGCCTAGACCTATTTCTCCCTCACGGAGATTATCTTTGAATTATATTGTATCTTAAACCTCACCTTCCTCTACTTAATGTAACGAAGCAGTAAAACCACAACACATTTTATCTTATCTTATTTATTTTTAACTCAAACTTCCGAATAGATGTTGACAAGAGCAGAGTACACGTTGTACCTTTGGCTTTAATATGTCCCACCGCATTAGAAAGAGAATTAGTTTCACATCTGATCTTCCAGCAGCAACTAGTCGCAATGGGACCGAATCCAGTAGAAAATGCTGATATTCTAAGGGAGCTAAGCAACGCCGAATTGCTTGACTTAGAGCAGCTATACAGAAGTAAAGGAGACAAGTACCACTGCATGTCAATATACAATCAATATCGATGGAATCTAAAAATAGAGAAAAACAGACACAGCAGTGATGACCATTTAGCTCCCATGAAGAAAAGATTTTATACCCATCGATTTGGAAAATTTCCACTGAATGGAACATACATATCGTTGCAACAGGAGGAGGTGAAGCATCATCAGTTTCGTCGGTGCATTTTAAAAAAAACATTTTATGTTCCTCTTATTCCACAGTTTCTTAGCATACAGGCCCACACGCTCGAGGAGTCGTTGCAGGAACTGAAGGAATGCTTTGCGAAGACTAAGATCATCGATTGGAAAGACAAGATTACGGTATCGGCGATCCATTCCGATATTGCGAAGGAGTTAATTGGGATTTTTGAAAAACTGGATTATAGTGTGGATTATGTGATTCCGTGTACATGCTTCACATTGAAGCCGAGCGAAGCTCTTGACTTACACGTCCCAAGGTTGGTTTCATACTATTCTTCACTAGCCGCATACCGCAAGTATTTTTTGTGATTACTTTTAGCGTTCCAGAGGGCTACGAGATGTCATCCCTGACCGAGAAGCACGCAGATCTTGTTTACACAAATTGGCCACATAATGATGAAGCATCAGTGGACTTCATTCGAGGAATGATCAATTTCAATATAACGCTTGGTATTTTTAGACAAAGGGACAACCGGCTTGTTGGTTGGGTTTTTCAGAACGAATTCTATGGCGTGGGGTAAGATCCTGAACGTAAGCAAATCTTAGTGAAAGTATTTACAATTTTCTGTTGCAGGATCCTCCAGGTTATCCCGGAAGAGCGCCGTAAAGGATTCGGAAAACTACTTACTTTAGCAATAACTAAGGAAATCGCTCGGCAGGACAGGAATAATATTGTCATAACGCTTTTCACTGTCGTCGATAATGTAAAATCAGAGAAAATTGCTCTACAAGTAGGGTATGAAAGGGTCTGCGTAGCTGAATGGATTTACTTGAAGCGTAAGTTAATAAGTAGAACAAGTGTCAAGTAATACTCATCGAAACAATTAATAAACTGATTCAAGGATCTTTAATTCGCCTTTTCTTCTTTATATACGACAAGTTCTTAAAGAATTGATTGGGTTGCTTCCACTTAACTGATAACTTAGAACGAGTATACTGGGTTAAACAAATTGTCATCTCCATATGAAGAAAGCATAGTGAGATGAAGTGGCATAAAACCTTTCCAGGGTATTAGTGTCAGTGATGAAAGTACTCATCCAAAAGAATGTGTGGTGCGAGTAAATCCTTGATTAGTAATGGAAGCCCTTAGAGGTATGACCTATTATTAGTAAGTTGAAGAATTCTAAATCTCCGCATCCATATTGGTCAATATAACAAGGCATAGGCACATGATTGATGCAAATGGTCTATGCCGATCAAAATCAATTTTATTTAACCCACTGAATGCCAGGAGATATTTTTGTCTGAATCCCGTTGACAAGGTGATTAGTTTCACAGTTCCATGCATAGAGTCATCCAATAAGAGGTGTCATTTTGTATTAATAAGAAAACGCAACGTTTTCATGAAAAATAGAAAAAAAGTATTTATTTTAGTATAAAATAAAAACTTTGAGAACGATAGTGTCGTACATGCACTATTTAACTGGGTATTTGCCGTTGTGGAGCGCAGGAGAATCCAAACGAGTCGATCCGCCATCGGGCACAGCAATTGCCATCAGAAAACCATCCAAGATTAGACTTAATAGGCTAGACCTGAACTCGCGTTAACTGTTTGCATCAAAATCCAGTCATGAAAGTAGCTGTGGTAGCCGAGAAATGGGATCGGTCATAAGCACTACGGGGCGTATACGTAACATTTTCAAATTTTTTGTACTTGCTCTTTAACGACCCCGGGCAGCTAAGTTGCCATCAGAAAACCATCCAAGATTGGACTTAATAGCCTAGACCTGAACTCGCGCCAATTGTTTGCATCAAAATCAAGTCGTGAAAGTAGCTGTGGCAGCCGAGAAATGGGATCGGCCATAAGCACTACGGGGCGTATACGTAACATTTTCAAATTTTTTGTACTTGCTCTTTAACGACCCCGGGCAGCTAAGTTGCCATCAGAAAACCATCCAAGATTTGATTTAATAGGCTAGATCTGAACTCGCGCCAACTGGTTGCATCACAATCAAGTCGTGAAAGTAGCTCTGGCAGCCGAGAAATGGGATCGCGTGACCATTAGACCATGACTCAGGTTAATCCTCATTTTCAACGTAAAATTTTGTTCTCCAATGAGGCCCATTTTTAGTCAAATGGATATGTAAACAAGCAAAATTGTCGAATTTAGAGTGGAGAAAACCCAGAAGCCTTTGTCGAGACGCCCTTATAACCATTAAATCTCACTGTTTGGTGTGCTTTATGGGCTGGTGGAATCATCGGCCCATATTTCTTCAAGGGGGTAGTCTCAGGTGACCATTTCGATAAATCGATTTTTTTTCCATATGAAAATATGCTGTAAAAAATTCAGACCGAAATTCCTACTATTAAATAAGTTACAACTCATAATCGCCGACGCGCCGTAAACGACTTGTCTGCCGCGCGCCAGGTCTGCAGCTGCAACCTTTCTATTGTTGTCACCGATCTTTTATACCTGCATACAGAGTTTCTGAACGTCAACTTTAGTACATTACCTACCTGTGTATATGTGGAATAGTGTATATAAATTTTTGTCGTGAATATATATAAAATCCTAAAACAAATTTACCAGTACACTTTTGATGCTCTGTGTGTCAACATCAAACAGGAAAAAAAAATAGATCGAAAAGGCACGAGAAGCTTCACAAGATATCCAGGCAAAAAGAAAGAAAAAGGAGTTTTCGAGTATACTGCTGAAACCGATACCGAGATTGTGAGCACATCAGCTGAAAAATTAAAAGACAAGGGTGATTTTGATGTACTGATGGACGAAGGATTCAGCTACAGCATTCTGTGTTTCTCGCTAGTAGTGACGTTAAATTTTTGAAAAAAAAAACACCGCCAGGACTAAGACTCAAGTTGTGTGGAAAGTGTTCGTGTTAAGAATTTGACATCAATTCTTCTCCTATGGTCAAAAATGCTTACGAAATCAGTAGACGTTTTGTGTTTATTATGCGACTATTTAGAGTCGGTCTGGGTGGATTAAATTTATTTTGTTGACTTGTGTAATGGAATTAGTAAAAATGAATATTATGGTATGCTCGACCAAATTTATATTGCTGTAAAGTCAGTAGTTGATACTGTTTCTAAAAAAGCCGTTGCAGAAGAATGTTGAAAACGGTTGTGCTGAAGATAAAATCACGATTTATGGTGATGGATCATGGGCCAAGCGTGCTTTTATCTCTCTGCTGGTTGTTGTTTCTTTGATAGGGAAATATTCTAATAAAATTGTAGATTTAATTGTCAAATCAAAAGTGTGTAAAGCATGCGAGCAATGGATTGGCAGGGAAGAGTCAGGCGAGTTTTTGGAGTGGTATGAAAATCACATTGAGCATTGTGAAGCAAATCATGAAGGAAGTTCCGGTAAAATGGAAGTTGACGGTGTGATCGAAATGTTTCAGCGGTCTGTGGAATACTTTAAAGTAAAATATAGTAATTACATTGGAGATGGTGACAGCAAAACATTTAAAAATTTACTGGATGCCGATCCTTACAACGGCGATACTGTGGTATAATAAAAATAGTGCGTCTTGCACGTCAAAAAAAGAATGTATAGAATGAAAGAAGCTAAAAAAATACATAACCAGTATTTAAAAGTTAAAAAAGGCTTGGAAGAAGCTGAAAAAAGGAGGGCCAAAAAATAATCAAAAAGATGAAGCAAGTAAAGTTGCTGTCACAAAATGTACATCGAAAAAAAAAAATATCCACTAGTGCTGCAACAAAGAAGTTGACTCTTGCATTGACCAATGCCGTGATGGTTAAGCTAAGTACATACTATGGTTTGGCTATTTTGAGAAATCCATATTCTCAAGAAGAAATGAAGAAAGCAGTGTGCGCTAAATACTATCATTACATTTCAACTGATGAAAACCCCCAGCCTCGTACTGTTCAATTGTATGGTGCAAGTATTTACAACATGTGGCAGAGAATACAGAGGAAATTTACACATATTCTCCAGCATTTGATGAAGAAACAGCAAGTTTTTTGAAACCAATTTACGAAGATATCATCTGATGATCTGATACAAAGGTGCTTGGGAAAAAACACTCAGAAGGACAACGAGTCGTTTAATAGTTGCATCTGGAACTTGGCTCCAAAGCATCATTTTGTTGGAAAAAAGACGCTGGAAATTGCTTCATGGACAGCTGCGTGTATGTTTAATGAAGAATTTTCACCCATCCTTAAAATAATGGAGATTTTTGGTACGCAAATCGGCCGAGACGCCTGCTCGTATGCTGAGGAGTACGTCGAACGACGAATAACCCGTGCAGAGCGATCCACGTCCGAGGCATCCCTCAGGTCACAAAGTCTGGCAGGAAATGATGCGTATGAAGCCACCGAAGGGTTATTGTATGGTCCAGGCACAGCAGATTAGTGTAAGCATAAGTTTTTCACGAAAATTCTGCTCTTAAAACATTTTCTAAAACTGTTATGGTCCTAAAAAAAAACTATTCAACCGATTGCTTTGAAATTTGTATATGTTCATCTACTCATTAATGGTTATCGGCCGTACCAAAATTGCTTATTTTCGAAAATATTTTTTATATTTTTTTCTACGGTCCGCCATTTTTTTTTAATGAAATTGATTAATTTTGGTAGGGCCGATAGCGGCAAACCTACTGAACAATAATCCATTCGATTTTTTTATTTCAGACAACATTGAACAGCCGCTTGCCATGACCAGTGACCTGCTTTTGTTTTTTTTGGTGTCTAATTTAATTTGAAAAAATATACATAAATAAAAAATGTAAAATAAGAAAAAAAAAATTTATATACATAGTTTAAAATACAAATAAAAACATAAAAAAATTGATGATGAATTTTGAATTTTATTATCTTATAAAAAAAAATTCCCTAAAAAGAGGTAAAACTTATGCGTTCACATGAGACTACCGCCTAAAGGACGATGCCGGCCAGAATGTTACCGTCAATGAAGAGCGGTATAGATACGTTATTTCTGACTTCTTCAGTTGAACGGGCATAATTTCACGTAATAAACCTGTGAACTGCTCTCGTCGACACCTTTAAATTACTTTCTTTCGATGTATATTAAATCACTAATCTATGCCGATAAACCAGAGAAGTTGGACGATTTGTCACGATTGCGCTTCATTCGAGCTAGCCGTGACGCAAATATGCACAAAATCATATTAAAACAAATTCTCTGTTAAATAATTTTAAAGATCGTAGACATTAACATTAGCTTCAAATGTTTTATTTCAAATTAAATTTCTATATCCCTAAAAAACAACCTTTACTTTCAAACGGGTGAAAACTGCGCTCCATTTTATCTCTGCAAATGCATCAGAGAGGGTTTATCCAACAACCCAACTAAGATTGTCGTGGCACCTACACAGTTTTGGACTAGACAGCGTAAATGGCGCAAACAATGGATTGTCAAGTGAAGCAAACTCGTAAAATCAGTTGAAACTCCAATATAAATAAAAAAAACTAAAAAAATGATCAAGACACTATGGTCCTGTCGATGCAATTTCTATAAGAGCTTAGGATCAAGTCATCTGATTATAAAGAGTGGGCCATCTAGTGTTTTTTTTTTAATCACAGGTTATTTCGACACTGACAGCTGTTTTCCGCTCGAAATCTTGACAGAAAGTCAGTATCAAACCTCCGCGGAACGAAATGAGTCATTTTACGCTTGAATAAAATTGGGAAATATTGAAAACTTATTTCCAAAGCGAGTGGTTGTTTGGACTGTGGACTACAGCGCATTTTTTTGGCCGAAATGAAGGCATACTGCTGTATGCAAGTTTGTGCAAAAAGTTCGTGAGACTCGTCGTACACAGTGTGTGGAGAGTTTGAGACTCAATTTACGAACATCAACTCGCCATCGATCTCAACGGCTCAACATTTCACGCACTAGCCTGAAGAGAATTCCGCACAAAGATCTCGGATTATCCGGTTACAAGGTCGCTTCGCAGTTTGGGCCTTAGAGTAGCTTGAATTGGACAACGATTTTGGGCGAAAAATCCTTTTTTCTGACGAGGCGCATTTTCGTCTCGCCGGCTACATACATTAAGTGAGCTTCTTAAGTTAAAACATATTTTTTGTGAAATCGATGTTGATGTTGATGATTGAAACACAACATATTCGTGTAATCATAGCGACTTCTGTTGCACGCGTTCATCTAAAATACAATTTATCAATGATTTTTTGAAGAATACGTAGGCCTATGACCGAAGTTTTAGTCTGCATGTTTTGTTTAAGATTTTAAAATGTCTCTGCGCTATTGATAGACCTTATCCAAATAACCCAACAGAAAGAAGTCTAAAGATGTCAAGTCGCAAGATCTCGAAAGCTAACTTCCTCTCTAACCAAAATGACATGATCTTAAAATTTCGTCGGTTGTTTGAAGGCTTGTTGGTGCGGCAGCGCCATCCTATTGAAGCCAAAGATCATCCCGTCCCAATTCAATAAATTTTGGAAAAAAGGCTACTAATTCACTGTAACGGCCTCGCCTGTCTAATCTTCGGAAAAATGCGGCCAACTGATGTCGCCAACCGATAAAATCCGCAAAACGAGGTGACTTTCTTGGGATGCATTGGTTTATTGGTTTTCCGAGAGTCTCGTACGGGTTTTCTGGTCCAAAATGACAATTATCCTTATTTATTATACATTCGTGCCCATCGATCGATGACAAATTGTCTTGGTGATCCAACATCCAAGTTGAACAATCTAAACTTAAAATAAATTTAATATGTATCTAATTAGGAGAAAACAAATTAAGAAGAGGGTGAACGGCAGCGAGAAAGGAAATTTGTAGGGCCGGGTTTGGTGAAGTATAGATTGTCAAGTGTGAAGTTGGCTTCGCAGGAGGGAGCAGGAATCGACAGGGAGAGATATATTTATGACTTGAGGTTTCCATACCATCAGCGTATAGGGAAAGATGAGAGTTCTTGATAACACAGTTAATATCATTAATGGAAAAATATATAATGGGCCGAGGTGGCTGCCTTCGGGGACTCCCCAATGAGAACTGAAAAAAACTCAGAAGGTGGCATGAATTGGATCAAAAGTAGAATGTTAGAAACGTCCAGTTGTACTGACGGTACAAAAGATAAAATCCGGACCAAAAGCAGTGAATTTAAGAATTTGATGCGAGATTTTGTCGAAGGCCTTGATAAAGTATGTGGTAGCAACATCTCTACATCTTTGTCAACCTTAAATGCACTCAAGGATTGTGAGAGAAGGTAAATTAGGTTAATAGTTGTCGATTGATCTTTAAGGAACCCATGTTGATTTGGTTCTAAAATACAAGAAAGTTTAACAAAGTTATATTTACTGATGCTAGAGACGTCTGGAAGTCTTCTGTCGTATAAATACCGTATATCCGAGCTGACCGGCAACCAAAAGAAAAATGGGTGGCCGTCAGGTAGACCGTGCCGCAGATGGGAGGACAATGTATGGATGAACCAATAAGAGATGGAACAGAACAGAGAAATAAGGAAAGAACACACTCATGATAGGGAGGTTTCCCAGTTCTAAATGGGCGTTAATAATAGTAATGCCCATGTCGCATAGTTGCTAAATAACAGCTACAGAAAAAAAGTGTAAAAATGTTCTTTCGATGGCCAATTGAAGTCTCCATTTTGAGAATTATTTCATCTCCTGTGAGGTTAGGGACGCTTACCTGCTTAAAAGAAACATCGTCTATCACCTTAGCACTAAATCCAAACAAAAAAAAAATAGTCACTATCGTTCTGTGATGCGATCCATTTAATACCTTTTTAGTTTTGACTTATTTAAAGTCATTGCAATGATATTTGAGTATTGATAGTTCACCAAAAGTACCAAATCTAAAATGACACCTCTTGTTGGAGGTCTTATGTTAAATTAAACAAATAATATTTTTTTACAATACTTTTCTTGCCCTTATGGGGCCAGTAAGTATGTCTTAATTAGTTAAGGTAGATAAGATTAACCTAGATAAAGAAATAAAGCATTTTTCTGCAGGTACTAGTAGTAGCTTAAGGTGGTTACCTGACTTAAGGCTGATTGAAGACTACACTTTGCTTGACCGAGGTATTAAATAGATGTAAATGCTTGTTGTTAAGATGTTGTGAGAGAAAACACGGAAAAGTATGAAATCTCGACGAGTTTATTGTTGCGCGACTTGAATCCCAAGCCATCCGTGTAAGAAGTCAACTGTGGCACCATGCTCCTATTTGTATAGGTAACTGCAAAAAACTAATCTGATTGCCGCAGATTCTAAAAATGCCCAAATTTCTATATATGTATGTATGTGTATATATTTTAGATAAAGAGCAAGGTCGAATTCATTGAATGGATGCGAGGAACGACAGGAAACTGAAATAGCACTGTCACTGTTCCCACTATCGCGGTCTATGGAGCTCATTAGTAGCGCTAGATGTTATACTCTTTTTCTGGCTACCGAATAATTCTCTACAATGTCGTAGTAACTCGCAAATCGTCGGTTTGATTATCAGTCTTTATTTTCGTGTTCCTAATCTCACTCACGGCACATTCGCGCGCTGATTAGATGTAGACATTACATTTTTCGTCGATTTTTCGCTTAGTTTGAATTCGCAATGGAACCGCGTCTAGACAGTGAAGACATCCTAAGGCCATTGACCGAAGAAGAATTAGATAATTTACTCTTGCTTTATAGACAAAATTATGAGAAAACGAATTTTCATTACATTTCGTTGTATACTCAGTGGTCGTGGAATAGAGAACTGAACGAGTTGGGTGAGGAGGGTCGAGACTCCAAGTGGACGGCCTTTCGAAAGTGCTTCTATACCCATCGGAATGGGAAGTTCGCTAATGGAACGTACATCAGTCTTCATTGGGATTTGGTTCGCGTCAAACAGAATTTATTTGTGATTTCTAATTGTTGCTGATTATAGATGCTGAGTGTCCAGTTTTACACGTTGGAAGCTTCGCTGAGTGAGCTGAGAGAATGTCTAGTACAAACCAAGCTTATTGATTGGAAAGGTGGTCCCCTTGTAACAGGTGTGTCGATTGAGTTGCGCGAGTTTTTTAATGCGATACTAGACGAAGTTGGGGCGGTCGTAGAAAGACCTCGTGAATGTTACTGTCTCATATTAAGACCAGAAGAAGTGCTTCGTTTTGATGACGAAAGGTTCGGTAATTTCAAAATTTCTATATTTCTATATCATAACGTGCGGTTAAGGCCTCCAGATGGGTTTTCATTCCGGCGATTATTGCCTACTGATGCGGTTATGGTTCATAACATGTGGAACAATAAGAAAGAAGGATCGTTGGTCTACATCAACGGGCTGATACGGCTTAATAAGACATTGGGGCTAGTACGCGATAGGGATGCTGCGTTGGTGGGATGGGTTTTTCAAAATGACTTTAACGGAATAGGGTTTGTATATACATTCTGTTCTAGTTGCTTATATTTTATTTGCTTTTCCTCATTTCAATGCAGAATACTTCAAGTTATGCCAGAAGTGCAGAGGAAAGGTCTTGGATTCAGTCTGGCAAGAAAGTTATGCAAAGACATTGCCCTGGAGCAATCACTTGATATATCAGCATTCATTGTTATAGAAAACAAAAAATCCGAGGGTCTGTTGAAGAAAATTGGATTTAAAGTTTTGAATCAATCGATGTGGATACAGCTAAAGAAACTGTGAATTGTAAGAGCGCAGATCGGCTTAGGCCATCATTCAACTTTCAAATATATTTAAAACTTTTCATTGTTTTTTTTTTCCAAATTTATTAAATGTGCATCCATCGTACACTATGTCCATCGCTAGCCCAACTTTGGCCTATCTATCTGGCAGCTTATGAATTCCATGTTGGGAAAACTTCACGTCGTTTGAGGCGATCCACGAATCGAACAAATTTTTGGCTTCTTCGAAAGATCGGAAATGCTGTTCAGCCAAAGCAGGCCAATCGGTAGTTGAAAGGAGCGATGTTTAGAGAATACTAAGGGTGTGGTATGATGCCCCATTTCAGTGTTTCCTGGTAGGTTCCAACGACCTGGGCAAAATGTGATATAATATAATATAGCTTTGATAATTAATATAGTATGAGCTTTGATCCATAGATTTTTGGCTCTGCTGTTTATATTGACGCATAACTGCGGCGTCTCCATGATTTCTTTTAGTTTGGTTTATCGTAATAGATCCACTTTTAATCGTCGAGCCCCATTCAGCTTCAAATCGTACTTTTCGATCATTCCCATAGCTTTCAAACGACTTGAAATGGAAATGGCTTGTTGAGCAACGGCCTGTAAGTTATTTTTCCCCAGTCCGCGGGGCTGCTCTAGTTCACGTCGTAAATTTCACCCAAAATTTTCATATTCGTTTGACGTGCCCCAGCTGCAATTTATTTCCAATTTAAGGCGAAAAGCAAAACTTTTCGCGCATAACTCTCTGGATTAATAGCTAAATTTTTAACGCGCTAAACATATAAGAAGCCAATGATCATTCCAACACGTGATGATAAGTTCTTGACAGATATCCAAGGTTACTATGTGAATTTTCTAATGTGACATTTCTGACCAGCATGGCCCGCAGGCGCCGTCTATTGCAAAGCTCTTGCATCATTTTTTGTTACAGTTGATCGTCGTTACAATTTTATTTCCTGATTTTTTCTGAAAGGAGATTTATGATTAAAAACAACAAAGAACTGTATTGTAAAGGGAAAATTGTTCACACGCTTTGTTTTATGTGACTCATCTCCACCTTGTAGCCTTGTAGCTCGGATTCGAATGAACATATTGCGGCTATTGAGGTTGCTGCAGTCGCTTTGCATCACTTTTTTGACCGCGTCTTCTTTAAAATGTTCCAGTATCTTGCGCTTCTTATAATTTGAATATTATAACAAGCGATCAGAGACCCCGTTTCTAGAATAGAAAAAAATGCAAGCTTCAAAGAAGGAAAGAGAGCAAGAGTGCGAAAATCGATAAAATGAATGAGGGGGCTATAGAGTGAAACAGTCATGCCACGACTATGTATGCAAAATAAACAATGCGATAGCTGATTACAGTCATCGCATAAAATTAACGAATCCGTAAAACGCTTTAGCAAAGGCTGAACTTCATACTTTGTCGAATCCCAAGGTTTAAAAGTCTATAAGTAGGCAATGACGAACCTAATCAATTCGGCTGGGCACTCCCTTATGTCAAGTTTTGATAGTCAAATGCCCTTGTCCATCATCTCAACCTCCATCTGTCGGAATTATGGTTTCAAAACAGAATCTACAATTTGGAGAAGAAGGTTAATTTTGATCTCTGACTGGCAAAGACTAGTTAACGACGTTAGCTTTTTTGTCAACTCTCTGAGAAAGTGGGTCGAGTTTAGATTTGAGAATACCACATAAAGATTCGGCACCGACATAGGTGTAAAAGGTTTTTTTCAGAGAAGGGGTTTCCGTCTAGTAAGTCAGTGATTTCGCCTTTTTGCCTGTGTCTTTGTATTCAGATAACCACCAAAGTGTGACCTTGTTTCTATTGGCTAGATCCTAGAAAGCACCACGACAGTCCCAAGCACATTTTGAGCTCACGTTTGGCTATCTGTGAGACATGTGCAGATGGCGCAAAGCTCGGCTTGGAAGATACTGGGTCTGAGTGCCTTAGAAACGTTTATCTAATTTTCAAGATATCTACCGGATGTTTGGCAGACATCAAGAGTCAAGAGAATATTTGAGAGCACATGATACCAACTTGTAAGCAAAGATATTCCCTGGTAATTGTTGCATTGTGTGTGGTCATCCTTTTTAAAGGGGACAGTTTCATTGCTCCATATAGTTGTGATGAGCCAATGCAATTTCTCTGTTAACTCCTCCCCTGCACATGTTATTAATTCTGATTGTATTAGGTGAACTCCTGCGTCCTTAAGGATAAACCTTACTTCATTTACTTCCTTGATGGTTATCAGCTCTACTATTGACCCCCATATCATCGAAAATAAATTGATTCAACTTAATGATGAATTCCCTCCTGGGCCCGACGGTCTCTATGCCATATTACAAAATCCTCCATTCTTTCTATTCCGCTCTCAAAAATATTCAACTCATCCATGTCCTTTGGAGAATTTCGCTAGATATGGAGCACTGCTTTTATACCTCCTATTCACAAAAAATGCCCGAAGAATGATGGTTACAACTACGTTACGTTCCCCAAGGCAGTCACCTAGGTCCACTTCTTTTCACTCTTACCATTAACGCATTGAGTTTGTCATCAAATACTCCCACTTCTCACAGTACTCACTCTCACACTCACTCACGACACCATGTTCCTCAAGACCATTTCATCGCAACAAGATTCTTCCCTTATTCAATCGGATCCCAACAGCTTTTCCGTCTGGTGCTCCAAAAATTGCTTGGAGCTTAACATTTCCAAATGTCAATCAATCACTTTTTCACGATGAATCTAACCGCCTCCTCATCTCTACTTCCTCAATAATCAGCCCATCTCAACCATTCAGGTAATCCGCGGTCTTGGCATATTATGTGACCAAGAGCTCAGTTCTTGCGACCATATGGACGATATAATTCTTAAAGCCATCCCTGCACTCGGTTTCGTGAGGTGTTGATCTAAAGAATTCTCCAATCCCTACGTGACTGGATCCCTCTATATTACTCATACTTTTGTTAGCTCACACACATTTCTAGAATCGAAAGCATCCAACGTCGGTGTCTACGTTTCGCTCTTCGAGGTCTGCTCTGAAACAATCCTTTGTTCTTACCGCCCCATCAAGACCGTCTTAAACTAATTAACATGAGTACGTCGGAGGAAAGAAGAAAGGTATCTGACATCCTCTTCATTAATAGACTTCTAACAGGTACCATTGACTGCGCCACCCTTTATAACTCCATATCTCTTAACGCTAATCCTCGTAGTATACGCAATCTGTGTTTCTTCTATCTATCTTTATACCGCTCCAATAAACCAATTTCTCAGCACTCCATGCGTAAAACTCCGTGTTCTCAATAGCCTTCCCTTCGCGCCTCTCTCTCCCGTTCTTATGAGTTATTAATTTAGATTAAGTTAGCGTGAATTAAGCTCAATAAATGGAGGTCTTTGCCCCCACGAAAATTTGAAAAAAAATATATAAATTAGTTTATTGCCGTCTTTAATCCTGTATACATTGCTCTCGTGTTTTTCGCCATTTTTCCTTTGCCATTGTCTTGTACGCGAGAGAAACACTAAGAACATTAAGGGCTTCCTCGGATTTTTCGTCTAACCAAGGCTTTTCTTTGGAAGCCTTGCAATAGGCTAGGATGTTTCTTGTTGCTTCCTTTACATCACTTTTTATTGTTGACCATACTGCTTCTACCAGCCTTGCTTTGTGGTTCGTTCCCATGACATCCAGTAGGGTAAACCGGTAAATTCTGGGATTGGCACTGATATGAAGTTCGAGGAATTTTTCCATCGACTTTAAAAATAACGAGGTCGGACTGTAGTAAGACAAATGAACTTAGGGACTTCGCTTTTCAGTTTTCGGTCATAAAACTCAGATTTTTCTCTTCTCAAATTTAGTCATGTACCCCAGGCAAAAGCTGAACCTTAATGAGTCGCTGTAGTTCTAAATCGCTGAATTTATCATGCTGTGTGTTAAGACTCTATCCATTAAGCCATATCATAGCAACCAAATAATTGCAAGGAATTGTTAGCGCAAATAGTTTCACGGCTAGTTCTTTTAAAACAGCTGGTGATGATCTGGTTGGGATGTCTACAAAAGAGTGTCCTATGAACGTAGCTTCAAATTCTCTTGTCTGGTCTTTAAGAAAAAAGGTTTTTGCGGTAAAACGTTAAGGACCCTAAAAGATTCTGTGCGAATATAATTTCTCGTTGCTTCATAAAGCTAATGACGTGATCCTAGGATCCAACGTCTGAGTAAATCTTCGTCAGTCTTGAATTGTGGCGTTATATAGGAAGACTTTTCGTTTCAGTAAAATCTTAGTAAATCATTTGAAGCATAATTCACAAAATTAAATTTGTGTTATGGCTTTATTATCGTTGTCCAATTCAAGCTGCTCTAAGGCCCAAACTGTTTTTACCTAAGGCAGGTAAACCAATCCATACTGCCGCAAAGGACTATATGCCAATTAGTGTCTGGTCGTTTCTATTAAAAATCTTGGAAAGACTCCTTGACCTACGTATACATCAGAGGACTCATCAACTCACACAACACTCAACGCGCCTACCTTAAAGGCAGATCAGTGCTCTGCATAGTGTTGTTCGTGAAATAGAGAGCTCGTTGAACCTAAAAGAGTTTACAATGGCAGCCTTCCTCGATATAGAGGGGGCCTTCAACCATAAGGCCATAATAACAGCTCTAGAGGACATACAAGTAGACATACAAGTTGAAGAACAGAATTATCAATGCAGACAGCTCTATAAGGAAAGTGACAACTACAGGCAGACCACAGGGGGGAGTACTCTACCCGCTACTGTGGCTTCTTGCAGTTAACAAAATCCTCAAAATCTTCATGGAGAAAGGCAGAGACAATAGCATATGCGGACGACCTAGTTATCTTGATAAAAGGTAAATTTCTACCAACTATCAGTGAACTAATGGAATCTGTATTGAAGGAGCTCTCCTCGTGGGCAGGACAGAACGGTCTGAGAATAAACCCCTAGAAAACCGAGCTGGTTTTGTTCACCAGAAGAAGGAAAATCCCGATATCTGCTCCCCCAAGTTAGAGGGTGTTCCACTCAAACTTAAAGCAAAAACCAAGTGTCTAGGTATCATTCTTGACTCCAAACTCTCCTGGAAAAGGATGAAAAAAGGATTGAATGCTTTTCAGCATGCAAAAAGACAGTCGGCAAAAGATGTGGCTTGCAACCGTACATCATTGGATATACACAGCAAACATCAGACCCATTTTAACTTATGGGGCTCTAGTCTGATGGACTACTAGCAGCACGAAAAGCTATATGAACATGCTCAAAAAAGTACAAAGGTCATCCGCTGTTTGTACAACGAGAGACATGAGAAGCACGCCGCAAGCAAGGTTGGACATGATACTTTATCTCCTTCGCCTGGATCTATTCATAAAAGGCTGCGTTGCAAAGAGCGCTCTCAGACTAAGGGAGTCCTCTCTGTGGAATCAAGCCAACTATGGACATCCGGCCATACTCAAAATAATAGACGACCTGGGAAAGAAACATGATTTTAGTAGCCTCGCAGTGACTTCTATCTCAGAATACCAATCCTTTTCCCCGACGGAGAAGAGTGGCTATCAAGCGCTGTGATCAACGACCACGAAATAACTCTCTTCACCAACGGATCAAAAATGGACACAGGCACTGGGGCCGGGTTCTACTCTGATACCCTGCACAAACAGGAATCATTCAGACTTGCTGATCTGTGCAGCGTTTTTCAAGCAGAAATCCTAGCAATAGAGAAAGCAGCCACCCGATATCCCACCATCGGATATCACTATCTTCGTAGACAGCCAGGCTGCACTGAAGTCAATAGAATCCGGTATAACGAGATCAAAGGCTCTCATGAAATGTCGCGACTCACTGAAGTCCATCAGATACCACAAAGTCAAACTCTGCTGGGTCCCGGGTTACAGCTAAATCGCATGGAAGGAAAGAGCGGACGAATTAGCCAGGCAAGGGTCTGAACTAGACATCAGCGAAGCGGACATGTCATTGCGATCACCGATCAGCGCATTATACCGGATCATAAATGACACAATCATAAAAGAAGCCAATTCTTCTTGTCTTACAAGAAACGAGACCTGCACGACAAGATCATCGTGGCCAGAGCTCAATATCGGAAAAAAACAAAGAAGCTCTTGGCGCTGGACCGAAACTCGATCCGTATGCTCGTCGGAGTGATTACAGGACACTGTCCCATTGGAGCAATGCTGCCGGAGCTGCGGCGATGAGGAAGAAACTGAGACGATCCAACATCTGCTTTGCCACTGCCCAGCTCTCCAGAATCGACGCCTAGCGTCGCTGGGCCAAAGATTCTTTACAGAGATTGCGGACGTCGCAAATGCAGATATATCGGATCTTCTAAAATTCATAAAGAGCACAGGGTGGTTTCAGCCACCACGTGATAGGACAGGTTATATGTGTACTCCACAAATGAAGGGAATCACAATGGGCCTTTTGGCCTCCGAAGTGATGCTTAACCATCACACTCCCCTTCTTCAACTTAAACTAACCTAAGGCCCAAACTGCAAAGAGATAAGGATGGGGATGGTCGCGCGCTTCAATTGCTGAGTCAATTGGACGTTGTCAGCGAATAATCCGAGACCTTTGTGCAGAATGCTTCTCAGGCTGTGAAATGTTGAGCTGTTGAGATTGATAGCGAGTTGATGTTCGTGAATTGAGTCTCACACTCTCGGCCTCAGCAGCCAGATTCTCATCTGTGCGCACCGAACTACGACGGGAACCATGAGTGTTGTCCACTAGCATACCAGTCTCACGAACTTTTTTTTGCACAAACTTGCGTACAGCAGTATGGTGGGTGCTTCATTTCGGCCAAAACTTCTTTTTAAAAAAATGCACTGTAGCCCAAACAGTAAACAGCCCAAACAACCACTCACTTTGGGAATAAGTTTTCAATATTTCCCAACAATGTTCAAGCATAAAGCGATTCATTTCGATTCGCGGAGGTATGATACCAGAAACCACCAATGAGACGTCCCACTCAAAATGGCCGCCGACGTTTGCCTACAAGCTCGGGCGAGCACGTGGGTACCTCAAGTGCTGTCAAAAGAGCATGTGAGTACCTCAAGTGCTGTCAAAATTTTGTAAACAATCGCGCACATTGTTATAATTCCAAGAGTGTGTGTGGCGGGAGTACACTGCGGTAAAATGAAATGAGCTCACACGTATTCACGGATAAAAGCTCGTTTGTAACGGGTTTTGTCGCTATGCACCTGAACCGCTGTCAAAATCTCATCAAAATTTCAGGATGTTACGGGGGAAGACGTACGAAAGACGCACGTCTCATTCTGGTTTCTGTATGATACTGACTCTCTGTCAAAATTTCGACCGGGAAACAGCTGTCAGTGTCAAAATAACCTATGATTAAAAAAAAACCACTGGGTGGTCTACTCTTTATAAATAACGTCTTGCGTCCATTTCCCGTGTTTCCTCAGAATCACCGTCACCATACAACTCATCCACATATGTATCTTACTTAATCCCATCCGGTTGGCAACGCATTCGGGCAAAGTATAACAATCGAAATGTCAAATTCATTCCGGTCAGTTCACAATCGTCATGCGAAGAATTTGACGTTTAAGTCAGACAGGGCATGTGTCAAAATAGCGCGTTGTTATATACATTTTTTGTGTAGCCTCATCGTCGTCGACCATCGTTGTCGCGAAAAAAAGTTTTATTTTTAACTAAAACTCCCAATAAACTATAAGTCTGAGAAGTGTTTTTTATTTTTTTTTTATTTTTCTACATAGACCACAAGCAAGTGCCGTTTGAAAACACCCCACATTGGGCGCGTGCATTTCGTACAAAACACAATCGGGGGGAGGCCTAAAGCAAGAGAAAAAAAAAGTCGCGTATCCCTAATAAATTCGCACTAAATTTGGATATCAAAGCCTTCGGAAAGATGGTGTGAATGCCTGGGAAACAACTATAAATAAAAAATTAACATCGCGTTCGAGAATTCTGTTCTTTTTTCCTTGTTTTCGATTCGATTTTCAGTTTTCTAGCTCGCGTTTAAGTTCCGACAGCGTATTTATTTTACAAATCCCATTCAATTTAAAGGTAAGCTCGGGGGCCGTGTGTATGTTCCTGCATCCTATGTGCTCTAGGATTGTGTGTTTTTTTTTATTTGATCATTTTTTTTTTCTTTCGTTTCTGGTGCTGCTGGTGTACTGCTTTTGACGGCTTCAATGCCATTGACCGCATATTTTGACATTTGTGTGAAGTTTCACTTGTTCGTTTGGGGCAGCAAGGGGCTGTTTTTGGGGGAGAATTTTACAAATGCGTCATTTCCTTGAAGACGATGATCTAAGTCGAAAAACGGCAACAAAACGCGAATCATCTGATCGCCAGTCGGTGCAGAAAAGTTTGTAACTTGCCCAAATAACACTTGCAGCAGCAGCACGTACCTATTGTTATTCGTTGAGCTTTACTGAGATATTTCGTAGGCAAATTGCAGTTCGAACTTTGTGCGACATAAAATGGGAGTGCAGAGCAGTCAGTAGATCCACTAAATTATCTTTTGTATATGTTGTTTGTTGAGTTTCCACGTTTGGGAGAATGATTTGACAATTTGCTTTATTGCCTTTGATTCGGTGTAATTTGGTGTAATAAGATCATTTTTGCAGTTATGTCATCCACCGCTGGTAAACGTAAGGAAATCTACAAATACTTGGCACCATGGCCTCTATACTCAATGAACTGGAGTGTTCGTCCAGACAAAAGATTTCGCCTTGCACTCGGCAGTTTCATTGAAGAGTACAATAACAAAGTCCAAATAATTAGTTTAGATGAGGATACAAGTGAATTTAGTCCTAAAAGGTAAGTCTTATAGCTTTTTAAACAGTAATAGATTGTTATAGCCGCGTTTGTTCAATTGCAGCACTTTTGATCATCCGTATCCGACGACGAAAATTATGTGGATACCTGATTCAAAAGGAATATACCCGGACTTACTAGCAACTAGTGGTGAGCAAAAAAAACTTTAGACAAAATGTAACATTGTTTTTAACACCTACGTACTACATATACTACATTCGTATTTGTTTTTAGAAGTGCCCCTAACCATAGTGTGATTCTAAGCGGCGGCTGTTGGCCTTCTCACTTTCGTGGATATGGAGTGGCCTTTGCCTTAATTGATCCTTTTCCTCTTCGTATATAATTTCGATAATTTGGAGCGTTGTCCGTCCGTTTCAAGTTCAACAAAACATTCATGCCACCACAACATCGACGAAATCACGCAGAGCAAAAATCATCACAGAATACCCGATACTTCTTGAACACTCCTTTTATAATATCAGATGCATGGTATGGCGACTTGCTTCATCACCAGCCTGTTCATCCTGTTACTTGCTCTGGGATGGCGCTACAGTTGGTCAGGGCCCCTTTACACCTTGACCAATTGCGCCCATTATGCGGTCTTCCTCTGTTGCATCGTCCGAGGGAGTAGGGATCGAAAAGTTTTCAGGCCAGACCACCCTGGATACGTAGACCCCTGAGATCTTACTTACAGTTGTTGAGTGGGTCTTCTCCTCATCTCCCTGTTAAGAACTAGAGAACCAAGGATTACACGCGGAATTTTCTTCCTCCAGTGGCTAATCTCTACTTATCAATTGCCTTTTGATTCCAAAGAGGTAGCGATTGGCGAGAGTTGTTCTGCAGCTGATCTCAGCGCTGGTGTCGTTGACTCATATCGCTAATGAGGTAAAGTATACGAAATCCTCATGGCTATAGCCGCCAAAAGTGACGTTCTGAATAGGGTCTGGGTGTTGCGTGACGTTCTTTGATGAAAACATCAACTTTGTCCTCGTCTTTCCTCGGGCTCACTCTAGCTGCTTCTGGGTGCGTCATCTTGGCTGATTCCTTTTTTGACAATCAAAGTCTTGGTTAGTCCATTACCGACATTAATTGAGCGGCGAATATTTGCATTGCCATCCTTTACAGCCTGACGAGTTCGCAGGGATGTCAAACCAATGCAAGGTATAGTTCCTCTCTGTCTTCCTAATTCTTCCTGTCATATGCGGCTTAGAAAGATGAAGTGTTTCTATCGTGTATTTTCCCGCCGCGAAACCACACAGATGGGTTACAGAGAAGAACAAAAATAATAAGCGTTGCTTAGGAGACTTTGTCCCTGTAGTTGGACTAGTTGCAGAAACCCCTCACCGTGCGTTATTTCCTTAAACCATATCCGACAGAAAAGTTGATGGGTAGAATGTCTGCTCCAGCAGCTTTCAGACCTAATTCTCTTTCGTCTTGGTATAGCATAAACGGCTCGTTCAGCCTCTACTGTAGTTCAGCCTGTCTGTAGAGGTGGTCGTTCCACATTTTCAAATTGCCCGTGTTCGTATGCACTACGTTTCTCTACATGAAGGGAGCCAAAGGTTTATTGTGGGTGGTGACTTACAACTGAGCTCATTAGAGGCGGCATTCCTGAAGGATTTTGGCAACTTCTCCCTCTAAAATGCCATTGTTTGTGCAGATTGTATTGATTGCTTGAGGAAGACATGATCAGTAGAAGTGGCAGTCTTTTCGGGACTGTATGTTTCTGCATGATTTAGACTTTTAGGATGCTAGAGGATGGGATGTTCTAACCTAGGCCACGTCCACGGCGTTCAAACTCATCTATTCAGTCTGTGAAGGCCAGTGTTCAAGAAGATCAAAGTTTGTCATATCGGCGCCGTTCGCAGCAGTTAGGCATCAGTGGGACCACTTTGCGGAGAATTTTAAAGGATGATCTTCAATTATTTCCATGGAAAGTGCAGATAACTCAAAGAATTTTGCCACAAGATGAACCACGGCGCTTGGCATACGCACAAAATGTCGTTGCAATGATTAATGCTGAGCCGGAGTTCTGGCAGCAAATTTTGATGACCGGTGAGGCACATTTTACGCTCTCTGGCTCAGTTTTTTAAAAAAAATTGTCGCTTCTGGGGCACAGAAAATCCTCACATTATACACAAAGAGCCGCTATATGATCAAAAAGTTACTGTTTGTCCGGTGTATGCGCTAAAACCATCATTGGACCGTATTTCTTGAAAGTTGGCGATACAGTGGATGGCGATCGATATCGGTGGATGTTGGCCCATTATGCGGTCTCAGAAATGCTCATTGCACTTTTGGTTTCAACAAGACGGCGCGACATGCCATACTGCGGACAAAACAATGAACCTTTTGCGTAAGAAGTTCCCTGGAAGATTGGTGTCAAAAAAGGCCGATATTGACGGGCCTCAGAGATCGCCGAATTTGACTCCTGTCAAATGTCCTGTTTCTTTGGGGATACTTGAAAAGCAAGGTGTATGCTAACGGACAATAGAACAGCTCAAAAGAAACATTCGTGCGGAAATCCCAGAAATTTCGAACGAAATGCTCGAAAATGTCATGGAGAATGCGCGAAAACGAGCCCATTTTTGCATCGGCGGTCATTTAATTGATATTGTTTTCAAAATAAATTGTAAAAGAAGTTTTTGAATTTCCAAAATCGGTTGAGAATTGTTGAAGTTATTCGAAATTTACATTGACCCGTATGAGATGGCGCACGCTGTATTTTGACTGTTTCTTAGTCACAAGTGGGGAAGATATTTAATGTTACATCCATGGTTATAAATCGGCTTAAATTCCCGGCTTTATGGCTGAAATATCATCAAAAATTCTTGCCTAAAATTCCAGCCAATATGTCTTTTGCAGCACTTCCTGAAATGTCTATCATGCCAGCTGGCTTTCGATCGCCTTCCACCCAATAAATACAGTGAGTACACAATTTAAGCATTGAGGAAGAGTGCCGCTGTAATTTTTTTTTTATAATTCGTGCAGGTTCAAGAGTGTACACCCTTATGGTTTTTGTCATACAACCTGGACGGGGTGCAGATGGTTTGTGTCGAAGATGTTCGTTCACTATTCTCCGGGGTGGTTGTCCTAGATAAGATTTGAGAGAATCGACTGAATTTGCGTTGGTTGTAGTTCATAGTAACTCTTGTTTCCATATCATTAAGGTGTTATATTGGAAGTGCACACACAGAGTATGAATATTGAAGTGATCTTATGCTGCGAGTGCTATGTCTTCGTCAGTAAAAGACCGAATTTATGTCAGAAACTCTTGTGAGCGACTTTCTGACCGAAAACAGTATCAATATGATCGTGAAAGCATATTATTTCCAAAACTCTAATGAAAAAAATTCGCAGAGAAAACTGAAGGCTAAAAATTGTATTGCTTCAAACAGAACTTATTTTGAAGGAGACAAAGACCTCTCTTAGTTCCTTTGGTTTAGTATGGGCATGGGCCAGGTCGTAGGCCCGAATTAACAACTTCCTTAATTTTCCTGATCTACAGATCAATATTAATTCAATATCTGCTGGAACTGCTTCATTTTCGGTCTTAGTACAGTATTTTTCAATGTCTCAAATTAGCTTCCTAAGTCAACAGTGACTGAACAATTTCTATCCTGTTGTTACATTCCTTACTTTGACCTTTTCCTCAGAACTCGTTGAAGAATAAAAACTGTTTTCAACACTGTCTTTTAAAGAAATGATAGAAATGGGGGGCACTATGGAAAATTATATCATCAACTTGATCAATTTTATAAAAGTCCTGTTTGTTTCCAAATATAATGCAAAATTTATTTATACCAGGTGACTACCTAAGAGTTTGGCGTGCTGGAGAACCTGACACAAGACTAGAGTGTGTACTAAACAACAACAAAAACAGTGACTTTTGTGCCCCACTGACATCATTCGATTGGAACGAAGTCGACCCGAATCTGGTTGGAACATCATCAATCGATACCACATGCACAATATGGGGACTAGAAACGGGACAAGTAATCAAAATCATTTTGATAATACAAAACAAGATAAAGAGAATGTGTTTTCGCAAATTTTAGCCACACGGACGTGTCTATGTCGCGGGACATGTCAAGACACAACTAATTGCCCATGATAAGGAAGTGTACGATATCGCATTTTCAAGAGCGGGCGGTGGTCGTGATATGTTCGCTTCAGTTGGTGCTGATGGTTCCGTGCGTATGTTTGACTTGCGGCATTTAGAACACTCAACTATTATCTATGAGGTAAGAGATGGAAGGTTGTGTGTGAGGGAAATACTGAATATTTTTTTTCATTTAGGATCCAGCTCATACCGCTCTACTAAGACTAGCCTGGAATAAACAGGATCCAAATTATTTAGCTACCGTAGCGATGGATTCGTGTGAAGTTATTATTTTAGATGTTCGTGTTCCTTGTACACCTGTTGCAAGACTGAGCAATCATAGAGCGTGCGTTAACGGTATAGCGTGGGCGCCGCACAGGTATGTACAATTGCTCTGTTTGAAATTGCCATAGTGTGTTATAAGTCTTTTAAAAACGTCTGCCCAAAAAGCCCAATATGTACCAAAATGAATTGGGCGACATGGGTCGAGACGTTTTTCCACTTAATTTTTCGAGTTGTGTGCTCTGTTTCTTTCCCTCTGCTTCAATAAAGAACACACCACTTCTGTTAATTTCGTGTCCTGCAAAGTTTTTATAAAATTGTCCTATGTTCATATGAGGCTATGCCGATGTTTTACGTCGTTATCCTCTGGTATAACCGATATCGATAGACTAAAGAAACCTCTCCTGGTTTTCTTTTACCGTGATTTGGCATCGAGGTTTTTTGTGAAGACTAACTTTCCGAATCGACCGAAAGGCATCTCTAAGTATACAATTTGATTCGGTGTTTTACAGTTCGTTGTGTCTACTTTTTTCTGACCAAACTAATTATTACAAACAAAGAAGATGAAAGTAGTGAGAAGCGTGTTTTCCTAAACTGACAACGTTACATCGCGCTCGCACGGAGCAGGTCGGATGGTATGGGTCTTTAGGGACCTCTGTCGAGTAACTCAGTGCAAGCTCAAAATGCAACGAATAATTAGCAGAGGTACGCCATTAAATTTTCTGTTGGACTGGAGAAATCATAGGCATGATTTTCAAACTATTCGACGATGAAAGCATGTCATAAACTACAGGTTTTAAGTGGCATAAAGCCTTCAAAGATAGCCGGGAGTGTGTGGAGGACGCGCCCTGCACGGATCGGCCGTCTACGTCAAGAACCGGCAGCAAAGTGAGACATGTGCGTAAGGGAAGATAATGATTGGTGTTTTTACCTAGAAGGGCTAGAAAAACTGAAGAGAAGGGTAATGGGTGAGGACAGTCATCGCCGAAAATTGCATCATGACAATGCACTTCACCCATTCATGCTTGTTACCTGACGTAAAACAGTGTGGCGACGATTCTTCGCCGACTTAGTTTCAGCAGACTACAAACAGCTATCGTCTTTATTAATGCTTACTTTGTCCACGTTATGATGCAGCCAAGTTGTTTCATGGCACCTTATGACGATCTTATTTTTTGGTCTGATGTGCATTTTGTTAGTTTTTTTTTAGCGTTTATTTTAAGTCTAAAATTTTGACATCATCATAGTACAGAATCAAATCCTATATACATTGATGTTGGTTACTATTATTAAGCCTCTGTTGTTGTCCACCAAGGCTGTATCATCCGCGAAAGCGAATGCATTATTATCGTGCGAATTGCCAAGAATTTGGTTATGTAATGTAGAATAAGGGCCCTAATATAGAACCTTGTGGAACACTATATTTTAAGTGCTGAAACGTGTACTTTTATTCTTCTGTTTTTCAGATAGCTTCTAAACCATTCCAAAATATGCCCTCGGTCTCATATTTGCCCCAACATTTCGACCAGTATGTCATGTCTTAAGGTGTCGGGACTTTTATGAAATCGATGAAATTAACGTGGCTGTGGTAGTTTTTATTAGGAGTAGTATTGACGAGGTTGGAGGATTTAGCAAGAAAGCGTTTGTTTTTCTTTAGAAAAAAATGCAATATTTTTCCAACAGAAGGCTTTAGTAATTTTTGTGTATACAATATACACTACATGGTGTTAGAAAGATGGTGTTAAGTACAAAATAAACTGTTTTGTTTGAGCGCGTATCAAAGATGGACACACAAGCCAAGCGGCTAGAAATTTTAATAGTAATATAAAAATAAAAAATTTAAAAATAATAGAATTACGGTACCGATACTGTAACAGCCAGTCTTAGAGTCATGGATTCCATTTCGGTAATTTCGATATCAAAAACCCACTACGCCCTGGAAGGCCTGATTTCTCGAGTCTGATAGTCATTTAAGCACTGTTTCGATTGCCCAGGAGCTAAACAAAAAACCGTTTGGAACCATTAGAATAAGGCTAGATACAAAAATAAGCTTGATGGTTGCCGCACGAGTTAACGCAAAAATTTACTTAACCGAATTTACATCTCCAAATCGCAACAAAATCGACCCATTTCTGAAGCGATGACTCGTGCTGAAAAGTGAAATCGTGCTGAAAGTGATGATTTCAAGCGAAATCCTGATGGCCAGAAAGGTTTTGTTGTGTTGTATAAGCTGCTTCCATCCCTCAAAACTCTTAATTCGGATCCATACTATCAATAATTGGGCCGTCCGAGGTAAAAAATCGCCTAGAAGCGGCCAATAGAAAAGGAATTGCGTTTCATCAAGACAATGCCAGGCCCCATACATCGTTAGTGACTCGCCAGAAACTCCGGGAGTTTGGTTTTAAGGTTATCCACCTCATAGTCCAAACCTGGCATTATCTATTCCTGTCTATGGCGAACAATTTAGTAGGTGACAAGTTCGCATCAACAGAGACTTGTGAAAAACGACTTCAAAACGGCGCAAATTTGACCTAATTCGGATCATTATAACTATGCTAAATAAAGCCTCAAATTTCATGCAAATATAACGAATTTCTTTTTTTACACTTTTCGATTTGGTGGACTACTATTTCCTGTTCAAGTATTTTATCAACAGCAGGTAGGATTGAAATGAGTCTGTAATGAAGGGCATCTTAAATTGGCCGCACCATGACAAGCTTAAGGTCAACTTGTTGTTCAAGTTTAAGTTATTAATTCGTCTCAACACTTGCCCTGAAATTTCATTTTTTAAGACCTAAACTCGAATTTTGTCAAATCCCGGCGATTCATTGTTTATCAAGTTCATAAGAACCTTCAGAAATTCTTCTCTTACGAGCGGTCTTATATGTATACGATGGGTGATCCAAAAGTAATGATAATCGGTTCTTTCCAGTCCGCCTAAAAAATCCAAGAATTTTTTTTTTACTTGTTTATATAGACCACGATTACCAGGAGGTACGAATCGTCGAAAAGACGTCAAAATGGAGAAAAACAAAATTATAGATGTCAAGTACCTCTGCTTGAAAAAACTGTCTACCAAAGTCATTCACAGCGAATTGGTGATAATATTGGGCGATTCTGCTCCTTCATATTGCACAGTAGCACGTCAGGTCCAGGCATTTAAGCTGGGCAGAACATCCACTGAAGTTGAATATTGCGAAGGACGCCTATCCACGTCCCTCACTAAAGATGAAGTGAAAATGTGACAGACCGAAGAGTGGCCATCAGCCATATACATGGCTACAGCGTGCGCCATCTCATATGGGTCGATGTACATTTCGAATAACTTCAACAATTCTCAACCGATTTTGGAATTTCAAAAACTTTTATTCAATTTAGACCCTTACAATTTATTTTGATTAAGTTTTGAAAATAATATCAATTAAATGACCGCCTTTATTGCCGATGCAAAAACGGGCTCGTTTTCGCGCATTCTCCATGACATTTTCGAGCAATTCGGTCGAAATTTCTGCTATTTCCGAACGAATGTTTCTTTTGAGCCGTAGCATACACTTTGTTTTTCAAGTATCCCTAAAGAAAAAAGTCTGGAGCAGTCAAATTCGGCGATCTCGGAGACCAGTCAATATCGCATTTTTTTGACTCCAATCCTCCAGGGAACTTCTTACGCAAAAGGTTCATTGTTTTGTCCGCATTATGGCATGTCGCGACTTCTTGTTGAAACCAAAAGTTAAATAAGCCTTTTTTACTCATTTCTGGGACCACATAATGGGCCAACATCCACCAACTTTGAAGAAATACGGTCCAATGATGGTTTTAGCGTACACACCGGCCCAAACAGTAACTTTTTGATCATATAGCGGCTCTTCGTGAATAATGCGAGGATTTTCGGTGCCCCAGGAGCGACAATTTTGTTTATTAACTGAGACAGAGAGCGTAAAATGTGCCTCATCGGTCATCAAAGTTTGCTGCCGGAACTCCGGCTCAGCATTAATCATTGCAATGACATTTTGTGCATATGCCAAGCGCCGTGGCTCATCCTGTGGCAAAATTCTTTGAGTTATCTGCACTTTGTATGGAAATAAATGAAGATCATCCTTTAAACTTCTCCGCAAAGTGGTCCCACTAATGCCTAATTGCTGCGGCGTCGATATGACAAACTTGGGTCTACTTGAACACTGGCCTTCACAGACTGAATAGATGAGTTTGAACGCCGCGGACGTGGCCTAGATTGCTCACGAGGGCTTGCCAAAGAACCAAATTGAAAAAAAATTCGAGGGCCAACGACGAATTGTATCTTTTTTGGGCGCAACACGATCAGGATATTTTGCACGATACGCACGTTGAGTTAGCACAATCGAGCGTTCATTTTTAATGAACATTGAACTATTTCCGCGCGTTCTTTTGGTGTGAAGCGATTCATGGTTAAAATTGAACTGAATTTACGTTTCCAAAATGCTATGACATATGAAAATCGGTTGACAATTGTTGAAGTTATTCGAAGTTTACATCGACCCATATGAGATGGCGCACTCTGTATCAGAGGGATCTCATATGGCAGCATACGAATTGCATGTGAAAAAGATCTCTGCACGTTGGGTACAGATTAGGAAATGACCATGGACGAGACCTGGAACCACCATTTTGATCCTAAAGCCAAACAACAATCGATGATTTAGAAGCGAGCCTCATCCATTCAAGCCCATTTAAGAAATAGGATTAAAACTCGCACTATTCGCCAGATATAGCTTCCAGTGACTTCTACCTCTTTTCTCGACTTGAAGAACACATCCGGGCAAGAAATTTGAAAACGATAGCGAAGTTATGGTCGTTGTTTAGGTGTTTCGTTCCTAGGTATACAAAGGTTTTTTTTAACTACAATCATCATTACTTTTGGATCACCCCTCGTAATTAGCTTGTTCAGAAATCCGTACTTTTGTATGAAATTTCAATATCCTACTTGTATGTGCAACATTTTCTCTTTCTTTGTTTGGTTTCATCTAAACTTTTAGTCTTTCTTCTTAGTACTCATTCATGAGTCGGAAAATTCCAAATTGCAACAAGTGGTTACAGCGGTTTGTAAACCCAAAAACAGTAAAATACAGCCAATACCTCAGATTCGGATTCACCAATTCCAGATCTCGGATGATCAACGCCCGGAATTTTCTGATTGTCCCCCTAATGTTGCCTTGACTGCTGTGAAACCAACGTACGAGGTCTCAATACAGTGACACAAGTAAAATCACATCGTTAGATGCGGTTTTCTATTTGTTAATAACAAGAGCAACTTTCATAGACTTCGGCTCTTGATCTTCATGGGCTATAAGTGCAGAAAGTTATAGTCAAGTGCGAATGATTATCAGTGTTTATTTCCTTGAAAATATCAAATGGTATGGAACCATATATTAAGTTCCAACATTATCCGCATGAAAGAGGTTTCTTTTTCTGTACTTCGTTTTGGAAACTCTTTCGCCCGTGAACTCGTTTATAAATTACATTAGTTATCGCACAATTTACATATTTTGTTCAGAGTTATGATTTACAAGAGAAATCTTACTACTGAGAAATATTTTACAGGTTCATTAATATACAAATTATATGAGGCAAACATTCTGGGGAAACAACGAAAAAAAAAACCCCAATACAAAAGAAAAAAAAAATTTAAAAATTAAAAAAAAAAACAAAAAACAAAAACTATAAAACAAAATATAAGTCAAAATAAATAAGCATATTAATAAATAAATAAATGATATATATAAATAATTAATAAAATTTATAAACAAATAAATAGATAAATAAATAAATAACAAAAATCATAAGTATAAATAAATAAATTAGTAAATAAATAAATAAATAAATATATATGTATATTATATAATTAAATAAATAAATAAATGTTTAGACCTTATATTCTGACTTTCGTCCCTTTCATTAATTGCTACAAAAATATTTATATTACAGTTCCTGTCACATATGCACTGCCGGTGATGATCACCAAGCACTGATCTGGGATATCCAACAAATGCCACGTGCGATTGAGGATCCAATTTTGGCATACACTGCAGCTGAGGGAGAAGTTAATCAAATCCAATGGGGAGCAACACAACCGGATTGGATTGCCATATGCTACAACAAAGCGTGTGAAATATTGCGCGTATAAAATCATTGTAAAAAAAAAACAAACAGAACAAAACACAACAAAAAACAGAACATCCCAACAACACGTTTTGTTTTTTTTTTTTTTTCATTTTCTTCACCTTTCCTTTAACTAACGGTTATTTACATCAAAGTACATATGATCGCGTAATATTTTATAATTTATTTTATTTTCTTGTGTATCACTTAAGTTTAATCGTAAATTTATTTAATTATTTTATTGTAAGACGTTGGAATGAAGAGGGGGCGAAACGAAATGAAACGTTAAATTTCTGATTATCTTTTGTAAGAAAAGGAAAGTTGATTAAGTTTATTTTAGATTATATTTAAGTATCGCTATTGAATAGTTACGTGCGTAGAAATGTATTTATTCGACAAGAAAGGAGGAAGGCAAAAGGAAAATATAGCGTTATATAGTACATATGCGGTAAACATGTCTTTAGGTTCGTATACCATTAAGACGAAGTCTTAATATGGGAGAAGGCAAGCGCTTAAATTCTCGATCCTTAATAAATCCAGACAGATTGACCATGCCTTTGAGTGAAAGTTCGCTTTAATAATTTTGAAGTAATTTTAAACTACAATTAACACCAACCAATGAAATTCGGCTTTAGAATATCAATTTGGACTTCATCTGAGCTGGGGATGTGCCTCGATTCTTTTTAAGAAATATATATTCGAAACCCGAATTTGATAAAATGTTTTCAATCTAGTTACAAAAATGTTTGAAAAAGCTTATAGCTCCCGGCATTGGCCCTCGTTACGGTCGTTGTTTATTAAAATCTGTTTGGATTGCGAAAGAGAAGAAAATGCATTTGCTGTAAAAAGACAAAATCGTAGAAATGCTAGTGAAACTCGACGTAAAAAGTAGAGAAAATGAAAAAATAAACACGAAGCATATAAAAACACATAAAACATTAGATATAAAAAAGAACACATAAAAAAGAATATCCTACCTCGTTTTTCCATCGCGGCTGCTATCAACAATATTTTAAGAACGAATCTAGCTGAAAATCGTTTATTTCAAACGTAAAAAACACACACAACCGTCAGGTTTTGATTTATTTCGATTTATAACGTATTTCTTTGACATTATGAACAAATATCAGTACTACAGTTAAAGTATACATACAATTACGATATATAACATACAGAACGTACTTATCTGTGTATATTTTCATATAAATAACGCAATAGTAATGTATTCGAAAATAAACCAGAAACAAAAAACTGCAGTTACCACACGTGAGAACGACAAACATAAAAAAAAAACAAAAATAAATCAAGACAACCAATAGAACTGAAATTAAATTTTATTAATAAAAACAAAAGCAAACAGGTTAATTAAACATATGAGAGAGAAAAAGAAGATTGTTGCCAAAAACAGTAAAAAAAAAACAAAAAAACAAAAACCAAATAAAACTAATGAAAATAAAAAGAAAACTTTTTTTTATTAACGAACGTTTATTTTGCTGTATTTTACTTTTTTATTTTTGATGAGATATACATTTGTACCACGAAAGAAAAACAAAAACAAAAGACTTTAGATGCCGATAAACCAATAACAATTCATTTAAAAACAACATCTAATTAAACTATATTTTACAAAAAGCGAAAACGGGAAAACAAAACAGAAAGTCTCAAACTAAATTCATTGATGACGGACAGACTAACTGACTACGATGAAAACAAAAACAAAAAAAGAAACACATTAACTGAAGATATGTAAAACAAAAAAAATATTTTTTCACTTAAAATAAATTCAGTAAAACAAAACAAAAAGAAATATTAAAACTATGTATAATTTAAAAAATAAGAAAAACAAACAATAAAAGAAAAATATTCACCAAACAACTATAAACTCAGTAGTGGGTATAGAAAAAATAGTTTCCATACCTTAACATTATATTTAAAAGAAGGTAATACAAAGTAGTTGGAATGTTGGAAACAATTGTGCAAAGGATCACGAACAAGTCAAGGAACTACAACATTTCTTTAGCATTAATTACCAACATCAAGTAAACAATAAAATATTTCCTTTCATTTCCTTTTGTACGAATCACCAGGGAGCTGTTAATAAAACTTTATCCAGTTTTATATTATACAAAAACAAATTATAGTTATTTCTGTATATTGTAAAAAAATATATATTTAAAGACGAAAAACAAAAAAAGAAGAAAACCAAGCATAAAATAAAATAAAGTGTGAAATAATAAACTTAACAATTTTTACCGCATGCAATATAAAATTACTTTAACAACAACAAAAAAATAAACACGATTGACTTAACAAACGTAAAATAAATTAAAATCTTCAATTAAAAAAAAATATATATAAATAGAGAAAAAAACAAATCTGCTCTCGTTTTGTACCACATTTGATTACCTTAAGTACGTCAAAGCAACATGTAAAAAGAAACAATCCTTCATAAGCAAAAAAAAAAAAACAGAAATCGAAGTTTGCGAAAACAAAAAAAAGAAACCGAAAAAAAATTAACACTAAGGTCTACATATATATTTTTAATTTTTAAAAAAATACATCAACTTAATCACAATAATAATACCACGGAACTACGAAAACAATTATCGCATTTTTATTTTCGTATTATTTATTTATTTGTCAACTTTTGTCCTTACCAAATACAAAACGAACCATGAAAACAAAAAACAAAAGCAATTATTTTTTTTTCTGTACTATAAAATGATTTTTTTTTCATTTCGTTGAAGAAGACTACAAAAAAATAAAACAAATCAACATTTCTCTTTATACTTTTTTATTTCTACAACATCAATCAACAATAGACATAGAACTAAACGAATATAAAGAAAACAAAAAAGAATAAAAAAAAATAGAAGAATATTAACCAAAATGTGACACAAAAGAAAATAAGAAAAAAGTGAAAACAAAAACGATGATATGAGTAAAATATTTTTTATTTTAGATGTATACTTAATGAAAAACAAAAAAACAGAAAAATATACCGAAAGAAACGATTTTTTAATTACAAAGATCATGCTGTTTATTTGGTCGAACTTAGATTGGCTTTCTCTATGCGTTTGCCAGTTTTGGAATGATTGTCTTGTAGATTTCGACGCCCTTAAGGTAGATTTCGGCTTTGATAAACTCATCGTGGTCATGGAGAAGAACGGGCGTGTTGTTCATCGGTGAGAAACCAAGAGCGGGGATCCCAGCCTGAAAAAGAAACGAATTGGTTATGCTAGATAGGAAGGTAGTAAAAACAAGAGCTTAAGGCTCGTTAAGCACCATCATTTCAAATATAATTCGATTAAAAAAAAAGGTTTGAGACAACTACTTTCTTTTTTTTTTATGTTTTTTTATATTTTTCATTTTAAAAAAAAGTCTACTATCCAGACCGGTTCCTTCGTAAACTGAAAAACCCGAAATAAAAAATAGAGAAACCTTTAGAAGAAAACTTGGGAAAGAAAGGAAGCAAGCATGGATCCCTGGCTTTCAAACACGCTAACAGGGGACGTAAAGAACATGTGCGTTCCACTAAAGGAGATTGGTCGGATGAATCTGCGTTTGAGGTAGGTTTCATTTATGGATCACTTTAAGTTTTTTGTTTTAATTTAACGTCTCCTTAACTGTCGTCACTGTGACAAAGGCATCTGGTTTAAACGATAACTTCAATGCTACGTATAACCCAGATAAACCACCACAGTAAGGTTGCTTCTGCCAACCTTAGTCTCCACCTCGCAGAAAATGAAGACGAAATAGTCCTTATCCAGGAGCCATGGATTAGCAATAACTGCATTGCCGGATTAAGGACAAAGCGATACCAAGTGCTACACGCTAACTGCGAGGGTACTCTTAGATTCTGCATTCTAGCAAAATCCCATATTAATATATTTCTCATCTGCGACCTCACTACTGCCAGAGTACAAGTCTCCCGTGAGGAAGGCTTTTGGAGCCTAGGACGACATCGGGCTATTACCATCCACAACAATCAGAAGGATGGTCAGTGAGGCAAAACGGACAAAAACACCGGTCCTGTTAGGAACGCTCACCATACTGTTTGGGCTAGTAGCGACATCAACAAAAGAGGTGAGGTAATTACTTACATATATTATTGAAACAGATGTTGTTATTTGTAATAGGGGCAATAGACCAACCTTTACAACAAGAAATAGACAGGAGGTTTTAGATGTAACTTTGGTATCCAATTCTTCCAATATCTCGGTTGCAAACTGGTCGGTGTCAGAAAATAACTATTTCTCTGACCACCCCATTACATTCGCTTCCATTTAAACTTTTGGATCCCAACTAAAACATTCTTTAGCAACCTTAAACGGATCAATTGGGATAAATATGAGGCTAACCTTAAAGGCGCCCTTAACCCCGCTCAATTAACTAACCCCAAGTTGAATGCAGACATTGAAAGTTTGGCGACTAAAGTTACTGGAGCTATGAACAAATCCCTTCTAAAGTCTTGCCCAAGTAGCAGACCATCAAAGAGAACCAAACCTCCATGGTGGTCGGCTGATCTTGGTACACTTAGAAAGGAAAGCAGACGGCTTTTCAACAAAGCAAAAAAACAAAACAGAGCACAGGACTGGAACCGCTACAAGAACATCCCCAGACTATATTAAAGTGAGATAAGAAAGGCGCAAAGGACATCCTGGTGCTCAGAAATAGAAGAAAATAATGAGGCCAGTAGAGTGAGGAAGATACTCTCAAAGGCTCCCACTATATCACAACGGTGACCAGCGAACAGTTACTAGACCTCTTGCTCAGTATACACTTTCCCGACAACGCAGACTCTAGTAACCATAATTTCGATCAACTCATACCGAGTCCTCCGTTCATTTCAAAGGAAGAGTAAGCAAAGAGAGCCGTGGCGTAGTGGGTAGTGTGTCAGCCACTGACGCATGATGAGCGAGTTCGGATCCCGATAATACCAATGCCATCAAATGATTATTTCGCGGCTTCTCTATTGGGGTACTGGTGAAACCCCCGTTGTACACTTGCCTTGAAAAAGCTTCTCGGCTCTCGCCTTTCGGAATCGGCATTAAGCTTTAAGGTCCATTCACTTGTGTGGAAAACAAATCGCACACAACATAAGTGAATAAAAGAAGCTTGGCTCTGGCTCTTCATGATCTATAACGCCATTTAAGGTGTCTGTCTGGCAGTACAATGGACCAGTATTTATGCCTGAATGCTCCAGCAGATAGCAGAAGCCTAAAAAAAAACTCCAATGGGCAGTAAATAGCTTCCTTCCATACAAACTGCAGGTCCGGATGGAATCTACCCGGTAGAGATGCAACGTGCTTATGGCATTCTCGAACCTGGGAGGAAAGCAAATGTTGCATTTATACCAAAAGCAGGAAAAACCTCCCACACAACTGCAAACAACTACAGACCTCCTTTCTTCTAAAGACGCTAGAGAGACTGGTGGACCTGTACATTCGCGAAAGCCTACAAAAAAGCATGCTTACTGTAAGGGAAAATCAGTATACACAGCTCTACACACGATGGTTGGAACCGTTGAAAAATCATTTTCCAACAAAGAATTCACCATGATTGCCATCGATATCAAAGGAGCTTTCAACAATATAAAACCACTAGCCATCACCAATGCATTAAGCAAACTAGAGGTTAATGGTAATATAATACAAAACAAATGCTATTAAGCAGGTTGATTTATTCGAAATTCGGCTGCTACCAAACCAAAAGGGCAGTAAAACGTGGCACACCACAAGGAGGAGTATTATCCCCGCAATCGTGGGTGCTAGTTGTAAACGAAATACTCCTATCCTTGGAACACAGCGGGTGCAAAGTCATTGGGTATGCATACGATATTGCACTGGCAATTAGCGAGAAACATCTCCCAACAATCAGGGAAACGAACAATCCAAAACGGAGCTAGTTTTATTCACAAGAAAACGGCAGATTCCTCAAATCACTCCACCAAAACTCAATGGGACTTACCTTAGATTCGCAAACCACGCCAAATACCTTGGCGTGATAATACTCGACAGGAAGCTCAACTGGAAATTGAATGCGAAAAAACGCATAAAGAAACCAACAACTGCGCTATACACCTGTAAAAAAGCCTTGGATAACAGGGACACTGCGAAAAATCCCCACTGCAGCCCTTGAAACGATGCTTCACCTACTCCCCTTGGATTTCGTTGGCAAGGAACAGGCAAAGAAATCGGCGCTTCAACTTAAGGAATCCGTTCATTGGAAGTTTGCCGAAATAAGGCACGCTGGTATTCTATGCCAAAGCAATGAGTGAAGTCACGGACTACTTAATTCAGACCTTTGATTTCAAGATTCTCTACAAAACAACAATTCCCAACCGAACACAATGGGAGGGGAATGAATTTCCAATAAAAGGCACTGCACTGGAAATATACACAGACGGGTCTAGGACAGGCAATGGTGTCTATACACCCCCCTAAAAATCAGCCAATCCTTTAGACATCGTCATCTACACAGATAGCCCAGCTGCAATAAAAGCACTCGAATCACCAATAATAAGATCAAAATTGATCAGGCACTGCCGTACGCCTCTAAATGTGATATCGAGCAAATGCGCTGTAACGTTGTGCGACATACCAGGTAACTGTGAAGCAGACGAACTAGCCAAAATAGGCACCACACTGGAGCTCTCGACTGTTAAAGGGGAAATCCACCCACCAATGGAAACGCAAAAATATAAAATCTCGAAAAATGCACTGCAACAGGCAAATGAGAGATGGCGAGACCTTGAAACATGCAACTATGCGAGACAAATCTGGCCCAGGTATTGTCAACGTAAAACCACAAGCCTGCTAAAAACACGCAAGCAGATTATAAGCAGCCTAATCGGAGTTCTAACAGGACATTGCGCTTTGGGAATACATGCCGCAAGATTAGGACTGCCATACAGTCCTAATAAGGTGCCATGATGAGGAAGAGGAAGAATCTCCATCCCATCTCCTATGCAATTGCCCTGCTCAAGCCGCTTCAAGAAGACGATTTCTGTACTCCGTGGCTGTATGAATAGCGATGATTTACACTCAATCAGTGTCGATCATTTCGCGTTTGAGTAGACATTTTCAAGATGGGAAGAGGGAAGTCGTCGAGTGAATTCGAAAGAGGTCAAATAATTGAATTGTTGAAAAGTGGCAAATCAACGCGTGAATTTATAAGGCAGTTAAATCCTTCCCATCAACTCATTTAAAACTTTATGACACAAAAAAGGATCCGCCGGCATTAATTAATCACCAGAAAAGGCGCATTTTAAGGAAGTCCATAAACAATATTCGAAGTGTTGCAGCCGCTAGGTCCACCATTGACAGATTTGTAAAGGTGTTTCTTACTATACAGCATAGGATGACCAGATTGGACTGGGTTCGAAAGCACATGACCTTTGATGAAGAATGGAGAAAAGTTGTGTGGAGTGACGAAAAAAAGTTCAATTTAGACGGGCCGGACGGAGAGGCACACTACTGTCTTGATTTGAAAAAAAAGAAAAAAATTCGTTCTCCAAACGTCAGCATGGAGGATGTAGTCTAACGGTTTGGGGCGGCTTTAGTTGGTATGGAACATCGCGTTTAGCAATTATTCCTAACAGGATGAATGCGGCGAAGTACCAAGACAAGTTGGAGGAAATCCTTATACATACTATTACTCGAAGAAATGGACCAACATTTCATAGAATTTTAGCAGGATAATGCTCCAATTCACGTGGCGGCTTTTTCTAAAAAGTGGGTTTCAGATACAGATGTTCCAATTACGTCATGGCCATCACATTCGCCAGACTTGAACCCAGTCGAAAACTTATGGGGCATTTTAGCAAGACTGGTGTATGCTAGGGGCCGGCAATTTAACAACGTTCTTGAGCTTAAGAGCGCAGTTTTAGACAGTTGGGAACAAATTAAAAAAGAAACAATCCAAGAATGAGTAAGCTCAATGGCAAACAGGGTCTACGACACAATTTCAAAAATAAGAAGGATCCATCGGGCGTTAACTGTGCGCGAAAAACAGATACAACCAGTGGCATTATCATTTTGGGACATTAAAATTACTTACGTTAGGTAAAGCATTCATTTTCACAAAAAAAACAACGAGAACTTATTTAAGGTCCTAATAGTTATCGGGGTTGGGATCTATACTGATTTTAACAAAAATCCTAGCAATTAATGGAGCAGCTACCAAAATATTTTCACAAAAATGTTAAGACAGCGAAGAGGATCTGAAATTAATAGATTAGACTACGATATAGTCAAAGACTATAAGGACATATCGTGACTCTACTGATAAGTCAACTTATCATGGCTAACGCGGAATGACTGCAATAACACCATATCCCAGAAGCCTAAGCCAACTTACAATACGTTAGGACAATGACAAGCTTCTGTCCGTCTGTTTACCGGAGAAATCACAGAAAGCTATTCCCTTGGTGTAATAGTTCGGTAGTCTCTGCAGAACACCTGCTCTGACAGCTTTCCAGAATCACCACCTCACGATGAGCTTCCGATTGAAAGTTATGCCTGGGCATCCAACACCTAATCTATGAGTGCAGAGCGCTTGTATGCAATTACACACTATTTGGTAAAAGCTGATCAAAAAAATGTTTTGCCAAATTTCTTCTTCAAGCTTTGAAGAGAATGCCATAAGAGAGCCTATTATTGAGTCTACTCTATACAAGTACGGCTCATAACGATGATTCATTATGTTTAGTATGTTCGTAAACCTTTTTCGCCTCGAATGTCTCGAGAACATGGCTTTTTATAACAAAAAAACCGCCCTAAAATTATTGTAAACTCTCTCCCACCTCTTAAACAAAAAATGGGACAATTATAGACGGCTAGATCAGTTGCATTCATGAATCTAGTTCTTCGGTTTGACATACCACACGGTTTATGTAAATACGGTTTAGGGCGATTGCTGCTGCCACTAGCGATACCACAACATAATGATATGACATTACGATTGAAGTCAGAAGTCCAGCTATGCTCGACATAACCCTGCCCTGGAGCCAGTTTTTTTTTCTAATCACAATTATAAAGCATTTTATGAAGGTAATGGATGGACGAGACAGGTGACAAAAAGCAGAAGGTCTGTAGTTCAGGTCTGTCCATAGCCAAGAACAATTCCTATACGAAAAAAACTTTGCAACAACATCAGTTGTGAATGAGAGATGATCCAAAAATGCTGACGAAGGCATAACACTCGCAGCCTAAGATTACTTCAAAATTCATACTCTGTGTATGCATTTCCAATATAACACCTTAATGACATGGAAACAAAAGATTTACTGTGAACTACAACCAACGTAAATTCAGTCGAATCTCTCAAATCCTATCTGGGACAACCACCCCCGGAGAGTAGTGAACGATCATCATCGGCACAAACCATCTGCACCCTGTCCAGGTTGTGTGAAATACCCAAAAAAAACAACAAAAAACAAGTTATTTAGTTTGCTTTCAGTTGGCAAGGAAGTTTGATGTGGCCTGATGCGATAGACGATTTTTCAAGTAGAAAATGTTTTCATCTCGGGACGATTCTCAACGTCGAATTGCGTACATTTGTATTAATTTTATAACTTTAATTGCGAGCTGTAGGGTCATCTTAAGTACACAGGTCTGTAGCCTTAAGGGCAACAAATCGGAACTTGGAAAGTTTGGGCGGACCAGTTAAACCAAATAACGAATATTTTAGCTCTTAATTCAAGGTACTTACCTCTCGGATGTAGCGACTATCGGTACCCCCGGGAAACACTTGCAGGTCGATTTTGAGTCCCCTAGTGAAAGATATTCGTGAACTATTAATAAAATATGCAACAATACACAATACGAAATAACATACAATTCATCTATAGCGGACTTAAAAGCTAACCAAAATGGATTACTATCGTCGGTTTTAGTCGGTTCCACAAATGGCCTCTTGATTTCGTATTCAATAGAAATACCACCTCCAGCTTCTTCGCACCATTGAATCAACTAGAACAGAAATCTGTCGTTATTTTCAATTTTCATTTTACCCAGCGGTTATGTAACAACCTGTTTTTCAAACAAATTATGGTCCACATTAATGGCGAGACGAACATCGAAGCCTACAACAAGAAGGGCAGGCACCACGTTGGTTTGAACGCCACCACTCAGGCGGGTCAAGTTTATAGTTGTTACATCGCCCACCTTAAGTTCATTATTCGTTTCTAAGCGTTGAACCTCTTGACTCCGAAGTCTCATCATTTTATTTATTATGTACTGCAACTTTTCACCGGCAGTATTCTTATGCAACAGAGAACCGTGTCCAGCCGTTCCATTGATGTTGAAAAAGATACCTAATATCATGCTTCATCGAGTCTAATATATTCGTACTTTTTATAGACAACTTACGCCATACACTTCTTTCGGCATAGAAAACCGGAAATACTTCATCCGGAGATGCGATTCCTTCGTCAAGCGAGAAGCCGATGTTCAGCTTTTTGAAGTCATCAGTAGGAACAAATGGTCTCATACCTCGCTGCCCACCCAGTTCCTCATCTAAATAGAAATCAAAATGTACCAACGGTCTCCACTTAGTAAATCACTTACCTGGTACAAAAGTTAAATGGATAGTTCGTTTGAAGGTCGCTCCACTCTTTCTGAGTGCCCGTATGGCCGAGAGGTATTGCATGCCTACACACTTCATGTCCTGAGCTCCACGTGCAAATATTCTACCTTCTTCGTCCATTTCTGCGCCGAATGGAGGATACGTCCAATTTTTCTCAAACACCGGCACGACGTCCATGTGGGAATTAAGGATAATCGACGGAAGATCGGGCTCTGTTCCCACCCATGTTATGACTACGATTGGATTCTGAGGATTGACGGGATAGTATATCTTCAATGGGAGGTCCAGATCTTTTGCTTGTTTTTTGAAGAATTCGACACATGGTTCTGTAACAGAAATTTTTATGAAATTGGATATGTGAATTCGTCCTTGATTTGCAATAAGGATGTACATTTGGGGTAATTAAGACAAATATTAGGCTTATGATTCAGAGTCTAAAAATATAAACCAAAGAAATCAAAGACATGTATGGTTCGACAACCAATAAACCTCTGAATATGATTGCACATGCATCCATTAGCAGGTTGGATTAATAATGACAGATATTCAAGGGAATTGAGAGGCTTTGACACATAGCTGCTTCTTACAAATGAGTTGGATGGGGTTTAGATTTATTATTATTTTAAAGACACTCCTATCGAACATATAAGGTTGGAGTCGTTGGGCTGCTTTGAGATCCCCAGGGAACCTAATAGAGGTGAGAAATCTTGAATTTTATTTGACTTAATGTGATTATATTTCCTTAGAATTGTAGCTACTCCTGACTTCAAAACATGTAGACATTGACTGCCAGGGCTTGTGAAACTGGAAATGTTGAGCCACGTCTGGCGATTTTTTTTCAGTTGGGATTCCTCTAAATATGAATTTAAGTTGTTAAAGTGGTCAAGCGCATCGTTATACCTTTTAACTGACTGTCAGAGAAGACAAAGAAGGTGTCGATGCTATCTTATACAATCTAAAGAAGGTGGCTAGTTCAGGCTTTTCCTGTTCTCTCTGCAGAACATTGTTTGACCTAGACTAGAGTTGAACGCCCTTTAACATATATATAGTGCCGTCTCAATCTAACGGCTAAAGAACACGAGTTTGGGTCCTCGAGGGATATAAAAGTCCTCGACTACGATCAGTGGCTTGAAGGGACCTTCTTTTACAAAATAATCACTTTTAAGTTTTTAAATAAAGATTTGAAAAAAAATGGTTTTTTCGTTTACAATAAATTTACATGATCACTCATGAATTATTATTCAACAATTATTCGAAGCCTTGAGTAAGATCGTCAAAAAACGGTCCATTTCTAATCTTTGAACCAAATGCAAACAATTTGCTGACAAACTTTTTTGAACCTCTTTGAAATATCGAACTGTTATTAAAATGATGCAGATTGATTCGTATCCCTATGCTCCTCTGTTATATCCAGAAGCCATGGTTCAAGATGCATAAGCTGATGATGATCTTAGAAAGGAGTAATGTAAGCGCTATGGAAAGGTAAGGAACGAAGAGACCCAAGATCCCTCAGGTGGAGAAAAAAAGATGTTAACTGATTGCAGCCAGTCGTAATGTCTGCTCTAGCCTCTGCAGATATAAGTTTAATGCCGTCTAGAATTTTAAATAAATATAAGACCGTTAACGTTCATTGTCTCATGCTGTTCCTCTTCATGAAGTTAGCACCATTTTGCTATACCAGGTTTGTTCACAATTTTTATTTTGTCCACTTTAAATGTAATACATTTGCGCCAGCGCTTTTTCCAATCCTCGATGGAATTCTGATATTCGCTTCTTGGTATAGCCCTGAGCTCTTCCAGCGATTTTCTCCTCAATGGTGGCAAAATTTTTGTTCTTTCATGAGTCTTCAGTTTTGTCTTTGACGCGCAAGCTATGATGAGTGAGTATTGCCCCACGAAAATGCCACGCCACGGTAATATTCCTTGAATAATAATAATAATATTGACCGTACGGCCTTCTGGTAAGGCCCATGATAAACCCAGATATTGTAATCAGAGAAAGTAGTCACATTTGACCTTTTTCAGCATATATGAATCGACATTCATGCCATTCATTCTGGTCAAAATTTGCCAATTTCTGCACAAACTTCGCCGGTACGTATATATGTACGTTTTATGCCCAAAATATCTAGAAAAAAAACATGGCATGACCTAAATTTAATACATATTTTTTATCATCCTTTTTTCTCAATTAAAAAAGAAAAACGCCAAGCACACCAAAACACGTGTAGAATTTATATCTGTGAAAACAAACTAAATAGCCAAAATGGCTGACAAAAATTCACCTTAATTTTTGAACACAGCTCATTAGCACATTTATGCTTAAGCTTTTGGTTCAAAACCATATATTTCAAATACTAAAAGAATACTCTCAACATTCGACTACCTTTGATAAGCAGAAACTAGGAGGTTATTAAGTATGGATTAATATACAAGTACATTGGCGTAACGAATTGATCTTCACTTCGAAAACAGCGAAAATATGGTAGAACAGATCCTATGGTTCTTACTGTTAATAGTGACTAGTGATGTTAAGAAAGAACTCGTGTTCCTCAAACAGGATCAAACACTGTAATTGGGAGTGTGACTAAAATCCAGATGTATTCATATTGAACATTTTGCATAAAGATGGCCTACATCCACAAGAACTAGTATCATTAGCAACTCGCAGCGTTGCAGTTTTGCTGATTGCGTAATGTACAATAAATCATTAAACTATGAATACAATGAATGAATCATGACTTTTTACCCAAAATGTGAAGAGACTCAATGCAGTTTGGATAGGCGTAGTCATTTCTCCATCGAATTCAAACTAGGAAGTACGATCGTTTTGGCGCCTCCTAAACGGGGCGAGATAGACCGCCTCCCATAGTAAAAAATGCTTGTTTTTGACCCATCTACAAAAATCCGTTATCAATTTTTGGCGCCAAAATGATCGTACTCGTGCCCTAACTAGTAATCAAAAGTGGATATATTATATTATGAGGATCTTAAGCGTAATGATCATGTGTAACTTTAGGCGAATATCGACATCGACTACAAGGGCCAAATGGACGAAAGACGATGCTCAGAAAGGACAAATTATGGCAATAATTCAAAATTGACGAAACCAATAATAATGAACGCTATACACAAATAAAGCTCGAATTGAATCAAGATTTGCGTCAAAAATTACCAAAATATCCAAAACGGCAACACAAAATGACTTTGCTTCATCCCACTGCATCATCATATATGTAGGTGCAGAAAAACTGCTCACGGAAAAGGAGGCTTTGAATTTGACAATGTTTCCGCATGCAGATTACTCGACAGACTTACATAGCTGAATCTGATTACTACGAGGGTAAGGTAAAAATTCTCGGTTCGACAGTTAAACACTTGCATTGGTTGGAAGTTAAAAAATGATTCAATTTTTCTACATAATCTCCCTTGACTTCAACACACTCGGTTCAGCGTTTCTAAAACAGTAGAATTCCCTTCCGGAAGTCTATGGCCCTCTTAACTTTTTCATTTGGCATCAGATGGAAGTCTGAAGACATGGGAGGATGACCGAGCAAATCGTACTGCAAATTCCGCCGTTTGCCCTATGTTAAGCAATGTTAAGTCAACGGGAAAAATTTCAAGCGCTTTTGATAACATAAATTTTCGATTTCAAATTAAAATTAATTCAGTCTAAAAAGAATTAATTTAACTATATTGAGCTTTTTTTAGAACCGTTTTTAGATGTCAATATAGCAATATAAATATGTGAAAAATATATAATTTGTTTAAAAAATATATTGTGAATCACCGAATTTTGTAAGTGAATTTTTTTATTAATCTAATTGTTAATTGCCTGATTACTCATTGATTATATAAATTTTGCAGAGTTTCGCTCATTCACAAACCACACAGTGGTTTAAAAAAAATCCGTTCTCAAGTAAGTAAAGTAATGAAGAATTATGATTTTTGATATTTTGCGATAATGAGTATTGTTGGCCCGCCTTTAGCTTACTTATTCGGAAAAGTAATATTGGGTCTATAACTTAATTCGTGCGGTTTGCTAAGAGATGGCGTAACTTGTATTATTCCATTGGAACATGCGTTGGAAAGCTACTGTCATTGTACGTCATTTCAGTATATGTCATTCATTTGAAGCGTAAACAACAATAATTTTATTTTCACTCAAATATGTCGAACTTTGTGCCTGAAAAAGTGTTTTTGCGGGGAATTCTTCTTCATTACTTTAATATGAAGAAAACTGCTGCCGAAAGTCATCGTATTTTGGTGGAAGTTTATGGTGAACATGCGGTAGCTGAGCGAACGTGCCAAAAGTGGTTTGCACAATTTAAAAGTGGTGATTTTGGCTAGGAAGACGATGAACGTCCTGGGCAGCCAAAAAAGTTTGAAGATGAAGAACTGGAAGCATTTCTCTATGAAGATTGTTGCCAAACACAAGAAGAGCTCGCAGAGTCTTTGTGTGTCACTCAAGCAGCCATTTCAAAACGTTTAAAAGCAACTGGATATATTCAAAAGCAAGGAAATTGGGTTCCACATGAACTCAAGCCGAGAGACGTCGAAAGGCGGTTTGCATGTCCGAAATGCTGCTGGAACGCCACAAAAGGAAGTCATTTTTGCATCGGATTGTTACTGGTGATGAAAAAGGGATCCATTACGACAACCCCAAGCGCAAAAAATCATATGTGAAAATCGGCCAACCAGCCAAATCAACGGCGAAGCCGAATATCCATGGCGCTAAGGTAACACTCTGTATTTGGTGGGATCAGAAGGGTGTGCTGTATTATGAGCTGCCATAACCGGGTGAAACCATCAGCTACCGAACACAATTAATCCGTTTGAAGAGAGCAGTAGCCGAAAAACGCCCGGAATATGCGACCAGACACGAGGCAATAATTTTCCATCATGCCAATGCTCGGCCCCACGTTGCTATTCCGGTTAAGAACTATTTGGAAAACAGTGGATGGGAAGTTTTACAACACCCGCCTTATAGCCCAGACCTTGCCCCTTCTGACTACCATTTGTTCCGGTCGATGCAGAACGCCCTCACTGAAATACGGTTCACATCAGAGCAGAATATCAAAAATTGGCTTGATTCATTCTTGGCTGCCAAGCCGGCGCAGTTCTTTTGGGATGGGATCCACAAATTGCCAGAAAGATGGGAAAAAAGTCATAGCTTCAGATGGGCAATACTTTAAATAATACTATTGTACATGTTTTTCTTAAATAAACGTTCAAATTTGAAAAAAAAACCGCACGAATTAAGTTATATACCCAATAATTTGAAATTTATTTTGTATGTACTTCAAGGTTCATAAAAGACTCACTCAGGCTCAAAAATCCCATTTTAACAACTCAGACTTCAGAAATCACATAGAAATTCATCGATATTTCAGTATCATTTATTGAAACATGCCACATGCGACATAGAATAGGCCGTTTTACTTTTCGAGCTGCCAGATATACATAGTAATACTACTGCCCGTTTAAGTCTTAATGCTCGTGACGTTCATCGTCATCACTACGCCCGCACAATGAGAACAGCTAGAAACCCAGCTATGGCAGAAAGATTTAAAGATCAATTTTACTATGAAATATCAGCATTTTGTTATGGATTTGCCAAACTTCAATGCATAGGAATTGAAGAAAGGCGATATCCTTGAATGTGATAAATGCCGACGCAAATCTAATGAATACAAAGCAGCAAATAATATGCATCCTAGCAGTCAGCCAACAGTTTTTAAAGGTTTGAGGGCTGTTGAACAGATGTTGATCAGCCGGGTTCAACCAGTTATATGTATGTGTGTACTAAATTCGAGCATGTAGAGGGGAAAGACAATGCCGAACAAAGGCAATACAATGTGTGTCGAACAAGATCTCCAACCTGTTGCTAATTAACTGCCAAGAACTCCTGAGTATTTTGACGTCATTCTCGTTCGCAAGGCTGCAATAGAAGGTTACAGCGATTCTCGTGTTCGACGTGCAAAAGTTTTAGGCGCATTAATTTGGCTGATAAGCAACAATCCGTTTTATGCTGAAGTTGTGATTGATAAAAACGCATTTCAAACGTTGCCTTTCGACGCCAGCATTGCTGACAATTTACGCCATATGGAAACTGGTTGCATCATTGATGAAGCTATTGATGGAGATCAAGTCAGCACGAATTGTGTCCTGTTGATTCCTACAATCAATCAAAGGTATGCTATATATGACATCCTTGATTGGCCACATGGCAATCCAAATCCTTTGAATGAACTCTGGCATGCAGGCTATATTGTTAAGGCTTTTCCACATTTGTTTCCTAGCAGATTACCATGATCATACAAGACTAGAGTGGGCTCAGCATCTTCTGCATTATAAAGACAAGAGATTTTGTCTCAAAACAATTCAAAGACATGAAACAATTCAACGGGGCACTCTCTATGCTCAACGGTGAACAGAGCTTGAAGCAATGGTTACTCAGTTAGGTATGCCTGCAATCTTTCTCACTCTGAGTGCGGCAGATCTATGGTGGCCATGCTTATTAAAACATTTCAACCCCGAAAACAGAAGCGAGGCTAGAATATCAAGAGACATGCAAAAACTTATTTCGCAAAACCCGATGATAAATGATGAATATTTCACAAAACGTGCAGAAGGGTTTGTGTCTCAACTATGTACATACGTGAAAAGTTCAAAATTAAGGACTATTGGTATCGGGTTGAATATCAGCATAGAGGAAGTCCCTAGTATTCTGGTTGGAAGATGCTCCGCAGAATGATTGCTAACGAATTGCACGAAGCTAAGTGTTTATGTTCATGATGAATGCTTGGAATCCAATTCCAGGAGCTGAAAAAACTGCAATCCATCCGTTTTGTCTTTCCAAAATTCAGATTGACGTAGATAATGAACTACAACTATCACAGCTTCTCAACCGAGTACAGAGACATACCGTATGCTCAAAATCGTATTGCTTGGGTGGAGTAGAACCCAATCTGTCAGGCCGTTTTGGATATCCCAAACAGCTGCAAGAGTAGTCCAAACCATGTAAACTTAAACTGATTTGTACGTCTGGACACAAAGGAACACAGGGCAACGAGCTAGCTGATAAAACCTCCAACAACACGAGTACACCTCCGGTGTTTAAATTTGACTTGTTCTCCCAAAGTTTTTGCAAACATTTTTTCTATGGCCTCATGTTGCCAATGCCCTTATGTACTTTTTATAACATATTTTAATATGCTATGAATGAAAATCAATAAATAAAAAAGAAATACATTGATTAAAAATGACACCTTTTGCTGGATGGTCCTATATACTTGTATATTGCGAATATAAGGATATATTGACAGAGATTGTTGAACAAAAGTCTTTCTTAACATCGAAAGATAGTAATAAAACGGCTCGTCAACCTGACACTGGCAGGGAGACAGCCAGCTTAAGATCGAATTTGTTAAAGACGGTTTGTTTAGAAGAGGCTATATTCCTTACTAAGTAAATAATATGGTACCACTGGTACCATTCGAAAGCTATAATATTCATATTTTCAGGTTTTTCGAAACGAGGAGTTTAAAATCAAGTTTTTGATTAAGAACCTTATGTAGTTTTAAAACCCTTTTTAAGCCGAGCACTGCTAGTATAATTTTAAGTGAAAACATTTTCAACACAAAAGGGCGCTAAGGAAAAAACTTTCCAAGAATTATATTCCAAAGCTATTGCTTGCAACATCACAACACAAAATTTAGACAATAAAAATTAAATTGACATTGTACGTTGCCACAGTGCTTGGATGTTAAAAGACATTTTAATTTAATTTAAGGTTACTCTCACAGATTTTCAGCACTTAGAGATAGACACATACACGAGCCTGTGAGCAGATATACTGTAATTACTTATATGATTCAATAAATTTTGATAAATGGAATCCAATAAAATAAAAGGAAAATACCTCAAGATAGATAAATTATAAGAGATTGTGACGATGCGCCAATAAAAACTAATTAAGCACATTCATCATAGTTAGCAAACTAAAAAGCTTTATTTCACTTGCCATAGTTGATATTCGGGTGAACACTTGGTATTTGCAGATACTCTCGGAAATACTTAATTTCTGCGTTATCTTTCCACTGATTCGCAGCACCCATTGTACGACAAATGAATTTGAATTTATTAAAAAATCAGCAAACAGAAGATATAGAGTCGAGGGAACTGAAAACGGACTTTTTGCGGCTTCTTAGCTGTTTCACTTTGAATGATCGTCAGCGTACTGAATGGATAGAAAATTAATAGAACACTTCTGAGCGGACGCAGTGTATTTGCCTCAACCGCATTTGTTGGTTTAAGTGATCGTTGTCGCCGCCAGTTGAAAATGTTAGAATTAAGTAGTTTCATGAGATTGATACAAAACAACGAAAAGAAACAAAAACATTTCAATTTTTGCGAGGTTTTCATTTTGTTTATCGCGCGAAAAGCGGTTGGAAATAGTTTGGTCTACTTTGTTTGTTGTGTTTTTCCAGAACCAATAAGTCCAAAAGTAGGTCAGTAGTCCTTTCGAACAAAATCCATATCTAAAATATTATAAAATCTGTTTCCACTTACTATAAAATAGTAGCTATTATATTAGCGATCAAAGTCGGCCAAATATATGTACATGTATACGATGGTCAGGTGCCTATATGTGGCCTTTATACGCCTGTGAATTGGGTTGAATACTTCAGTCGACTGTGGATAGGAAATCAACGAAACTTTTTTCTTTGTGTGGTTTAGTCAGGGGCTAAGGCTGTATCTTACTGAAAAAAGATACCGAACTCCGGTTTATCGGCGTCAGAGGTCGGCAGCTAGTCGATAAAAATGAAAGTTTCTGGGAAATTTCGAATGAAAATTAATTTTATTGAATAGCCATGATTGAAATGCCAGATAGAGACCATAGGTTTAATATTGTTCCCGAGGTATATAATCTTCGACGAATAAAAATACTGTCAAAACGAAACTTTTTAGAGCTCATTGCCATAATCTATACTGCACGAAAAGAATGAGTTGCAGTCCAATGAAGAAGATATTTCGATTAACTTTCGATCATCCACATAGCAGAAATTCAGGTAGAACTGCCAACCATCGAGGAAGTAAAAGCAGCGATCCGTCGGCTTAAGAATAACAAGGCCGCAGGAGTCGACCTCATGGGCTCATCAGACCTAAAGGGTTTTTCAGGGCGGATAGCTGTTTAAAATGGAATAAAATAAGCTGTGACCTCAGTGGCCAATTCAAGACACCTTTGCGAGGGCTAACCTGACCCTCAAATCGTTCATGCAGAATGTTGATGATGGCGTCCCTGTGTGGCATGTATTTAAGCACCGTGTCATCTTATGGTTGAGTTTGGGCCATAAGAAATTGGTTATCATAACTTTGTAACGCAGGCCGTTGACGGTGACCGCCTCAACAACGTCGTTTTCGAAAAAGTGCGAACCAATAACGCCGCGGCCCAAAATCCACACCAGACGGTAACTTTTTGGAGGACGCATTGTCAGCTGGTGAACCTCGTGTTGGTTGGTGTCATCCCATATACGCCAATGTTGCTTGTTAACATAGCCATTCATCCAAAAATGCGCCAAAATTTTTCGGCCAAAATTGAGGTCTCCTTCCAAACGCTCCGAGACCCAGTGAGCGAACAAACGGCGTTGTCTATGGTCACAAGCTTTGAGCTCCGGGGTCCATTGGATTTTGTACGGGTGTAGGCCCAAGTCCCGAAGTTGAAGTCTGCAAAAGGCTACGCTCTTGTAGTTCTTGTAAGAATGTTGGCCAATTGATTACCGAACCTGCTGTCTTACATTTGGCCACCAAATGTTAAAGAGTCGACTTTGAAGGTCCACCATGTCTGCCATAAAATGAGCGCAACGGGCACAAAATTTGCATTAAGGAACTTCATTTTGATAATAAAGTTATATCATTTGGCTGTGCTGTTCAATCGCCTAACTTGCCATTTGGCATAATTAACTGAATAATAACAAAAGATTTGACAGATGTCACCAAAACAACATGGCCGCCACAGGCCACCAAAATCTCCCCGCGCCAATTGAAATACCCTTTAATTGAAGAAAAAGCAAATATATGGTTGGTATATATACTTGGGTTGGTCCAAACCTCGCACCTAACTGTACCTGTTTTAATGCCACATCGACATTAAGATCGAATTAAATATGAGTCTGCATATGGGCAACTAGTGCCTCTCCACGATTAGGGAACTATGCAAAACAACTCTTTTGTTCGCAATGTCAAAATTCGTATTTATGTATATATTGAGAGTACAAATTAATTCATGTCTTGCTTGTCTTTCTTCGTATTTCAGTTATTTCCTCAGCTCATAGTACACAACATCCTTTTAATCCCATCAGATAGAGCGTATTACCTTCGAGCTCAAAGTTTGCTTTGGTCATGATGTCGAGGTTGATGGTAAAGATTCTCCACCCTTAGCCTAACCATTTTTTTTGCCTTTGAAACACCTGTTTGCAAGAATTGTCTGAGAAATAAAGTCGCAATGACTAAGATGGACTGAACATGTAGAACGAATGAACAGTTGACGTGGTGTAGATGGAGATCTCTAGGAGAGATAGAACAGAGCAGAAAAACATAAGGAAACACACAAGTGACAGGGAGCCTTGGCGAAGAGTTCTCAACGAGGCTCTGAACTCCAAAATTAACCAATCAAAAAATTCTTAATGAAATACATTTTTCAAATTTACCTATTTGACTTCTGAATTTTTCGAGCTTTGGCTGTATTTTAGGCTTTTTTGGTCACGTTGTATTGTATGAGAATGTGGCCGTAAGCAATGGAATCTTCCTTTTAGAAAAGCGACGAGAAAGAACAATTAAATCGCTTACAACACAAAAAACAAAAAAAAGGAAAAGAAGAAGAACACAAAATTGGTACTTCAAGTGAATTTTCAGAGCTAAAACTACTTTACTTTGCCTTGTTGCCTTTTAATAAGTTGATTAAGCTTTTACGAAACATAGAACATATTTTTTTTCTTCTATTGATTCCTTTTCATCTACGTGGACGGAATCTCATCTTGGGATAGAAGTTCGAAAAATATTGACACTCGGAACTATAAGGCAAAATGTTCTATATTTTAGAGCACAAATGGAGTTGGCTCCAAATATTTCCAAACACTTACTGCTAATCATAACAGAGCTCCACGTTTTGAATGAAAGAATATTGAGCGAAATCAGTCCTTGAATCATACCTTCAAGTCAGCTTTATTGGTAAGCTCTCTAGCAGTATGATATTAGCCTTCTAGTATAAGAACTACAGAACCTGGCTACTAAAAAACGGGCTACAGCTAAAATATGTTTTTTCAGGATTATTATTACGAGGGTGGTCCAATAAGTACTTAGCCTACAAAAGAAAAACAAACATTTTGGAGAAATGGCGATTTATTTTTCAATATAGTCTCCTTTTAGCTCGATACACTTGACCCAGCGATTCTCCAACTTCTTTAACCGGTCTGAAAAATACGTTTTCTCGAGGTCTGCAAAGTAGGCCTCCGTGGCGGCGATGACCTCCTCATTCGACTGAAATTTCTGTCGGCGAGTGACTTTTTCAAGTTTGGAAACAAAAAGAAGTCGCACGGGGCCAAATCAAATTGGGCAGCAGTTCGTAGCCCAATTTGACCAATTTGGCCGCGGCGAGGGCGGAGGTGTGAGCCGCTGCGTTATAATGGTGGAAGAGCACTTTTTTCTTCGCCAAGTGGGTCCGTTTTTTCTTCAATTCGGCGTCGAATCGGCCCAATAATTTGGCATAGTACAGCCCTGTGACCGTTTTGCCCTACTTCAGGTAGTCGATGTGGATCACACCTTGTGAATCCCAGAAAACGGTGGCCATCACCTTTCCGGCCGATGGGACGATCTTCGCCTTCTTCGGAGCACGTTCGCCGGGTGAAGTCCACTGTTTCGGCTGTTCCTTGGTCTCTGGTGTGTACCAGTGGGTCCATGTTTCGTCGACTGTCACGAAACGACGCAGAAACTCCTTCGGATTGCCCTTAAACAGTGTCAAACACTGCTCTGCAGTTGTCTCACGGTTGCGTTTGTTGTCCGGAGTGAGCAAACGCGGCACCCATCGCGCCGACAGCTTTCTCATGCCCAAAATTTCATGCAGGATATGACCCACGCGATCTTTTGAAATGCCTGCTGTCTCAGCTATCTCGCGCACCTTCAATCGGCGGTCTGCCAATACGAGATCGTGGATTTTTGTCACGTTATCCTCCGTGGTAGCCGTTTTCGGGGCACCTGGACGTGGCTCATCAAAAACCGACGTGCGACCACGTTGAAACTCGTTAAACCAATTTTTGATGGTCGCCATCGAAGGAAAAGAGTCAAGCATCCAAACGCTCTTTGATTTCGCTGCGCGATTTCCTTTCCAAAAACCAGAATTGCATAACCGACCGATATTGCTCTTTTTCCATTTTTCTAAAATCCGCGGACAATCCCGCTTCCACACGCGGTCAAAACAAAACTACGGGTCCGATCCGGCTTAAATTTGAACAGTAGCCGTCTAGAATGTACTACACGATAGTAAGTTGCTCTTGCGATACTGGCGCCATCTGGCGGTGAGGCTAAGTACTTATAGGACCACCACGTATATATATATATCCTATAGCGATGTGCTGAAGTGTTGCCTAAGTTGCCTCTTGAAGATGCCGATGCTTAAATGAAAAACTGTTTTTCTGTCACCCTGTAATTAAAATTGGTCAATGTTCCACTTCTCTCAGATGTAGCAAACCGAAGACTCTGGTAAAGGTATGGTGGTGCTTTGCTCTGCATGACTTTGAAAAGGAAAGTTAGTATCCTAAACTTTAGGAGGCTTTGGGAGTCCATATCAAGCAGGGTTTTAACGAATGACGAGATGTGATCCCGCCGCCGTAATCTGTATATGAAACGCACTGTGCTGTTCGGTGCAACGGTTAGCTTACATGAGGTGTAACTATCGAGCTCGCAGAAGACTGGGAGTGCGTACGTTAAAATAGGGATGAGTAGCGTCTTGACGAGCATTGATTTAATGCTAATTGGGAGACAATTTTCAGCGTAGCATAGTATACGCAAGACACCGTAGACTCAACCTGTTACATTGGTAATGTGATCCCCCAAGTAAGCTGTTGATTAAAAATGACTCCAAGGTTTTCAGTCAATGTTGCTTCCGCTGGCTTGGATTGGTGGAAAGTTACTTAAGTCTGGGATAGTACGACCTATGACAATAGCTTGGCTTTTGGTGGAGTTGAGCATAAGTTTGTTTTAATATGACCATCGTGTATCAGCATGGAGATCCTCATTTAACCGCGCAGTAGCATCTACCTTTAGGTCGAATGGGTACCTGATGTATAATTTCACGTCGTCTGCGTACATATGTATGTACCTTACAGTGAGAATGGTAGGAATGTCGTTATTAAACAGCGAGAACAGTAAGGGCCCCAGTATAGATCCTTGAGGGAACCCCGTTTTGGTTTTGAGAAAGGTGGATAAGTTACCGTTAGCATATACAACTTGACTGTGATCTCCAAGGTAATTCCTAATGAGTCTTAACGCTGAGGAACCCAAATTAAAGTAATATTTTTGTTTTTTGAGAAGGATTTCATGTGGGACAGTACCGAATGCTTTAGAGAAGTCTAATAATACTAACGATATCACATGGTCCTTATCAATTTCATAGCGAAAGTCTTCAACAATCTTTAGTAGCGCGGAGGTGCAGCTGTGTTTTGACCTGAAACCTGGCTGAAACGGTGAGAGGAGCTTATGTTGATTTAAGAACGAGTTCAATTGCGTGCTCAGAAGCTTTTCGAAAACCTTGAATATGAATGGCAGTATAGCGACCGGGCGGTATTCCTTATCATTATTATTTCCATGTTTAGGAACGGGTATGATTTTAGAGGCCATCCAGGAATTAGGGTAGACGGAGGTGGTAAGGATGCTATTAAATACGTATGTGAGTGGTTTTAAGACGGTTTTAAGAATTTGGGGTTCATGAAATCCAAGCCAAAGGCGTTAGAATTGATTGCAAGGTTCAATTTAAGCACATCCCCTTGGAAGATTCTAGGAAACCAAAGCTATAAGGACTCGTTTTCGAGTCCAGTACATTTTATGACATAATCTAGCTTTACCAAGAACTAGCTCTGCATCTGATTCCTAGACTTAAATGTAATTTATTTTTACTTCCGGCATTGTTGTAGAAGTTATTAATCCAGGTGCAATATGCTGGTATACAAGGAAACACTCTACACAAAAGACGGCTACATATACGAATTCCTAAAATAAAGGTGATGGGAAAGTACTATATGCAGCACTATGAACGCAGTAAATTCACGGCGTGAAGGTTATATCGTCCTCGTCATGCAGGAAACAGGAACAAAGAAACGAAGCACACAACTTCAGTTCATTCGTCCGACACCCCCAGCAGATGACCCAGTCAATTTCAGGAAGTTCACGTGCTTTCATTTTCAACTTTTAAGCAAGTTGGGTGCATTGATTTTCTTCAGAGTAATCCAAACCCATGGAGTGGTTGCAATAAAAAACACATTGGTGGCACCAGACACTATGGAAACGGTCGACTGTGTTAAAGCATTTTACTATCGTTTGCATAACGTATGCACATGACATGTAGTGGAACTTATCTTTAAGCATTTTTGTTTGTGGTCAGCTGTTGTCAAAGAAGAGAAAATGTATAATGTGTGTCGCGGTCGGTAATCGCAATTCATTCTCTTATCAGTGGTTTGATAAGACAGACGACGAATGCACTAGATAATCTCAAACGCAAGTAGAAAGATCATCGTAAACAAATGTCCCCAAAATGCCTTCTCTTTAATCACTAACCAAACAGCAACAAAAAACATTTATCTTCAGACGAAGAGCAATATAAATTTTACTGCCAAGAGAGAAACTAAGTAAAAGGCAACTTAGTTGACATTCAGCTTTCCCCAGAGCATATCGTGCCTTTAGTAGCGCCTTTAGCAAATTGTGTTTTTCCGTTTAGTTTGGTTTTTTCTTTTTCTTTTCTTGTTTAATTTTCCTTTTGAACGATTTTCCAAGTTGAAATTAGGAGAACGATAAGGATACTGACAGATTCGGTATTTGAGCAAAGAGTGTAGTGTTTAAACGTGCCTTGTTGGGAGTGAAATTAATCTGAAAAGTCAAAATAATAATTTTCGCATCAAAAACGTTCGTACAGTAGAAAGCGAAATGAGTGCGTGGGAGAACAATGAAGAAATAAAAATATTCCGAGAATATCTTCAAATACCAAGCGTCCACCCCGACATTGACTATGGTAAGATCAATTTTGTCTGTCTGAAGTGTGAATATTTTGGCGCCCTGCTTTAAATTGCCGAGATTTTCAAAATCGAGTGCAGTGTTAGATGACATATAATCGATTTGGTGTACAGATCAGGAGAGCCCCAAGTCCATTTATCAATGAGCTATTTCTGTTTATATTGGTTTTATGAGCTGATTGATTAAGTGGTTTTTACTCGTACAGATTATTCGTGTCCCTCTGTGGAATTCGAATATGAAATATATTAAATTGGAGGGAAATTTAAAGTTTTGTTAAAACCCTCGTCACTTAGTTACGTTAGTGCATAACTATATCCTTATCTTCAGGGCCATGAATTGACCTTTATCGGTGTCGGCTATTTGTCCTGTCATATGGGTGACTCGATTATTACTGTTAACAGAATTACCCTTTTCTTCTCATCGTTATATCACTTTCGCAGAACCTTCTGTTAAAATTCCTATCCCAATAACCAACTTGGTATAGTGAGACTAGTAGTGGCATTTGAATTAATTTAACGCTTTAATGGCACAGTTGATGAAATATCCATGAGGAGATCAACAATTGTCCAAAAGCCGCTTTTGTCATATCCAATAAATGGTGTTATTTTTCGTAAATCAAAAACAATCATGCAGTATTGGCGTAAATCTTATCTTCAACATAACTCTAAAGTCTAATGGTGCTAAGTCTCATGGCCAACGAAATATCACACGTCTTGGAAGCTCGTCACCCAATATAGGCACTGTTTCACTAGCTGTGTGAGAGATGTCCGAGGTCGATTCCGATAGCTATACTAGAAGGTACTTAATGATGACCAAAAGCAGTACGAATTTTGTGCAATATTTTCAGTGAACGTTCACTATTTTAGTACATTGTTTAAGCATTTAATTGTTGCCAGTCAAAAAATGGGGAGAAACTTGAAATGATATGTTTTGTTGGATAGGCCTTTAGTGTGATCCAATTAGAGCATCCTAAAGTTATTATAAATAATTGAAAATTATATTCAAGCTATTAGCTTGGCTTATTGCAATTAATACTTGATAATAATCTTTTATAAATGTTGTTCGCAACTAACCCTCAGATGATCTGTGGGTCCGACTTTCGATCACTCTCTGGAGCATTTCGACCTGAATTCCGTTAACAATGCGTTTATGTTATTAATCGCTTTTGGTTTATCAACGTCAATAAGTAATTACTCAGAACCCACAAAAAAAGGAACGGAGACAGTTCACATGATCTTGAACGCCAATTCACAGGCCTAATTATCGAGAAGATGTTTTTATGAACATAGCCTCTCAATAATTGGTTGGCTTCGCCCCCTGTGTGGCTCAATGAACTATACCTTTGAAACCATAAGTTATCTACACCAATGCGTTTACATTTGGGAACCAACACTTACGTATCATTGTTCTGTAGCATTCGTTATTGACGATTACGTGCCTTCTTTTCAGATTTTTAAAGAATTATGGTCCGATGATACCGACTGCCCGTATATCGCATCATTGGTAGCTCTTTAGTCGCTTCTGGCTGTTTGTTAGTGCATATACTGCATTTTCGTTTGTTGCCGTATTCAGTAAGCCAAAAATGAGCTACTTCAATGGAACAAAAATTGATAAAAAAACGGATTAATTTGAAGCTGTTCCAAGGCTCAATTGTCAAATTCTCGAAACGCAAACGAAGGTCATGCGGCTTCAGTTGTTAAATAGGTTGGAAATTGTGTGGCTTTATTCCGAGATCTGTTTTCAAAATACGACATTATCTGCATTATAAGAGAACAAAGGCTTGAGAACGACGGTAAAATCGATCAATCACCGTCTTCACGCACACTATTAGCTTCAGCAGCTATATCCAAATTCTCACAATTTATAAATTGTCAATGAATACTGAGTAGAAATGTTACATGGACCTGACACTACTCCCGAAAATCCCATTAAAAAAAAAATACCTTTGTTAGGGTCACCTATTATTATGGTACATGAAATTGACTTAGATTGTCCAGCATCCCGGGAATCAAGTAATACAAATTAAGGACATATTCTAGTCGTTCTTAATGGTGCAATAATGGATCCGACGAAAAATGTCTGGCCTGTCATAATAAAGTTTCATTTTTTTGCTTACAATGTATAAATTACAATAATTTATTCAAACAAATGTAAATGGCATCCGACAGTTTCGTGTTCCATGCCTATCGATAGAGCTGTTATGCCTAGGGTAATTGGGCTATCAGAACATGATTTATTTGCGACACATCGCCATAATGAATTCAAGCGAACGATTTACGCGCTGTGGGGTTCCGACAAAAAAAACCACCTTAAGCCGAAAACTGTTTATTGTCAATATAATGAACCTATTACCTATGGTTATTAAGTTCCACGAACTTTATCTGAAACCCAATTTGTTATTACCCGCTACTAGTTGCCACAAGCCCCTAGATGTAAAAGAAATGGCCGCTAATGGTCTCAACTAGCTTATACTGATTGCCTCAATTCTGGCGATATCGGAACGTTGTCTGTTTAAATGGTTTTTTGTTGTACATTTAATATACTATACGGCCCAGGATTTCCTAAATAGACGGTTACTGTACCTGCGGTTTGATTTGAGGTCTTTCAGTGAAATACCGACGATTACGATATGGATGATGGACGTGAACGCGGACTTCTCTAGCACATCGGCCTTCCCATTCCCCTATATTGTGGTCTAGTACCTAAAATAGGGTCATCTCGATACTACTGCTAGCCGTATGATTTCGACCTTACCTTGCTCTACTAGTCTGAAGGAGATTGTTGCTGGAGGTAAGGATTTGATGGCGACTTACAGGTTGCAGGATGTTTTAAAAGATTTGAACAGAGAGTAAATATACTCGTAGATCTGAAATATTCATTTGGATCGGGAGCACCCACTTAGAGTGTAGACCAAGAGCATGGGACTTCCATTCCTTTATGGATGTGAAGCAGCAAATAGTCCAGCTGCTGAAACCAGTCGGAGCCGATGTCAAATTCATAGGAACGAGTAGCAAAACTCTGCCATGCGATTCAGGTGGCCGTTTCCTTGAGTCGAATGGTAAAACAGGTTATCTGGTATTTGATGTAAGGCTCCAAGCCGAACTTTAAGGTTTTTATATAACGCTAGCTTAGGGCAGGTACCTAAACTAGCAGGTCATATCAAAGGGTGAGGCAGGAACATGTGTACATGAAAAATGTCAATCTAGCTTGACATCCATGATTTTAATGGAAAGCTTTTCAGGAAGCTACTGTAACTTTAGTAGTTTTCCATGTCGAACTTTCAGCTATGTTTCAGGTCTAGGATAATGATGATTAAGTTGGATGTCGCTGACGTGGAAACTCCTACCGACTGTCAGAATGAGAATCCGTATGTAAATACTTTGCCTTTTATTTGCAGAACCTTGTGTTGCCTTCCTCAAAAAACAGGCTCAAAATTTAGGCCTGCCCATCAAGGTATACACTCCTGGTGGTGTTACTAAACCGGTTGTAGTTATAACATGGGTCGGAACTAGTCCTGAACTACCATCGATCTTACTCAACTCACATATGGATGTGGTTCCAGTCTATCCAGAAAGTTGGAGTCACCCACCATTCGCTGCGGAAATCGATCAGAATGGAAAGATATTCGCCAGAGGCACGCAAGACATGAAATCGGTTGGAATGCAACATTTAGCCGCAATTCGAGCCCTTAAAAACGCTGGAATTCAGTTCAAACGAACAATCCATGTTATGTACGTTCCAGGTAAGTTCTGTTTGTAATTCATCTCCTATGATCTAGGCAATCATATTACGATAAGATAGGTCTTAAAAGCACACCAATAAATATAAAGATAAATTAGGAGCAATCTATTAATATTTATTCCGATCGTAGATGAAGAGATTGGCGGGAAGCCCGGAATGCATTTATTTGTCCGGACGGATGACTTTAAGAAACTGAACATTGGATTTTCCTTAGACGAAGGTATTGCCAGCGCCGATGATGATTTCCTAGTTTACTTTGCCGAACGAAGCATATGGCGTAGGTAGAGCAACACAACTCATAGAAGACTTATTGACATTTTTCTCCTCACACGTGTAAAAGATATTCATTTCAAGATAACGGGGACCGCGGGTCATGGTTCCTTACTGCTTGAGAATACAGTTGGCGAAAAGCTTACATGTCTTTTGGCAAAGTTTAGTGAATTCAGGAAACAAGAGTATAATCGTCTGAAGGGTAATCCTGACTTAACTATTGGCGATGTCACCACTGTTAATCTGACCCAGGTCAATGGTGGTAAGCAGAGTAATGTGGTTCCTCCACTTTTGGTTGCAGTGTTTGATGTTCGTCTGGCCATAACGGTGGACCATACAGAGTTTGAAAATACGGTACTGTGACATATCTCTAGGTGCAGGAGTAGGTATTAATTTGGATATATTTTCAGCTTAAGAGGTGGTGCGAAGAGGCAGGGGGCGGAATCGAGATTTCCTATGAACAGAAGGAACCCAGAGTCGAAGCGACGAAATTGGATTCCAACAATATTTTTTGGACAGCTTTTAGTGGCGCTATCGAGGAGCTGTAAGTATATAAGATATCTTTTGCCGAATTCAGTTTTTCTTCAGTCTTTCTCAAATTAAGGCCATTAAGGTCTGTTGTCACATTAAGATCTCATTATATTGTGCCCCTTGTGTTGACCCGCAATTTCGGCACAAGTCACACAGCAACCCATCGCTTTGTCTCTGCTCTTTTTTCTTTTTTGCGTTGTACTCTAAATTCTTTTGAACTATTGAGAGTATATAATATAACCTCACCCAATTGGCCCAAACACGATGGCGTAGGCGGACCTACAGCCGAAAAATAGGTGATTTTTCCCAGGATCCGCTGTAGTGCCAACCGACGGTTGGTCTTTATGGACCTAAAACTTTACTGATATGGATCGATTAGTTTCAGGCGCTCGCACAAAGCAGCAAACTGGATCTTGTGTCGGATACTTTTCTAGTTGAAGCAGTCAAAATTCCACTCATCTCGCATATTTTCCCCTGACCATGTCCGATGTGTTGATGCATGCTCGCCACTAAGTCGTCTTTAGTTGCTTTGAAAAGAACAGCAGACACACCAAATGTGCCCGCAGCTTTTGTTGGACTTTACATAAGCTTCGATATGTCCATGGACGATTGCCATGAATGAATCCTTCTGCTTGATAGCGGGATCTTGTCTATAATCGCCATTCTACAGTCGAGAGAAGTAGTTCTTACAAATCCAAAAGAGGAAGCAAAAGAGCTTTTGTTAAGAATGGAAGTACCTTAGTGAAAATAAATAAAAAAGTATGGTGACCTCCACTAAAATCAAGAAATCGGGAAATTAAATTGTTAATGGCATTAACCCCCAGTATGCTACCCCATGAGCTACGAGGTTGCTGACTTAAATAAAAGAATACGTATCTTATTCAGGGCTCACAAGTCTACAAGTTGAAGATAAGCTGACTTTTTGAATTTCGCGAGTTAAGTATATTGGTGAGTTTAGAGTCTACTCTGAGCAAAAAAAAAAATTAGAGGTGGTACAAGCTCTCCACACAAAATCGAGAAGGTGTTAATGACGGTGGAGCTATGGTAACCTGAACGCCCCAGCACGTTAGCAATGAATGAAAACGTTGAAGCAGTGAAGAAAATTGTTATAGAGAACCGTAGAATCACTATCGTGTGTCAGCGAATTTTGTTTCGAAATTGGTGAATTTTGATCAAAAGAAACGTCGTGTGAGCATCGCTTAGGAGTTGTTGAATGACGTGAGTAACGATCCAGATTTGTCATGGCCTTTGCAAGATAATGCATCTGTTCACTCATCGAGGAAAACGCGCCGGCATAAGTGTATTATTCTGAGGGGGATTAAGCAAATATTTATCGAGAAAAATTAAAAGTCACCTTTTTTTTTGGACAAACCTCCTATACCTATATGTTGACTGAAGAAGTTTCAGGAAATAAGTCAAAGCATGAGTTTAGCCCTGAAAAATCGTTTTCAAAAACTATATCGTTCCTACTCTCTTCCATGTCTATCGAGTTCATTCTCTAAGAATACCATGTGCACGTTTCCAACGATCGATTGTTTCCTAAATTGTTATGTCTCTATTAAAAATGCCTGTAATAACCTTTTCTTTTTTTATTTCTTAGCGGCCTGAAAATAAAAACTAGAATTTTCCCTGGGGGAACAGATAGTCGTTACCTACGAGAGGTATTATCCGATTTGTATGTGAAATATCGTTAATGACTCTATTCATCTTTGTTCCCTAGGTTGGAGTGCCTGCCATCGGTTTCTCACCAATGAATAATACCCCAGTGCTTCTCCACGATAATGATGAGTTTATAACAGTCGATACCTACCTCAAAGGCATTGGAATTTATAAAACAATTATTACTAAACTTGCTAATGTATGAGTGCGAGAATGTGAAATATGGAAAGTTACTTGCATGTTAAAAAAATGTTAATATGAAAAATGAAAAATAAATAAGAATATCATTTGCTATTTTTTATTTGTTATATGTATGCACAGTGGTAAAATTAGTTCTGGGTAAGTGCAAGTATCTTGGCGCATGTATAATGTTAGCTCACTGATAACGGAAATGTAAAGTGCAAACGACTTATTCGAAGTGAAATATAAAATAGTAATGCACACGATCTCCAGGTTTTTTTTTTTTTATAGGGTTCGTGCAGGTTAAAGAGTGTGCGTTCTTATGGTCACACAACCTGGACGGGGTGCAGATGGTTTGTGTCGAAGATATTCGTTCACTACTTTCCGGGGGTGGCTGTCCTAGATAGGATTTGAGAGATTCGACTGAATTTGCGTTGGTTGTAATTCATAGTACCTTTTTTTTGTTTCCATGGTAAGGTATATTGGAAATGCACACACAGAGTATGAACTTTGAAGTGATCTTATGCTGCGAGTCTTATGCTTTCGCCAGCTGTTTTTTGATCATCTCTCATTCCCAACTGATGTTGTTGCACAATTTTACGTATACGAATTGTTCTTGGCTATGGACAGACTTGAACTACAGACCTTCCAAGATCTTTCCGTAAAATCTTCCACAAATAAAGTGGATGGGCATAGCTCCAATTGCTCTGCATGATGGCGAATCGTACTTCGTCTTCGCACTATTTGTCGTCTCACAGACGCGGTCCGCTCCAGCCACCAAAAGTGTGGAAACTGTCGGACGATGTCTCCGCGAACTTGGCGCGACACTGATCTACTACACCTGAGGAGCTCGGGCTCATGAAGCTCGGCATTACGTTTGCAAAGGAGCCGCCGCTATACAGAATTACGGGTCACGTGGAAGATTAGCAGAACCGCCCATTCATCCTGCATTAGCCTCGGAGATCAGGTTGTTGACCAATGTCATTGCTCCTGCAACGTGGCTTTGAATTAGTTTTATCAAAAAATTATCAGCCCGTACAATCCTGGCCCTACGAGTATGACCACGTTCGGGTAAAATGTCGTGTACACAGATTCGAGTGTCCTATAGAACCCGAGACAAGTCCGAAGACATTGTCTCTCAAACCCCCCAATTCTTTCTGTTAATGTGGCTCTCACATTGAACCAGAAGAGACCTCCATAGGCAACCATGGGCCTGATTAAAGCCATGTAGCAGATTCCGTTCACGGTGCGTATTATCTAATAGAGCGTTCGTGCGCAAACGATTCATCGTGTTCCGAATAATTTGCTCAGATGGACGATTATGTCCATCATAGAATGGACGTGGCGCACTATAAGTTTGGCGCACCGAACCATTATTTTTAAAATAAGTTTGCACAATTTCCATGCGTTGCTCTGGCGTAAATCTATTCATCGTAAAATTATACCGTATTAGGGCCACGTAGCCTGCAGTCTAGTTGACTGCTATGAGACAGACCCGTTGTCATACCGAAGGCTTTCTTAGCTCTAGCAAGACAAGCTTCTATATGCCTATTGAAATATAGATACTGGTTAAGATATCTAACTGGGTTTCTCACCGCTAGTGGTTGCCCATATTGCTCGATGACCGCGAATTCCGTCCAGTTCCTTCTGATATCCCTTGAGTATTTCCGACTTTTGGAAGTTAATTTTTGCGTTTATTCATGCTATATTCAAGAAAAAGCCGGTTCTTGGAAAGGATGGGTTATCCGTCGGGTACAGCTCAAGTCTGTACTCGGTTGTATTTCGACCCTACCAGTTGAACAGCTTTTCAGGTGCCTCAGGTATATTTTGAGGTTTGGTCTTGCTTAGTCCAGATGCTACGAGTATTTGGGCAAAGGATGGTGGAGAAGGAGTGGCTCCTTTAACGTCTCTCGTCTTCAGCTGCTTGTTTCCGAGGTTGTTTTTTTTTTTATCTAACTCCCGGAACCTAGGACATCCCCTATATCCCCTAGCGGGGCTCCTGTGGTTTTTGCAAAATGCGCACAGGAGCTGACACCTATTTTTACCCCTAGTCTGGGCCGTGGTAAACGGTTTGACCTCCACGAACTTGAAATGCTCACTTTCAAATTTCTTAAGCTCGTTTTTGAGTTCAGCTATAGTAATCGAAGGATCAACGTCTTTAAGAAGGACTGTTTGTAATTTTTCGTTTTAAGCATAAAATTAAAATCTTTAGCCTTAGTGTAACCCAGGGCAGAGCGAGCTTTATAGCAGTCCTCCATATCTCCATACACTTCTCCATATCTCTATATACTTCTGTGCATTCAGCCTTTTTATATAAAAATTCTTACATGCTAACTTACATGACCTAATGCTGTCCTTAATCTTCATTTACATTTATTGGAGGAAGATTAAACCTGCGGCTGATGGTCTTGTTGTGGTTTCTGTTTTGGCCGTTGTTGCTGCTCCTGCTGATTCTGCTGTTGTTCTTATTATTGTCTCTCTGCTCTTTCTCTTGTGTATTTAACTTATCTTTAAAAATGTTTGCTTGTTGTCAGCTGTTTCAAATAAGAGAAAATGTAAAATGTGTGTCGCGGTCGATGATCGCTTTTCATTCATTTTCTTATCAGTGGTTTGCTTAGAAAGACGACAAATGTCCCAAAAGTGACTTTTCTTTAATCACTAACCAAATAGCAACAAAATCCATTTATCTTTACATGAAGAGCAATATAAGTTTTACTGCCAAGAGAGCAACTAAGTAATAAGGCAACGTAGTTGACATTCAATTTAAATTTGATCTGAAAAGTCAAAAGAATTACTCGTACTTTACTTACTCGACATTTGTAAGCGAAATGAGTACGTGGGAGAACAATGAAGAAATAAAAATATTCCGAGAATATCTTCAAATACCAAGCGTCCATCCCGACGTTGACTATGGTAAGATCAATTCTGTCTGCTTGAACTGTTGGTATTTTGGGGCACTGCTTGGGTGGCTGCGATTGTCAAAACCGAACGCGGTATTAGATGAATTATAATCGATTTAGTGCACAAATCAGGAGACCCCCGTAATCATTTATCAATGAGTTATTTCTGTTCATATTGTTTTTATAAAGTGATTGACTAATTGGTCTTGTACTCGTACAGATTATTCGTGTGCCTCAAATATTTGTGGGAAATTTGAAATTGTGTTGAAATGTTCGTCACTGAGTTACATGCTACATAACAATATCCCTATCTTCAGGGCCAGGAATTTACCTTTAATGATGTCGGCTAGTTGACCGAAATAGGCATGCTAAAGGACTATTCTTCGTTTACGGGGTCATGTTGGGGACTGGAACCTTGTTTTCAACTTGATTATCACTGTTTACTCAACTACATTTTCTTCCCAGCGTTGTTTCACTTTCGCGGTACCTTCTTTTAAGATTGTACCAAAAACCACCCTTGGAATATCCAGTAAGTGGTGTCATTCTACATAAATAGAAAAACACAGCATTTAAATAGACTACAATAAATATATTTCGCGAAGCTCTGGTATTTTCTCTACACCAATCATTGACTTCATCAATGGTCTACATGGCGTAGACTTCATCTTAAACATAACTCAAAGTGAAAGTGTGCTAAGTCACATTCTTGACAGCCAACGAAAAATTACACTTCCGGGCAACTTGTCAACCATTATAGGCACTGTTTCACCGGCTGTGTGACATGTGGCGCCATCCCGTTAAAAATGCATGTACGCCAATTTCAAGTAAAAACAAAATCAGTCAGCTTCAGGTAATGGAATTCAGAAATAGAAATTATCGCACTAACATTATCTTCAAAAATAAAATGGTCCAAAGACACCACCAGTCAAAAAATTCCACCAAATCTCCTGGGTTTTTTGAGTTTTGTTTGTCTACAATTCTTCACACTCCGGGATAATGAGCCTCATCCCTTTTGCTCATACTATTGTAACATACAATCGGTAAAACTACGGCATTGTGCGTGGCCTGTGGGCTTACATTTTCATCTCAACTCCACCTTAAAAGTATATAGGCCAAGCTATTTATGCAAAATGCAATGCAAGGACCAATTCCCACGACTGGTCGAAAGCTCAGCAAGAGGACGGATATTTTCAATTAAACTTGGCGCTTTTTAATTCCCTATTTTAACAAATTGTAAGAGCATTTAATGGGGAGACATTTAAAATGATACATTTTGTTGGATATCCCATAGGATGATTCAATAAGAACATCCTAAAGTTATTTCTAAATAAGATGCACAAAGATCAATTAAATGATTGCAAAATGTATTTGAGCTCGAATTATTGTAATCAGTATTTGAAAATAATCTCACAAAAATGTTGTTTACAATTAACCCTCAGATGGTCTGTTCTGTGAGTCCGATTTTCGATCACTCTCTGGGGCATATCTTTCTGTATTCCGTTAATAGTGCGTGTATTAATGGATTGTGGTTTATCAGCGCAAATAAGTGATTTCACATAACCCTTCAAAAAATTATTCAGCGGAGACAGTTCACATGATCTTGGGGACCAATTCACAGGTCAATTTCTCTAAGAAAAAATAGGGTCCAGTGATGCCTGCCCACAGATCACATAAAAGAGTGCATTTTTCCCGATGCATGGGTAGCTCTGGGTTTGTTTCTGGTTGTTTATTCCTCAAGCCACAATTTAAACAATTTAAAACTGTTCCAAATTCACGAAACTCAAACGAAAGTCAGGCGATTGTTGAGTAGGCTGTAAATTATATGTCCTTATTTCAAGATCTCTTTGCAAAATATGTCAGAGTGGTGCTATATGAGAGAACAAAGCTTGAGAACGACGACAAATCGACTGGTTGCGATCTTAATGCACACTATCAACTTCAGCAAACAGAAGGGCTTTTAGGCACCCGGAATGACATATGTATGTTTAAATAGTCTTGTGTTCTACATTTCTTATAGGCGGCCCAAGATTTCCTAAATATACGGGTACTGTACCTGCGGTTTGATTTGACGTCTTTCATTTGCCGAAACTATTAGTGGGAGTAGTGTTTTCTGTTGGCGATGTCAGATTCACCGGCAGGAGTAGCAGAGCTCTGATATGGTCATGTGATTCAGGTGGCCGCTTCCTTGAGTCCGATGCAACAAAAGTTACCTAGTATTTGATATAAAGCCCCAAGCACCATGGTACTACTTTCTGCCGAGCTTTAAGGCTTATTTTGTTTTACCATGTTATAAACCAAGCTTAGGGTAGGCTACCAAACCAGCAGGTCATATCAAAGGATGGGGCAATGAAACGACTGTGTACATGAGAGGATTAACTTAGCTTGAGGTCCCTGTCTTTTACCGAAATTTTTTCAGGAAGCTACGCTAGCTTCAGTGACCCGGTTTTCTACGTCGAACTTTCAGGTATAGCATAATGATGATTAAGATGGATGACGCTGAAGTGGAAACTTCTACCCACTGTCAGTATGAAAATCCGTATGTATGTAAATACTTTGCCTTTTATTTGCAGAGCCTTGTGTTGCCTTCCTCAAAAAACAGGCTCAAAGTTTAGGCCTGCCCATCAAGGTATACACTCCTGGTGGTGTTACTAAACCGGTTGTAGTTATAACATGGGTCGGAAGTAGGCCTGAACTACCATCGATCTTACTCAACTCACATATGGATGTGGTCCCAGTCTATCCAGAAAGTTGGAGTCACCCACCATTCGGAGCAGAAATCGATCAAAATGGAAAGATATTTGCCAGAGGCACGCAAGACATGAAATCGGTTGGAATGCAACAATTCGAGCTCTTAAAAACGCTGGAATTCAGTTCAAACGAACTATCCATGTTATGTACGTTCCAGGTAAGTTCTGTTTGTAATTCATCTCCTATGATCTAGGCAATCATATTACGATAAGATAGGTTTTAAAAGCACACCAATAAAGATAAAGATAAATTAGGAGCAATCTATTAATATTTATTCCGATCGTAGATGAAGAGATTGGCGGGAAGCCCGGAATGCATTTATTTGTCCGGACGGATGACTTTAAGAAACTGAACATTGGATTTTCCTTAGACGAAGGTATTGCCAGCGCCGATGATGATTTCCTAGTTTACTTTGCCGAACGAAGCATATGGCGTAGGTAGAGCAACACAATTCATAGAAGACTTATTGACATTTTTCTCCTCACACGTGTAAAAGATATTCATTTCAAGATAACGGGGACCGCAGGGCATGGTTCTTTACTGCTTGAGAATACAGTTGGCGAAAAGCTTACATGTCTTTTGGCAAAGTTTAGTGAATTCAGGAAACAAGAGTATAATCGTCTGAAGGGTAATCCTGACTTAACTATTGGCGATGTCACCACTGTTAATCTGACCCAGGTCAATGGTGGTAAGCAGAGTAATGTGGTTCCTCCACTTTTGGTTGCAGTGTTTGATGTTCGTCTGGCCATAACGATGGACCATAAAGAGTTTGAAAATACGGTACTGTAACATATCTCTAGGTGCAGGAGTAAGTATTAATTCGGATATATTTTCAGCTTAAGAGGTGGTGCGAAGAGGCAGGGGGTGGAATCGAGATTTTCTATGAACAGAAGGAACCCCGAGTTGAAGCGACGAAATTGGATTCCAGCAATATATTTTGGACAGCTTTTAGTGACGCTATCGAGGAACTGTAAATAGATAATATATCTTTTGTTTAGATATCTTTCCCAATATCTTTCGCGACTGCTGCACGATATTTTCAAAAACGGATTTTGAAAAGTCATACGACTATACACCACGTTATCTCAGTTCTTTTTTTGGTATTGAAAGCGTCGGTAAGATCGCTCATAAGTCATCTGGAGCATCGAGAGTATATCAACGATATTCTACACACAGACCCATTTTGCAGGAATATCAAAGCTAACCATGGCTCACCTTTAACCACGTTATTATATACGGCCTTACAAACGGTTTCAGGCGCTGAGCAAACCATTCATTGGGCAGACTTTCCTCTGACTATGTCAGGCTTAATGCATGCTCGCCACTTCACAAGACATCAGCAGCCAGTCCCTCTAAGTTTCGATATGGCCATCTGGTCAGGGGGACGGAATCCTCTTCTATACATAAATGTCTGGCATGAATGCATCTGCCTGCTTAACAGCAGAATTTTGTCTGTCATCGCCGTCCTAAAGTCGGTAGAAGTAGTTTCCCTAAATCCAAAAATAGGCTTTTGTTCAAAATGAAAGTATTTTAGTCAAAATAACAGAAAAAGCTGGCAATATCCACGTGCTGTTAGCATTAGGCCTGAGTATCTTGTTTGTGAAACCGCGAGGTTCTTCTTGTTTGGTAACTTGGTTGGTTTAAATACTAGGATTAGAATATTGTTCAAAATTGTTCAGAGCGTATGCATGATAAATCAAGTGAATCAGACCGGCGTAATTACACAATTCCTGTTACTTTTTGAAAAATCATACATATATATGTCTACCTTTCCTATTTTTAAAAAGTCGAAAGTTAATACTTGCCTTGGAGAGAAGAGAACGAATCGTTACTTGACTCTGCTGCGCATAGTGCCAAACTTTTTCATCTAAAACACTTCTTTACCAATTGCTCCAGCCATTTATCACTTGCAATATATAACATTCACATACCTCTACCAAACGGTAAAGGTTCATCCAGCGTGGTAGCATATGAAAGAACATTAGTTATCAACTCATGTATTCGTACAGTTCATCGAGATGGGCGTTCGGCTGGACCATTTCCCAAAATTACACGATTACCGAACTTTGTATCTAATATGTAGATTCATTGATTGGCCTGCTGCCACACGCTAGGCAGAATCTTGTTAGAATCATATATTACATACAATTGTGACCAAAAATAGTTTTTTAACATTACACAATAAGGAACTCCATGCGCCTTGCCGATCGTTTTCGTTAAGTCAAACAAGATGGGATAAGCACGCCAGCCCAGATGGTAGCCAAGCTTCTACTTTGAATTTTGAAAACTGAATTTCAGGAACCACAATAGCTATGGTTCTATAACCGGTTTTTATGCGTTCAGAGTCATGTACTCTATAAAACAGCCGAATTTCAAATTCATAGCTACTCGGCAAGTTTGGTTTGATATATGCGTATGGACAGCCTTTGCATGTCTTCCCTACCCCAGCTTGGCAAGGAAGAAGAGTAAAATTAGCTCCATCGTTAATTTTTTCGATGAAGTTCAGGTTTTTGTAGAGTCCAATCGAAGAAGCTTTTCAGACCATCAAGAGACTTTAGATCTTGAGTTGATTTGACCTCGTAACTTTAGATTAATTTTGTCACAATGTAGACTGAGAGGTTCCCAATTCCTATAAATGGCGTGGAAAAGATTAATTTGGCTCATTTTGAGCTGAAGCACTGCAGTGTTGTGACATTGTCTCACTGGCACAAGAAGATTCAATAATGAATACGTTAACTCGAATGTATATCGTATATATAGCCTGATAAGTGGGACACTTATTATTAATCTTATTATTATTAATACCGCCCATTGTGAACTCGGAGGTTCAGAGCCTCGTTAACCACGTTGACTCTCTGTCATGACTGTGTTCCTTCCATGTTTCACTGTTCTGATCCATCTCCTATAGGTCCATTCTTATATTGTCCTGCCATACACAATGCGGTCGTCATCTTTTTCCATCTTTTTCCTACGGGTTTTCCGCTCATAAATCGTTTGACTGGTCGTCCACTGCCCATTCGTATTTCGTGTCCTGTTCATTTTAATAATGGCAAATTAATTACTCGGACAATACTTGAGGTTGCAAAGAGTTCCGCAAGTCATTGATTGTGTAGTTTTCTCCATACGCCTGTTTCTTTTTTTCCTCAAGGGATCTCATTACGAGGTCCTTCACGGATATTTCGAATATTTCAGATGAGACATTCCGAACTTTTCGTCCTTGGGCATACTTGTATTTGTTTCACCAACTTTTTCGGGATTCCCAGCCTTACAAGAACGTGATACATTTTCGATCGGTTACTAATGCCATTTGAAAATCTACAGAAAGTTGTTATACCGTTTCCAAGAATTTCCATTTTTTTTTCTAAAAGCTACTGTATAGTGAAAATCTGATCAAACGTCAAGCTATTTCTTCTGAAGCCAGACTGGTAGTATCCAATTATTTCCTTAGCGTATGTGTTGGTCTTTTAGGAGAATATTTCGCAACACCCTGTAACAATTTAAGAGAAGCGATATTCCACGGTAATTGTTGCATAGTGTTCAATCATCTTTTTAAAATACAGGAATGGCGATAGAGTCTTTCCATTCCTCGGGAATGGTTTTATTTCTGCGGCTTGATATTCTTAAGTCAGGACTGCTTCTTTTACTGCTTAACTGCTTAGTTGTCCTACCTGAATTCCTGCTCTCCATGTACATTCAGCAATTTATCGAAATATCTCCTCCATTAGGTTGCAAGTTTTTCATTACGGGCTCCTCATTGTCTTTGCGAATAGAACCTGATATGGCCCGGTATCCTTTTCGTACAGGGTTTAGCCCTGGATACATTGCCCTCGTGTTTTTAGCTGCACATTCTTCCTGAATTTTAACAAACTTTTTCCTTTGCTATAGTTGTTTTTGATACCGGAAGAGATGGCTGACTTCCTTTCGTAGGGTTTGATATCTTGTATGCGTGATCTTTTCGCTATTTTCCATGGCTTGGATCCCTTAGAACATTAAGGACTCTTACTTTTCCCTCATAATCTTCATCGAACCGAGGGGTTTTTTTTTGGGGCTTTGCAATGGCCTAGTTGGTTTTTCGCTGCTTCCTTTATAACACGGTGATATTCATGTAGCCTTGTGTATTCTATTGCTTTTGAATGTTGTAGATTACACGATCATATTTTTTGAGCTGGTGAAAAAGTCCTTAAACCATTATAGACAATTGTTTTGATCGAAAACTGTAAAAGAAACTCTTAAAGTTATGATCATCGACTCAGAATTTTGGTAGTAATTTTAAATAATTTTTAAACGTTGCTCGTTTGTGAGCTTAACTTTGATAAAAACGTAAAAACTGACTGACCTTTTGACATAAACACATCATAAAAAAAGGTGTAAGTTCTCATTTGAACTAAAATACGAAATTGCTATGTCTCTATTGAAAAAGCCTGTAATAGATAGATAGATAGATAGATATTCTTTATTTCGTATAAAATTATAATGTGGTTGTCACACAATTTACATACAGAGATTCGATATTTATTATATCTTTCAGCTGGATAAGGTTAAATGACTTTTAATTATTTTTTTTGTACCTCGAGAAACAATGTTTATGAAGGAAAATTACAGCAAAAACCTTCAATGTATAACAAAAAAAAAAAAAAAAAAAAAAACATATGTACATATATAATAATAGTATATAAATCCACAAATAAACATATACATATATACATATGTATAAATAAAAAGAAAATAAATAAATAAATATACACATATATAATTATAAATATATGAATAAATAAATAAACAAATAAATAAATTATATATAAAAAAATAAATAAATAAATAAATATATAAATACATACATACATTTAAATATAAATAAATAAATAAATAAATATACTTTAAAAATATATAAATGAGTAAATAAATAAATAAATAAATAAATAAATAGTAGTCAATAATCATTTACATTATTGAATTAGTTGTTGTATCAGAGGATTATCTGAAAAAACGCAATTTTGTCGAAATTTATCCATAAGTTTAGCTATTCGAACGGAGATCAATTCAACTTTCGATTTTATATGAAGATCCCATTTTGTAAATTGTTCTCAATATTGAGAGCAAACTCATGGGAAGAAAAAATACCTGTGTCATCGGCGTATGTATATAATTCGCACTCTGGAAGCTTGGGAATGTCAGAAGTGTATATGTTGTATAATATAGGGCCCAGGACAGAACCCTGGGGAACCCCCGCAAAAAAGTGTTGTAATGATGATGGCTCATTATTAACATATACTCTAAAGGCTCTGTTAGTTAAAAAGCTTTGAATAGTTTTGACAAGATACAAGGAAAATCCTAGATTAATCATTTTATATATTATACCATCATGCCAGACTGAATCAAAAGCTTTTTCAATATCAAGTAAAACCAGGCCTGTAGATCTTCCTATGTCAAAGTTGCGCATTATATGTTGGCATATTCGGAGTACTTGATGTGATGTACTGTGCTGGTTTCTAAATCCAAACTGCTCATTTGGGAATATACCTTTTTTGTCAATATACTTCATAAGCTTTGTTTTTATAATTTTTTCAAAAACTTTGCTGATACAGCTTAGCAGACTTATAGGTCTGTAACTGTCTGGATTTACGAGTTCCTTTCCCGGTTTTAATATTGGTATCACTTTTGCTATTTTCCAGCCTGTAATAATCTTTCTTTTTTATTTCTAAGTGGCCTGAAAATAAAAACTCAAATTCTCCCTGGGGGAACAGATAGTCGTTATCTACGAGAGGTATTATCCGATTAATATGTGAAATATCGTTGATGACTCTATTCTTCTTTGTTCCCTAGGTTGGAGTGCCTGCCATCGGTTTCTCACCAATGAATAATACCCCAGTGCTTCTCCACGATAATGATGAGTTCATAACAGTCGATACTTACCTTAAAGGCATTGAGATTTACAAAACAATTATTACTAAGCTTGCTAGCGTATGAAAGCCAATGTGGGATATGAAAAGTTATTTGCAATTTTTGTTAAAAAATGTTGATATGAAAAATATATTAGAATGTCACCTACTATTTTTTATTTGATATACGAGTACATGTGACGGTAGCCTTAGCTAACTTTTTAACTAACATCTCTCGTCAACCCATCATCACACCATGAAAACAACCGTTCGTCGATACCTAACCAGAGGAAGTCCCGTCGTTGCAGTTAAAAAACGAAAATGTAATCAGCCGCGGGCAGTCTTCTCTTGCATACACGCCATACGCCATTCTAATTTGTAGGCATTGTATCATCCGTGAATTAAGCCGAAAGTTATTTCTCAATCCAGTTGTTTTAATACGCCAAAATGTTTTTTTATAATGCTAAGTCAGTTCTGGGTAAATACGAGTACCTTCTCCCGCAAGGCTGCTATAATGTTAGCTCACCGATAACGGAAATGTAAAGTGCAAAAGACCAATTCGAAGTGAAAGATTAAATAATAATGCACACGATCCGCAGGCATTAAAAGTTTCTTTGCCTTTGTTTTGCAGCCTATCTGTCGTACATATGACAAATAAAGATTATTATGTATAAATGCAACTAAAAACACAATTCATTTCAAGTACCTTTTTGAATTTCATCGGATGCTATACGACGCGGACGCTCATTATAATATTGAATAAAATCGAATACAATCCAAACGAAATGGCTGGATGTGATGAAAACAACGAAGTCAAAATCTTACAAGACTATCTTCGAATACCGAGCGTTTATCCTGACGTTGATTATGGTAAATATGCTATAAAGTAAATGCGCTTTGTTTAATATTATATGAGTTATCAGCTTTTTTGTTTTTTTGATTCGGTCTTTTGCTTTTTTTTGTTTTCTTTCCAAACACTTCACCATCGATCACTGCATCTAGTTCTTTCTCCATGAAGGACAAAGGTAGAAGTAGTGACCGAAAGTCCAAATTAGCTGCATGCCATTTTTATTCCGTGTGCTCGTGAAAGCTCGTGTAAAATGGATTACCAAAAACTAGCTTTCCAGTACCGGGCAACTGCACAGAATATGAGTAAGAGTCGCCAAACATGAAAACGTGGTTTTCGTTCAGAAAGCTTATCATTTTGGGATTTTGCAACTAACACAAATCTTTTTTGGCATGACGCAGCTTGGCATGCTAGCTTCAGATGGCTACATCTTAGTCCCATCTGTCGAAAGCGGACTAGTTCCACCAGAGAGTTATTAAGGGCTGATCTCTTCCTTTTTTTTTTGGCAGAGTGGAAACTATTAAGGAGAGTGTGAAGAGTTGTGGTATAGGGCAATTCTAAGGCTGGACTTTTTGAGGAGAAGGACGAAAAGATTAGTGTTAGCTTTGCGAAGCATTCTGGATATTGGTTCGTGCTACCCATGCGGTGCGGTGAGTGTTTATACGAAAAAGGGGCATGGACTGAAGGTTACGTGGGTTGGTGTTAAGGGGAATCATGTACAATAATAAGGGGCTATCAATGTTACCGCTGAGAAGGTCGTGAATAAATAGAATATCTGCGACATCACGTCGTTCTTTAAGGGGTTTGAGGTTGATTAATTTTTGGCGATCCGTATAAGGTGGTAAATTAAGGGGGTCGGCCCAGGGAAGGCCACGAAGAGCAAAACGGATAAACCTACGTTGAATGGCTTCAATACGCGTAGTATGGAATTTGTAAGAGGAGGACCAGACTTAGCTAGCTTATTCGAGAAGGGGCCTAACGAAAGTGATGTACATATAATGATTTCGTAACGTAAGGATTCTAGTCCATTCTTTGGACCAACGTTTCACGAAACCGAGGGCAGAGTTAGCACGTTTGATAATGTTGTCGATATGGAGGCGAAAACTGAGTTCGCAGTCACAAATGACCCCTAGATCAACCAAGAAGTTGACAGGGGGAACGGATGGCTTGGCATTTACCGACATTGAACTCGAGATGGTTTTTTTGACACCAAGTAGTGAACCTGTTAAGGTCCAATTGGAGAGAGCAGGAGTCGACAGGGGAAGATATGTATTTAAATATTTTCATGTCATCGGTATATATGGAGAGCTGAGAGTTCAGAATAACGCTGTCAACATCATTCATGGTTAGAATAAATATCAATGGGCCGAGATGACTACCTTGTGGGACACCGAAGGTAGCTTTAATTGGCACAGAGATAGAAGATCTGAAGATAATGTTATATTGATGATCTTCAAGATAAGATTTGATCCATGAGATAAAACCGGGAGAGAAACCGAGGGCAATGAACTTGAGGAGAATAATTTGGTGAGACATTTTGTCAAAGTCTTTGCTGAAGTCAGTGGCGACAACGTCTACTTCTTTGCCAGCTTCGAGAGCCCAAAAACATTATGAAACAAACTCGACTAGATTAGTGGTTGTCGATCGACCTTTTAGGAATCCATGTTGGTTAGGAGAAAATATGGGCTTGTAGTGAAAGAATAGTGCATCATAAACGATGCTCTTGAAAAGTTTGGGTATGCGCGAGAGCATGGCAATGGTACGATAGTTGGACACATCATTTTTCAGTCCTTTCTTTGGGGACTGGCGTAAGCATATTTCCAAAGCTGAGGAAGAGTCTTTGAAATAGAGCGGTAAGGGGTAAAATAAGATGGTTCGCGCACTTTTTTAAAACTATGGCGCACAGACATTCGGGACCGGGGAGTAGTCGTCCTTTAAGACAAGAGATATCTGGGGGCAGTCTTTCAAATATTGAAAATTGTCGTGATCGGGTTGAAGATCCTGGTCGGCGAATGATTGGCTGAAGAAATGAGCAAAGAAGTTGGCAATTACTTCGGGTTCGTTGGAAGAGTTAGTGAGAAAATTAAATGTAGCGGGTTAGCTATCGGATTTTCTTTTTGTATTAATGAAGTGGAAGAAACACTTGGGGTCAGAGATAAGGGAGGATTGCATTCCAAATTTAGTGTAGAACTGCATGTAATTAGAAAGGTCAGATGCAGAGGAGGATCTAGGATAGGCGTGCTAATTTTTGTTTCTTTTATTGCGCACAGAGCGTAGTTTCTTGGTATAACTTAAACTTATACTACTTTATTTCATTAAAAAAATATAATTTTATTTCTATCAAAAATCGGGCAGTGTTTACCCTTACACGTCTGAACTTAAAGTCTACTTACAATTGATTTACATCTACCTTAAATACTACTGGCACTCGTAATCTGATGAGCGATGTTCTGCTGGCGTTCACTGGTGGCGTGGGTGGGTGCTCGGGTGACCGACGATGAATTCCTCCGGCTCGCTGCACTTGTTATCGCTTGCTGGGTCAGGTGACATTGCTGGATCAGGCGGCGATTGTTGGTGCAGAATTATGATGCAGGTGCAACGTAGGCGAATTCCTGCACGTACGAGTTGTGGTGGTCGTTTGCGGAGTTGGTTGTTAACTCCTCCCTTCTTAAGACTCGGACGTCCTCGTTCGATGGTTGCCTAGAATAAGGGTATTTGGCTAACCCTGTCTAGTGCTTTTGGTTTTGTGGCATTCGCTCCTTCGGGGAAGATATGCGTTGTCGGCGTATGCACTGGTTCGTCATTGTTTTCAGGATCTGGAGTGTTCGAATGTGTGATCCGTATTAGGGCGGACCTTTTCCTCCAAATGAGCCTGATCGCAAAGGTAAGGGCGAGTAGGGCTGTGATCGTGATGAGACCGATGTTGGTCATCGTATTCTTTTGGTGTTTGGATTCGAGCAGCTCAATTTGTTGGGTGTTGCCAACGTGTAGTTCCTTTAACATTTCCAGTGACAAGACCTCTTGGATGGTATCGGCGGTTGCAATTTGCGCGATAGCAGGTAATGGTTTGAACGTGGAGATCGTGTTGGAGACGTAGGTTTTGTCATCGATGCGCACCGTCGTATTTTGGATCTTAACGATGAACGTACCGGTTAGTTGAGTAGTCTCGTTGCTGTTATAGATGGAGCCGTTAAATTGGTTTAGGAATATCACCCCTGGTGTAATTTCTTCGACTGTCGGAACGTGTTGATTGTTGACCTGTGTGCAGTTTGCCTTCGATCCTTGTAGGAGATTAGGTATACACGATGTGCCGCTCAGGTTCACTAGATTACTACATGGGCATATTGTTAAACTACTAAATGATTTACAAGTTAATTTAATTCCATACAGGGAATTTTGACATTTTATAATATTTTCATAGTCAATTTTATTGATAACATTTTTCCTTTTTACAGGTTTTATTATTATACTCTTACAGGATTCGAGTTCTGTGCTTGGTATGCTTATTATGTATAAAATCGAGATTCCGTCAGTAGCGACTCTGATCTCAGAGAAGTCTAAGGCTTCATCTATATTCATATATGGTACATTGTCTTTTCTAACAGTTTCTTTAGCTAGGTTTATTTCTACAGAAGAGAGTATATAGGAATTTATGATTCCCTTCTTTGCCCAATGTATGGCATATTCTATGTTTATTAGTTCTTCTTTTAGCAATCTTATTTTATATGTAGTGATAGTTACAAGGTTATTTCTGATTAATTCATTATTTTTAATTCTCTTAAGGACTAAGTTTGTTGTATTTGTTAGTTTAGTTGATACTTTCAATTATGTTTCTGTTTATGAGAACCTGTTTGTTATTGTTGGTTAATATTTTGTTTATTTTATTTTTAACAATACGGAAGTCGTCATGGTCGGGATTTCCCGCTATCCATTTCCATGCGCTTCCTAAGAAATTCAAGGCCCTCTTAGTTCTTTCAACTGGTTTCAACCTATGTAGCAGGTTGTTTGTTTGCTGGATTTCATGGTTTAGGAAAGGGTAGGAGGGATGGCTATTGGTTATGTTATATTCTAGTGTGGCGGATAGTTCGTCGATAAGTTGTTGGCAAGGCTCCAAATCGATGACGTGGATTATTTTCGAACTTCCGGTTTGGATTTTTGCGAGTCCAGTTTCGACCGCAATTTGCTGGCTTAGTGTGTAGTCTAGGATCTGTATGCCCGCATTTGTTGGAGTTAGTGTCAATGTTAGTATCAATGTCAGATGAAGTCTGTAACGTAAGCAATATGGTGGAATTAGTTTCGAATATGTTCTTTATGGACTATTTTGCCTGATACGGTCCTTGCTGTGTTTTTAAGGTTTTCTTTGACCGTTTCTTCGGAAAAGCGTGGTGTTAGCTTCGAACCTTTTCGCCTATTTATTTTTATGTAAATACGATCGCCAGGGTTGTAGTTCTTAATTTCTTGTCTTTTTTTATTATGGTATTTGAGGTCCTGTCTTTGTTTTTCCCTAAGTCTGTTAATGTTATCTTGTCTGGTTTTCTCGTAATCGTCTGGTCCGAAGGGGACAGTCCTACCGAAGAACAGATCTACTGGTCTCTTCTTCGTAGTGGAGTGGAAGGAATGGTTGTATTCGTTCGTCGCTCTTTCGAGTAATTCCTCGAAGCTGTTATTATATGCGTTTGGTTTGATACATCTCATGATTTCCGTTAGTGTGGAATGGAATCTTTCCACTTGTCCATTAATCGTGCTCTTGTAGGGTGGTGTCGTGAAGACTTGGATATTTAGTTCATCTTTTAACATAAACAAAATGCTTTCTGAATTTAGGGACTTTTCATTATCCACTACGATGCATTCGGGTAAGCCGAAGCGGAAAATTATATCCCGAAGTGGTTGCCTTATGTCTTCTATTGCTTTAGATTTGATGCATTTGGTCATGGCGAATTTTGTAAATTTATCTACGGCCGTAAGGGCCAAATGTTTCTCAGTTGAGAATATGTCGATGTGAATGGTATGACCCGGATATTTTGGTATTGGGGTTTCTCCTAGTTTGGGATTATTGGGATGTCGCTCGTACTTGCCTTTTTTACAGGTTGAGCATAATTTAGTTATTTGCTTTACTCTTTTGGCCATCTGGGGAAAATAATATTTTAGTATGATTTGCTTTCTATTTTCCTCTGGGCCACGGTGGGCTCTATTATGAGTTTCGATGATTACTTCGTTTTGTTGTTCTTCTGATTGAACGTCTTCTACTTTAATTTGGCTGAATCTGATTTTGTAATTGCTAAAGTAAAGGGGATATATTTCCTGGATTAATCCCATGACTTCTTCTGAGGTCATTATTCCATTAAGGATGTTAGGATTTAGGAATCTTTTGAAAATTCCGATTAGGTTTTCCTGGGTGTAGGATGGTTCGCTTATCACGTGTCTACTATATTTAGGGAAAGGGGTCGTGAGCTCGTGGTGTGAAATATCTCCTGTTTGTAAAATAAGCTGATTTCGGAATACGTTTATTGGGGTATCCGTTAGGTGGATGATATTGTGTTCTGAGCTTTCGGCGCTATGGATGGTTGACGTTAGGGCGTTTGTATTTGATAGATTTGGTGCTCTTGATAAAGCATCGGCGACGACGTTCGTTTTCCCTGGTTTGTACCTTAGTTCGTAATTGAACTCTTCGAGGAAGGCTTTCCATCTTTTCATCTTGCTATTGGTGTTTTTGTTGCTCAGTGCGAAGGTGAGCGGTTGGTGATCTGTAAAGATGGTTACCTTAGCTGAACCGTATAAGTAACTTTTGAGAGAGCCTAGGGCCCAAACTATCGCTAGCATTTCCTTTTCATTTGCTGCGTAGTTCTCCTCGGTTTCACTCAGCGTTCTCGATATAAAGGTAATAGGACGGTTGTTTTGTTCTAAAACAGCTCCGATAGCAAAATTCGAAGCATCGGTAGTCAACTGGAAGCCTTTGGTGAAGTCCGGATAAACCAGGAGGGTGTCTTCGGATGCAAGGGTGTTCTTTATTTTGTTGAATGCTTCCATTGCCTCAGCGTTCAGTTGTATTGATTTTTTCCTGGAGATGTTTTTCGGAATGCGTCCCTCTTCGCCTCTCAGCAAGGATGTTAAGGGTTTGGCGGGTTTTGCGTAGTCCTTAACATTAGTCATGTATGTCAGCTTTTGTTCAGGTTCGGCGAACAGACTTGGATGATCGCGAACTAGTGACTCTGTAGCGAGTTTCTGTTCGCTACTCATGTGGTCAGTTCTGATTTTTATATTGTTTATGTCTTGCGACATACATTGTCTGATTCGGATCTTGGTTCTATTTTGGATAGACATGTATTCCTTGTCTATATGGATGACGGCATCTAGTTCTTTCAGGCTGTCGTGTCCGAGTATGGCGTTAAATGATTTGAGCGAGGGCAGCAAATAGAATTTTATTCCTTTGCTTAGACCAAAAAGATTAACGTACGTGTGATGGGTTATTTTTATGCTTCCCGCTACGGAATTAGCGTAGAAGCATTCTTCGTTCTCTATTGCCCGTTTTACCAGAATGGGTTGTATATAATTCTTGGTTGATCCTGTGTCGATCAAACAACGGAGCATGTCTCCACTCTCCGCACGCCACTTGATATAAGGCAGCGAAGAGTTCCTTATCCTAAAAAATGGACATCGGAGAAATCGGTAACTTGGGTATTATCATTAATTTCGGGTATGGTTTGGGTGTATTCATTTAGTGTCCGGTCGAAATGTCCGTCTATAGTTTGTGCCGGTTGTTTGTGGTCCGATTCGGCGTATTCACCAGTCGTTATGTGGTTTGTGCCGGATGGTTGTTGTGGTCTATGTCTTGGTTCGAATCCCTGACCTGGCTGGGAATGGTTTAGAGCGGTGGCAGCCCTAAGTTGGCCACTATATCCCTCTCCGCGTTTCTCATACTTTATCTGCGGGAACGTTGTCCTTTGGTTGGGGTAGTTGCTTCTTTGGAAATTACTACCGTTCTGTCTCGTGGGATAGTCCTGCGGATTATTCGTATCCTGTCTGAAGGGATAGTGTGGTTGTGCAGGTCTCTGTACTAGGTTTGGCTGCCTCTGGCTCGGGTAGAATTGGGGTTGGGGACGGTGATATCCAATTGGTTGTGCGTTTCTGAAGTGTTGGGGATTGGAAAAATCTCTCCTTTGTTGAGGTTGGTTGGTCAAATGTTGAGGTCTCTTTTGAGCATTCTGGTTGTTATAAGCCTGTCGTGCTCTGTCACTCTGATTTTGGAGTTTTAGGCATAGGTGCAATGCCTGGGGAAGGTCTGTTGGTTCCCTTATCGCCAGTAGCCTTGGAAGGTCTCCCTTTAGCCCTCGTATGAAGGTATCTAAGGCTTTGTCTCTGTAGGTTCGAGTGAGTAATCCCAAGGACTCTGAGCTTATATTCAGGCAAGACAGTTTACTTAGGATAAGGGATAAATGTTGGTAAATGTTTTGGTAAAACTCTTGGATAGATTGACTTCCCTGCATTAGAGTGGTCATTTGATACTCTAATGTACCAACGTCCCTCTTATCTGCGTAATGCATTGAGAGGCATTTCGAGATGGCCTCCCAACTGAGCGGAGTGCTGTATGACTCGAGGACAATGTCGGCGTCGCCAACAATCTTGTTCCTAATCACATTTAGCATCCCGAAGTACTTTGGGGTGCCTCTTAGCGGTTCAAAGATATGCAGAACTCTGTCGACGCTTTTCATCCACGAGCTGAATTCGTGGGGTTTTCCCGAAAACTCGCGGAGGCATCTAATGACGTCCGGGACTTTGTCCATATCGTTCAGGTTGTCGCGATATTCAGGGTTAATGCCCTGGTCGGAATACGAAAAAGGGTCGGAGACTGGACTTAAGGCATTCTGGACCAATGCGTTCCCTTCGCGCTCGAATATGCGATGCACGATAGATGCGATTAAAGAGTCCAGTTCGGGTGTTGTCCCGACGCTAGCAGGTGGGTCTGTGCGTGAAGCGCTAGATTGAGAGGAACAATTTAGATTCTCGGTTTCCAGAGTGTCTGGTGTGTTCCGAGTACGGGTTGTAGAAGTATTGGGGAGGTTGTTGGTTAGATTTGTCCCAGTTACTCTTGGGACGGTTCCTTGCACGCTCTGGGCTCGGGTGTTAGGCATTTTGCTTGCTTCTTGAAGAGGTTGTTAAGAGATTTGAAACCAGTTCAAAGGATATTTCGGGCACTATTAACTAACTGACGTGTTCTTTCCTTTTCCTCTCTTACGTGAAAGGGAGAGAAAGGAAAAATATTAAAATCTGGATTTAGCTATGTAATAGGCGTCTCGCGTGATTTGATTAACATAAATGAAGTGATACAATGGTATTTCCTACTTGGGTTTCACAGCAATTTTTGCTTGATCCCTTAATATTATTATTTATTTGCTGTATATAGTTTAGTTTTCTATGATTCTTTTATTTACTGTTTTCTTCCTTCTTTTTGGGAATTAAATCAGTAATATACATATAGATTTGACAAGGTTTTTCACTTAGTTATATTGGTATATAATTTCTCTTTCCTACGTTTTATTTGTTTTCTTATATATTTATATATATATATGTATTTAATCTTTTAACATTTCTTTGAAATTTCTCTTCTAATTAACTTAAACTTAACATATGCTTACATTTGTGAGATCATGGTTGATGCTCCGGGGTGTTGAGGAAGTTGATTGGGTGGTGCGGCTAGCTCTTCACAAGCTTCCGTTTTGCTCACCGTGGGCTACGTTTCTTTCGCCTTTCACTGTGGGCTACTTCGGGGCCCTGGACACTTGTCTTTTGTTTTGACAATTGTCTTTCACCACAACACAAATCACAACGCTTTCTTTTTACAGCACTGCAGCACGGCGTTTTCTTTTCGCCTTTTCACTGCTCGCTAGGCCAACACAGAGTCACTTTTACCAAGGTTCAGGGGGGGGGACGATAGGCGCGTTCACGGTTAGCGAGTGCGCGACGGTTACGTTGGTGTATTTCAACGCGCGACGGCTTCTTGAGGCGTCTGGCGTGATTTGTAGCGCGGCGGCTCTTTGAGGCGTCTGGCTTTTATGTTTCTTTTTCGCGGGAGGCACGGCGGCTTCTTGAGGCGACTGGCACTTCCGTTACTTTTTGACACTTCGCGTACCGTTCACTATCGTCCCTGCTCGGGCGCCACTTAAACTTATACTACTTTATTTCATTAAAAAAATATAATTTTATTTCTATCAAAAATCGGGCAGTGTTTACCCTTACACGTCTGAACTTAAAGTCTACTTACAATTGATTTACATCTACCTTAAATACTACTAGCACTCGTAATCTGATGAGCGATGTTCTGCTGGCGTTCACTGGTGGCGTGGGTGGGTGCTCGGGTGACCGACGATGAATTCCTCCGGCTCGCTGCACTTGTTATCGCTTGCTGGGTCAGGTGACATTGCTGGATCAGGCGGCGATTGTTGGTGCAGAATTATGATGCAGGTGCAACGTAGGCGAATTCCTGCACGTACGAGTTGTGGTGGTCGTTTGCGGAGTTGGTTGTTAACTTATACCAGGACGGAGATGAAGTGTAGTTCTTTTTTGGTGGGTATGGGACTGAAAGAATGAAGCAGCTGAGGATTTTGGAGTAAAATAGCGCAAGGGTTTCGTTTAAGGATATGTGTGAGTTAGGGTAAAGGAGGAAGTTAATATTAACATTGTTGTGCAGATTATTTAATTTCGCGAAGTTAGCTTTCCGGAAGTTGAAATAGTACGTATTCTCGGCGGGAAGAATAGTGAATTGGGTCTCGAGTGAAAGAGTTACTGAAAGAGGTGGATGAAGGGTGTCTAAAATAGAGAAAAAATGGTTACTCGGTGTAACAACGCAGTTTACGGCATCATATGAGAAAATCAGGTCGAGTTGTCTGTCCATGTTATTGGTGATGTTACTGAGTTGCAGAAGGCCGGAGTCAGAGAAATGATCCGTGAAAAGGAGTTCTTCATCATCGGATTGAACCCATTTCAGGTGTGGGTCCCAGATGATGATGATGTTATTGGGTTCGGTGATATCAAATATGGAGTAGACGAGATCGACGGCGAGTTGGTAGCAATGTGTGGGCTGTGTGGGTCTTAAGTAACAGCAGGCAAGATAAAGCTTCCGTTTAGGGAGACTTATTGAGACACTAGTGAAGTTGAATTCAACGGAATTCGACGATTTGAAGAGCAAGGGATCATAGCGGCTGCGGATTGCTAAGAGAACTCCGCGACCATCCGGATCGGCACAGTTGTCGCGTTCATCGGCCCGAAACAGAATGAAATCTGAAATGAGTAACTCGCAGTCTCCAATGCATAAATTCGTTTCATTTAAGGCAAATATATCGTAGGGTAGGTTTTGGGAATTAACGAGTACTGCGGATGTTTTGGTCCGTAATTCTCTGACGTTCTGATTGTACTGGGATATTTTTTTGTAAGAAATATTCGATCGGTGGGGAGATTTAGTGGTGTTTAGGTTAGGATTTAAAATAGTTTTTGAAATTAGAGCGGGTACTTTGCAAGTGTGCGATGCGCTTTAAGCTTACATGGGCGGTCAACCTTTACGCTCTTTCATTGCATTTGGAGTCATTGCGATCGGGCATTCACACAACAGAAATAAAATTGTCCCGCAACTAATTGGCATTGTTTAGCCAATAATTTTGATCCACTATCCTTAATTACCGCTTGGCTGTCCGGTACAAATATCGATTTGGGTGACTTTATTGCTAAGAACGAGTTAAATAGAGAGGAATTGGAGTCCATCTTCGAGCAATTTATTGAAATTGTTTGGTCTTTAATAAGCCTTCCTATTCCTTACTCCTAACTTGTTGGAAAGTTAACTGACAAAGTTAGCAAGATTAAGGTTACAGTTAGGTTGGTATCGCATCCAGAGCGACCAAGCCAGCAGCCGTAGTATAGTATATTTCAATGAAACAAATTCCTGATCTAGATTGCGATTAAATTTTCATTTCAATATATTGTTTAAATCTTGCCGTTAGGAACAGAATATAATATTATCCAAATGTCCCATGGGAGTTTTTGTAGAACTCGATTGTAACAAGATCATTTTCGATGACTTTTCGACACATATCGGACCATAACTGAATGATAATAATTTAGCGAATATTCAGTTTCCAGAACATCGAAAGATCTTGTGGATTGTATGCATTAACAGTATATTTCGCATAGCCCTACAACAAGAAATTCAACGACGACTAATCAGACGATCTTGATAGCCAAATCACCAAAACGCGAAATAACTTCTCATTTTTTGCAATAAAGCCAAAACGGGTAGTGTTGTGTGAGATGCGGCACGGTCTTGTTAAGACCATATGTCTTCCACTTTCATATGTATTTCGAATTTGAGGCAAAAAAAAATGAGTTATATTTGCCAAAATTCAGTATTCGACATGAAATCGGTAGATCTGAATCTTCAACATTTTCACTGACGGCAGCCATATTTTCTGCAGAGCGAAAATTGTGAAGACTTTTGTAATAGAGCCGAATTTCGGACAGTTTTTCCTACAATACGTTCCGGTGGATGATTATATCAATCCTAATTTGCTCTATGCACTATACGAACTTACCTACTACAGAGTAACAGTTTTGTATTAAGTTTTAACAACTGTATCTCGTTCAGCGATTTTAAATGATCCATATTGTGAAATGGCAAACCCAAAGCTAGACATAGGTATGCAGCCTAAGATTAAAAAGGGATGACAAATCCATAAGCCTCTATAAGGCAAATCGCACTGCGGATAGTCTAATCATTCGTGAATAACTGCAAAAGGAACAAGCATATGTGAAGCAGGTTTATTATTTCCTATACATATCGTCCCATGGACTATTTTCAAGTGATTAGTGTTATATTTTCTGTGAAGGTCATCAGACGACAGCTTCGTGAGTGAAAATAAGCCACGTATCAGCAGTGTACAATCATAAAGTCTGGAAGCCCGTTTTGTTGCTGAAATATTTATTACAAGGTTATGCTTGTCTTTCTAGCCTGCTGTTAAAGTTGGGTCTCGAGTTAAAATTAGTACATAGTAAGGAAAATAACTCACCTTTTTTTTGTATTTCTGTTAACAATAAAGTCGCTTAAACTCAAATATGATGCAAACAAACCTTCTATAGTGGTTCCAGTATAGACGTTAAGAAAGGTTTCTTTAATGTATGAGAAATTCCCCAAAATGAATTCCGCACCAGTGTCTGTCGCAATTGAGAACCTGAAGAGAAAACTGACCCCAAGAAAAACCGATCACAGTCAAACGTAGGCCGTGAGGCTAAAAGATTTCAAATCTTTTGCAGATTCATCAAAAGCTACTACGTTGATTATTTGCTTACGCTTTTATTCTTTCTTACATTTGATAAATGACAAAAAGAATCCCAGCTTGGAATAGGTTTTTTTCACAGGTGTCGTCAAATACCAAGAAGTCAGAGTTTCTTGGTAAATCCTTATCCTCAACCATCCTTTAGGCAAGATCAGGCAAGATAAAATATATAAAAATATTCCAAACCTAGGGGTTTTAACAGTTCTGTTTAAAGAGTTTAATACTGTATTTCCAACGTTTTAAAAAAAATATATCTATCCTGAAGATACAAATCTTCTGAGGTCTTCACTTTCTGTTTTAGAGCCATGTGTTGCCTTTCTAAAAAGACAAGCCGAGAGTTTAGGACTTCTTCTAAACGTATTCACTCCCGGTGGGAATAATAAGCCAATTGTTATCATAACATGGCGGGGAACGAATCCAGAATTACCGTCAATCTTGTTCAACTCTCATATGGATGTAGTTGCAGTGTACCCAGAGAATTGGACTCATCCGCCATTCGCGGCTAAAATAGACTCCAATGGTCTACTATTCGGTAGAGGAACACAAGACATGAAATCCGCAGCTATGCAATATCTGGCTGCTCTTCGGGCTCTAAAACTTGATGGAGTTGAGCTGAAACGAACTGTTCATCTAATGTACGTCCCAGGTATGTATTGCATGCATCCAAGATTATAGAATTGTATTCAATACTATATGTACTCGTAGATAAGAATTCAATTCAATTTAGATAGTAACATTATTGTAATATTTATTTGGTTAAAAATAAACTTAAATTGTTACCCAAATAGCCAACAGTTTACGACAAATATAAGACGTCTATAAGACTATGCTTGTTTGTTTTTTAGATGAGGAAATCGGTGGCAAGCTTGGAATGGGAGCATTTGTAAAAACTGAGGATTTCAAAAATCTAAATGTTGGATTTTGCATAGACGAAGGCATGGCTAGTTGTGACGAGAGATTTTTTGTTTTTTGTGCGGAGCGAAGTATATGGCGTAAGTATAAAAGTATTAATTCCATATACATGTGCATGTATGAACAGGATATTTCAATAAGGATATAACAATTTTTTATTTAAATAGAAAATATTAGGGATGATAATAAAAATCTTAAATCTAAATATGGAATCCGATTTCATTCATCACTGTGAGCATATTTGCAGCGATCGGTCTCTGGAGCTAATTTTTTGCCACTCTGCGACACATGCCGACCGAAACCTTTGCATAATCTTCTTAGGAAGAAAAAGAAGAAGCAAGAAAGGCGCACGAGGGGTCGAGGGTGAACCTGTCATTCCAGTCCACAAAAAAAGGACTGAAAAATGATGTGTCCAACTATCGTACCAATTCCATGCTCTCGCGCATACCCAAACTTTTCAAGAGCATCGTTTATGATGCACTATTCTTTCACTACAAGCCCATATTTTCTCCTAACCAACATGGATTCCTAAAAGGTCGATCGACAACCACTAATCTAGTCGAGTTTGTTTCATAATGTTTTTGGGCTCTCGAAGCTGGCAAAGAAGTAGACGTTGTCGCCACTGACTTCAGCAAAGACTTTGACAAAATGTCTCACCAAATTATTCTCCTCAAGTTCATTGCCCTCGGTTTCTCTCCCGGTTTTATCTCATAGATCAAATCTTATCTTGAAGATCATCAATATAACATTATCTTCAGATCTTCTATCTCTGTGCCAATTAAAGCTACCTTCGGTGTCCCACAAGGTAGTCATCTCGGCCCATTGATATTTATTCTAACCATGAATGATGTTGACAGCGTTATTCTGAACTCTCAGCTCTCCATATATACCGATGACATGAAAATATTTAAATACATATCTTCCCCTGTCGACTCCTGCTCTCTCCAATTGGACCTTAACAGTGTAGGCAAAATTATTAATACTGTATGATTTTCTTTGTCACCACTGTATTCATGTATCTATATCATTTATATATTATCAATACTGTACTGCTTAATCTGATCGTGTGATCCACCCGAAAGTCTCCAATTGCGGAATTATGATCCGATACTCTAGTTGTATATAAACCGTGTAACCATCTTTCTTGACACAGTCCAAATAAAGTTGTTATTAGCCGAACTTCTGTTTTTCAGTAATTTTCCCTATCCCTTCTTCTACATTTTCTTCAGAAGTGGGATCGCGCGCGTCACAAAAGAGAACATAAAAGTTAGTTGTGATAAGGAGTGCGTGATAAGCTGTACGCTGTAATTTAATTTATTTTTATTTTTACGCGGCAAAAAGTCTTTTTTTTGTGTAAATTCGGCAAATTAAAACATTCGTCGAGATGTCGGATATGTGGGTGCAATTTTTGGATACAGCAACGGTGGCTGTACTTCGAGACGTGCTAAGAAGCTTGAAAATTCAAACAAGTGGCACAAAAGCCGAGCTGAAAATTCGGATCCAGGAAGCTGTAGCGGATTTCTCGGAAGAAGCGGTCATAAAGTTGATGCGTGAAAATTCTTCATTTTCCAGCAATACAGCGGTGAGTGATCACGTTTTTGACGGCGAGTCTCAGGCAGAAGAAGAAGATCTGGACGAGGAGCTAGAGAGGCTTCGTCGAATTTGTAGCAAGAAAGAAGAAATCAATCGATTAAAAGAACAGCTGCGTAAGCTCAGTGTACAAGAGGAAGGGTTAGGGGCGAGGTCTTCAGTTGGCCATCATTTTAAAGACATTGAAGATTCAGTTCCAACATTTAGCGGGGATGATCATTTTCCAATCCACCGTTGGATTGAACAATTTGAGGAAAGTGCGAACATTGCACATTTGGACGAACAAACAAAATTTTTCTTCGGGAAGCGGCTATTAAGAGGAACCGCAAAACTCTTCATAAGAACCATCAACATCAAAAGCTGGCTAGAACTCAAAACCGTGTTGACAGCTGAGTTCAAGAAAACAATAACACAGGCAGATATTTACGAAGAACTGAATAGACGAAAGAAGAAAAAAGAAGAAACGATGCAACAGTATGTATTAAGCATGCAAGAAATAGCATCACACGGCACTATAGAAGAAGAAGACATAATTCAGTTCATCATAAAAGGCATATCAGATAGTGAAGTAAATAAAACAATTCTGTATAGTGCTAATAACTTATCTGAACTTAAGGTGGCTCTAAGAAAATACGAAAAATTAAAAGCTAATAAGTTCAATAACAATGTGGACAAATTAATTAAAAGTGAGACGTGTAATTCAAAATGCCGTGGTTATTTCAAAAGAAACAAGAAAGCAAATGAAAGAGTAAATGATACCACTAATCAAAGCAATGTGCGCACGTACAACCAAGACAAAAGTTCAGTTAAATGTTTCAAGTGCGGTGAACAGGGACATATTTCCACAAATTGTCCTAAAAAGACACCTGTCATGATGCTGCATTCATATGTGGATAACGAAACCAGGGATTTAAGTGCATCTGTTAATCAAGAGCTACCTGCGGTCTATTCTTTCAAAGGACATGAAGTGGCTTCAAATGACTTCGAAAGGCGAATTAAGTACACGTTTACGCTCAATACTATGGAAATGTCAACAACATTGCTGACCTTACTGGATTCTGGAAGCCCCATTAGCTTCATACAGCAACAATTTCTACCAGCATTCGTGATAAACCAGCAGAACGTGGGGGACCATACATATTGTGGTGTAAATGGCAGTCCTCTCGATATTTTGGGAAGTACAAATAGTATTATTGAATTTGATAACTCTTTTATAGAATTGAATCTATTTGTTGTTAAGAATAGCTCCATGACTTATCCCGTTGTTTTAGGTAGAAATTTTCTTGGAAAAAGTGGTTTAGTGCTGAAAAGTTGCGGTGAATATGTAAATGGCCCAGTTTCAAGAGGTATTCAAGATCACTGCGCAAACAAACAAACACATCACCTTCCAACCGACGACACAAATGAAGAAGAAACATCTTACATCAATCAAATTCTCAACATCGACATCGATCAGGATAACTGTAAGTTACATCTTAATATTAATGAAAATGTAGCTAGAAGTATTAAGGATTCTGTTGAGCAATTAGTCACACCAATACAATTAAAGCAATTTAAGTTCCAACCAAATAATAATTTTCGAATGAAAATAGTATTGTCTAAACAAATCCCCTTTCGTTCGCCGCCTAGAAGGTTGCCATACGCGCACACTATAGAACTTCGTAAGATTTTAGATAACCTTCTTGCTAATGGTATCATACGCGAATCTCATTCTGAATACGTGTCTCCCATAGTTCTTGTGCAAAAGAAAAATAAAGAACTCAGACTATGCATTGACTATCGCGAACTTAATAAGATAACTGTACGGGACAATTACCCATTGCCTCTTATAGAAGATCATCTCGATCGACTAAAAGACAAAGTGTATTTCACCACTCTCGATCTAAAGAATGGGTTTCATCACGTTGCCTTAGAAGAAGATTCTATAAAATATACTTCTTTTATTACGCCTATAGGTCAGTACGAGTACCTGAGAATGCCATTTGGACTCAAGAATGCTCCATCGGTATTCGAAAGGTACATGAAACATATTTTCGGAAAACTTATAGCTGAAGGGAAGATTCTCACTTATTTAGATGACATCCTCTTGGCAACCGAAACTATAGAAGAGCATCTAAAGATTTTGGCAGAGGTGATGGATGTTGTTACAGCTAACGATTTGCACCTTCGATTTGATAAATGTTCATTTTTGCAAACCGAGATTGTATATCTCGGATATAAGATAAATAAAGAAGGTATTAGACCAAACGATAGTAATCTTAATGCAATCAAAAACTTCCCTATGCCAACTTGCACTAAAGATGTACACAGCTTTGTCGGTTTGTGTTCGTATTTTCGAAAGTTTATTAAAGACTTTGCAAAAATTGCAAAACCACTTTATGAGCTTTTAAAAAGAGATGGTCCGTTTGTATTTATCATCAAAGAACTTGAAGTTTTCAACCATCTTAAGCAGCAACTTATAGCTGCACCTGTATTGTCAATTTATAGCCCACATAATTTAACTGAATTACACTGCGATGCAAGTAGCAGTGGGTTTGGGGCCGTATTAATGCAGAGACAAAATGATAATAAATTTCATCCCGTTTTTTACTTCTCCAAGCGTACTACGGATAATGAAAGCAGGTATCACAGCTATGAATTAGAAACTCTTTCTATTATATATGCTTTACGAAGGTGTAGAATATATCTTATCGGAATTTCCTTTACAATTGTAACTGATTGCCAAGCTCTTACTTTAACTCTACAAAAGAAAACCTTAAATCCTCGCATATCCCGATGGGCCTTGGAACTCCAAAGTTTTGATTACAAAATAGAACATCGTAAAGGTAATCGAATGGCTCACGTCGATGCGTTGAGTAGATCTTTCAATATTCTTTATGTTGATGATCAGTCATTTGAATTCGTTCTTGCAGCTACGCAGAGACAAGATCCAAAAATTGTTTCGATCGCAAATGACTTAGAGAAGACCGAAAGTCCGTTATTCGAAATGATAGATGGTCTGATATACCGCAAGGCAAAGGAAAAGGTTCTGTTTTACGTCCCCTCCAGTATGGAAGATCAGGTAATTCGTACTCACCATGAGGCAATGTGTCACCTAGGGGTAGATAAATGTTTCGAGCACATATCTAGTACGTATTGGTTTCCTAAGATGAAGGAAAAGATTAAACGCTATATAAGGAGTTGCTTGAAATGTTTGTACTTTTCATCCGATTCAGGAAAAACACAAGGTACCTTGCATTCCATTCCTAAAGGTGAAATTCCATTTGAAATGTTACACATTGACCACCTTGGTCCTTTGGCGAACTCAAACTCGGGAACGAAACACATACTCGTAGTAATTGATGGTTTCTCGAAATTCATCAAGCTTTATCCTGTTAAAACAACTAAGACTAAGGAGGCCATAGACTGTTTAAGTTCATTTTTCCGAAACTACTCAAGACCTAACAAAATAGTTTCCGATCGAGGAACATGTTTCACTTCGAAGGAGTTTTCAGATTTTCTGAAAGATAACAACGTTGACCATGTAAAGGTCGCCACACATTCTCCCCAATCCAATGGTCAGGTCGAGCGTATTAATCGAGTACTCGTCCCGATGTTAGCCAAAGAATGCGATGCTAGTACAATGAGCAATTGGAACAAACATCTAGCCAAAGTAGAATTTGCCATTAATAACACCGTTAATAGATCTACGGGTTTCACTCCAAGCATGCTTTTGTTTGGCACCAATCAGAAAGGTGAAGTTTGTGACAAAGTTATGGAGTTTTTACTTCAGAACAAGGGAAGAGAAGTCGTGAATCTTAAAGATGTTAGGGTTTCAGCGAAAGAAAAACATTGAGAACAATCAAATGTATAACAAAACATACTATGATAAACGGCATAAGAGACCAGAAATATACCATGAAGGTGATTATGTTATGATTAGGAACGTAGGAAACCCTGGTGTCAATAAAAAATTGTTTGCAAAATATAGGGGCCCATATCAAGTAAAGAAATGTTTACCTAATGATCGTTATGTCATCACAGATATAGAAGGTTTACAGCTTACCCGACTACCCTATAAAGGAGTGTCTTCTCCAGCAAATATGAGACCATTCAATATACAGGTGTCGAATTTGGAAGGTGATGACGACAACAATCAAGGGAACGACAGTGATTTTGATGAACCATTTGATTAAAAGGGCAATTAATGATGCGTATCTTAAAAAATTATACCTAAACCATGTTTTCTTAATGAATTTGTTAGATATGAGATTATTATTGTATTAAATAATATTTGGTTAGCAACTTAATTTTAGAGGATGAATTTATTGAATTTCTAATTTATTTTATTATACCAACAAAAAATGAAAAAATAATAAATATTGAATTACAAATGTATGTACATATATGTATCAAATGTAAAACCAAAAAAAATGTAATCGGGTCGATTCCACGGTCAGGTTGGCCGAATTGTAGGCAAAATTATTAATACTGTATGATTTTCTTTGTCACCACTGTATTCATGTATCTATATCATTTATATATTATCAATACTGTACTGCTTAATCTGATCGTGTGATCCACCCGAAAGTCTCCAATTGCGGAATTATGATCCGATACTCTAGTTGTATATAAACCGTGTAACCATCTTTCTTGACACAGTCCAAATAAAGTTGTTATTAGCCGAACTTCTGTTTTTCAGTAATTTTCCCTATCCCTTCTTCTACAACAGGTTCACTACTTGGTGTCAAAAAAACCATCTCGAGTTTAATGTCGGTAAATGCCAAGCCATCCGTTCCCCCTGTCAACTTCTTGGTTGATCTAGGGGTCATTTGTGACTGCGAACTCAGTTTTCGCCTCCATATCGACAACATTATCAAACGTGCTAACTCTGCCCTCGGTTTCGTGAAACGTTGGTCCAAAGAATGGACTAGAATCCTTACGTTACGAAATCATTATACATCACTTTCGTTAGGCCCCTTCTCGAATAAGCTAGCTAAGTCTGGTCCTCCTCTTACAAATTCCATACTACGCGTATTGAAGCCATTCAACGTAGGTTTATCCGTTTTGCTCTTCGTGGCCTTCCCTGGGCCGACCCCCTTAATTTACCACCTTATACGGATCGCCTAAAATTAATCAACCTCCAACCCCTTAAAGAACGACGTGATGTTGCAGATATTTTATTTATTCACGACCTTCTCAGCGGTAACATTGACAGTAGCTAACACCAATCTTTTCGACCTTCACCCTCTCCTTAATCGTTTCCACCCTATCACCTAGTTAATAAGTTAATTAAGTTTCTTTATTGGTTAACGCTTTGATTAAGCTAATAATGTGCCCCTATGGGGGCGTCAAATTAAATTCCGTCCAAAAATAGTCGTCCAACAAGGGACCATAGTGAACTCTATTGATGGTAACATGGCTACTATTTTTATCGGCGAAAAAATACGGTCCAATCACATCTCCAGCATGAAATCCACACCCCATGGTCACTTTTTATGGATACAATGAGGTCCATGTGGGTTTGTTGCAATCGGTCTTTTTGGTCCCTATGGTTCGTCCTTTCAAAAGTATTCAATGAACATAGATGAATCCACATACATCTCGAGAAACCGTGGCCATAACCTTTTGGCCGTGTACGTGTATACGTGTTATACCGGTGACACAGGAGTCGTCAATCTTATGTTCCTCCCTTTATTCGATGCCATTATTGGCGAGATCCCCACTACGACCATGATCCGAAAACCAATGAAAAAGCGTTTCACCTATTTTGCCGTTTTTAACGGCTTGAAGGGTCTGCCAGTGAATACCAGAGAAGCTGATCAAATGGGTTTAATTCCATTTGCTCCCTGTTTATTTTGCGTGCTACACTTTGATCGACCCGTCTACACCTATTTAGGGTTTCCTGGTTTTTCAGTTCCAAACTCACGCAGTTGAATTTTCTACAGAATTTTTAAAAATCACAACATTGTCCTTTTGTTACTCCAAACCCTAGAACAGTACGATTTGCACATACATATGTACCTATACATACTCCTACGTAGTTTGTTTTCATTCAAATTTTTATTTTATAGAGATTCACTTCAGGATAACAGGAACTGCAGGTCACGGATCATTATTTCTCGAGAACACAGTTGGAGAAAAACTCACTTACCTCCTCAACCAATTTAGCGAATTTCGCCTACGGGAAGAAAATCGCTTAAAAGGCGATCCAAATCTAACCGTTGGAGATGTAACGACCGTAAATCTAACAAGGGTGAACGGGGGCAAGCAGAGTAACATGGTCCCTCCACTTTTAGTGGCAGTATTCGACATTCGTCTTTCCATAACAGTGGACCATGAGGAATTTGAAAGTATGGTAAGTGCCATGAATTTAAATTTATATAAGATACAGATACAAAGGTTTGTTCAAGCTCAAGGAGTGGTGTAAGGAAGCAGGTGGTGGAATCGAAATCGTCTATGAACAGAAGGAACCCCGAGTGGAGGCAACGCAGTTGGATTCAAGCAATGTTTTTTGGGTTGCCTTTACGGAAGCCATGGAAGAACTGTGTGTATAAGTAGCCTAGTTATCTAACAAAATCACAATGGATTTTTTATCTTTAAGCGGCCTTAAAACAAAAACGGAAATTCTTCCAGCTGGAACAGATTGCCGTTATATAAGACAGGTAAGATGGGCAAGCTTTTGAAACAGATGCGTATAGATACAGCTCTAGATAACTCGAACCCTAAAAGAAACAAATCCCAACAGCCGACTTAAACCAAAATAAGTTAAGGAAATCAGGTCGTTTTTATTTAAGCTCTGAATGGCAAACAAATCAGTATTCTAGAGAACCTGACATGTTTTCCCTGAGGGAAAGAGTGAAAGAAATTTGTACCCAACAGGGGTTCCTTATGTGCCTGATTTAAAAAAAAAAATAACGTATTACGAAAACCCAATTTTAGCTAACAAACGATTCCCCTAGGGCCTTAATAGAAAAGGTATTGAAGTGATTGACCAAGTTTATTCACTCCCCACTACGACACAACGATTAATGAAGGATAATCGTTTTCTCTATAGTTTCATATGGTCACTAGATATGATTTTGCTGTACCGCCTTTGCTTCAATAACCTGTCTAGAAATTCTGAATTTTCGTAATCCTTCTCAGATCGATGCCACTCAGCTCTTCTTGTAAGACTTGTATCATCCTGTTTAGGCTTACATCCTTTAAATTGAAATTATTAATTAACTCAACAAGGCAAAACTTAGTCCTTGCATTGCAGTTCGAAATCCCAATCTTTATCGATTTAAACAACTTTAACACGTTGAACAGCTTCATTTTTTCTCGCTCTGCTTGCCTAAGTATGTGCTCTCGGGATACGCACGGCCGTCCTTACAGGACTTTCATGAGCCGAAATGAAGTTGCTGAACTCTTTTGGGTTAACCTAACCTAGTAAAAGAACGATTATAAAAAAATCACCGCTTTTGGTGCTCGAAATCTGTCCCACATGATCAGCGTTAATACATCTGAATGGAATCGGTAGCACTTCTATTGCATTTAGTTGAATAATAATCAAGACATTCTGCGATGTATGATTTGACATATTACTGTATTAATGATATCCAAAAATTTCTGATTTTACCGATCGTTTTCTCTACGCCAAAATGAGCACTGTTATCATGTAATGCTTGGGTAATGAGCTACCTTATTCTTTCTTGCTTATTAAACGCTCCCCTTATACGACTGAGCCCATTTTTATTCATTATGGTCCCGTTTTCACCGCTTTCATATCTGAGAATCTCTGCAATATTTTTAAACCTCAACCATAATAGACTTAAGTGGCCTTAGCCCTATGTTAAAACCAAACGAAAATTAAGTTTCAAGGAAAAGTCAGTTACACATAATGAATTTAAGCGAACTGAATGAATTACTTGCATTCGGTTTGCTTGCATTTTGTTCTTTATTTAAACTGTCGTAATTCCGCGTCGAATGTCTCATTTCATAAAGACCTTCTTTAAGTCCGCTTGAGTTAACGAGAATTCAACGAAACCGAGCATTGCGGTCATGCAATACTATTTCCATATAATGGGACATTTCAGTAAACTTGCCGGCTTAATTGTTATGAGTCTTTAAGCCTACCGACCTACGTTTGCATAACGAAGACACCTCCTTCGATGGCAGCCAGAAACCAGAATGAGACCTCCGACTTTCGTACGTCTTTCCTTTCGAAACTCATTTGCTTACATTGATGTTCAGGTTCCTAGCGACCAAACCAGTTACAATCAGGCTTGGTGCAATCGACGCAGTGAGTTAATTTGAATGTATCAAATGTACTTACGCCACACACTCGAGGAGTTATGGTTCTTGTCTATTGACACAATTTTGACAAACCCCGGGTGCCCACATGCTCACTACAGCTTATAGGCCAACGTCAATGGCCATAAGTTGGAGGTCTTATTCTGGTTTTTGATGGCAGCATGGGAACCCGACTCATCCCAACCTATTCTGCCATATAAAACGACTGAAATACACTCTTCCTGCATTAGTAACAGGATTTAATAAAATTTTGTAAGAACTTAAAACCAAAGACAGGAATATACGAGGGTGGTCCGATAAGTACTTAGCCTACAAAAGAAAAACAAAAATTTTGGAGAAATGGCGATTTATTTTCCAATATAGTCTCCTTCTAGCTCGATACACTTGACCCAGCGATGCTCCAACTTCTTTAACCGGTCTGAAAAATACGTTTTCACGAGGTCTGCAAAGTAGGCCTCCGTGACAGCGATGACATCCTCATTCGACTGAAATTTCTGCCCGGCGAGTGACTTTTTCAAGTTTGGAAACAAAAAGAAGTCGCAGGGGCCCAATCTGGAGAATACGGTGGATGGGGCAGCAGTTCGTATCCCAATTCGACCAATTTGGCATGGCGAGGGCGGAGGTATGAGCCGGTGCGTTATTATGGCGGAAGAGCACTTTTTTCTTCGTCAAGTGGGGCCGTTTTTTCTTCAATTCGGTGTCGAATCAACCCAATAATCTGGCATAGTACCAGGGCTGTACCTTTTTGCCTTTCTCCAGGTAGTCGATGTGGATCACACTTTCCCAGTAAACGGTGGCCATCACCTTTCCGGCCGATGGGACAGTCTTCGCCTCCTTCGGAGCACGTTCGCTGGGTGAAGTCCACTGTTCCGACTGTTCCTTGGTCTCTGGTGTGTACCAGTGGATCCATGTTTCGTAGATTGTCACGAAACGACGCAGAAACTCATTCGGATTGCGCTTAAACAGCGTCAAACACTGCTCTGAAGTGGTCTCACGATTGCGCTTGTTGTCCGGAGTGAGCAAACGCGGCACCAATCGCGCCGACAGCTTTCTCATGCCCGAAATTTCATGTAGGTTATGACCCACGCGATCTTTCGAAATGCCTACTGTCTCAACTATCTCGCGCACCTTCAATCGGCGGTCTGCCAATACGAGATCGTGGATTTTTGTCACGTTATCCAGCCATTTTCGGGGCACCTGGACATCATCAAAAACTGACGTGCGACCACGTTGAAACTCGTTAAACCAATTTTTGATGGTGGCCATCGAAGGAGAAGAGTCACCGTACACAGCATCCAAACGCTCTTTGATTTCGCTGCGCGATTTCCCTTCCAAAAACAAGAATCGAATCACCGACCGATATTGCTCTTCTTCCATTTTTCTAAAATCCGCGGGCACTCGCGCTTCCACACGCGGTCAAAACGAAACTACGAGTCCGATCCGGCTGAAATTTCGACAGTAGCCGTGTACTACACGATAGTAAATTGCTCTTGCGAAGATCCATCAAGATGTCATCGGTGTTGCCGTTGTCTAATTTTGTGATCACATATGATCTATTGGTGTTCGACAGCTGTAACTTCCAATAATCACATATGAAGGCTGGTGATCGACGGTTAAAGTTTCCTATGATTACCTATGGTCGCATTGTAGTTGATCCTGTAGCGACCTATTACGACCACCGTCGTGTTAATATTTTGTATGAACGCGCTCTCTATTACCTACATATCTAGAGGAGTCAGGAGTTTTAGCTGCCTATAATTTTCAATGATTAGGTACTCAACGGCGCCTGATGAGAGGCTGGTCTACAGTATTGTTACTTCTTCTTCTGTAATACAACGACGGCTGTATTCTACAATCGAATCAATGGTTTCATTTGCTACTCTAATTCATTCAGAGCTAATGCGATAATTCATAGATAAAGTCTAATCCAAGCTATATAAATTCTTCGAAAAGTGACACTTAAACCCTTAATAGTTCAACGCAACACTCACGACATCATTTAGATTATTGACAACGGATCACGCTCTGTCGGCTATTACATGCAGCCTCGTGATTCACAACTCACTTAAGAGTAAAAGAGAAAAGAGATAAATACGAATGAGATGGAAAATTACTGGTGACGTTTCTCTATCCCTTTCTTCGCTAATTTTCTTTCTATTTTCGGCACTTGTTGAACAAATAGTCGTCTATCACATGCGGCCTCACGACTGAAGGCCCCGGCCCATAGAATCCGTCGATCCGTCACTCCGTTGATTTCAACTGAGTGAAAACGTATTGGCGGATAGAGCAGACAAACATCGGCCCATAGAATCCGTCAATCCGTTGACAGTTGTCGATGATATTTATTAATTGATGGAGTGCGTTCATCTGAGTTATAAAATGAATGGCACGGATGGCCTTTGATCGCCTCAATCAGTTCTTCCTCGAACATTTTTTTCGTAGAATAATGTTCACTTCTCGCACACTAAATGACCCTCACCAAACGAATCGTACTTTGAATGTCAACCGAATTTGAAGTTTCTCTCAGTACGAGAGAGTTCCTAAGCATTCTCTCAATGCATCCACCAATGAACGTGCTTACTCTCAATTCGTGCATGCGTGAACCTCAGAATGTAAATGTGTTAGCTCCAATATGTGAATGTATGAGCTCTCAACGGAGCGAAAAGTAGAAAGTAGCTCTACTTTGTCCGTTGAAGTTCATACATCCGTCGGCTATGGGCCACCTCCCATAAGAATGTGTATATTCTACTTTTCACTCAGTTGAAATCAACGGAGTGACGGATCGACGGATTCTATGGGCCGGGGCCTTGAGACGTTGATTTCAACTGAGTGAAAACGTATTGGCGGATAGAGCAGGCAAGTATCGGCCCATAGAATCCGTCAATCCGTTGACAGTTGTCGATGACATTTATTAATTGATGGAGTGCGTTCATCTGAGTTATAAAATGAATGGCACGGGTGGCCTTTGATCGCCTCAATCAGTTCTTCCTCGAACATTTTATAACATTTTTTTCGTAGAATAATGTTCACTTCTCGCACACTAAACGACCCTCACCAAACGAATCATACTTTGAATGTCAACCGAATTTGAAGTTTCTCTCAGTACGAGAGAGTTCCCAAACATTCTCTCAATGCATCCACCAATGAACGTGCTTACTCTCAATTCGTGCATGCGTGAACCTCAGAATGTAAATGTGTAAGCTCCAATATGTGAATGTATGAGCTCTCAACGGAGCGAAAAGTAGAAAGTAGCTCTACTTTGTCCGTTGAAGTTCATACATCCGTCGGCTATGGGCCACCTCCCATAAGAATGTGTATATTCTACTTTTCACTTAGTTGAAATCAACGGAGTGACGGATTGACGGATTCTATGGGCCGGGGCCTTTATGTTTGGACGCGAGATAAACGGAGAGCTGTCAAGGCGTGTGGCTCACGAATGAGAGTCGAAAGAGTAAATTGAAAAAGAGGCTGAATGTGAAGGTGCTCGCCTCGCGGGATTCCAGCATGTGATAGCCGACTTATACCTATTAAAAGTCTAGTCCTGCAAATATAGAAATCGTATTAAATTTGTTGAAGGTTTTCCTATTGAGCTTTGAGCCAGCACTTTTTCATTCATGAGTCATTTGGCTGATCCACAAGAAAGAAGATTCTTTTGACTGCACCAATTACAAAGGGTCTCCTAAGACCATAACTCATAACCCCATAGGAACTTCGCAGTATGGTTCCAGCAAATACTCAAATCATAGCAGATATTTGAGAAAACCCAGGAATTTCAAATTGACTTGAAGGTCGCATAAAACAACGTCTATAGACTTGATTTATACAAAGCCATGCCCCGTTTTAACATCTCTACTAAATAGCACTAGTTTGAGTAGAAAAATGATTGAGATCCCTTGGGAGTCCATTGTCCATCAATACCGGTAGCGAGCTAACTGAGACACTTAATGTCAACAAGTTTTGGAATAATCATGGAAAAGTTCGTGCCCAGCTATTATTCCGGTATATCCCCAATAACTCCGGGAAATAAATTGGATCGGATATACAATAGATAGCATATTAGATCAAACGCATTTAGTTTTAGCTAAAACGCAATAGCAGCAGCTTTGTTAAGAAATAAAACACCTCTAGCCTCCCTTAGAAGGGATGTTGTGTGATAAATAAGTGAAAAGAAAATTTATGTAAGTCTTTGTTTCTTCCCTAGGTTGGAATTCCTGCCATTGGGTTTTCACCGATCAACAACACAGTGGTACTAGCTCACGACAATGACGAATTTATCGCAGTAGATACATACCTTAAAGGGATCGGCATCTATAAAACCATTGTGACCAAACTCGCCAACATATAAAGAAGGCACTAACACCATTTACACTTTTACCTCTGTACCATGCTCTATTATAAGATTTAAACAAAATATAAAGAGCTTTCATCGTTTTATTTCGTTTCCATTTTAACGCGGACACAATGACTATGGCACGACAGAGCTTATATCGATAGGAAATGGGAATAAAATTGTAGTATTCCTCTCCGCAGCTATCGTATTTAATGTTTGTAGATAGCGCAACTGAAACAGAGGTCTTAAGATGTGGTGATATGGAAACACAATTTATACCTGTAAGGCAGTGGGACTCTCTGTTATTATGTCCGAGGCAAACTTTAGCGATTCGGCTGCATTTTTCTCGCCCTCGGCTGCAACAATTTTCGCCCTTGCCTCGCGGGTAGCTTCTGCTTCAGCTGCCATAGCTCGTTGCAACGATATCGGCAACCGGACTTCCTTTCTATTAAAGACGCATGGTGTGGGAAAGGATAAACGATCATATTTGATTAGAACAATTTATAGCTTACATCTCGACCCTTTCAACTTTGACACCCCACGGAGCAGTGGCTACGTCTAAACTTCTTTGCATCATACCTGAAATCTCGTCCTTTTGTGCCAGAAGTTCGGTTAACTTTTTCGTGCCAGTAACATTACGGAGAGTCGTCTGAGACAAGAGCTTAGTAGAGAGACGATAATCCACTATCTGGATGACGGCATTCAATGGATCATAAAGCCTATAGTATACCACCGCGTCGACTTTGATTGTAACTGAGTCTCTGGTCAAGATTTCTTGCGGTTCTACATCGAAAGTCCTAGTGCGTAAGTCCAATATAAACAAATCATCGATACACGGTAATATGAATACGACACCAGCTAATCGGGGTCCACCTTTTCTAAAAAGAACAAAACATAAAAAAGGTATATCGCCTTTAACACTTTGGTTCGTCATACTTCAGTCTACCGAGCCGGAATAAGATACCATTCTCGTAGGCAGTAACGATTTTTATGCAGAAGAATAACGATATTGGAAACGTGAATATCACCAGAAGGAACGATACTACTGTTGCGGTGCTTTCCAAACATGTTGACTTCTGATTCTCAGCTGCAATGAAGGCGTTATTTATGAATTATAATCAAGGACCCGTCATATTTAGTGTTCCTACTGGTTTGAATGTATCTTCGTTGAGACAATACTTCAGCGGATGACATTTTTCTAAACTGTCCACATAGGCAATTTTATCAATACCGTAAGCTGCAAACTGAGGTTTAGATTTGTTTTTTGTTGTTTTTTTTTTTTCGTTGTCTAACCTAATAACTTGGCATGACGCGACCAAGACTTAAATAAATACTGCGCATAACAGACAGTTTTAATAAATTAATGTCATGTATTGGAAGTATTCTAAATGGATTACTATGCAGCTTTCAAGAAAAGTATAGTATGTTAGAGCTCGTTAAGACTCGAACCCCGAAATGAATGTCACCCTTGACTTTTGATCTTTCATTCTACTTCAACGCCAACCTCATTTAAGCTTGACCTTAGCTAAAGCTAAGCGAATTAAGATTTATGCCAGCTTACTGGGATTCTGCTGAGTTTGAAGAAGATTCTTCCGGCCAGAACAGTGGTGTCCATTGTGAGTCTTGCATTGGCCAGTGAATCCTACCCGATTTTTTCAAGGATAACATTAATCAATCATTTTGTCTATCACCGCTGGAGAAGTGGTCTCTCCATATTCTCGGCATCGCTTTCATCGCAAGGAATTACCCCTTAGACTCCATAGCATTATCAAGGGAACGAATTTGTCCCTTCTTTTTTATTTGTGGAGAGGTTTCTTCAAGGGGTTGGCTTTAAACTAGGCGACATCTCTGATGGCGTTTTGACAACGTCTCCATTCCTGTTCGTGAGTTTGTGCAGATTTCATTGGATATTGAGATTTCTTCGGGGGGACAATATCTCATAGTCGCCTTGGCAATTTTTAACAACTGCAAGTCACCAATTTCGGTGTTCTTACCAGACTCAGTTGATTCCGCGAGATCCGCATCCGAAATTTAGTGCAACAAAATCTGAATCGATATTGGCTCCTTGGAAACTTGAACATTCAGCATGATGAAAGAGCACCTGTGGTTGATCGCACTATGACCAATTAGGTTGATTTATCAACTTTTTTTTTTATGCCTCCTTGACTAATATGTCCGCGATCTATCAGGTGAGTGGATCAGGGTGATTTTGATTACGATGGTCGGTTCATTTCAGGCCTTTTTCTTTTTTAATTTAATGCTTATGCTACAATCAACAAAGTTTGTTCTATCACTAGAAACAAACAATTGTGTTACTTGGTATAATAAAGCATGCTTCCTAATGAAGCTGATGACTGAACCGTGAGACTCGACTCCTATAGCGACAGAAGTCAAATTACTCACTTAGAATGTGACCTGCAATTCATCATCCTTAAGACAGAGTCTGCCTTCTGCCTCTATAACCAGAAACCCACCAAAGTCTGATCTTCACTATCACTACCACTACCACAGCTATCACAACAAAACTACTCGATAAATTTGTCTTTGACAAATGAAATTAAATGCGCAAGTGTTGTCAGTCGCTAAGCCCTGGCAGCTATCATATAGCCCTTCTACTTCTGATACCATATTCAAGACTTTGGTCCATATGTACATAGGTGGCGTAGAGCCCGGCCTAAAAGACAAACAAAAATACAGACACCGATGATAGATGATAAATATTGGTTCATTCAACAAGAAGTTTCATTTTAATTCAATGAAGAAATACAATTTTTTATCGTGTACATATAACGCGAATAGCAGTTCTGATATTTCATTTTTTAGTGAAGTATCGATGTAGACGATATTTGTAACATAACACCGAAGAAAAAAGTCTAACGGTTCTCTCGGTGGCCTCCATTTTGAGATGTCATATGGAATTTTCTCGCCCAATACAGGCCAGTTGTCTTCTATATGACTCGATCTAGTTGCAAATAAAAAGGTAGTCCATAGCATCAATTCCGGACAAAAAGACATCAAACAACAACGTTCAGAATGGTGAAATAAACATAATTTCCGAAAAAGTATGGCCCAATGACACCGCCAATCAATTTGTCACTTCTTGTGGCTTAGCCTCATCACTCACAAAGATTTTGTGTGAAAAATCATAGTCTTGTTCAATCGTCAATCGGCGTGGTCTTTTGGCTTCAATATAAGCGTATAGGTTAAGACTTTTATGCAAAATGTGCTGCAAAGTGCTTGCGGATGGACAGTACTCGAACTGGACACACTCGGTTCTTCAGTCGCGTAAAAACGAACGATTTTGTATATAATAGTTTAAATTCCATGGAAAGTGATGGTTCGAATTACCGAAGTTCGACTGTATTCATAGATTGTAAAAAGGTATATGAAATGTTTCATGTCCTTGTAAGGCCTGGAATCTCGAAAAAGAAAAAAGTGAAACTGATACAAGTTGACTTGTTGTACATATGTGTTGATGGGGACACATTAATAAGAAGGCGCTCCACTGAAAAGTATTCTTAAAACTTTAAATCTTAAGAAAATCTTACCTACTAATACAAGTGTGACTTGTGTAAATTAAAAATTGATAGAGTTGAACTTAAGATTGAGTGCATTGATTGTAAAGAATTTTGTCATGCAAAGTGTGCGAATATGGAAAAAAAGATATTATGAAAAAAGTGCTACAGGGTACAAGTGCCTAAATTGTGTTATTCAGCGGAGAAGATCAATTTTGGTAAATGCTCCGATCAACAACTCTTCATCTAATTGTAAGACTAACAAAAACAAAGAAACGACCTGCTCATCGGTAACAATAGAGAGTCCTTTAACTACACCGGTCAATTTTTCTCCCCGTCCCCAAGATGAAAACATTATGTGTCAGCAAAAAATAACTTTGGAAATGCTGTATAATGAAATCGTGCAGCTCAGGCAGGTTAATACTGTGAGTAAAATGCCTGGTGACTTGGAGGCGAAACTACTCGTAAATATACCGGATCAGAAAGAGAAGCAGTGTTCAGTTGATATCATTTTCATCCCTGACATTGATAATTATACCCGACAGCCGTTTCTTCCTACAAATACTCCTCCGAAGCCATTCAACTGATTTTGACTAAACTTAGCAATGTGATCATGTGGACATCGCTGAGTGTCCGTACGTTTTGTTTTTTCAAATCCGACTTATTATTGAGGAATAATCACCGAAAACACAATTTTCCTATTTGAACGATAGAGGAACGTTTATCGTATGTTTAACTGGTATTCTGCGTATGAGAAATATCCTGATATTTCAAACAACATTGCATTCATCAAAAACTCTAAAGAAAACCACATATCGACAACACCATCTTTGGATCATGCAGCGTCTACCGTGAACGAATTGCAATCTCAAGTGTTATACCACCTACGTCAACAACTTCGTGGAGAGTCTCGCCACAATCTGACTATCATCCAAGGCGCTTCTGGTACAGGCAAATCTTTTCTAATCAATGAGATGGTCAAGACAGTTAATTTGCTGCATGGAAACGGTGCTGTCCTGCTTATGGCTCCTACTGGTGTTGCCGCTAACAACATCAACGGCCAAACAATCCATTCAGCTCTCAGGTTAACAGTCTCGCGTGGAGTTGTCAACGACCTGAGTGGCGAGGTCATCAGGTGCGATGTCTACTCAGCAGTAGTGTTTTATGCACAGTTTGGAGGGAGCACGCGGCCTTAGCTAAGTGTGCGACCGTTCAGGTGCACAGTAAACAGGTGATGTAAATCGAATTTAAACAGTGAGACAAAAGGGTTCGCTCAGCTCAATTTTTCAAAGCAGCCCACCTGCATTGAATTTCTAGTATAAATGTAAACGAGAGAGTTAGTAAACTACTAACGGCTGTGATTGGTGAGGAGATGAACTCGGGTGTCATTCACTCATGTTTTGTTAAGAACATACCAGCTATAAACAAAAAATCCGCAAACAGCAACATCGTATGCGTGAAATTCTCAATATTGTTGCAGAAGAAATTTGTAATAAAAATTTAAAATAACAACATTTCTTCAAACATATTTTATGTTCGAGGCAGTAGCAGCTTTAACAACAGTAGCTGTAATAAAATTTACATCAACGATTGTCTAACCAGTTATACGAGATCATTACTAAAAATTGCTACCGAACTTAAACATAAAAATGAATGAAAGTTCGTATGGGTTAGAGACTCAACTGTTTGTCTTAGGAAAAAAGACGGAGATAAAGTTCTTCTTCTTTTCCTTTTTATCCCGGCGTCGTTATGGTCAGAAGTGTAGGACCATAACCTTCCCACTTAACTGCATTCCTACTGGTCCGCTTGTGGGGTCCGCCGGTTTGACCTCAGAAAGTAGCGGCAGGCTTCCCGGTTTGGGATTACTTCATCGCTGAGGCCAATCAAATGCTGGTGTTTTTGCATTTGTTTGCACCAATTGTTTTTCGGCCTGCCTTTTTTGCGTGTTGAAATTGGAATGTTGATTGATAACGCCTTTTGGACGGGGTTCAAAGGATCTCTCCTTTGAACATGGCAATACCAACTGAGTCGGTCGCGCTCTATATTTCTTGTGATGGTTTCTTTTACGTGGAGGCTTCCTCGGATCTTTGAACTTCTAATTCTGTCACGCCACGCTTTGTTACTCCCGCTGTCATGCGAAGCATCTTCATCTCAGTTGCCGTTAATTTGCTCTCATACTTTTTGTGCATTGTCCAGCATTGTGAACCGTATGTGAGCGCCGGACGTACAACTGAAGTGTAGAGCCTTCCTTTCAGCTTAGGGGGCATTTTTCGATCACAGAAGATGGCGGAGTTTTCCCGCCACTTCATCCACCCTACGCTTACGCGATGTTTGATGTCGTCATCACAAGTTGCTTCTCTGTTAATCATAGATCCCAGATATTTAAACTTTTCACACTTGGGAAGCACTCTTCCATTCAAGTAAATGTCTGGAATAGGCTGATGAGGGTCAGAGAACGGGCAGCACAGATACTCTGTCTTCTTTGAACTAATACGATACCCGTGTCCCTCAAAAATGTCCACCCACACATCAAGTGCTCGTTGTAGGGACGCCTGATCATCACTTATAATGGCCCCATCGTCAGCAAAGAATAGCTGGTGCACATTGGGGTCCGTCACTTTTCCTTCAAGCAAGCAATCAAGGACTGCTATAAAAAGCAGTGGGCTGAGGACGCTCCCTTGGTGTACACCGACTTTGATTGCGAACTCTTCGGTGACTCCTGCGGTGCATCTTACTCTTGTCGTTGCTCTCTCGTACATGTCCATAATCACTCGCACGTAGGTTTCTGGAACTCCTTTTTGTCTTAGCGCTACCCATAAAAGATCTCTTGGTTGCCGGCCAAAGGCCTTCTCGAAATCAACCAACACCATATGCAAGTCCTTTGAAGAATCACGATGCTTTTCCATCATGATCCTTATACTTTGGATTGCATCTGTTGTTGATTTACCCGAGACAAACCCGCACTGGTCATCAGATAGTCGTATTATTTTCCGCAGTCGGCTATCTAATACCCGTTCAACGATCTTCATGGTGTGCGACATCAGCTTGACAGAACGGTAGTTACCACAATTTCGCGTATCACCCTTTCCTTTGTGCAATGGAAGAAGATAGCTTTCCCTCCATTGATTAGGCATAGTGTCGCCTCTCATAAGTTTGGAGATAAGAACCATGAGCCATCTAGACCCGATGTCTCCCATCTTTTTCCAGAACTCAGAGGGTATCCCGTCCGGCCCAACAGCTTTTCTTTTCTTGGAGTTTTTAACCGCGTACCGAACTTCTTCGACTGTGATGTCGGATATTTCGGCATGATTCGGGGCGGCTCTTGGAAAGTACACTCGGGGAAACTGTTCGTTCAGAAGTTCCTCGCAATACTGTCGCCATCTGTGGAGAATTTTTTCGTCTTCCACAAGGAGTTGGCCTTCAGCATTGTTAATAAACTTTGGGAAACGAATCTCCTGAGCATTTCTTCTTCTCTGGGCGGCTATCTTAAAGATATTTGCTCCTTTGTTCAAATTGTTTTGTCGAAGCTCCTGGGTAGCCTGGTTCCTGTCAGACGCGGAAGACGATATTTCTTCCAACTCCTGATAGAGGCCTTCCATGCTTTTCGCTTTGAATTCGGCGCATTTTTTCTTCGCGATACCTTTGCAACATCTATATACCTTTTCACGGCGAGCTTTTTCCTCTCTATTAGTAGAAGAGCACTTTGACCAAGCTTGGAAAGCCATTTTCTTTTCGTGTATCACTGCTTTGGCTTCGTCTGTCCACCACCAGGTTTCTTTTGCGTGTTGGCAGGGGCCTTTAGATGTTCCGAGCAGTGATTTGGCTTTCTCCAGGCCAGATTGTTGTAGGGTATCCCACATGTCTTGTACTCTGCACTCCTCATTACCGACCTCATCGATAATGGAAGAGAGGTAGTTTTCCATGATGGTAATAAAAGCTTCGCCTTTTCCTTTATCCAGCTTATACCACTTGATTCTCTCAGACACCTTCGTTTGCTGCTTTGACTTCTTTCTCGCATCCATAAAAAATTCAGTCAGGAGAAGACGGTGTTGAGGGGCGATCGCGTCTCCCAGGATCACTTTGCAATCTTTAGCTCGTGGCTTCATGAAACTGGATACCAAATGATAGTCTATTTGAGTTTCATTTCCGCCGCTGCTATAAGTGATCAGGTGCCGGCTTTCTTTGACGAACATGGTATTTAGCACTATAAGACCGTACGACTTGCACATGTTTAGGATATCTTCACCTGAAGAGTTCCTGGTGCCGTATCCCAGCCCTCCGTGGTAGCCTTCATAGTCTTCGCTTGTCTTCCCGACATGTCCGTTTAAATCTCCCCCAACAAACAAAAGCTCTTCCTTTGGGATGATTTTGACAAGGTTGTGGAAATCTAGCCAGAATGCATCTTTTTCTTTTTGTTCGCATCCTACTTGAGGGGCATATGCGCTTACGATGTTCCACACCTCACCATGCATCACCAATTTGAGAGCCATCAAACGGTCACTGGACTTTGAAATGGTTAAGACGTTGCCAAGTAACTCTGCCGCAAGGATGATGGCGATTCCGTTTTTTCCTTGTTCCAATCCATAGTAAAACATCTTGTAGGCTTTTGTTTTAACGTCCAAGAAACGTGCCCGATTACCGGTGTTTCGCCATTTCGTCTCTTGTACGCACAGGATGTCTACTCGCCTTCTAACCATAATTTCTTCAAGCTCATAGCTGCGCCCACTCATGCTTCCAACGTTCCAACTCGCGACTCTTAAATGTGGCTTACGCCGTTGCATTACTTTGCTATCCCCCGAAAATCCCATAGCTCTGACCCGAGCATTTCTGCTCGTCCCAGGATCACGACCATTAGTAGTGCCTGGCGGGGTAGTGCTTTTCCTTTTAGCGTTCTTTTCCATAATGCTACGGTTTGACCGTTTTCATTCTTCCCTTCCTTTTTGACACGGGCATGCTCCAGATTTTTTATTTTTATTTTTTTGATTGATCTTACTCTTACAACACCGGTGAACTCCAGTCGTGTCAACCCACTGATTTGCATGCACACTTGTGGGGCAGTTTAATGGTGGTATATGTGTCCCTAGGCTCACCTTGGTGTTTTCTAAATTGCCTAGATGTGAGTTTTGTTTACCTTTGTTTAGTCGCCTTTTACGACAAGCGATAGGTATCGCTGCTATTCTAACCCGTCTTAACCCGTCCCTGCACGAGTTAGGAAAAAAGACGGAGATAAAGTTATTAAGATTAAATGTTTTCACACATGTTTTTAAAAATGATTTAAATAATAATGTTAGTTTTTGCTCTTCTTATACTGAAGATGTAAATTGTTTTTCTAAAGAGCATCAAAATAATGAACAAAAATCTGGTTTTTCTGTTATTCACCAAAACATTCGCAGCATGCGTACTAATTTTAATACTTTTCTCTCTCATCTCACACCCCTAGTTCATTTACCAGATTTAATTTTTTCTAACAGAAATTTGGATTTTCGAAGAAAAAAATTTTCTTCTTAATTCCAAATTATACATTTGAAGCGGCTTGTAATGAAACTTACGCTGCTGGTGGTGTCGCCGTAAATTATTGTGTATTACCGCTGCATAAAAAAGGTGATAAAGTGTCACTAAATAATTTTTGTCCTATTCTATTTTATCTGTTTTTTTTTCAAAAGTTTTTGAAAAGGAATAAAATCTAGATTGTTATCATTTTTAGAAAGCACTCATTTTTTAAGTGATGGTCAGTTTGGGTTTAGATGTGGCAAATCGACTGAAAGTGCCCTTTGGAAATTAACTGGTGAAATATATAATAGTTTAAATACTTCTCAGATACCATCCACATTATTTATTGATATATTTACATAAGTAAAGCCTTTGATATGGTTAATCACAGTTTGCTACTTGATAAACTTTATAAAGCCGGTTTTAGAGGCTCCATTCATAAATGGTTCTCTTCGTATTCGCCAAAAAGTATCAAGTTGTAAAAAATTAGTAATGCTTACAGTTCTTAAGGCTTCTTAGGTATGGGTGTTCCTCAAGAATCAGTATTGGGCCCTATCCTTTTTTTAATTTAAGACAACTCATTGCTTTTACAATCTTTTAAAGGCAAAATCACTGCCTTTGATAATGATATATCTCTTTTCTATTCTAACACTAATTTAATTGATAGCTTTGCAGATGTAAATTATGACCTAGATATGATAAGAAGGTGGTTCAGTTATCATAAACTAATAATTAGCAACAAAACGAAGTTGATGGTATTTAATATCAACGTTTTCAGAGAACTTTCTTTTTACTATCATGCACCAATTTGGATACACGATATTCAATAATCATGTAGATTGCCATGAACATTGCTTTTTGATTGAACACGTTGAAAATTTTCAATACTTAGGTGTAATACTGGACCAAGAACTTTGTTGAAAAAACCATTCAATATATTTGAAACAGCATCTGAACGGGGTTGTAGGACAAATATATCATCTTAGTATGTGATGCAATCTAACGGTTTTGAAATTAGTTTACAATGGTGTATTTAAATTCAAACTGGAGTATGGAATTTCTTGTTGGGGAGGTAGTAAAATAATACAACACGCGTTTATTTACTACTTTACATAACTTTATTAAATTTTAACTTTGTATTCCCAATCGGGCTCCTCCGCGAGAGATCACCGTAACTGAACTAAGTTTCCATCCTCCGAAATCTCAGCATGTACCCGAGTGTAAAAGTGGTGTCATCAAATGCTTGCAGGAATGCAGCGGGTTGGAGGTGTCGTTTGTCATATCTGTGCATTTCGGTGCACGGAATGTGATGACTGCATGACTTGCATGTAAAGTGCAATCTTTCTACATCCGAGTTACCTGTTTTCAAATATGGAGTTGTTAAATGCATCGCAATATCGTTCTCAGCAAGAAATTGTTTTATTATAGTAGTCCCTAATTCATTGTCAGTGACTATTAAATCTGGCTTTCCTAAGTATTGGAATCTGAATTTAAGAGCTGCTAGTATTGATACCCACGATCTGTCTTTTATTGGATGTGCAGTTGCGTATTTTGTCAGTTTATCTATAGTAGTCAGATACATAATGTTTCGTTGGGGGAACCATATATCAACATGTATAATTTCATTGTGTTTTTTTGGAGTTACGGTTAGATTAAATTTGTGTTTAATCGGGTGCCTGTCAAATTTAACTATATTACATATTTCACAATTATTAATGAATTTTTGAATTTCTTTTTGTAAGTTTGGATAATAATACTTATTTTTAAGCTCTCTGAATACCTCATTTATACCTCTGTGGTTATTCCTATAATGCTCCTTTTCTATAATTTGTAATAAGTTTCCTCTATCAGTTACGTCTTCTAAGAACACAGTACTCCTCAATATTTTCAAGTTGGTATTCCTTGCAAAATAATCTCTATAAATGTCTTGAAATTTTAAGAATAAATCTATATCTGGACAAAATATTGCCATCAAACCCTTATCTAACAAAATGCCTTTCATGATATTTAAAAGATGACTTCCTGGGCCCACCTTTACAAGGTTTCTTATTTTTTTAAATTTAATTTTTATTGTCACCAGTTCCTTGTCGGCTTTTTTTAAAACTATTTGATTTTTAAAAATATTTAATGGTTTTTCGGTAATGTGAATAAAATCAGTGCTATCCTCATCCGCGCTGTGAATAGTGTTAGAGTCAAAAAGTTCATTGAGATTAATTATCACTTCATGTTCGTAATTCATTCTACTTAATCCATCAGCCACGACATTTTCTTTTCCTTTGATGAATTCTATGTCGAAATCAAATTCATTGAGCTTAATCTTCCATCGTTGTAATTTGCTATTTGGTTCTTTTAGCGAATTGAGCCACGTTAGGGGTCTGTGATCTGTTTTTAATGTAAATTTCCTGCCAAACAGATAAGGCCTGAAATACTTAGTAGCCCAAACCATTGCTAAAAGTTCCTTCTCAATGGTACTATATCGCTGTTCGTGACCATTAAGGGAACGACTTGCATAGCATTGCTCGATTATCCTGCATTAATACTGCTCCTAGGGCAAAGTTACTTTCATCCGTTATTAATGTAAACTTTTTAGTAAAATCCGGGTGAACTAAGATGGGATCATTTTTTATTAATCGTTTAAGTTTTTTCAAATGCCTCTATATAATCTTCGTCTTTAGAATTAATTTTTGCATTTTTCTTTAAATATTTGGTTAGGTGATGGGCGATTTTGGAGTAATCTTTGATAAACCGGCGATAGTAGCCAGTGATCCCTAAAAATGATCTAATTTCTTTTTGACTTCTAGGGAGCTTTATTCTTTCAATTGCTTCCACTTTCTTTGGATTAGTCTTAATCCCCTCTGGAGTAACAATATGTCCTAAAAACTCGGTTTCTTTTTTTAAAAAACTACATTTTTCTAATTGGATTTTTAAGTTTGCCTGATTTAACCGTTTAAGAATAAGATTTAATGATTTCATATGCTCCTCAATACTAGTCGAATAAATAAGTATGTCATCTAGATAGACAAGACATATTTTTCCAATATACTCTTTCAGTATATTGTTAATTAGTCTTTGAAATGTGGCAGGTGCGTTGCGAAGGTCAAAAGGCATACGAAGAAATTCGTAATGTCCGTTCGCGGTGGAAAACGCAGTCTTATGTCTATCGCTAGGGTGCATTTCAACTTGATGAAAGCCTTTAGCGAGATCAAGGGTGGTAAAATATTGGCATCTTCCTTATTTTGTCAAATATCTCTTCGATATTTGGAATAGGAAACCTATCTCCTATCGTAATCTCATTAAGTTTACGATAGTCGATAACGATACGCCATTTCTGCCTGCCAGTAGCGTCTATCTTTTTAGGGACTACCCATATCAGACTATTATAGGGACTATGTGACTCCTTAATTATCCCTTGTTGGAGCATTTCCTCAATTTGCTTATTCACTTCATCTCTATGCACCTGTGGGTACCTATATAACTTTGAATGGACCGGTAGCTCATGTTTCGTAATGATTCGATGTTTGACTTCAGGCGTTTTTGTTTTGTCTTATGACTCGAAATAATTGTTTTTTTTCCTCACAACTAAGATGGTCAGTTTTGATAAAATCAAGCAAATTATATTCAGTTATTTCACTACTAAACATTTCAATAACATTATCTTTATAAGCATTATTTTGGTACTCTTCTTCCTGTTTGTTAAAATATAAATTCTGAACGGCATGTCTTGTTATCAATTGCTTGCTAGGGTAATCAACAACAGCATTAAGTTTTCGTAGGATGTTGTTTCCTATGATACCATCAAAGTTATTGCACAAATTGTATTCCAAAAATTCACCCAAAACTTCTTCGTTTTCGTTGAATTCTTTGAATATGGGAAATTTGCATAGTGCATCAAGGCAAAATGTATTACCCATTGCTCTAATTGGCACCTTAACCTTCGATTTCTATTTAGGGTGGCATATGTTCGGATTGACGATACTGAATTCAGCTCCAGTATCGACAATGAAGTATAAATTTCTAATATGTGTGTGAATTTTTATATAGGGAAGCTGTTTGAGGCTGCTTCCGAAAAATTTCCTATATCCATGGGTTCTAAACTACTCGCGTTACTGTTCTGATTATTTAGAAAATTTCTGCTACTACGGTTAACAGTACTATTCAGACTATTCCTAGTCCTATATGTATTTCCAGATCGCTGATAATTCTGGGGACTATTTATATTATTTTGCTGCATTTGACTTCTATTTGAATTATAAGTTACCTGATCTCTACCTCGATCTCTAGAGTATTGCATGTTTGCGTTAACTTGGGGGCTATAAAAAAATTGACTGTTTTGATTTCTACTATAGTTTGCATTTTTATTTCGATATTGGTTTTGGGTAGGATTCGGATTAAAGCTAGTTGGTCTAATGGAGCTTTTAATCGTTGGGCCATATAATGTATAATTTTGATGCCTGGCTTCTAAAATAATTTCAAAAGCATCTTCCAACTTATCTGGATTTCTGCTGAAAATCATCATCTTTGTGGGTTCAGGTAAGTTTTCTCTAAAAATCTGCAAAGCTATTCTATTAACTTCCCCAGTTGTGAATGGTTGATCACGGTTCGTCAATATTCTATTGTGTAATCTAGCAGCTATTCTTTTTATATCTGAATAATAATTTTCTATAGTGGATGATATCCTACACATTTTCAACCTATCCATTAATTCTATACTAGTCTGTTTTTTCTCCGAAATTCCTAGTTAATATGTCTTTAAGTTGAGTCCAGTTTGTCACCGTTCCGTAACTATGCAACACTGCTCTAGTTTTCCCGACACATTTGTTTGCATATAATCGAAAAGCATTCGTTTTGTATTTTCATCGAAATGCTGTTGTTGGAGGAGGTTAACATTTTCCATTTGGTGAATGAAATCCGGCAAATGATTTTGATCACCATCGAAAGGTGTAATATTTTGGATGCACTTGAGCACGAAATTTAATGCTCCGATTGTTGCCTGATCCATATTTACTCTTAATATCTAACACTTCTTTTTTTTTTTTTTTTTTTGACAATGATGTGATATTATATATATCTTAAATTTAAACTAATTAATTAGGGAAGCACAAACGTAGATACCTTCTCCTTCTTCTTTTTCTTTTTCTTGTTTCTCTGGTTCACTGCTTTTTAAGTTTTGTTGTTATTTTATTCTTCACACACTTTTAGTTTTCTTGATTTTATCTTTCTTTCTTTTTTTTTTTTTTTGTGCTTTTGTTTTCTTTACTATTGGACTTTTACCCTCGTCGCCAGTAAAATAATACAACACGCGTTTATTTACTACTTTACATAACTTTATTAAATTTTAACTTTGTACTCCCAATCGGGCTCCTCCGCGAGAGATCACCGTAACTGAACTAAGTTTCCATCCTCCGAAATCTCAGCATATACCCGAATGTAAAAGTGGTGTCATCAAATGCTTGCAGGAATGCAGCGGGTTGGAGGTGTCGTTTGTCATATCTGTGCATTTCGGTGCACGGAATGTGATGACTGCATGACTACCTATTGGCCTTGATGTAGCACTCGTGGCTCGTGGCGGATGTGGGTACATGTATGCGCTGAGTCGGGTGGAAGGTGATCGGATGTCCAGTGTGGGAATGGAATGCTGGCTACGTTGATCTCTCGGATGTGGTGTTTTAGTTGAGGGGAGTGAAGGGAAGTTTATATATGACCAGGTACTTATTTCAACAAAATAGAAACCTTATTAATAAAGCAGAAGCATGCAGTGAGGATCATTTTGAAAACTAATCGCAGGGCACCCAGTTTTGAGCTATTCAAATATCTAGAATTTCTTCCCTGAAGACAGCTTTATTGTTATAAAGTTTTAAAAATATATTTTTCTGATTCCGGATACTATGTAGCTAGAGTGCAAGACAACTATGGTAGCCGTACCCACCATCAAAAAACCCTTTTTTCTGATTGTTATTATGTTACTGCTCCGCGATTGTTTAATAGATTACCAGAGAATCTTAGGTGTGAGAGAGTGAAAACATTATTCTTAAAGGCAGTAAAAAAAGGTTTTTTTCGTTCAACCATTCTGAAATTGATGCTTTATTAAGTCCAATGATGTAACCTAAAATTTGTGAAAATATTTATAATTTAATCTTTTAATTTCCATTTAAATCTTTTATTGCTTCCCCATCAATAGATTAGATCTATTTTTAGTTGAACTACTAGTTAAGTACTTTCGTCACTGTCTTGCTTTAGACAAAAGATTGTATTCAGCTATTTTGTTCAATATTTTGCAATTGCAACGTATCTTATTTGTAATAATTATTTTGAAATAATTGAAATAATTGTAAATAATTGTAGTAATTATCCCGCTGAAGATATTGTTATGAAATAAAGAAAAAAAAAAAGTATGCCTAAAGGAGACAAAGGACCAATTAAAGTATGAAACGTCTTCTTTGAAACATTCGAAATACGTGAAGGATTAAATTCCTTGAAGGAAATGCCTTGTCACCACTTTTTTCTTAATTTTCAGCTCTCCCTTTAGGAGAATGAAAGGAGAATAACCCTTAATGGAGCCACATCCGTTCTAGCTTACGTTGATGATCTGGACTTGCTGGAAGATAGTGAGAAAACAGTTAAGAGAATTGCAGAAAGTCTAATAATGGCAAGAAAAGAAGTGGGCTTAGAAGTAAATGAAGAGAAAGCCAAATAGATAGTCACTGTCTGACTGGGATAAAGATGGTAACAAATAAAAAGCTGTTTATGGGCAGTTTATAAAACTACATATAACAATGCTCGTGAACAATGACGGATGTGAAATTCGGTCTCTGACTAAGAAGGAGGAAAATAGATGTCGGGTCCATGAAAAAAAAGATTTTAAAGACAATCTATGATGGAAAACAGGACGAAGAAACAAGCGAAGAACTCAAATAACTTTATTCAGCCCAAAGCATTGAATAATAAAATCGCGAAGATTAAGATGAGCGGGACACGTAGAACAAATGTACAGTGGACGAACAGTCAAACGAATAATGAGTGAAAAAACCTTAGGGAAAGAACGCCAGGAAGACCACGGCGTATATGGGAGAGCAATATAAGGATAAATCTAGAAGAGATGGAACAGCCTAACAATGGCATGAAATTTGAAATGACCCCGTAGATGACGTAAAAGGTCATCTTACGTAAAACATTTGTGCAAAGCATCTGAGTGAATGAATCCGCTTTCTTGAAAAAATTCAGATATACTTAACATAGTTACCCTCGAAAGCACAATCATTCATCAAATATTTTTAACGCATTTATTCCGATTTTAATTAGTGTACATCGAAATTTATATGTTAGGCTGACATATTAAGAACCCAAATGGCTATGTATTCAGATACACAAAAATCGATTCCATCGCCATCCAGCGCGCCACGCAATTTATTAACTTCCCCCGAACCTGAACAACCAACTTCGACTGACCCAGATGATGGTGAGAGGATTACTTCGCAAAAACTCTCGATTCCATAAATCTGATCATTTCTTTTCTCAAGAAAATAACAGACCGACTTGCTTCGAAACCTTCGCCTACGTCATCTCGATCATACTTGTAATCCTAACATTTCCCATCTCGATTGCTTTCTGTGTGAGATGTGCATACGAGTACGAACGAGTTATCATATTCCGCCTCGGAAAGCTCAGGTATTAACAAGGATACTGATCGATTGTAACGTTGTAAAATAATCTATGACAGAAAAGGAGCTCGTGGACCTGGAATCTACATTATATTACCCTGTATTGACGATTTCCGCATAGTTGATTTGCGTACTGAGACATTCGATGTCTACCCACAGGATGTGTTGACAAAAGACAATGTAAGTATTAGGTTGGATGCAGTAGTTTTTTTCAGAGTGTATGACCCCAAGCTTGGCGTGATAAGAATCGGCAACTATAAGTACTCGACCATGTTACTGGCACAGACTACGCTTCGAAATATAGCTGGAACCAAGACTTTAGGTGAGTTACTAACTGAAAGGGAGCAGATATCAGATGAGATACGACAGATTCTTGACAGTGGAACTAAACATTGGGGCATAAAAGTTGAACGTGTTGAGATGTATGTATTTAACTACTACTCCAGGCTTTAAATATATTTGATTGGATGTTGTAGAAAAGACGTTCGTCTTCCCGAATCAATGCAGAGATCAATGGCGGCCGAAGCGGAGGCTAATCGTGAAGCTAGAGCGAAAATAATTGCTGCCGATGGGGAGAAAGACGCTGCCAATGCCCTTAGAGAAGCATCGCGGATCATATCAGTTAATCCTGCAGCAGTTCAGGTAAACAATTTCAATTCTCGATCATTTCTTATATTTTTTTAAAAAATACTATTTCAGCTGCGGTACCTTCAAACATTGCACACGATTGCGATTGATAAGAGTTCCACGATAGTTATTCCGGTTCCTAAGGAGTTTATGAAATTGTGTATGAAGTAAGACTCAAACCTCCAGTAAGTGCCATAAATCAGTAAATAATAATAAAAGAGGGGGACTCTGCCCATTTCATATGTCCTTGATGGCACCAAATACGCAAATTTTTTCGGTTTTCTTTCTGATAGTTTCTTTTTTGTTTTTATACATATATACCATTGTGGTGTAGATAGTGTACTTGGTCAGTAAAAGCTTAACCATCGTTCGAGGTGAACGAAATGCTGGTTATTCTTGAGAAATGTTAAGCCATGACCAGCGACAAACTGATCAACTGGACTCTGTTACGGAAATTAACTGACACATTTCGCCCTTCAAGACAACTGCTATTGTAATAGCAATCGTTTACAACCACCCCTTCCATTCTGGCATACGAGTATTTGCATTAGGAATGTCCATCATCTCTGTTATCTCGCAGCTTTTACCGAAATCCATGACAAAAGCACATTCGTAACACTACTAGGTCCTGAGATCTATACTTCCTCACTACGAGTCACATTTTGCATAGAAGTCTAAAACGGAATACACTACAATAATTTCTTCATCACTCAATCTACAACCCAAGAAGTCATAGTCTAAGGGCTTGAGTAACTTAACCATATTGGCCCGTTGGAATGGACCAATTCTATTTCATATTTAAATTTTGTAGGTACTGGGCCACAGAAAAATCCCAGAAATATTGTATGAGAGGTGAGCTCTATGTGTATCCGACTCCTCTTAAGACCCTTAACGTGTCTTATTGGCCCTGTGCGAGCATCTGAACATAGTGACGCGCCCTGCCTGCAAAAGACCCTAATTTAATTTCTAATGAAGTAGTGAGGAAGATCTCACGGGAGTAACGCACCGCTCTGGAAAACGTTTGCACCCGAAAACGGCCTTAAATGGGCAAGATTCTAGTCTGCCATTGCGATACTATTGTATTATGCATGGCGGCCTAAAATCCTCTTCTTCTAGTCCTCCTCGTGGGCGCCCGTCCGCCGTGAACCATTAAGAAAGAGGTAACATCAGATACGTGTGAGCGAGAGAACCGTGCCAAGGGGTGGAAGGCTGGGGGTTAAACCAGCACTAACGAGCTCCTTTGGGTGCTTTGGCAAGGCCCATAGTATACATGCCTTACCACAGTAGAACCGGCTATGCTGTGGGGGACCTTTTCTACACCGGCTTACTCGTGGGATCAAAATAGAATTTTAAAAAAATAAACAAAAACCCTTGGGGGCTACCCCGCACGATTCTCAGAAGACTGAGAACAAAAACGCTTCCCAGGCACCGACTTCGGCCCCAGGGAAGCACATAACAGCCAGCACGACGGCCTATAGAAAGAGACGTGCTGCTTTTCAAGTCCTTAGCCAACTGGAAAAAAGGGCAAGGACTATTGGGATGAAAAGGACGTAGCTTCGCACAAATGGGCTTCGGAAACAATTGAAGAGCAGAAGAGTTGACCTAGAAAAGGACATTAAGTGGGTGGGCAACAAAAAGGCCTCGATCTCACGATGAAACCCCAACCACCTCAAAGAGATATAGGAGCACCGCTACGGCGCCCTCTCTCAATGAGGTGGTGAGGGATCACCTAGCGGTAGTGATCGTAGATCGAAGCCATGAGCACTGGAAAATCCTTGAAGGTAAGATCAACCTCAGCCTTCTCTCCATGTGCAAAAATAGCCCGGAAAAGAAACTTCCTGGTTTCACCGATAGGGGCTGGCTCCATCGGTATTACAAACTCACGACACGACAGCGCTGCATCCTTTGTAAGGGCCACTGTCGCCGCGGCAGATTCCGCTAGGAGTTTTACGTGGACACCTGCCTTGTCGGCTTAATTCCACGGCGGACCTTCCCCCAAGGGGTTGATTTTTTGGACGACAACCAACGTCCTTATTTGCTACTGCACATAAGTGCCAGTTCGAAGCCATGTGCAGGGACATGAGCTTCCCCCTTGGTAAGGGGCGAGGCCTAACTCAAACCTCTTACCGATTTAAGGGTGTCGGAGGCCTCTGAACAACTGAGTAAAATATTACTGTTGTTCATTAATGCATTCAGTTCCCGCGATTTTGGGATAACCACAGCCCCCACGATACTCCCACAAGGGGGCCTACCGCAAGACAGGCCAGGACTGTCATTCCGATATCTGACATTACTGTCATTTATCATATCTGACATTACTGTCCCGGGGGCAACCTGTCTCCCGTGGTTCCAGAATTAGGCCTCCGGTCGAGCCGTTACTCCCAGTTGGGTTACCCTACACACCAACTGGGAGCCTAAAAGGACAGGAAGAGGAAGGGAAAATTAGATAAACAGCCGAATAGCAAACAGCTAAACAGCTAAATAGCAAAATGTCTGCCTGTCGTAATCGATTACCTGGCATAACCAATTAGTGATTAGGCATTTTAACTTAATTTTCCGCCAGAGGTGTATTCAGGGCACAATTGATTGTGTGCCCCAATAAGGTCCCTCCAGCGGGGATGTCGCCGCGGCAGTGGGAAGGTTCCCAGCCGGAGGTTGTGAGCAAGGACGAGATCCCGCTCAGGCCAGGGCCCGCGCCCGCATACCCGTGGACCCCAGCGACCCACTGGAAGGTCATTAAGATGGAGGTTGAAAAGAACTCCGACAGGAAGTTACCCTGTTGCTAAACAGAGACTCCCTCGCTCCATTAAAAGCGACGGAAGGCAAAGCTCCATATGGCCTTAAAACCATTAGGTTGAAGGTATACGAACACGCAACGACCACGATTCCACCACCTCAGCCTCCTTCAGAACTCGGCAGGAATCCGATACTCCATCCTCTGATTCAAAGGATCTGGATGCTACTGTGACAGACGTCTGGCTTAAGCGATAGCTCCAATGCTACGTATAACCCAGATAAACCTCCATCACAGTAAGGTTGCTTCTGCCAACCTTATTCTAAATCTTGCAGAAAGAAGAGACGACATAGTCCTTATCCGGGAGCCATGGATTAGCAATAGTCGCATTGTCGGATTAAAGACAAAGCAATACAAACTGCTATATGCTAACTGCGAACCTGCATTCTAGGAAAATCCCATATTAATACTCGTATATTTCTCCTGAGTAATTACAGCACCTACGACCTCACTATTGCCAGAGAAGAAGTCTCCCGTGAGGAAGGTTTATGGATCTCCGCTGCATACCTGGCCTATGATGATATCGGGCCCTTACCATTCACAGCAATCAGAAGGATGGTCAGTGAGGCAGAAAAGACAAAAACACCGGTCCTGTTAGGACGTGACGCGAACGCTCACCACACCGTTTGGGGCAGTAGTGACATAAACAAGTGGTGAGGTATTCCTTACGTATATTATTGAAACAGACCTTGGTATTTGTAATAAGGGAAATTGGCCAACCTTCGTAACAAGAAAAAGACAGAAAGTTTTAGATATTACTTTGGTATCCAATTCTTCCAATATCTCGGTTGCTAACTGGTCGGTCTCTGAAAATAACTCCTTCTCTGATCACCGATACATTCGCTTCCATCTGAACTTTGAGATCCCAACTAAAACATCCTTTAGTATCCCTGAACGGATCAATTGGGATAAATATGTGGCTAACCTTAAAGGCGCCCTTGACCCCGCTCAATTAACTAACAGACTGCAGACATTGAACGTCTGGCGACTAAAGTTACTGGAGCTAAACCCAAACCTCCATGGTGGTCGGCTGATCTTGGTACACTTAGAAAGGAAAGCAGACGGCTTTTCAACAAAACAAAAAAACAAAACAGAGCACAGGACTGAAACCGCTATATTAAAGTGAGATAAGAAAGGCGCAAAGGACATCCTGGTGCAATTTCTGCTCAGAAATGGAAGTATATGGAAAATAATGGGTCCAGTAGAGTGAGGAAGATAAGGCTCCCACTATACCCGCCTTAGTTAGCAAACCCGATGGTACCACAACGATGACCAGCGAAGAGTCTCTAGACATCTTGCTCAGTACACCCTTTCCCGACATCGCAAAGGCTAGTAACTATAATCTCGAACAACTCATACCGAGTCCTCCGTTCATTTCAGAGTAGAGTAAGCAAAGAGTGCCTTGGCGCAGTGGATAGTGTGTCGGCCGCTGACGCATGATGAGCGAATACGGGTCCCGATAAAATCAACGTCATCAAATGATTATTTCGCAAAATCCCCCGTTGTACACTTGCCTTGAAAAAGCTTCTCGACTCTCGCCTTTCGGAATCTGGTATCAAACCCCATATTATCCACTGGCTGTATACTGCGGTTGTCAGACCTATACGTACGTACGGATGCCTTGTCTGGTGGCCGGCACTGTGCAGATCTAACTATTGCACACTCTGAGCAGAGTTCAAAGGCTGGCGTGCATCGCCATAACAGGGACACTGTGAACAACCCCCACTGCAGCCTTCGAAACGATGCTTCACCTACTCCCCTTGGATCTTTTTGGCAAGGAAATAGGGCACGCAGGTATTCTACGCCAAAGCAATGGTATAAGTGAAGTCACGGACTACTTAACTCCAACCCTTGATTCCAGATTCTCTACAAAACAACAATTCCCAATGGCGACAATGGAAGGGGAATGAATTTCCAATCAAAGGCACTGCACTGAAAATATACACAGGTGGGTCTAGGGCAGGCAATATTGTGGGTGCCCCAGTCTATGCACCGACCCTAAAAATCAGACAATCCTTTAGACTACCGAACCACTGCAGCATATTCCATGATGAACTAACGGCAATTCGTGAGGCCGCCGACTGGCTGTATGTGAGAGCGTTGAACAACAGAGACATTGTCGTCTACACAGATAGCCAAGCTGCAATAAAAGAACTCGAGTCACCAATAATAAGATCAAAATTGGCCAGGCACTGTTGCACGTCTCTAAATGAGATATCGAGCAGATGCGCTGTAGCGTTGTGCTGGACATAACGACATACCAGATAAGTGTAAAGCTGACGAACTAGCCAAAATAGACACCACACTGGAGCTCTCGACTGTTAAAGGAGAAATCCACCCACCATGGGTGGATTGGAATGGAAACGCAAAAATATAAAATCTCGAAAAATGCATTGCAACAGGCAAATGAGAGATGGCGGGACCATGAAACATGCAACTATGCGAGACAAGGCTGGCCCAAGTACTGTCAACGCAAAACCACAAGCCTGCTTAAAATACGCAGGTAGATCATAAGCAGCCTAATCGGGGTCCAAACGAATCTCCATCCCAGCTCCTATGCAATTGCCCTGCTCTAGCCGCCTCAAGACGATTTCTGGGAGAATATTTCTTCAATGAACTAACGGACCTATCCGATACGGAGATCTACAAAATATCGAATTTTACTCAGCACTCAAAATAGTTCCAAGAGTAACGGTGACCAAGCCGACTTAAGTGGTAGCACAATGGACCGTTCCTGGTCTACCGTTTTTACGTAAAGAAGCCACCTAACCTAACCTATTGTATAGGTATAATGCACGAGCTCATGAGCACTGTCAACGTACCCCTCGCAGCAGAGCCGTTTACCCCTAACGCCCCGATGGCGGTGGCAAATTACCGAGATACCACCTCGATTTTGCACTAAACTTTCGAAATCAATATGACGAAATGCTTCTGGGGGGGATTAAAGCCCGATCGGAGTATGCTCTTGTGGTATCTATCATTGTCGTTAGCCATGACCTTTGTCATGTACTTTCGGGTCATTTTAACAAGAAAATTGTCTATTTAGGCCTGCTCCGTCATAAAGGACCTTACTAGGATAATTCTTAATGAATTGTAACAGGCCTGCCTCTCGAATATACGAATCTTTTCCAAATAAGATGGCGCTGCATTAAGCCGGACGCGATTAGGCCCACGTACCATATGATTTTTACCCTGCGATCAAGTTGAGTGCAAACTCCTTGTCATACCGAAGGCTTCCTTAGCTCCAGCAAGAGAAGCAGCTAATAAGTCTATTGAAGTTAATTTTTCACTAAAGTAATCAGACGATCGTACGCACAAAAAATATTTTTTTTTCTAACAGAAAGCAACGATCAGTATCAGAAACCACCAATGAGACGTACCACTTAAAATGGCTGCCGACGTTTGCCTACAAGCTGCGACGAGCACGTGGGAACCCGGGGTTCTGTCAAAATTATGTAAACAATCACGCACATTGTTATAATTCCAAGAGTGTGTGTGGCGGGAGTACACTGCGGTAAAATGAAATAAGCTCACACGTATTCACGGATAGAGTTCGTTTGTAACGGGTTTTGTCGCTACGAACCTGGACTTCACTCAAAATTTCAGGGTGTCGCGGGGTAAGACGTACGTCTCGTTCTGATATTTTTAAGCTATTAAGAAATTGTTTCGGCGTTCTTATATAGACATCTCTAGTTGCTCTGAATTTGTATTTTTCAAGCTCGCAATTTCAGTATTGCTGCCCATTTAGACATACTTTTTGTAGTTTTTACAAAGGCTTGCTCAAGTAACTTGTTCTCACCATCATGACCCCCTTATTTAGTCGTTTATGTTCATACTAGTAGCCATGCTCCTTTAACATTTGGATGAAATTTCTAAGCTTTTTATTCGTTATTCAAATAACCTGAGATAACTGAGATTGTGAACTCATTTCATTTCACCGCAGTGTACTCCCGCCACAACACTCTTGGAGTTAAAACAATGTGCGTAATTGGTGACATAATTTTGACAAAACCTCTGGTGCCCACGTGTTCGCCACAGCTTGTAGGCAAACGTCGGCGTCCATTTGAAGTGGTACGTCTCATTGGTGGTTTATGTATCACAGCAACTCTATAACGACAGAGAAAACCAATCGCACTGATGAAAGACCTGAGGAAATCCCGTCTACCACCCGACTTAGACATGATTAAGATATCGATATTGAAACTTAAGCCTGCTGATGAACTATATAGAGCCGTGTCATGTTTTAACATCAGTATCAAATTCGTCGGGCTGTGCCGGCTCGATTAAGGCCGGCAACGACCTAATTGAGGTTTTCAAAGGATTCAGGGAGGGTGATTTCTTCAACATCCTTTTGAAAATATCGCCCGGAACTCTCCGTCAAATGCACCACTTCTCTATCATTTATACCGATGGAGTAGAGTCGTGGCTTTGCTAGAACGATATAGAAAGTAATCATGTCGATTATGGAAAACGGCGGATTGACTGCGGAGGGAATATTCTCGCATCCGCTTGTTTTCCTATTATTGAAAACGCAATCGGGAAAGGGATGTCGGTAAAGTAGTGTAAAAATGGTATTATAGAAAACGCAACTCATCCGCGCTGTATACATTTTGTGGTGTTTTCAATCCGAATCATTTTGGTTGCGGATTTCAAGCAAGAAACATGAGTTGGTGAAACAAAAAGTAAGTTTCAGATTTTAAATGAACGTTATAATGTTTATTTTTATTGTTAAAAAACAAACAACACGATTGCAGTTCGAGGCAATGTTCAGTGCCATGAAAAAAAATCACGACCTTGCCCAGAATTTCACAAGAAAAGACCCTGAATTTTTGCAAAGGTTTTGGGAAGAATTAAAAGCGCAGCTTAATAATTTGGGGCCTCCAATTAAGGAAATAGCTGAATGGAAAAGGTACTTACATTCTTTAAATTAAATAAATTCTTAAAATAGCAGTATTAATTCGGACTATTTTAAATTTAGGTTTGGTCAGATCATAAATCGGCTTTAAAAAAAAAAGGCCTCACAACAATCGGGAAAGAAGAGCTACAGGTGGCGGTGAAAATAAAGAAATTTTCTTTACCCCTTTGGAGGAGGAAATAATTGGGCTCGTGTGCCTTAAAGATTGTGCTGTGGGAGTTACTGAAACAAAAAGTTTTGGGGCTCCATTAAGTACAAATATACCAAGTTGCTCAATGGATCTAATGGATGTAGATCCGTTGATGGATGTATTTCGAAAGATGGAGGAGAAAATAAATCTGTGGAGATTCCGAAAAAATCTCCTCAACTTCATTTGTGTCTTCTGGTAGTTGCAAGTCTTCATTATTCACATTGTAATGAATGCGTATGTTATGCAGCGCAGCGCTAACATTAATAATTTGTATTGTCTTCTTTGGAGCATAATGAAGCTGTCTAGCTCCGAGGCAACACCGGCACTAATTTTTCCAAAACAATTTTCTAAAAACAAAACCTTAAGGAAAGAAAGTAAATCTTTTACATCCCTTACTTACTATCATAACGTTTAGACTATATGCCCCTTTTCTGTTGTAAAATACATGTGCATTTTCCCCTGGCGGCTTTGCAATCTTTACATGTGTTCCATCTACACATTATAATATCTGGAATCCTTGATTTGTTATAAAAATATAATTTTGCCTCACGCTTTTTCTTCTTCGCTCATTGTTAAACTAATCCACTTTGGGCATAAATGATCTTCTAAAATATTAAACACCTCGGAAAGAACTACTGAAACTGTTGTTTGTGCCATTCCAACATCAAAGTCTTTGCCAGTACCGGTCTGATATCCAACCTCAGCCAGGAATCTTAAACACGCCGCCAGCTTGAATTCCGGAGACAATGATGTAGGTATGTATTGTAGTTCTAACCACTGGTGGCAGTTTATCTTTTAATATGTTCAAAACATATTTAAATGCTGTTTTGTTTAGCCTGAAATATTTTACAAATCTGAAACAGAGATATGTACATAAATTAATGTTTATTACAAAAAAAAAATGTTTTAACTTACTGATCTTCCGGTATCGATAAAATATCCTTCGCCCTACTTCTTATTTTCCAACGAATTTCTCGGGAATCATTTTCTTCTCCTTCCAAGTCCATAAAGAAAGCAATTGTATCCATAATAAACTCTATTTTACAATTCAGATAACTATTTGTCAATTTGTTACAACTATTGAAACATGGAAATTAAAATTTGACAGACCACAGCTGATTAAAAATAGGATCGGTAAAGAAGTTTTGCGGATCGATAATGTGGTTTATCCGTCGGTTTCTGTAATAGGGTTGCACTGCGGATGCGGATTCGACGAACTCCTTCCGCAGTCGATCCGCCGTTTTCCATAATCGACATGAATACCTTATCAACCAAGGAAATTCAGATCTTGCCATTTATTTGGAAATTATAAAAGTAGCATCGGTACAACCATTGTAACTTGTGAATTAAATGTCAGATTCTTATACAGTTTTGACACATATCATTTGAAAAATGATTTGCTAAAAATCTGATATAATCTTTTTGAGTGACGAGTTGGTATTGCCTTTTTTTTTTTTATTATATTTATGATTTTATTATTAATATTACCGGCCAATTTCAAAGGCTGACAAAATTTAAAATTAATTTAAGAGAATTGTCTGTTAAGGCAAAGTGGCAACACTCTCTTTTCATGTCAACAGCTGACGTTTGCTGTCAACACGTTTTATTTCATAAACAAACATGAGTTAGCTGTGGTTTATTTCAATTTAAAAACAATGTCCTCCGAAGTATCAACAAATTCTGAAGACTGGTCTATTTCATGCCTATCCGACGGTGAGGAGTTCCCACCACCTGCGGAAGAATTGGAGACTTACTACCTCGTTCTGGAAAGCGGTAACATACCGGAGCTTCAATGGCAGTGTCCTGGTCGAAGGGCACCATCGCCGGTCAACAATAAAGAAGAGCCCAAAGTAGCTGAAACAGTCGAAAAGGAGCCGTATGCTTTGGTTATTTGTTAATTATTCTTTGTTGTGCTTAAATAGCTCGATTTTAGACCTGCGAAAAATGACTTCGAGTTTATGGACGATGTTGCTCTGCCGCAGATGCGTGTTCGTAATCAAAACTCCACTCCAAAATCGGCTAAAAAGAAGACTGCTAAATTCGCAGAGGTGATCGAGTCGTACAAGAAGCAAGTGTTGTCGCAGAGTAAGGAGGGGTCGTAGAATTCCATATTTCTTGCCATTATGGATAAAAAATATAAAATTAGTTTCGAAAAAAATGCTGATTTTTATTTATACTACAGATGATCATCTTGTTTATAATACCTTGAAGTGCCTACTTACTTTTTACTACAACAAGGGCTTTAAGTTCGCTCATTTTTAATGGTGATAGAGCTTAGCACAGCCTTAAACCGAAGTCGAAAGTCGCTTCTGACACCACCGAAAAATTACGGATTTCGTCGCAATTGGATGGTGGTCATCGGCAAAAGAGTGAATTGGATGAGAAGTAATGATGTCGATTATGGAAAACGGCTGATCGACTGCGGAAGGAGTTCGTAGAATCCGCATCCGCAGTGCAACCCTATTACAGAAACCGACGGATAAACCACATTATCGATCCGCAAAACTTCGTTACCGATCCTATTTTTAATCAGCTGTGGTCTGTCAAATTTTAATTTCCATGTTTCAATAGTTGTAACAAATTGACAAATAGTTATCTGAATTGTAAAATAAAGTTTATTATGGATACAATTGCTTTCTTTATGGACTTGGAAGTAGAAGAAAATGATTCCCGAGAAATTGGTTGGAAAATAAGAAGTAGGGCGAAGGATATTTTATCGATACCGGAAGATCAGTAAGTTTATGTATCTTTGTTTCAGATTTGTAAAATATTTCAGACTAAACAAAACAGCATTTAAATATGTTTTGAACATATTAAAAGATAAACTGTCACCAGTGGTTTGAACTACTAATGTTGTGCATCCGTCGTTTTCGAAGATAGGGTTCAGAGATGACGCTGCAATTGGCCATTAATTCAAACCAGTCTACATCAGACTGTATGTGGGTGTCAATGTATGTACTTAAACCCAAACGATGTTGTCCCCTTGCTTCATGAACTGAGACATTTTTTTTCTTAAAACAAATAAAAAAAACCACGAACCAATTGAAATTTTCAAATATTTTTTATTGTTACTAGCTTTACATATATTTTTTTCATCCAATTGTCGAGTAAGAATTTACTTTCCGTACAAGTTTCGTTTTCTAATTCAAATTACTTTGTAAGCAATAATTTTCATAATTTTTTTCCATATAATTTAAAATGTTCCATTCTCGTTCTCGTGAATTACGTTTTACTTGTTTCGAATTTATTTGTTTTTGATCTTATTGTTTAGCAAAGTTTTTTACTCATTCTTAAAAATAAAAGTTTCGATTTCGTTTTTTCTCTTTTTTAATTATTTCTCTGTTTTTTTGTTTTTCTTTTGTAAACTTAACAACAAATAAATACACAGTTAGGTATAGTTTATCAATATATATTCATTTTTTTTTTGTTTTTGCTTTGTTTCTGTAACTTTTGCGTAACACAACATAAAAAGGAAGATGGAAAGGAAACAAACGAATAGTAGTAGGCTTAACATGGTTGCCTGGCATGGGCAGGTATGTGTATGTATATTCTTATATATAAATACATGTGTATGTCTCATCAATACAAACATGACAATTTGTTGTTGTTTTGTTTTTTTAACATTTTGTATACATAGTTTTTGTTCTTCTTTCTTTTCCTTCCTTAAGTATTTTAAATATATTTAAATATATCTATGAATATATCTTGTTTTGTTTTATATTTCATTTTGTCATTTCATTTTGCAAAAAAAAAATTGTTTTTCATTTTAATTGGAAGCTGTTGTGGCTTTGAAGAGACCGCGATCGTTGCGAGGCGGACTCACGGCATGTTTGCATGCTTCCAGTGCTGCACTTGAGGTAACGTTTATAGTAAGATTATTATTAAGTGGTGAGGGGGACGTAGACGAGTTTAAATTGACTTCTAATGGACAATTTGCTGTGCTTATGTTATTACTGCTTGTGTTGCTGGTTAGAGTTTGGTTGTTATACTGATTGTTGCTGGATGAGCTATTGCTGGTGTGTCGGCTCTGTTGTAACTGTTGTGGATTAATTTTTGTACCATAAAGCTGTCCTTTATGTGACCGATTATTGCTTACCTGCATTCGTGTTGTAACTGAGTGGTAGCAGGGCCCGCATAATCGTACATCACTGAACAATTTCTCGTCGGGTAATGGGGCCCAGAATTCCGAGCAATCAGCACAAAATATTTGACCACAAGACCTTTAAATGAAACGGATATTAATTAGGCCGATGAAGAAAATGCAAATTTTGAAATTACACACCGGCAATGATGTTTCCGTCGGCCTAGCCAAAACTCCGTCTGGCAATTGGTGCACCGCGAGACTGCATGGTCCGGCACCCAGAGCACACTACTGGTCGGCTGAATGGAACTGGCGCATGAAGATGTTCCACTACGATCTTCAACAGCTTCCCACGAACACACTGAGAGATTTTCCACATTGTCTAGGACAGAACACTGAAAATAGACGAAACAAACAAAACCAAAGGCTACCTCAAATGGTCTATGAAAAAAGACAAACAAGGAGTGTTAAAGCGTAAAACACACAAACACACACACACAAGCATTTTGTTTTACACAAAAAAAAGAAACCAAACTGTGTTTGATGCAATTTGTCAGCTTGCAAGGGGCAATCTTCAAACCAGCGAACTAACGTTTGGATCGAGTCTTTACTAGCTAACATGAACCCCATTCAACGCCATGCCATCAGAAGCATACTAAAAGTCCACATACGATTTACCTATTTCTTTTTCAAAAAATTAATTTCACACTTTAGTTAGTTAAAAAGAATTAAACTCCTTATAAGCACCATCAAACTCGTATGTAGACCTCTGCAACTACGGGCTTACGCATTTGGCACAATAATCAGCAGCAATTTTAAAGAAAACTTAAGGCATTTTGACGTAAAGTAATTGTTAGAAATTGAAAGTTCTTAAAATGCAATTCTAAAACTACAAAAAGAAAATAATTTATTTGTTTTCAGTTTTTATTTTCGAATTTTCATTAAATAGGCTCACACATATGGTTGATAAAATATATAAAAAACAATAAAGTATTCTTAAAATCAAAGGAGGTGTTGTACTTGATGGGGTTCCGAAGAAGTAAGCGTATTTTAATCGAGTCAGTCTAATATGAACTTGAAGTGCTTCATGAAATTAAAAAAAAAAGTGAATTCTTTGATGAATAGAAAGCAAACAATTTTTTTTTCTTAAAACTGAATAAAACTTATTAATAAAGTGGCCGAATTGGTTATGCAAATATAATACTAAATCTACATGATAAGGGTTCACTAAGGAGGTGGTTTGATTGCCATATCAAAAGCCTTTTAATATAAGGTGGCACCTGTCGAAGAGAAGTATTGACGACATTGGACCAGTTTTATAAAATGGTGCAGATGCCGATAGGACATCATCAATATTGTTATCAAAGAACTCCACTTAAAGGAGACTATTATGTCTTAAAAGAGAAAAGCTAATGAAGACGAAAAATGATAGTGGGTGGAAGAATGTCCGTTAATGTGTCACCTGAAAACTAAATAGTTGGAAAACAAAAACCATTGACCGACAATAAATCAAAATGACACAACATGGCTTTGAATTAGATTCTATTGAAGTTGCATAGCAGCACTACCACGATACAACAATATAGAAAACAAGAAAAATTCGTCCCTGGGCTACCCAAATTACCAAGTTTACTTAGAGACGTGTGAGTAAATCAGTTTTGCAGTTTTTTTCTGAATGAAATGTTTAATATATCATTTATACAAATAAGTCCACGAACTCACGCGCCCAGGCATTCTCTCCAAATACCAGAGATTCGGACTACAGATGCCCTTATAAAATCCAGTCTGTCAATGGAATTACTGCAAACATTACTAAGCGATCGTAATGAAATAATGCTTTGATTGGAAACAGTCCGAAATCAATATTATTATTTGTTATCAAGATGAACAAGATGCAATGGTAATCATCACCGTTGAGCCGTAGGTTTGTATAGTTCAAGTCGGTCCATAGTCAAGAACAATTTCTATACGAAAAATCTGTGCAACATCAGTTGTGAATGAGAGATGATAAAAAAAAAGTGCTGACGAAGGCATAAAACTCGCAACATAAGATCATTTCAAAATTCATACATGGAAACAAAAGAGCTACTGTGAACTACAACCAACTCAAATTCAGTCGAATCTCTTAAATTCTATCTAGGACAACCACCCCCGGAGAGTAGTGAACGAACATCTTCGACACAAACCATCTGCACCCCGTTCAGGTTGTGTGACAAACACCATAAAAGCGTACACTCTTGAACCTGCACGAATTATAAAAAAAAAAAAAAAAAAAAACATATACATGAACCCAGTACTTTGGCTCCAAACCAAGTTAGTGAGAAAGTTAGGGCAAATTAGTGAGAAAGTTAGGGCAAATTAGTGAGAAATCGGCCAAGAATTTTTTAGCATGAGTCTTTTGGAACACAAAAGAAATTTTATTTGCAGATTACTACCAAACTGGTAAATTAACATTGCAAAAACCTGTGAATTGAAATATTAACTGTTGGAAAATCCACCATATTAGCTAGAATATGGCTCCCTCAGACTTCCGGTTTTTTCACATGCGTAGAAAACGATTTTCATGAAACGAAGAGATAATAGCCGCTGTGGAAGCAAATTTTGATAGAATTCCGGAGTCTCACTTCAAAGATGGTGTATTGAAATTTAGGGAGATTATATTAAACAGTGTTTTCTCGTCGAACGACAAAACTTATTGAGTAACTGGTAGACATACGACGAGATAAGAAAGCCAAGCATACTTTTGAATGTTGCATAAAGCCTTTTGTTAAAAAAGCTTAAAAATATACGGTAGATCATAAGAGACCCTATGGATATCGTTGACAGAAAGAGTGGATCATTTAAAAATATTTTGAAAGACCTTTTGAACCTCATTTTTTAAAAACAGCGTCGCGTCAACAACTGTAGCGAGCACATTTCTTATTATGATTTGCTCGTGAAACGAATCACAAATGGAGATAAGACTGGATCCGTGTGACTTTTGGCTACTCCGGGATAGTGTCTTGAGTCCATAAAAGGGTCAACGAGAACCACGGCGTAAATCGAAAGCCACTTCGGAGTTTAACAACTGTTTCGAAAATTAGAAAGGTCGGAACAGGTTTTGTAGGAGGAGGATTGCTTTAAAGGGGGCGAAATAGATTTGGAAGAATGAATGAAAATTCGACAATGTACCTTTCAAGTTGCTCACAATGGTGGAAAAACAACCAATCATTAATGGCTGAGGTTGAAATCGAAGTAAGGACTCGAATTAACACTTCCCAGCATGTAAGAAATGGTTCCATAGGCAGTACGAGGGGTGGGTAGATAGAAGTGACGGGGATTTCGTACATCTCGGGGGTTAGTGTTGATAGAGACAGAGTTGTAGAGGGTCGTGCAGTCAATGGTACCTGAAAGGAGTCGATGGATGAAAAGATTGTCGGATACTCTTCTTCTTTCCTCCAAGGTATTCAAGTTGATTAGTTTAAGACGGTCTTGAAGAGCGGTAAGAACAAAGGATTGTTTCAGGGCAGACCTCGAAGAGCGAAACGTAGGAAGCGGCGTTAGATGCTCTCGATTATAGAAACGTGGGTTTGTTGGTAAGGAAACCACACTTGAGAGGCGTATTCAAGAAGGGGCTGGACGAAGTGAATGGTCTTAAAGAACTTGGTGTCGTCGGCATTTGGTTTATGGTAAAAGGGGGACGCCGAAGGAAGCTAAAAAAGGGGTTAGAGAAGGCAGATCTAAAACGAACACTATAATAGCGATTATCCAGGTAAGAAGATATCCACAGATATCCAATGGGGTCGAAGACAAGGGAGGACAATTCAACACAAATTCAACAAGGTTAATGGTTGTAGATCTGCGTTTGAGAAAACCATGCTATCTAGGGGAGATTAAAGACTTGCAGCTTAGAAATTCGTACAAAATAGTTTCGAAGAATATGGATATAGTTTTCGAGAGAGGGAGAGAGGAGGTTAAGGAGCATTTTTTTAGAAATATGGCAGGAAGACCGTCAGGTCCAGGAGAGAATTCATCATTAAGTAGATTTAATTTGTTTTCGATGACATGAGAATCGACTGTACGAGGAAATGGTCAAAGGAAAAAAATCGGTATACATATAATCGAAGTAAGCGAGGTCTGGAGCAAAGGAATCACCCGCGACTGTTTAAAAAAGTTGGCGATAATATTGGCGTCTTTCGAGGTTTGATCGTAGACGGAGAGTGGGATAGGAGAGTCATAAGATTTTCTTTTGTAGTTAACAAACTTAAAGAAGGACTTAGGATCACTTATAAGATTGACTTGCGTTTCAGTTAAATACCGTTGATAGAGGAAGTTGTGAAGGGCGGTAAAGTGCAGGTCAGATAGTTAGAAAAGTTGTTAGGTGATTTAGTTCGAAGGAAGATTGTCCACTGCTTATTTCTTTTGTCTCTTAGAGAACGGAGCCTGCGATTGTACCAGGGTGGGGAGGTGGACAAAGTTTTGCGTTGTGAAATGGGAACGTAAAGAGAGAGAGAATTAAATATTTCCCTGTAGAATATTGCACCATTTACAGTTATCAAAATTGAGAAAGGCTTTTTTAAGGTGACATTTTGTTTTGTGGAAATCGTGAGAAACCCAGAACTGTAGGAAGATTGTTCTGTAATGGAGAATCGTGAAAAAAGGAAAGGAGGAGGGGAGGATGGAAGTTATCAACGGTTGAAAGGGGAAGGGGACAAAGTGAAACAGAAGAGTTGAGGGGATCAGTTGTGAATATGAGGTCTAGTTGTTTAAGACGCCACTAACTTAGCTAAGGTTTGAATCTGCTAGGCGATCCAAGAAGAGACATTCTGTGGCAGCTGTGGGATTGGAGGCAATGTAAAACGATTGATCGTCTAATTGAACCTATTTAAGACGAGAAAAGTTGAAGTCACCGAGAAGAAGGGTTTCATTCTGAGAGTCTCTTAAATCAATTATTTGGTTAATTGCGTTAATGACGTGTTGATGGGATTCAATAGGTTGTAAAGGCAAGATGTAGAGACAAATGATGTACATATGTGTATAATGTCTTCTGCGTCAGAGCAATCTTAATTGAAACAGATGATATTGCAATAAGGGAAGAGCCAATTGTATTAAGGACGACCAGTAGGATGCCTCGACAAGGGCAATCATCAGTGGGTCGGCTGAGTTCGTCATCGCGATAAACATTGAAATTTGATAGGAACAGTAACAGTTCTTAAGACTGGTGCTGCGACCTCTTGACCTAGTACGACACGCAAGCAGTTATAATACATTATAAACAAATCTTACTCACATACTAATGAGTAATGTCTTGCCCTACGCCACCAACCAATGAAATTCTTTGTTTTTCAACTAAAAGCCTTTATTTTTAGTAAAGAGAATGAAACAGCCTAATGAGTGTGATTTTTATGAGTACCTTGCGTGCATTAATACCAAAACCCTATGTTAATTTTTTTTAGTTAAAAGAAAGCCAACAAAACCATCAGTACGTCAGCATGTACAAAATATAATTCGAGCTTTCTGTTGCGTAGGCTTAAAAATAAAGTGCTTTTGAAAAAAGGTATTATAAAATAAAAATAAACTAACGTCTTTGCCAAAAACGGTCGAAAAAGAAAGGCTCACAAGTCTCCAGCTGGCATTCTAACATCTAGCTGCCAAATTCTATTATGCCACCTATACACCTATATACTTGTCCCTATTCTATTCGATCACACTGCTATAAATACCAGCAGACTATTCAAATCCCGCAAATTGTGTCCACGATCTAAATACTTCGATTTTTGTCGGTGTTCAGTACCCTTATTGCTTACTTCTTCTGAAATGTGACTGTCCATTTCCTATTTAATCTTATCCCATTGTATACATAATCTAATCAATTCAATAACATGATTGATATTCTCCTTTTGTTTCACAATATAATGTTGCTGTTCATTGGAACATTAAATAAGTTAATGGTTTCAGGGCCAATATGTCAAGTGGGTCATTTTACTCCACTTATTGACTTATTGTCCATAGAATTATAGACTACGGCCGCTAGCTATGGTTCAACGCGGAACCTAATTTACTTTTTCGTGGAGGCTAAATACTTTAAATATGTCTCAGAAGTCTCCTGTAAGCTTACTTAGTTCTTTTAAACCATGGGGAAAGATGGCTTAAGATCTCAATGTGACAACTCCGTGATTAAAGCCAAATCTGTTGGCAGCCTTTTACGTTCTGAGTATTTGCGATTGTGGCCATCTCTGTTGAGACGAATACATAACAGGCGTCGCTAAGAGCCTGTGAAATGCTTAGGATTTGTAAACTAAAGTGAAATCGAATTAACGTTTTTTAACAGCAAAACTAAATTTCCGCCATTTAGACTTCCATGGCTAAACAACCAGTGGGTCTTCTTGTGCTAGAATAAATTTCTATTTCAATAGCAAAACTTAGGGAAAGGGTGGAAATAAAGTCTAAGTTTACGATGAATCTGCACCACCATTTTTTGCCCAATCTTTAACCATGGCTCTTCAATTTGATGACCCGCCCAAAGCGTGTAAGTTAGAAAAACTTGATAAGATTCTAAAAATCCCGTTCATACCTTTCAACCAGAAAAATGGGCGATTAGGGAGACGTGCAAAACACTTAGTACAACCTACCGCGACAATAGGTTCACAGTTATCTTCAGTGGTATTCAAGTTGCACTTAAGCCGCCCAAAGCTTTTCCTTCAAACTGGTCGAGCAGGGCAAAGAAGAATTTAAACGGACTAGAAGCAGTACCAGGATCAGTTCTCTATGTTTTAGACCACAGTGGTATACGGAGAAATAAGGTCGACAAGCTAGCCAGATACGCAACAAATTCCGACACCCATATCATGACTGTCGTTCTCTCGTTGAACTACCGGTAAAGGATATCCAGAAACTTCTGTATGAAATGTAAAAAACAAGACTACAAAATCGTGACCAGATTCGACAAATCATTTAAGAGCAGAGCAATTTAAACATTAACCCAGCAATTACAGAGATTTTTTTGCTTACTTAAGACCTTCATTGTTAATATCGGGCGAAATAAAGGGTCCGCCATCTAACGTTTTTTTTTTCAAGTAGTGCTTATTTCGTGAATGGCAACACTTAGCTCATGTCTGATTTGACAGATAATTAGTTTTATCCTTCCGCTGAACGAATATGGTTGTGTATACGCTTCGCTAAGTGGGCCTGCGATCGACTTACAGAAGATGCCGATTTTGCCAAAAAAATCATCTTTTCAGATGAAGCTCATTTTGATCTTGGCGGGTATGTAAACAAGCAAAATTGTCGCATTTGGGGCACAGAAAACCCGCACGCATACATTGAAAAGCCGGTGCACTCAAAACGAGCCACTGTTTGGTGCGGATTTTGGTCCAGAGGCATAATTGGGCCATTTTTCTTCGAAAATGAGCAAGGAGTGGCCGTTACAGTCAATGGCGATCGTTATCGGGCCATGTTGAACGAATTTTTGTTCACAAAAATTGAAAAGGAGGATATTGGCAACATTTGGTTTCAACAGGACGGCGCTACGTGCCACACAGCCGAAGCTACACTCGATGTTTTGCGCCCTGTTTTTGAAGATCGCATTATCAGCCGCAGAGCTGATGTCGTTTGGCCACCTCGGAGCTGCGATTTGACACCGTTGGACTATTATTTGTGGGGTGCCGTCAAAGATAAGTGTTACGCCGACAACCAGAGACAATTGACGCTTTAAAGGACAATATTCGTGAAGCCATTGGTGAAATACAGCTGCACACAATCGATAATGTGCTTAAAAATTGGACCGATCGTGTAGGCTACTGCATGGCCAGCCGAGGCAGCCATTTGAATGAAATTATTTTCCATTATTAACCGGAAGGATTGTACTTTCAAATAAAAAAAGAAATTTGAGAAAATATTCAGTAGTTTTTTTTTATAGCATTTTCAAAAAAAAAAAATTATTTGGCGGACCCTATACTTTTAAAATACAGAGTGCGCCATCTCATATGGGTCGATGTAAACTTCGAATAACTTCAACAATTGTCAACCGATTTTCATATGTGATAGCATTTTGCAAACGCCATTTCAGTACAATTTAATCATAAATCGCTTCACGCCAAAAGAACGCGCGGAAATAGTTTCAATGTTCATTAAAAATGAACGCTCGATTGTGCTAACTCAACGTGCGTATCGTGCAAAAAATTGTGATCGTGTTGCGCCGAAAAAAAATACAATTCGTCGTTGGGCCTCGAATTTTTTTCAATTTGATTCTTTGGCAAGTCCTCGTGAGCAACCTAGGCCGCGGCGTTCAAACTCATCTATTCAGTCTGTGAAGGCCATTGTTCGAGGAGACCCAAGTTTGTCATATCGACGCCGCAGCAATTAGGCATCAGTGGGACCACTTTGCGGAGAATTTTAAAGGATGATCTTCACTTATTTCCATACAAAATGCAGATAACTCAAAGAATTTTGCCACAAGATGAGCCACGGCGCTTGGCATACGCACAAAATGTCGTTGCTATGATTAATGTTGAGCCGGAGTTCTGGCAGCAAATTTTGATGACCGATGAGGCACATTTTACGCTCTCTGGGCTCAGTTAATAAACAAAATTGTCGCTTCTGGGGCACCGAAAATCCTCACATTATTCACGACGAGCCGCTATATGATCAAAAAATTACTGTTTGGGCCGGTGTATGCGCTAAAACCATCTTTGGACCGTATTTCTTCAAAGTTGGCGATCGATATATGTATGTGGATGTTGGCCCATTATCTGGTCCTAGAAATGCGTAAAAACGGTTTATTTCATTTTTGGTTCCAACAAGAAGGCGCGACAATGAACCTTTTGCGTAAGAAGTTCCCTGGAAGATTGGTGTCAAAAAAGGGCAATATTGACTGGCCTCCGAGATCGCCGGATTTGACTCCTCCAGACTTTTTTGGGGATACTTGAAAAGCAAGGTGTATGCTAACGGCCCGAAGACAATAGAACAGCTCAAAAGAAACATTCCTGCGGAAATCGCAGAAATTTCGGCCGAAATGTTCGAAAATGACATGGAGAATGCGCGAAAACGATAACATTTTTGCATCGGCAATAAAGGCGGTCATTTAATTGGTATTGTTTTCAAAAATTAATCAAAATAAATTGTAAAGGTCTAAATTAAATAGAAGTTTTTGAATTTCCAAAATCGGTTGAGAATTGTTAAAGTTATTCGAAATGTACATCGACCTATATGTGATGGCGCACGCTGTACAAATTTATTCAATTCATGGTCCGGATTTGACTTCCCTGTACGTCAAACTGAAGTGTCATTTGAGACTGTGAATGTGTAGTTTAAGGTTTACCATTTTTAAAAATAGATTGTTTAAAACCCGCTGAACGTGTTAAGATTTTGAAAACTTACTACTAAAACAGTTATTCTGTAGGTACGTTTGTACGTTAATGCGAATGTACCCTAAGCAAAACCGTGAAAAAAATGGAGGAGACTGGCTCTGTTATTAAGGCGATCATCCATCAATGATATGAACTCTCTGCAGAAAATATAGCTGCCATTAGTGGAAGTGGTGAAGAAGATCCAAATCTATCGATTTCTACAGTTAAATGTTAACCGATTTATTTTGGTCTCAAATCAAAGATATTCATGTGGAAGACTCGAGGTTTCAACAAGGCAGTGCTTCTTCCCTGTTTGGCCTTATTGCAAGAAAAATTAGCTGGACGAGCTATTTCGCGTGTTATCCTGTCAGAATCGAGTCCAAGCCAACTCCTATGAAGGACATTTCAATGGTATTATATTCTCTTTTCCTAATGGCGAGATCTAACCAATATATTGAGATAAAAATTTGATGGAAATCTAAATCATAAAGATGTTTCATTTAAATTCAACTTTCGGAATCGTAAATTGGATAACCCAGTATTTATAGTATTCGAAAAACTCTGTTTATACATACATATGTATATGGGGGATAGCCCTTACATTTGGAAAAAAAATATTTACATGCTTAGAACCCGCACACAGCTCTATATGGAACGCATTTCAGGCAGAGGAGCAAACATACAGCAAAGCGAAACAAATTATTGAAATGATAAAAGTAATTTCGACAAAATAAACAAAAAACCAAAGAAAAAAAAAACTAACCGGGGATATAGGTCTACTTCCGTAAAGCATTTCACCACCATCACAACATCTTCTTTGATTTTCTGACGAACAACAGTAGCAAAGCTTTAATAAGTTATCATCTTGATTCACGACCACATCTACCTTTTCATGAAGAAATCAATATACGTAAAAAAAAAAATAAAAAAATAAAAAAAAGACAATTTAATGGATGAGAATGTGTGAATTAAATAAAAACAAAAACAAATAATGAAAAATTGATAAATAACATCAGAGAGTGCAATTCTGTACATGAACCATCGCCAGTTTCTGCGCTGGCGGTCGGGTGAGACATACAAGTGAGTTTTGTAAGAGAATAAACGAAAGGCTTACCTGTTCGTCGTTGACAACGGGCGCGTTGTTGCAATTCGGACAGATTTTCTTCAAGAGCGCCATTCGCATTCCGTGCAGTTCTCGTAGAAGTGCATCTTCACGAACCTGTTTGAGAGAAAAGTACCTATTATTCGATAACTTGGGTGACATTTGGTAAGCGGCTTACTCGGTGCTCGTGAACGATTTGCTGAAGTCTTATATTTTGTTCGCTTAGTGCATGGGCTAGTCCATCTGGGCAGGAAATCGCGATTTGTGGCCGTTCCGGCATTCCTGGCGGTGTTAATGGAAGTGACTGAACACCAGGTGTCGAGAATCTCGATATGGTTGAGCTGTGAATAGAATCCAATGTTTTACTTGATCCACACATCTAGTGTGTCATGCGGTTTACCTTCCATTTATAGTCTTACAATTGGACATCAATTCTTTTCTCGAATTCGAAGAAAGTGTTCGCCGCCGTCGGTATGTTGTGTTATTGGCGATTGCTTCACATTTTCCACTGACCGATATCTCGAGTTTCTGGTGCTCTGGCAATATGAGAATACTTTCCTCCATCGGATTCACTGTGTTGCTATTTAAATTAAAACTATTCAGCATAGACAAATTCGGTTTGCTATGCACTTTTGGCAATATCCCTCCATTGGCTGGTCTTTTGGTCTACAAAAGTAAATTCAATATCCATAAGTCATACTTTAAATGAGATATGAGAAAGACATGTGTACTTCCTCTCGTTGGACACTTCGCACGATATCAATGTCATTGTGTTCCACTCCACCGTTTGTGGCGCTTAAGGTGCTCTGTGTAGCTGAGTCTTTATCGTTTGTTACGCCGATTTCACCATTTTGTGGCAAATTTGGCGAACTAAGAATCTCTGTCATTGGCACTAGGGTGTCCGTACTGGTGTTTACAGAGCCATGCCATGCATTTTGCAAATCATTCGTATCTGCCACTCCGGATGTCGCGAGCAGGTTGCAAGAATTGCCGTCTGAAAACCAAAACCTTAAGTTAAAAATATATGCAACATCCAAGCCACAAATCGCAGGATTAAGCTCTCCATTCAAAGGAGCGATTCCTGGATATTTATCGAATTAGTTTCTCTAAGCCTCCTCACCTCCTAGGTCCACACTTTGCATCATATCCGGATCCAAATTGATTGGTTTCGACAAGCCATCGATAACATCACCATTAGTTTCGATGAAATCAGTAATTCCATTCTCAATTGTTATGTCGAATCCATTCGAAGCGGCACATCGACCATTCATACTGTACTCCTTGTCGGAATCATCATTCAATTTGTGCTCGTCTATGAGAATATGTTGCGGTAGATCTGTGCATTGTTCTGTCTTATCATCGTCTTTTCGTCGGGCTTTAGTTAGTGTTGATGTGATTTTAAAGGTATCATCGTCGTTTTGATTGAGTTCATTTGTAAGATGTTGCAGCCTTTCAGTTGTATCGTGAATGAGATTTGCAATGATGTCCGGCGAGTCTTCACGATCGGATGGTACGTCACTGATGGAATTGGTTTGCGAATTGTTAACGCCTATCATTAAACTAGAGAGTATTGACCAAAGAAAGATAAATATTTAAGTCTTGTGCTGTAAAACGACGACTTACCTAGGTTCGACAGTCATGTTTGGGTCGCTAGAACGTCTCGAAATCCCATTCTGAATGACACCAGCGGTTATAAGGTCACCATACGACCTTGTTTTCGCCATTGGACCTACAACAGAAATAGACGTTACTCGATTCGTCCAGTGTCGATGAAAAAACTTTATATTAACTTGTTGATCCCTGTACCCCGTCAGTATTACAGGGCGGGAAATCTGCTACATTCTGATTACCTAAGCTTCCTAAATACACTTCAGTCCATAATGATAAGTCTCTTACGTTATGTGCAGGCCATAAAACCTAGAAATATACCAAATACATGTCGAACCAGTTCGTAGTCGTTGCATGAATATACCTTTTCCTTATTTGCCATATACAATGGATTTCTATACATTGGTCCAGATAAAAAGGGCCACACTGAGAAAGTCCGTTCAAATACCGAATTATCGATTCGTTCTTTAAGTGTGTTGCATAAGAATGTACCAAAAAGGCACGACAGTGAGTGCTGAGCTAGTTTTATCTAAATACAACCAAAAAAAGGCAATGAACGCCAAGAAGATTGTCAAAAAATCAATTGTCTCTTACCAAATAGCCCATACTAAATTCAAAACTACACGGAAACTGCTTATGAATCTGATGTACCAAATCCAGCCACTGTAGAAACACAGGACATCGTTCATTCTGTTCATCCGGACCGGGTCCATGTCCACACCGATCAGCAAACTTATGACCAAAACTAAGCCACTCTCTCTCAACTAGTATTCGAAAACCCTAGAAAAGAAAAAAACATTAATTCCAACACCACAGGCTTTATTCGAAATCAACACCGATTACCTCAACAGTTCTATAGAACGGATCAAGACATAATTGAGCCGTAGCTACAATTTGTGGCGTCCTATCCCAGCCATCCGAACAATGAACTAAAACTGGACGACCTTTCTTCTCGATCGCATGACACACAGTCACCGCTGCAGCCAACAGACCAGAAAGATGTTGTAACCACATCGTTTTCTCTAGCAAGCCAAGCCAACTAAACAATAAACAGGTATTACACACACACACACTTCTCAGTCATTGACTGGCGTTAACTTACTTTGGAACGTCTGGTGGCGAGGCACACAATTGTCGTAATGCATGAAAACTCTTTCTTATCACATGTATGTTTCCCAAATTCATAAATTCAATTTCAGCGCATGGATAGTACTCGATGCACTCACAGCCACCACCTCTAGCCCGGTTCGTAACCGCTGATGTGTAACTTCTTGCATCAACAATGAGGATTTTCTGTAACACAACATCAAACATCAATTATGTCCGTATTCCAGCCATATCAATCGTAGAAACTTACTCTAACTTCATCGAGACTGACTTCTTCATGACTACCCTCCGGACTAGACGGTGTACTCTCGCCGGAGGGACACAAATTCTGTCGACGATTTTGTTCGCCACGATCGAAGGCACACGCTTCCGCTAACGCCTTCAGTAGTTGTTCATCTTTCGAATTACGCCAACCGAGCCAACCAACCTCCGGCTGACTACAGCGTGCAATCACGGCGCCTGATTTTTTATGTCGCCAAACTACAGCTGGTAATCGACGCGATCCACGGAAATTTGCCACATTGTGCAATGTTTCGTCGGAGATACAACAAGGAACCAATATCTTTTGTGGGTACGATGAACATAGCTTGAAATCCTCATTTGCATGACTAATACGCCACGATCCATTCAAGTCGAACTGCAAACGTTCTACTTCACGTAGGAAATCCTCGTCGTAGCGACCGGCACGTTGTAAACGTTCTGATAACTCGGAATTCTCCCCTGAAGTCAGACCGTCCCAGGTCCATGTACAAAACGGAAACGCAAATAATGATTCTAGACTTTCAGGTACACCAACCGATAAAGTAATTCGTCTCTGCCATTCTGAGCACTGTTCGGCCGTCTCAAAGGAACATTTAACGGTGCTTGCATCTTTGCAGTTGATGATCAAGTGAAACAAATCACGCGATTGTGCCGACTCAATGAGACCCAGTGGTACAGAGGTTTCCGAGTTTGTCGAATTCTTCAGCAAGAAGATACGATAGTTCGATAAAGCCAACACTCCATCATCTGTGCGTCCGAGGTATTTGACCGACTCACCAGCAACTGCGAAAACGAAAAACGAAATGGGTGTAAAATAATTAAATACAAGGAGGTTAACCTGCAGTTACTTACGTTCTGTGAAGGGTACAGATAGTTGTACGTCTTCTTTCTCCATTGGCGGCTTGGGGAACAATTCGGCTGCTCGGATCATGCACAATGATTGAGGAGGCGATCCATCGGATCCCTCCATTGGCTGAAAGAAAAAGAAAATTGTTGAGCTCGAGTCGTAAATAAATTGGGATGAGGGTGCCCAAAATCTGGCACCTTTGAAAAATCGACTCTTGGGTATGAGTGGTTTCCTTGTTTTTGAGATATGCGGGGCGAGTAACAATAAATTCCAAGTTGTTGCAAATGTGCGTCGAATATAACTTGCCCAGATTCGATATCATTACGTGTTTTCGAGATACACCAGACGAAAAACAATGGATTTGAGTTCTAGGGAGCTTGAAACGTCGAGATTGTGGGCGTACAGATGGGAATTCAAAATTATTCAATACATGGCCCTGGCGGAATATGCTGGTGAGAAATGTCAGAACGGAAATATCACATGGCAACCTTTGGCATCGTTCAACAACTCCTCACCACAAGTTATGCTTTCAATTTGAAAAATATTTACAGCGGTGAGACTTCTATCATTGAAGGGTGTTGTGAATGATTTCAGCATGAAAGACAAGAATGGGACCGGTAAAAAAAAAAAAGTCTGAACACGCAAAGTTGAAGACGTTACTGATCAAGATCTCCAAGGCTGTTCAAAAAATAAGGTGACTTTGTGATTTTGCCGAGCTAAGTACATTCGATTTCCGATATTTTTATTTTGTTATGTTAGTACACATGTCCCCTGATATATGTTGATATTGACACTAACGGGTGATTCATCGTGAGGTTTGATTTATAATGTAAAATAAAACACATAAATTTGAAAGTGAACTTAAAATTGTTATTATCGGTTAAAAGAACAATTCTTGGCATTTACTTGTTGAAAATGATATCATGTAAATGTTGGCCACAACTACGTCTGAGGTGGTCCATTCGGAAGGTCCAATTTTGGGCGACTTGTTCGAGCATAGCGATTGGTATCTCGCGAATAACATGAGTAATGTTGGCTTCTAAAGCGTCAATCGTAGCTGGCTTATTCCTGAAGACCTGAGACTTTACATATCTCCAGAGAAAATAGTCCAAAGGTGTAATATCGCATGATCTAGACGGCCAATTTACCGTAGCAAAACGTGAAATTAAGGGCTCACCAAAATGATTTCTCAACAAGTCCATTGTTTCACGCGCTGTATGGCTCGTAGCGCCGTCTTGTTGAAACCAGAGCTCACCTAGACTATGGGCTTGAATTTCAGGAAGCACGTAGTCCGGTAACATGGAGCATTAACGGTTACCATTTGCTTCATTTTTGAAGAAATATGGACCAATGATTCCACCAGCCCATAAACCACCATAACCATAAACATACCGTTGTTTTTAATGGATGTAATGGTAGCTCTTGGTACTCTTCGGGTTGCTCATCAGTCCAAATACGGCAATTGTGTTTATTAACATATCCATTGAGATAGAAATGACCTTAAAACATAAAACACCGGATTTTCATCGAGTTTTTCCAGAGCCCATTCACTGAAAATACGACGCAAATTGAAGTCGCCTGTCTTCAATTCTTGCGCAAGTTGAATTTTGTACGCTTTTAGGCCGAGATCCTCATGTAAAATACGCCAAGTTGTCGAATACGACAAGCCAAGCTGCTGAGAACGACGACGAACCGATTCGTCGCGGTTTTCGCGTATACTCTCAGCTACAGCTGCTATAGTCTCACCACTACGTGCTGGATGTGGTCTAACCGGTCGAGTATTATCCACTAATGCAAACTGGGACTCAAATTTGCAATAGTGGTTTCAGTGGTATTGGTAATAGTGGTTTCAGTAGGTCGATTATGCGCACCGAAAACCATTTCTCACAGAACGCTGATTTTCTGAACAATTTGGAGACGCTGTTGTGGTGTGAGTCTTTCCATGAAGACTTGTCAAATGATATGAACAAAAATGACAGGGCAATTCGATAGGAGTCGCGTGTGATCTGTCAAAAAAAAAGCCTATTGAAAATCAAACCTCACGATGAACCACCCTTTATAAAGGTTAGAAGCTTGGCGATTTTTTGATATTGAAAAAAAAATTATTAACAAATTTGTATCAAATGTTTGATGGGATCAGGTTTTACATAAGCAAAAGTTATAGCTAGCGATAGATAATACTTTCAAAAAAGGACTAGTAACTATTGTTCCGAAATAAAGTCAAAATCAATGGCGGATTCGCATCTATACATGTAATACTTTCAACAATGACACGAAAGTGTAAATGAAACCTCTTGTTGGATAACCCATTATTAAGTAACTAGATATTCTCAACATGAGGTTAGAGCAACCCGTAGAAAAACCAGACTGGATGTCCAATCATTGTCACAGGTTTCATCATACAAAAAAACAAAAATGATGTCGTGTTCTAGACCTCATCGTTGAGTTTTGAAACTTTGTCTCTGACTTAGAAAGAGAAAAAAATATTTATGGTCTTTGAAAACAAGCAAATCTATGGTGGAAAACAAGATGAAGAAACAAGCAGAGAACCTAGGAACTTTATTCAGTCCCAAACAGTGCCTGAATAATAAAATCGAGAAGACTAAGATGGACAGGACAGGTAGAACGAATGGACAGTGGACAGTCAGTCAAAAGAATAATGAGTGGAAAACCCTTATCAACGCCGTCGATGGGAGGGCAACATAGGATGGACCTAGAATAGATGAAGCAGAACAGCGAAATACAATCGCGACAGGGACGCTTGACGAAGGGTTGTTAACGAGGCTCTGAACTTTCGAGTTCCAAATGGCATGTACGAATAACAAAAATAAACTAAGATAAGTCTGAAGACGTTGAGAGAAGCCCGAATCTCGAATTAGAACCCTATGTAATGAAATGTAACGGGTGGGCCATCTAGTGGTTTTTTTTTAAATCATAGGTTATTTTGACACTGACAGCTGTTTCCCGCTCGAAATCTTGACAGAAAGTCAGTATCATACCTCCGCGGAACGAAATGAGTCGCTTTACGCTTGAACAACATTGGCAAATAGGTTTTCATGGATTTGGACAACCTTTGGTTCATCCAGGATGGCGCACCATGCCACACAGCCCATACTACAATCGATCTTTTGCGCACCAAATTCCCAAATCGTATTATAAGCCGTCTTGGCGATGTAAATTGGCCGCTTCGGAGCTGCGATTTGATCCCTTTTTTTTGTGGGGAACCGTATCATCCAAGCAATCCGTGAGCTACAGCCCAACCGGAAACCATCACCAAGGTCTTGGAAAACTGGGGTGGCAGAATGCGCTACTATGAAGCCAGCCGAGGCAGCCACTTGAACGACGTTGTATTTCATAATTAATGGAAATGTTTGGTCTTACTAATAAAGCCATAATACATATATGAAAAAAAATTCATTTGGTTCATTTTATTGCATTTCCAAAAAAGAGATTTGTATTTGGCCCACCCTGTATGTATGTAGGTGGACCAACTAGGGGTAAGTAGCAAGGTTTTCCGAACATGACCTTTCACCTACGAAAAGTGAATAAGAAATACACATCTCATCACCTTTTTATGAGCAGTAGAGCCAATTGTACATTTCTGGGTGATTCGAAGTGCCATTTTCACGGTAGAACTCTAGAGAAGCAATCGATATAACTGCAATATCAAATGTCCAAACTCCAACAAAATCAGGAGAAAACACGAGGACTCGATCCAGTTTAAAAAGCTGACAGTGTCATCACAGGGCTGAGAATTATATCCAATCCAATAAACCCATCTAATTATGGGAATTATCTACCTCCCCGCAGTATTGAATATATTTGTGAGAAACTCAAACACAGAAAATGTTGATATAAAGAATTTGTAATTCACTCGTCCATGAACATATTACAATATTATTGGCCTTGACGACCTCTCTAAAACTACAACACTTTGAAGGATGTTTGCTTAGTTCTAGAACTCAAGTTCCCATGTTTACATTCCTTATTAAAACGCGAACTTATGCAACTTTCCCCCGCATAGTATCAATATTGCATCAAATGTGTAAAGTTCACAATGAAATTTCATCTTTTCCGAACCGAGCAAACTCAATCTCTCCTGTATTGCTCAATGTTTGCTTTATTCCTGAGTAGTAATTAACGCAATAAATCTGATTGATCGATCCATTATATTACTAATTCAAATTTATGTGCTCGTCCGCATTTAATATCCAAGACAACCTTGAACTCTAGTAAGTAATCGATCAATACTTCGATGGCCTTAAGAACCAGCTTCCTCCGCATCACTGACAAAGTCAACATTTGTTCACTGTCTGTCCGTGCGTTGGTCCAGAGAATGTTCTTTATGCCAAAAATAGACGTAAGGTAATTCACCGACGGGACTCCTTTTTAACGAAATAATAAATTAATTCTTTATACGTGGACCGAAACGAAATTGTACGTTTTTCCTTATGATGTCCAGAAGCAGACGCTTTTAGATGGAATCGAAGAGTTTAAACATATCTTTCAGTACATTCCCACGCAGTTTAAAATGAAAACATATAATTTTGGATGACATTTAAGCTATTATTACTGAAGAGTCTACATTAAAATAAATTGCTGTGAAAACGGCGAGCACACACTTGCTGTAAGAATCCTGATGATTCCTCGCCCACATCTGGGAAGAAAGCTATTTATAATTCTTCTTCTGTCAGTGTTTTCCCAATTCATTTCGAATTATTTTACGTACGTATAATTAGATTAGGAACTAGGACTTGTTGACTAATAATTAAAAAAAAAAATGTAAACTGATAAAGCTATTATTAAAAGTGAAAGCTGAACAAAGGTCTTATGAATTGTAAACAATAAACCATCTAGGGCAGTAGATCAACTTGAGAAAGCTAAATATTTATGTTCGAAGTGTCTGATGCTCTCTGAGGAAAATATCGCTCCCATGAGACTATTGTAAAAGAAAGGGCAGTAACCCAAAATTATTTTAAACTTGTACGCGGTGATAATGAACTGAATGTTCATTGCATGTCACAGTGACGAAGTGATTAGCATATACGGCAGCTGACGCACGACATTAATTGTGATCCACCAACATGAAATATTGTAATCGTACTCCAATCGAGAACAAAAAAACGTTCTTTCGAAACGAATTCAACTGATAGCGAAATATTTTTGGAAATTACAATCTTAAACAGCGAATGGCTAGTGTCTTACGCTAAAAAACAATCGGTTAGGCTACGGCCTATCAAACCGTAATCACAAAAAAACAAGCTCAGAGACAACTATTGTACTAAATCCGGATATAACCAACCGGTCTAAGGTTGACGACTCTAGCAAAATGAAATTAAAAAAAGAACGACCTTCGGTTCTACATATATACATAGAAAGTTCCAATCCAGGCAGCTTCATATACATACGAGGGTAGTCCGACTTACTTAGCCTCACCTCCAAATGGCGCCCGTATCACAAGAGCAACTTACTATCGTGTAGTACATTCTAGTAGACGGCTACTGTCGAAATTTCAGCCGGATCGGGCTCGTAGTTTTGTTTTGACCGCGTGTGGAAGGGGGGTGTCCGCGGATTTTAGAAAAATGGAAAAAGAGCAATATCGGTCGGTGATTCGATTCTTGTTTTTGGAAGGGAAATCGCGCAGCGAAATCAAAGAGCGTTTGGATGCTGTGTACGGTGACTCTTCTCCTTCGATGGCGACCATCAAAAATTGGTTCAACGATTTTCAACGTGGTCGCACGTCGGTTTTGATGAGCCACGTCCAGGTGGCCCGAAAACGGCTACCACGGAGGATAACGTGACAAAAATCCACCATCTCGTATTGGCAGGTGCGCGAGAGAGCTGAGACAGTAGGCATTTCAAAAGATCGCGTGGGTCATATCCTGCATGAAATTTTGAGCATGAGAAAGCTGTCGGCACGATGGGTGCCGCGTTTGCTCACTCCGGACAAGCGCAACCGTGAGACCACTTCAGAGCAGTGTTTGACGCTGTTTAAGCGCAATCCGAAGGATTTTCTGCGTCGTTTCGTGACAGTCGACGAAACATGGATCCACTGGTACACACCAGAGACCAAGGAATAGTCGAAACAGTGGACTTCACCCGGCGAACGTGCTCCGAAGAAGGCGAAGACTGTCCCATCGGCCAGAAAGGTGATGGCCACCGTTTTCTGGGATTCACAAGGTGTGATCCACATCGACTACCTGGAGAAGGGTAAAACGGTCACAGGGCTGTACTATGCCAAATTATTGGGCTGATTCGACGCCGAATTGAAGAAAAAACGGCCCCACTTGACGAAGAAAAAAGTCCTCTTCCACCATGATAACGCACCGGCTCACACCACGCCACGGCCAAATTGATTGAATTGGGCTACGAACTGCTGCCCCATCCACCGTATTCTCCAGATTTGGCCTCGTGCGACTTTTTTTGTTTCCAAATTTGCCGGGCAGAAATTTCAGTCGAATGAGGAGGTCATCGCCGCCACGGAGGCCTACTTTGCAGACCTCGAGAAAACGTATTTTTCAGACCGGTTAAAGAAGCTGGAGCATCGCTGGGTCAAGTGTATGAAGCTAAAAGGAGACTATATTGAAAAATAAATCGCCATTTCTCCAAAATGTTTTTTTTTTTTTTTGTAGGCTAAGTACTTATCGGACCACCCTCGTATGTGTACAGCGTGCGCCATCTCGTATGGGTCGATGTAAATTTCGAATAACTTCAACAATTCTCAACCGATTTTGGAAATTCAAAATTTTTGTTCAATTTAGACCTTTACATTTTTTTTGATTAATTGTTGAAAACAATGTCAATAAAATAACCGCCTTTATTGCCGATGCAAAAATGGGCTCGTTTTCGCGCATTCTCCATGATATTTTCGAGCATTTCGGTCGAAATTTTTGCGATTTCCGCACGAATGTTTCTTTTGAGCTATTCTATTGTCTTCGGGCCGTTAGCATACACCTTGTTTTTCAAGTATCCCCAAAGAAAAAAGTCTGGACGAGTCAAAACCGGCGATCTTGGAGGCCAGTCAATATCGCTCTTTTTTGACACCAATCTTCCACGGAACTTCTTACGCAAAAGGTTCATTGTTTTGTCCGCAGTATGGCATGTCGCGCCGTCTTGTTGAAACCAAAAGTGAAATAAGCCTTTTTTAACGTATTTCTGGGACCACATAATGGGCCAACATCCACTGTATCGCCAACTTTGAAGAAATACGGTCCAAAACCATCGTTTTAGCGCATACACCGGCCCAAACAGTAACTTTTTGATCATACAGCGGCTCTTCGTGAATAATGTGAGGATTTTCGGTGCTCCAGAAGCGACAATTTTGTTTATTAACTGAGCCACAGAGCGTAAAATGTGCCTCATCGGTCATCAAAATTTGCTGCCAGAACTCCGGCTCAGCATTAATCATTGCAATGACATTTTGTGCGTATGCCAAGCGCCGTGGCTCATCCTGTGGCAAAATTCTTTGAGTTATCTGCACTTTGTATGGAAATAAATGAAGATCATCCTTTAAACTTCTCCGCAAAGTGGTCCCACTAATGCCTAATTGCTGCGGCGTTGACATGACAAACTTGGGTCTTCTTGAACACTGGCCTTCATAGACTGAATAGATAAGTTTGAACGCCGCGGACGTTGCCTAGGTTGCTCACGAGGGCTTGCCACAGAACCAAATTGAAAAAAAATCGAGGCCCAACGACGAATTGTATCTTTTTTGGGCGCAACACGATCACGATATTTTGCACGATACGCAAGTTGAGTTAGCACAATCGAGCGTTCATTTTATATAAACATTGAAACTATTTCCGCACGTTCTTTTGGTGTGGAGCGATTCATGGTTAAAATTGTACTGAATTGGCGTTTCCAAAATGCTATGATATATGAAAATCGGTTGACAAATGTTGAAGTTATTCGAAGTTTACATCGACCCATATGAGATGGCGCACCCTGTATTTAGAGGCGAATCTTGTCTGGCTTTATCATCCCTACCAAAAAGTCAAGATCACGTCAGGATGTCGTTGGAGAATCCTCGATACCACCTAGGAATGAACTAAGCCAATTATAGAAACTGTATTAGGATATCAATAAAAGCTTGGCTTTGGGGTAGCATTTTTTGAATGAAAAACAAAAAAAAAATTCTTGATGCATATTCTAAAGATACCATCTTGACTACCAAAAACCACATAAAGGTCGAAATAAATAAAAGGCTGCATATGGGCAACGCTTATGCTTATGAAGAAGCTATTCGAATCGATTCCTTTATTCCGCAATGTCAACATCCGTATCTAAAAAAACTTCATAATGCCAGTGACACTTTACGGATGTGAAACTTGGTCTCTGAATAAGAGAATGGAAAATGTATTTCGCGTCTTTGAAAACAAGTTTTGAAGGATAATCAAAGGAAAGCGACAAAGGAACAGACGAACAGAGAAAACTAAACAATCAAGAACTCGAAGGGCCATATAAAGCTTCAAACATTGTCCGAGTAATAAAGTCGCGAAGACTAAGGTGGACAGGACACATCGAACGAATGGACAGCAGACGAACAGGCAAAGGATAATGAGTTAAAAACTCAAGGGGGAAAATCTGACAGAAGGTAGCACCATATGTGGGAGGATAATTAAAGAATGAACCTAGAGGAGATGACTCAGTTAACCAACACAAACGACCTCGAGTCCAGGACTAACACCCCATAAGGTCATGTTTTTGTACTTGTATGTATGGTGAGATTGGAAGGGAATCGTACACTGTGAGGTGCTGGAACCGGTCCAAACAATTGATTCTTATCTCTTCTGTCAGCAATTAACCAGATTGCACTAAGAAAACTAAAAACAAACAACGGACCAAAATTGATCAGTAGAAAAGAGCATTTGTCGTCCACCACGCCAATTCCGCCACATACGTATTTATTAACAGCAAAATTGAGAGAACCGTATACAAAGCAAAGGGGATGGTCGTGGTGCAATGGTTTGTAGTTCAAGCCCGTCCATAGTCAAGAACAATTCCTATACGGAAAACTGTGCAACAACATCAATTGTGAATAAGAGATGATCAAAAAGCGCTGACTCGCAACTTCAAAATTCATACTCTGTTTGTGCATTTCCAACAAAACACCTTAATGGCACGGAAACAAGAGTTACTGTGAACTACGACCAATACAAATTCAGTCGAATCTCTCAAATCCTATCTAGGACAACCACCCCCCGAAAGGTAGTGAACGAACAAACATCTTCGCCACAAACCATCTGCACCGCGCCCAAGTTGTGTGACAAACAACATAAGTGCGTACACATCCTGCACCTACATACATATGATCGAAATTTGCCTAATGAAATGAAAATGAGTTTTTCCCCCGGGAACTCCAGAAGTTCTACCCTGAAACTGCCTACAAGTTGGCAAAAGCTCATAGATAACAATGGCAATTATGTACTTAAATATAATGCATTTGAAGAAAAGAAACAAAAAAAAATCAGTCAATACTTTTTCCCCAAACCAGTATAATTAAAAACATACGCGGGTTGCTATCACGTAAGGTATATGATTCGGGCAGACAATTTAAAGATAAGCAGCTGCAATAAAAAAAGCTTTGAGCGAAGTTTCTCTTCAAATGATCGAGGAACTCCATAAATCCATCCAAATGGAATTTATGAAATATTGAATACGCAATATTAATAGCTCTCAAGATGAACGTATAAAAAATAAAATTAAAATTTGTAAGTAACCCCCGACAAAAAAAAAACTCCAAAAAGTAAAAAAATATTTTTTTTTCTCTCGGCCTTTTGACTTCATTAAAAGAACCTATTAATATTTTTAAGATGACGGACATTATTGTTTGATCACCCTTCTGCTATTCCAGTTCCAGTGTATGAGTGTGCATAAACTGTTCGAACTTATCGCTACATCAATGTACACGATATTTATTCACATTTTGTTTTTGGTTGTCCACTACATATTATAAGACATGTTCGATTGCATTTATCCTTCTTTTCGTTTTGTCTGTGATTACGTTGTTCTACAACATAGTCCTACGACCGCGTCGTTCGGACATTCGGCTGGGTTGTATAATATGAACGCCGCTATTGATGAATTTCTAGGTTGAATGGAACTATGGGCATGTTATCGTTCAGTTTGAGGAACGATCAGAAATGTTTCCGACTGAGGACATAGTTCCATACATGTCCTGAACTACCCAACTCTACTAAGATCCCTACCAAAACTAACAAAAAGTGGTAATAACCTTGAAACGCCGGAACAGATCTTCATAAATTGGTGATAAATGACCAACCGTACTTCTCACGTTGGCGGAGTTGAACTATAACTCTTAACTTCCTTCGGTTAGTTGAAAAGTACTTTTGCGATGAAAATGTCTAAATAGGCAATTTCCTAGGCAAAATTAAATAAAAAAAAAGGCACTCAGGACGCAACGAAAGTTTGTTGCCATTACACAATTCAGTTTTCTTGTACTATAGTGGTTTCTGCGACCAAATATTTAAACCTGAAGAATATTTGCCCAACTTTTTGTTAATTATGTATGTATAAGTCAGTACGAGGAAAAGTTGGCCGAAAGCGAAGTCGAAGCAGAACTCTGACATGAGAAAAAAATCTTTCAAGGTGCGTTGGGGATAGAAAAACTACAGGATTTGGGGTATGATTTGCTCGGCCATCCCCCCTTATTCTCCTGTTTTGGCACCTTCCATTTGTTCTTAAAGTAATTTGTTTCTGGAAAGCACTTCCCATTCATTGAAGTTGAGAGGGCCGTACAAGATAATTTTATAGCCTTCTAGACTCTCACTTCCGGGAAGGAATACTGACATTGGAGAAACGCTGGACCAAATGTATTGAAGTCAAGCGAGATGATGTAAAAAAAATAAAATCATTTTTTAACTTCAAATCGCAGTCTTTCACTCAGGCCGAGAATTCTTCACCATGCCATCGTACAATAGAGCAAAACGAATATATGTACAGCTGTGTTCAAAATAATAGTAGTGCCCTATAGTAAAGCAAACAAATGTTTCAAAAAAAAATGTTTGCGGTTTTTTTTTGTTAAAATAGAAAAAAATACAAAACTTAAATATAATTGAGTGTTTTAGATTAAGTCATATCTTCCTAACGTTGATAAACATAATAAAATAAGCTGAAAACAAACTTAACAGGAGAAATTCATTGTTCAAAAAAATAGTAGTACGAGTATTATTTTTAAATAAAGGGCTCTAAATGACATAAAAAGTGAATATAACTATTTATAAAACACAATTATTTTTAATATTTTGTCCTAAAGCCCTTATTGTTTAGTACAGATCTACAGCGACGTTGCATGGAGCCTACTAAGCCCCGGCAACGCTCGTCTGGGATCTTTGTCCACGAATCCCTTGCTATCGCCCAAAGCTCCCGACTATTCGATGGTTTTGCCTCCCTTACGGCTTTTTTAATATCACCCCATAGATTCTCTATCGGGTTAAGGTCGGGGGACTGTGCAGGCCAGGGCATAACATCAACTTTATTAACCCAAAACCACTCTTTAGCTAATCGACTCATATGTTTCAGGTCGTTGTCCTGCTGGAAGACCCATTTGAGCGGCATTTCATACTCAGCGTAGGGTAGCATTGTATTTTGTAAAATATCTACATAGAGATGTTGGTCCATAATTCGATCTATGAGATATATAGGCCCTACACCGTAGTAAGAAAAGCATGCCCAAACTAATGTTTTCAACCCTCCGTGTTTTACCGTTTTTACTGTGTATTGGGGTTGATGTTCTGTGTTGGGTGGGCGACGAATATAATGCCGGGAACCAGTACCTCCAAAAAGAACAAACTTACTTTCGTACGTCCACAATACATTGTGCCATTTTTCCACTAGCCACTGTACATGATTTTTAGCGAATTCTATACCGCTCCTGGGGTGTTTCTTCGTCAGTAGAGGAACTTTTCGTGGACTTCGTGCATGCAAGTATTTTTCTGAAAGACGTCTACGAACAGTAACCGCACTTACAGGAACTTCAAGCTCTTTCTTGATTTTGAATAACGACGCAAAAGGATGAAGCTTGCTGTATCGTACAATGCGCCTATCGTCTACAGCGTTCGTTTTTCTTTTTCTTCCCCGAGTTTCCGCCTTTTCGACATGTTTAAGGGCATTAGCTATTACAGTGGGACTACAGCTTAACAAATTTTGAATTTCCGCATAAGTTTTTCCCTCTCCTCTTAATTTTATGATTATGTCCGGCTTTTCTTGACTGCAATGCTTGCCTCTTCCCACTGTACATATATTTCGCCAAAAAATTTGTTTTTTGATTTCTAATTTTAAAAAGACAAAGAGAGTACTTACTTTTCTATTCAAAAAACACTACAATAAAAGTCAATTCTATGATACAAATAGTTTTTCTGCTAATACTACTATTTTTTTGAACAGTACTCTTTCCAACGAGATCACAAAATCGAGTGACATGCATTGATCTTCAACATATTTGCTCTAAATTTTACACTAATTTGGATTGAAATATTCCGTTAGTTTCTGAAAAAAAACTTAAAACTAAATTTGCACGTGCATACAAGCTGAAGTATTCGTTAAAGGAGTGTTGTGGTGCGCACTACTATTATTTTGAACACAACTGTATATCATTATCATTTATCGTTTTATATAATATCTTGGCAAAAGATAAGGTCAACTCAAATGAATTCACATTCCAACTTATGAAATAAAAATAATCTACGAAAAGTCTGAAATAACGTGACTCGGAGCAACGCACTCCAAGTTATCACTTATCATTCGTACGTTGGATTTGCTTTGACCTTCCCAAGACATGGCGCACAAAATAATCATTTCTATGAGCCCAAAGAATCATATACACTTTCTCATCGAACGACGGTCGTTTTCGCTCTATTCTAAAAGCACGATTTAACCTAATCAGTTTGGTTTGCCCTTATCGCGGACTTATAAACGCAGATATTTTTAAAACTATTGATTAAATTAAACTTCAATCTAAGACAGACGGCATTATCACAAAGCTCTAATCGCATTACCAACTTATCCTAATAAACCGATCTACAGTCAACCATTATACCCATCGAATCGACCGCAATTGGAGCAAGCCGGTCGTACAACAGAAATTAAAACTGTCCACATAACCGCAAGTTCGGCAAAACAATTCACAAAGTAACACACCTTATCTCTGTTGTATATTTACACTCTTATCAAGTCCAAGAAGCTAATGCGTATAGCGTCGGTGCATGTGAATGCGTTGCCTGCGAATTTACCGATTAGATTGACAGACAACAAGTCACACTTAGTCGTAATTAACTAAAGCCACATCCAAGCCAAAGCGAAATCAAGGAAAAGAACACACAACCCAGAGCGATATATGGAATGTACGAACAGGAATTACTCGTCCCACGACTGGAGCGATGGAGAAAATTTTCACAATTTCCATAATCCACGTGCCAGACGAAGCGTGCCACTAAAGGGAAAACCTACAAGGAAAAATATTTCCTCGGCCAACTAGATTTTATTGCGTTGACATCGTTTAACTGTCGCTTAGACTACGTGAGCATAGCTGCATAATCCACCCGTCGTTGTCGTTATCGTTTTCGTAGTCGTCGTCGGCAATGGTGACCTGAATTTTTTCCCACCAAACATGTTTGGGAAAACTATACAAAACAACTATGCCTAGTTGCTGTAGATAGAGAATGATGGAGATACAATAGTCGCATTTGTGAATGGAAAGGTGATATAAATACCGACGCAGTGTCCGTTGTCGCTATACACATGTGGCAACGTGCGCATACCAGCGTTACAGGGTGAAAATAAATTTCCATCGTGCGAGTAAGTATATAAAATTGCTTGTACTCCGTGAGCATAGTACTGGGAGTAGTGATATACAATGGAAAGTAAGGCAAGCGGATGACTGAAATTGCAAGAATTATGGCAAAAAAAAGAGAAAATAATTCAAAGATTCCATTAGGAAAGGACATTCCCACAATAGCGCATGAAGCACAAAAGAAATACGGATGAGCCCAATGAATTATACTCTCCGGACCTCACTAAGCGGAATGTGGCCCGCGTTTACTAGATATGCTATAACCGCCTAGCCCATATGGCGGTAGAAGAAACTCCAACATTTTCATTCACATAACTATATGGTTATCTACCAAAGTGGGGTGAATAGCTATCGCATTTTCATAGTGAAATACCCCAATTAAAAAAAAAATTATTTTGGAAAGGAATCATTAGAACCAATTTTCCATCCATACTAGCCTCGAAAGCACTTAGGTTATTGATTGATATGTTATGACTCCGACTCCATTCAACTTAATGTTTTCCACAAACATTTCTTTTAGGGAGAAGTAGACGGCACCTCCCCGGGTGGAGATGGAAATGGTGATTTTCCGACTCGGCAACTCCAGCTACATAGAAAAATCAATTAGCGCTGTTGCGTCGTTTTGAAACCAGAAATCTAGTACGAAAGCAATAAATGTGATAAGGGAAATGGCACAGTAGGTAAATAGAGAGCGAGTGGAAATAAATCCATGTGAGTGAGTTGTGGACTTGGACTATGGTATATAGTGAATCAACTCCACCAACTGAGGTGCAGCACCTTATAGAATATTCTTCCCACCGTAGGGAGCATCTGTTTTTTGGATGTGATGCAAATGCCTATCACGTCGAATTGAATAGCAGCAACACAAATGAATTTGATTCGCACCATTGCCGGAAACTACAAGTCCCCTTTATTAATTCTATTGGAGTACAGGCATGGGTACTTGACCTTATATTAAATTGGTATGCTTCAGATGACTAACTCTGATCGCCAACGTATCAGAACCCTCTAGTGAGGATAACGTTGCTGATATAATTTATAAAAGTCGAAACTAACCGGGAAGATGTGCTCTCTATGTCAGTCGAATCACTTAAGAAAAGCAGTAGCTCTGTTTTACAAGACTAAACTGAGCAAGCTTTGCATCTACGAGTAGAGCTTAGGAAATCCAATAGTGTTTTGGATCACACGTTCACATCCAGTCAAAAGGAAACTTAAGGACCTCACTCGCAGTACAGTCCCTTGGTTGCACGCCCCCAAACTGTAGAACTGTTAGAATAAAGTGAGTACCTCACAAAACCTCAAGCAAAAATAGAGTCTTGCCAGACCTTCTTCAAAACGATCTGGACCTCATCATCCTGTCTCTGGTGATTCTACCTAGTCCTGCCATAAGTTCTGTTGCACAATTTCCAGCGCTTATCGCTCAAAACTTTTTTTCCGGGAATAGAACCGTTAACTTTTTTTCCAGAACACATGCACTGATCAGTGAAGAATACTAGTGAGTTTGGTTTCAGTTTGCGAACTATTAACATGGAGTGGGGCGTAAAAGAGGATCGAGTCGCGGTAATAGCGTTGCATAAGTGCGGAAAGAGAGCTGGCCAAATTTTTGAGTTGCTAAAACCACTCGGAATATCAAGAATATTCGTTTATCGGGCTATTGCTCACTTAAGCGAATTATCTGGAGTAGAGGACAGGCCAAGAACTGGTCGCCCGCACGAGTGCGGTAGTAAAGGCAAAATTCGGAGAAATCCCCTTTGAAAGCAGATCATGTCCAAGGAATTGGATATATCATCCAGATCCATGTCTAAGTTGATTCGGGATGATCTGAATATGAAAGTCTACGTCGGTCCACAGGTCATCTTCTAACTCCTCAATTTAAAAAAAATAGGCTGGAAAGATGGCACGCGGACAATGGCCATGAGAACATTCTGTTTACGGACGAAAAAAATTTTACCGTGAAAGAAGTTTTCAACAAACAAAATGACAAGATTTATGCCACTTCATCCAAGGAAGCGAAAAAAATTGTTCCAAGGGCTCAACGTAGCCATCTGCCTGTTTCCGTAATCGTTTGGTGGCAGGTCTCTCACCATGGTGTCACATCCCTCCATTTCTGTGAAAAGGACGTAAAAAGTAGTGCAAAGTTTTACCAAGAAGATGTGCTAGAGGGTGTTGTGAAGGTTTGACAATACCCTTTTCAATGGACGCAGATGGATCTTCCAACAGGACTCCGCTCCAGCGGACAAAGCCAAAACCATGCAGGAGTGGCTCAGAGTCAATATTTCTGGCTTTATAGCAGCAGAAGATTGGCTGTCGGGAAGTAGAGATCTGAATCCACTGGATTATGGTTTGTGGTCAGAATTGGAAAACATGGTCTGCAAGACTCCCCACAGAAATTTGGGAAGCCTTAAAACAACATTAACCAGAGCAGCGTCCACGATCTCCATGGAAACCGTACATGCCGCTATAGACCAATGACCACACCGTTTAAAAGCTTGTGTTAAAGCAAAAGGCGGTCATTTGGAATGAACCCAACTTTTTTTAATAACCAATATTGTGTTCTAATAAATCGCGTGAAATCCGCACCACACAGTAGCTTTGAGTTTATGTAATGGCTCTTTGTACATCACACGCGGATTTTCAGTGCCCCAGAAACGAAAATTTCGGTTATTGAAGTAACCGAAATTCAAGCTGCGCTAACACCACCGACCGATTAGTGGTCAAAAAAATCGACACACTAATTCCACGCCTTGCGGAGTATAGCGCTTTACTGCTTGTCTGTTTGTATACTGCAGCTGTCTAGTTCACAAATGTCAAACATGATTGACGTACGCCATTTGCAAAAATTATAACATCTTCCGATAGGGTGATTCATTTTGCACCACCTTGTACTAGCTATCTCATAGAAGCGTCAGATCATCAAAGTGACCGTTGGGTTAGTGCGATGCTCAAATGCCATCTACATCCGGAGATAGCGATAATAACAGCAGCAAAAGAACGCCCACAAGGTGGAGACTTTTTACCACTTCTGTAGCCAACTGCTATTGAAGATCTACTTTAAACACAGAGTCATCACCGGCAGAGAGACTGCCGACTTTTTAGCCAGAAAGGGTGAATCTTATAAATAAATAGGCTCCGAACCTTACTTTGGTATACCCAAACCTAATTTCAAAGAATTTTTAAATAATTGGAAAATATCGCAACAACTGACTGTATCACAACTATTCAACCCTTTTGAAGGGCACTTTCCTCCGCAAAATCGTGCCTCCTAAGGAAGTTGCCTACATTTCTGTGGAATCAGGCCTCAGCTTCAATAGGAAGGTTAGTGACATCCTCGGCTAATTGATTATCTAGCACAACATATTGGCTCCAGGAAAAAGTTTACGGCGCTTTTTTCCAATAGATGGCGTCAATTGCAAATAATTTAGTAAACGCAGATAGTACACCATTAGAAGCACGTTGGAAAGATGATCGTTCCAGCGTTACTTTGAGTGAATAAGCATCGACATTGATGCGTTTATTGAAAAATTGTTTGCGTTCAGAAATGAAACTACTTTATCAAAATCAGCTGCCCGGGAAAATCTGTTCGCTCGCTTTCGTTTTGGTCATTTAAATGTCAAAAAGACGAGTCACGTTCCGGTCATCCAATCATTGAAAAAGCTGATGAAATTTTCGAAAAGTCCAACAAGAAAAACATATAAGCAGTGTCGGTATTGGTATGAGCCATGCATCGAAGCCTGTTTCGAACCATTTACACAGAGTTGGCTAGTTGGTAGCCAATGAGTTGAACGCGAAAAATATGATAGACTAATCAAGCCATCCTGAAACATGTCCTAAGCGGTGATGAGAAAAAGTGGACAAGGGATGGTGATCCGTCACAAGTGTTTGCGAAGAAAGGATTAAAGCCGAAAAAGGCGATGCTGTGTGTGGGGTGGGACTGAGCTCCTGTAGACCAATAAAGGGATTACTCGAGGCAACGAAAACGGCCCGTATTGAATAATAAAGTGTTGCCTTAAATCATGACAAAAGCCGATTACACATTTCCTTGATAACTCGTCAAAAATTGCAAGAGTTTGGTTCGTATAGTCCAGACATAGCACCTTGTGACTATCACTTGTTCCGATCTCTTCAGAAGTCACCCAATAAAAATATGCTGCTTTCAAAAGAAAGCACTTGATTCAGTTTCTCAACTAGATATTACAGAAGTTTTTCACCGATGGCATCATGGCTTTACTCTAAAAATAGCGGAACATTTAAGATAGATCACATTTGGTTTCAATAAGATCATTTTAACAATATAAGACAAGCAGCTAAATGTTCTTTAAAAAAATCGCCTAATTTATGTGAAATTAATTTCTGCCTAGTGCTTGCTGCAAACGTCAAATTTTAAGAAGCTTTTGCAAGACAAGTATACTAGGAGTGAGCTATGAAGAAATGACACGGTTTCGATAATTTGACGTGCTGTTGCGGTAGTCGAGCCCGATATCATCGGCGTCAAAAGTCAACACAAAGATGTCATTTTCCTTGTCTGACAGTTCAAGAGGGCTGAAACTAAATTAACCGCGTCCTTTCAATGCCGAACGTAGCCAATGTAGTCCATGAAGATGTTCAGCACGAAAGGCTTGTGCATCAGCTTACCAAGCTGGTTACATCAACCCCGACTGCTGTTTCTGAATAGGTTATAATCACATGATTCAGATGATTATCTATTCCCATTATGTATTATTTCAAAAATTTCCCAGACATGTGTACAGAAGTGTCACATGTGCATTAACGTGATTCACATTACTTATAGAGACTCAAGTTCGTTGTATCAACATGTATGTATTGTTGTACAGAATTGGAAAGGATAAGGAATTTGACGTCTTTTTGAAACTGAATTCATTGGCCTCTATGAAAGTTGTAGAAATGAATATGGAAAACCCCATTTTTCCACAAATATTAATGTCAACCCCGTCAGTCTTGACAATTTGACATTTTGTAATCCAATCAGAGATGTGATGATGAATAAGTAAAGAAACAAAGCCGTCGCCAACCCGTATGGAGTAATGGCCTTAACCCAAAGCACAGTCGTTTCAAAAATAGGCAACGTAAAAAATCGGTCCCATTTCCTATAAGATTGCTATAAAGTAAAGAAGAAGAAATTTTGCTGTGCATTTCTTTCATCTTAGCGTGGTAAACGATCACAAAACTTTTCGAAGCATGTCTAGTATTCAAGGACCAGAATGGCCTTGGGGACATTAGGCGAAGCCTCCTTCAACGCTAATTTTGGTAAAGCAAACAGCCAGAAGTTGCATGGCGTTGATCAGGCGAATATGGCAGGTGGTCGGGGGTTGTATTGTTTTTGACCAGTTCTTCTCTCTCCTTTGTGAGAAAATGTGGAACGACTCGCGTGCACTTCTTTCTCTTCCCTAAATCCTCGATAAGAATGCGATGAACCACACTCTTAGATATTACAGCCATCTCCTCAATAAGTCTCGCGGACACAATGGCCAGAACGCAGATTTTTTTCTGACTATCTCAGGGCCTTTAGTCGTTTCAACGTCTGTACGATAACGAAATCTAGCAAACCAGCGGAATGCTTGTGGACAGGACAAACACTGGTTACTGTCGATGTTTTTCATCGCCCAAGTTGATATTCGCTCTTTGCTCCATAGCGGTTTTCGACAGACTGACACATTGGACGTTTAGTTAGAATATCACAACTATTAACAGAACAGTGGGAACGCTGTGAAAATAGATGAAAGATGTGTCTTCGAAATTGAATGGACGAAACAGAGAAGGCATTACAAGTCAATACGTTTAGTCCATCTTTTTTCTAAACCCTAGAAAAAAAATCCTCGTCTAGAACTTTTCAAAATGCCTCAACAGCAGCCATAATTTCGCCTTTGTCTTAAAATTTCTTGCCTCGGAAGTGTTCATAGTGCCCGAGAAAAGAGGTCGAAATCACTGGGAGCCAGATCTTACGAATAGGGTAGCAGTTCAAGCAGTTCGAATCCTGTTTCTTGATTGGCAAACTATAACAACTGCGGCTTTGGAAGCCGGTGCGTTGTGAGACAGCACTCCAGCTCGCAATTTGCCGCGACTTTTCTCTTTAATGAGCTCTTCTTTGTTTTTTTTTTTTTTTATAATGCGCGCAGTTTCAAGAGTGTACGCTCTTATGGTGTTTGTCACACAACCTAGACGAGGTGCAGATGGTTTGTGTCGAAGATGTTCGTTCACTACTCTCCGGGTGTGGTTGTCCTAGATAGGTTTTGAGATATTCGACTGAATTTGCGTTGGTTGTAGTTCACAGTGACTCTTTCCGTGTCATTAAGGCGTTGTATTGGAAATGCACACAGAGAGTATGGATTTTGAAGTAATCTTATGCGAGTGTTATGCCTTCATCAGCACTTTTTGATCATCTCCCATCCACAACTGATGTTGTTGCACAGTTTTTCCGTATACCAAATCAAGTCATAAATATTGGTACACAACCGAACGCACTCATTACGAATGCAACACTGGGCGCATCCATATCGTATTGATTGCGATTTGATAGTTGACATTTATGCTTCATTGCGACGTAAAAAGTTTTTGACATCAATTGTTTACAATCATGGAATGGGGCGACATCGAAAATCGTGTTGTTGTTGTCCAAGCGACTGCTTGAAATCACTCGCAATTTTGTGTATCGTGCTGTGAAGATGTTTGAGGATACTGGTGGAGTACAAGACCGTCAAAGATCCGGCCGTTCGCGCACTGTGAGAACTTCGAAAGCGATCAAAGCCGTGAAGAAACGAATCGACCGCAAACCACCGCGAAAACAGAAAATCTTGTCTCGGGAAATGCATATTTCGCAAAAATCCATGTCTCGTATTATCAAACAAGATTTGGGACTCAGCGCGTACAAGCGACACACTGGACACCTGCTCACGGCCGCATTGAAGGAAAAACGCAAGCGAAAATCGAAAGCGTTACGCAGCCGGTAGGCGAAGAACGTTTACAGACAAATTCTGTTTACTGACGAGAAAATCTTTACCGTAGAAGAATCGTTCAATAAACAGAACGATCGTGTGTATGCTCGGTCATCCAGAGCAGCATTCCAACTCATCCCGAGGGTTCACCATCCCGCGAGAAAGGAGTGAAAACAAAGTATATCAATCGACCGTGTTGGAACCCATAGTGAAGCCTCTCAACAAATCAATATTCGCCAACAAGCCGTGGACTTTCCAGCAAGACTCTGCTCCACCCAACAAAGTAAAAGCGACTGAACTGTGGCTCAAAGACAACGTTGCGGACTTCATATCAACGGATGATTGGCCAGCTGGTAGTCCAGACCTTAACCCGTTGGATTACAAATTATGGTCTGTATTAGAGGGCATGGCTTGCTCTACTCGACACCCAAATATTGAGTCGTTGAAGCGAGCCCTTGTCCGTGCAGTGGACAATTTCCCATTCATGAAGTGCGTCTCGCGATCGATGATTGGCCAGATCGCATCAAGTCGTGCTGGAAGGCAAGTGGAAGTCATTTCGAATAAGTTTTTCTAAGACTTGTATAATCCAATAAAAACAATTTTTTTTTTTTAATATTAATTCGTTGTACCAGTATTTATGACTTGACTAGGTAGGAATTGTTCTTGACTATGGACGGACTTGAACTGCAGACCTTCGGTTCAAAATTCGGTGATGATTACCATTGCACCACGACCACCCGCTGAATGAACTTTGAATTTCTTTGGTGTCGGTGAGGAGGTTCGCCTTCAAGTCATCGATTATTTGTTTTTAGGTAAAAATGGTGGATCCAGATGTCGTCCTTGGTGACGCAACGTAGCAACAACATACCTTGATCTGCTTGGAACTTCTCGAGACTCACCCTCGAAATTTCAACTCGTTTCTTTCTTTTACTGGTCGGTTAATATTTTTGGTAACTTGTAGAGACAATTTTCATATACAATTCATTCGCAAAGATTCTTTGAACGCTGCCATATGTGGTCCCTGTGACTTGAGCTATATTCTTGATGATCACTCTTCGATCTGCCAACACAACATTTTCCACTTATTTCACGTTATCTTCAGTGTAGGACGTGGATGGGCGTTAGCTTAAACTTCTTGGCGGGGTGTACTACGTTGGAATATAGAGGAGCAGATTTCGCCGATGTTTTCATGATGATTTCACCAGATATCATGGTCTATTTAAACGATTACGCTAACCTAGTGGGTAAATAAGCCAGCAACCGATTATCATCCCTCGTAAAGAGCATTCAAATGTTGTTGACCATGATACTCATGATTCCAAAGAATTCGCAAGATCAAAACCATGCGTCACTCTTTTCTCTACCTATATTCATCAACCACTACAATATCAAGACCACAAAGTAATTCTAAATATTCATCATCAAATATGGAAACGCCTCGGCAACATTTAAATACATAATACAAGGGTTCATTACCCTCCAGGGCATTTCATCATCAATATTTCCTTATCTGTTGAGACCAAACTATGAGTTATTCTCTTATTTAATGTTATCTAATGAGAACTATGACTGCCCATGAAGAGGTAGATCCAGAAGTTAGTAGTTGACTCTATGGCTGTAGTGAAGTGAATTTAAATACCACTCATATCCTCTATTGCCTATTAGAATGCTGATTTAAAGCACCGAAGAACTAAGTCGTAGACTCATTTGAGGAGCCGCACAGTCATTTCTCATATCCCATAGAAGTCAAACAGGGTTTTACGACTTCTGGAATTTGCCACACATTCAAAACTTTCACGATTTCTAAGTTTGCATATTATAGTAAAAGTTCTCGTTTTACTTCTATGTAGACGCCGGCGTGGAACACCGCTAAGCATATTGTAATCACGTGAGGTAATTTGAAGAGTAACAGCCACGTTCTACGGATGACATCACATCAGACATGCATTGACCTCGACAATGCCACTTACATATGTAGGCTTTAAAAACCAGTCAATGCACTTCACAATCTCACATACAGCCATCAGAGCTTTGAATACAAATTGAATTGAATGGCGTTCCTTCCTGCAATAGTCGTTTTGGCCAAGGCTGTTTTCATTTCGATTGAACTTTGAAGGACACTTCTACTACAGATAACAGCTCGTGAATCGGGCACGTACAACATATTTTTTTGTGTAAATGTGTGTATACGTTATGGATTAGACATAAATTCAAACGATATTGGGCCGAAGTCATATGGCGACCGAATCAGCTGTTTGATGTATTGAGGTCAACTAGTGATGATGCAATGTTTTACACGTTGTTTTCGGTTGAAAAAGGACGTGCGCAGTCATGGCGCTTTCTAATTGAAAATGTTTTTCCAATCATTCCGGGTAGAGACCCTCGGCTACCAGGAAACCATGTGCGAACAAGTTTTTTTTTCTTTCTTTTTGCTTGAATCAAGTTTTCATTGATGCGATAAAACTGTTAAACAGTTGAACAGTTGAAAGTGCATACACTTCCTGGTAACAACACAAACTGCCCATCAGGTTTTCAGACTACATCGGCATCACCCTGTAGATGGTATAATGCTGCTAGACACTGCTGTTGTATGTGAATGTATCTTGGCGATATTTATGGCATTTCATGCGGTTTAGACGACCTTTGGAAATATTTCTGACGTTCTTTTGTGTTTTCTTTCTTCGTTCTGCCTTTCGCTATATGTCTGCCGTCGATTGGTTGGCATCTAACACACCGAGTCTCCTCTGTGCCACTTTGTATACACAATTAGTAGTCGTTTTTCGTCTTTTTTTCTGCGAGAGTATTTGCGATCCAAGTCTATAGCACAGTAGTAGATGCTCCTATGGTAGACAAAATAGATAAAAAAAAAAATAGACGGAAAAGAGAAAAAACGACTTTAGAAGAGGGGCTTGAAGACGATGACGTCGGCAACGCATACAAATGCACTTTGAGCCAAGCAGACTTATCATCGTTGACCAATTCACGGCACACATAACAAAGCAAATTGCAAATGGAAGAGCAGCGAAACACGAAAAAAAGGAAGAAAAAAAAAACAAAATACATAAAGACCAAAGAGCTTTGAAGAAAATGTAGGAGGATGGTGACATTGCGTTTTCAATTTGGGCACTTTTCCTCCTCTCCATCTCAAAAACAGCAAACGGAATTGAATTTTTCATTTTTCATTTTAGTAATTTTTCGCTAAACTTCACGACAGAAACGGACGGCCGAACCGATGAAACAGCCAAAAACAGAGAAAGAAAAAACAACGTACACAATCCCACAATGCCTGCGTTCTCACACTCCCAAGTCCCAATACGTAATTTTCTCGACGGAATTGTGTACGAATTTTGGACACGTCCATTTCGTTGTCTTTTCCTTTTTTTATGTCTGAAAAATCTATATTCCAAAGCACTCACCCTTGAATTGTTTTAATATTGGATTCAATCACTGCACTATTCCGTCACTTGACACGTCGCCTTGAGAAAATGGGCAAAAAAAAGTGATTCGTAGCGAGGAACAGACACGAACAGCGAAAAAAAAAAATACGATTTTTTTCACGGAATCTCTGGACGAGTTTTTACTTTAACACTTTTGCGGTAGTACATTGAGCGAAGGGGTATCGACGTCGGAACTGAAAATCGCAAATTGTTTATGTTTTTCTGTGGATTTCGCTGTTTTTTTTTTTTTTTCTTTTGCTTGTACTATGTACTATTATTTATGTGTTCTTTATTATCGCACGAACAAAGTACACAGAGGAGTCTGGGAACCCAAGAGCACAAATAATTTTTTATTGCTATACTCGAAAGCAGGGGGGCCACACTTGATATGTTAAAAGTCGTCGCGATGAAAGTTGATTGAAAGTTTCCAACTGGAATGAGGTATAAACAATGGCGGCCTGACATCTGGGCGTAATTGGTATAACAATGCTATTGAGAGGTTAGATGGGACTGATCTATTTTTGACATTTCGATTCGAACGTTTAACACTTTTGGTAGAAGAATCGAACATGAAGGGACTCATACATTTTTGTCTAATGATCGACTGCTCCCCATTTTAATGACCAGGTGATTTGATAATCGTCGATTCAGAATTGTGGCAGATTAGCGTCTTAAGTTCAGTTTCCTTTGCATTTCCTAATGCAGCCCACAGACGTTCGAACGATCACTATTTCTTAGGAAGCCAAGAGCGGAAATGTGTATAGTAAATTCTCTTTTTATTGGTTGTATATTTAGAAGGGCACGGAAACATGATACTGCAATGTATCATGAAAGATTAAAAAGTAAGCTGAAAGCCTGAAAGACTTTCATCGCGACTACTTTCATTTATTATACAATACATTGCATTTACAACGACGGTGTCAATGATTTGTGGCGGGTCATGATGTTATGGCAATCATAACTGGGTGAGGGTTCAAATTCAAACTAATTTTGCAAATGAACTGTAAGCCAGTCCATGAGCCTATAAATAGGTAGCTCCATCTACGGACATCGAAAAATATTAAAGTAAGTAAGCAAATAGCTTACTCGCGCCAACAAATCCGTAACCGAGAAAAATCAACACGAATCAAACAAGTATTTACGGATTCGACAGCTTTTTTGCGGCTATTTGTCTCCCCCGTAAGCGAATCCACACAGCAACCTGGCGATTTCCGGATGGTCGAACCTCCAACCAAATCGACCATTAGCTTATTGACGGAAGACACTCGTCAAACATCCTGGATGTGCGAACACTCAGGGCGAAAATGTTGACTCTGACCATTACCTCATAGCAGCAAGATTCAAAGATCGACTGTCCCATGTCAGAAAGCCGCACCAGCCCACCATGAGGAGGTACGATATTGGACGCCTGACCAGAGGTTGCCAGAATCGACAGGGAGCAACTGAGCGAAAGACTCTACAGTATGCCTACGTCGAACACAAATGCCAACAGTATGTAGCTGCATTGCGGCTCAGCCATTTAGGAACTAGCCGAAACCACTTTAGGCTACCTACCACTCCCTACAAGAAACACGTGGTACGATGGAGAGTGTGAGCAGAAAAAGGCAGCAGCCGACGAGGCGTATAGCGAAAAACCAAGGCAGCGCAAGTGTAGTACCGAGCCAGAAGAAGGGAGGAGAAAAAAACTCCTGGGACAAAAGAAAGAATCTTCGCGGCCTGCCAGCTCAAGGATATCGAGCACAAAATTCGAGGCTTTTATAAGAAAGCCAAAGACCTTGCAGGAGGCTTCAAGAAAGGCACCCAGGCTCTTCGAAACTGTGAGAGTAATCTTGTCACCGACAAGATGTTTTCGATGTTTTAAGCAGCATTTCCAGCAGCTGCTTAACGAGCATGACCAAGAGAGAGTGGTAGGAACTGAGAGAATTCCAACTCTAACTCAGATGGCTTGACATCAGAGCTCTTCAAGGCTGGCAGCGATGTTCTGGTAGGGAGCATGCACCAGATCATCTGCAGAACTTGGGAAGATGAAAGCATGCCCGACAACTGGAATAACAGCTCTATCTGCCCCATACACAAAAAAGGCGATTCCACCTCTTGCAAGAACTATAGAGGTATAACCCTGCTTAATGTCGCATACAAGATCCTGTCTAGCGTATTGTGTGAACATCTAAAGCCCTTTTGTACAGTACTAATCGGCAGCTACCAGTGTGGCTTACTGCCCAGCAAATCGACTATAGGCCAAATTTTCACACCAACAAATCCTGGAAAAGACCAACGAGTTTCAAATCGATACATACCATCTCTTCATCGATTTCAAAGCCGCATATGACAGCGTTCATCGTAAAGAATTGTTTGATGCGATGGCTGATTTGTAGCGCCACGTTAAAAAATACGCGATGCACCGTGCAGCTCGATTCTAAGACCTCTGAACCGTTTGAAATATGCACCAGATTTCGGCAAGGAGACGGGCTGACGTATGACTTCTTCAACCTGGTGCTGGAGCAGATAGGAAGGGCAGGCATCAACATGGAAGGCACTATCTTTTACAAGACAATCCATCAGCTAGGATACGCGGATGATATTGACATCATCGCGCGGTCGCACCGTGACGTTGTGGAAGCGTTCACGGCGATTGAAGAACAGGCAAAACGATTAGGTCTTAAGGTCAATGAGGATAAAACAAAGTACATGCTGTCAAGCAAAAAGCAATTCGTCGCTCACCAACTGGGACAAAATGTAACAATTGACATCTACAATTTTGAGGTGGTTAAGGAGTTTGCCTACCTCGGGGCAAACGTAAATTTCACAAACGACCCCACAGTATAGATCCGGTATAGAATCGCCCTTGGCAACCTCTGCTACAATTTGGGTCGAAACTCCTCACTTGAAGAACCAAAGTCATGCTTTACAAAACGCTTATACTGCCAGTTTTGACGAAAAGCAGGACAGCAGAGCTGATTTTGGGTTCTTTCGAAAGAAAAATTCTGCGCCGGATATTCGGTCCTGTCTGCGAGGAAGGTAAATGGAGGAGAAGACATAACCGCGAACTCTACGAACTGTACAAAGATGTGGAACAAAGAGCGCATGAGCACCAACGCCCCAGTTAAAAGGGTCTTCGACTCCGAGCCTCCTGGTTCGAGAAGAAGAGAAAGACCGAACCTCTGGTCTAAAAACCAAGTAATCCCGAAGGTTAGACAACTTGGTTTTGACACCGTCAAGGATGGAAGGCAGCCATAGCCCAGGCTCAGATCCTCATGGATCGCTGGCCTGTTAAGTAAGCAGTTATTTGTCTCCATGAATGAGATAAGGATCCACCACTAGTCCAGGTGGTTCAACGCCAAAGGCAGCCATGGACAGCGTGTTGTGGGATGTGAAAGGGATCCTACCCTGAAAACAAATTGCAGTTGAATATTATTCCATTCTTCTGAAGAAACGAAAAATCATATTTCAACAGGACAAGGCACCGGTAGGCAAGGACGCATTAGCTATGTGAAAACTGTGGGGTTCAGGGTACGATTTGCTCAGCCGTCATTCTCCTGATTTGACACCCACTGACTTCTAACTGTTCCCAAACTTGAAGAAGTGAATTTCTGGGAAGCGCTTCTCATTTAACGAAAAAGTTGAGATGGGCGTAGATAGATATTTTCACAGTCTTCCAGACTCTCACTTCCGGAAAAGAATACTGATGTTGGAGAAATGCTAGATCAAGTGTATTGAAATCAGGAATCAATCTTACATGCATATCTGCTTCTGCTGCATGGTTGGAGTTTCACTCAATATGGACCAAAGATGTTAGGCAGTGAATCTGAATACGAATACTCGTTTAGCTCGTCATTGATCTTCCTCTAATACAATCGGACAAGAGCGCAAGAAAATTTGTTTCATCCGTTTGATAAAATCTATGATCCTGCACCTTAGGTTCGTGCTGATTACCGTCTTGCCAATTTGATCCTAAAGAGATGCATTACTCAATTGCTTCGGAAGCCCAAAGAACGAGCAACCCTTAACAACCCACAAGTGTCCCGCGGACACTATTTTACACGTAAAAATAGTGTAAATACACACTTGTGGGTTGTTAAGGGTTAAGCCATAACTTCATTTTGCTAATAGAGGGAACACTTTAGAGAGTGGTTTTATTATTATATTATTTAAGTATTTATCTCGTATAAGTCTCACTATTCTTCTTCTTTTCCTTTTTTCCGGCGTCGTTATGGTCAGAAGTGTAGGACCATAACCTTCCCACTTAGCTGCATTCCTACTGGTCCGCTTGTGGGGTCCGCCTCGCTATTATACAATCAATTTCAAACGTATTGTATATTTTGTATGAATTTTAGTGTGTGCACGTTATTCAAAGTAAAAAGTTCATTGAAAAATGCCTAAGAATTTAGGTAGAACTAATACTCAGCGTGCTGCAAAGCCAAAAAAAACGAGTGTGCTTTAGACCACACGACTGAAGTAAAACTTCTTTAACTCCATCTATTTGTATGTATATAATATAAAGGGTCCGCCATCTAACGTTTTTTTTTTCAAGTAGTGCTTATTTCGTGAATGGTAACACTTAGCTCATGTCTGATTTGACAGATAATTAGTTTTATCCTTCCGCTGAACGAATATGGTTGTGTATACGCTTGAACAACGCTTCGCTAAGTGGGCGCGATCGACTTACAGAAGATGCCGATTTTGCCAAAAAAATCATCTTTTCAGATGAAGCTCATTTTGATCTTGGCGGGTATGTAAACAAGCAAAATTGTCGCATTTGGGGCACAGAAAACCCGCACGCATACATTGAAAAGCCGGTGCACCCAAAACGAGCCACTGTTTGGTGCGGATTTTGGTCCAGAGGCATAATAGGGCCATTTTTCTTCGAAAATGAGCAAGGAGTGGCCGTTACAGTCAATGGCGATCGTTATCGGGCCATGTTGAACGAATTTTTGTTCACAAAAATTGAAGAGGAGGATATTGGCAACATTTGGTTTCAACAGGACGTCGCTACGTGCCACACAGCCGAAGCTACACTCGATGTTTTGCGCCCTGTTTTTGAAGATCGCATTATCAGCCGCAGAGCTGATGTCGTTTGGCCATCTCGGAGCTGCGATTTGACACCGTTGGACTATTATTTGTGGGGTGCCGTCAATGATAAGTGTTACGCCGACAAGCCAGAGACAATTGACGCTTTAAAGGACAATATTCGTGAAGCCATTGGTGAAATACAGCTGCACACAATCGATAATGTGCTTAAAAATTGGACCGATCGTGTAGGCTACTGCATGGCCAGCCGAGGCAGCCATTTGAATGAAATTATTTTCCATTATTAACCGGAAGGATTGTACTTTCAAATAAAAAAAGAAATTTGAGAAAATATTCAGTAGTTTTTTTTATAGCATTTTCAAAAAAAAAAAAAGTTATTTGGCGGACCCTATATGTTTTTGGCACCTATGATTGCAATGGTGAACCTCTACAATTAATAAATATTTAATTATTTACGTATTAGTTAAATTTTATGTCATCCTATTTTATAAATTTGTTGAAATAAATTGTAGAAACGCGAGGCCGAATTACGGAAGAGTATCAAGGAGAATAAGAGAGAGAGAGAAGAAGAGAACAGAGAATCAAACGCGCCCCAATGTCGAGAGTAGAATGCCGCGTTTTAGTAGAGGGAGAAAATAGACAAGGAAAAAGGAACGCTGCATATGACGCTGCGACGCCAGCAACTAGTATGAATATGTTGTCACACACTTTTTATGCACAATTTTCGTGCGTAATTTTTTCTTAGTTGATGGTCCTGGAGCACCGCTTTCATATTCAGAGTCTGTGTCACTTCCTGCCATAAGTTGTTATTATTCACCCTAAAATTCACAAAATATGAACTTTAAAATGAATTTTATTCACTTTAAACGTAGAATATTTAATGTATTGAATACTGAACAATATATTAATTTATAAAATTGTTCAAGAACGAAATGAAATTACGAAAAAATCAAGAAATCACCGTTCGCGTAACGCTAGCAAACTCACAAACTCGCAAACGATCTACTTACTGAGCAGAAACCACCAATGAGACGTACCACTTAAAATGACTGCAGACGTTTGCCTACAAGCTGCGGCGAGCACGTGGAAACCTGAGGTTCTGTCAAAATTATGTAAACAATCACGCACATTGTTATAATTCCAAGAGTGTATGTGGCGGTAGTACACTGCGGTAAAATGAAATGAGCTCACACGTATTCACGGATAGAGTTTGTTTCTAACGAGTCTTGTCGCTGCGAACCTGGACTTCATTCAAAATTTCAGGGTGTCACGGGGGAAAACGTACGAAAGACGCACGTCTCATTCTGGTTTCTGTTACTGAGATATATATATATTTCATGCACTGGCTATGAGAGGAAGAGAGAAAGAAAATGTACGCGCGCACTGTTCTCTCTTTCCCCTACACTAATATACGAAACGTAACTCTCTCTCTTTCTATCTTCACTAACTTATATCTCCATCTCAACTTTCGTCCGCCTCTCCCGATCACACTTTTCGTAACGCTCTCGCCACGCATACACCAGCTTACTCCCCAAGTCAAACGTGCGTAAAGAAGTTTTACTTCAAAAAAAAGAAAATTTAGTGGAAATCGAAATACTGGTGAAAAGAGCGATGAATTTACTATTGCTTCCGCAGCTAAATTGCTAAAAAAGTGATGAACTTGAAGTGTCGGTAGATCCCACTTTTATATATTGCATTTTACTGTACTTAATTATTTACAAACTATTTTAAAATGTAAAACCTGTAATAGTGATGTAAAATTTTCTAAAAGTTTTCTAAAGGACTGGGTCTAGCTTTGTGTGACGTGTAATTGCAGTGATAATTTTACATATTCGAGTCCAAAAATTGACAGAGCATATGAAATAAATAGACGGTTTGTTTTGATGAGATTACTTGGTGTTGGAATGCTCATAAAGCGGGAAATGAAGAGAAGGAAAACAAATAAAGCTGCCGGTAATATAGAAAACGAACTTAGTGTGTCTGGTGATGGATTGTGGGCAAAGCGGGGATTTTTAGGTGTAGTAAGTTTGATTGGAAAGTACAGCGGTAAAATTCTAGATATATTATGGTAAAGAGCAGCTATTGTAAATTCTGTAGTGAATGGGCTTAAAAAAAAAAAAAAAATTCTAGTGAGTATGAAACATTTTATGCCGAGCATGAGCAGTTCTGCACCGCCAATCACGAAGGCTCTGCAGGAAAAATGGAAGTTGATGGTATTATTGAGATATTCCAGAGATCTGAAGACCTTCATGATGCACGGTATTATATTATATTATATTGGAGACGGTGAAACCAAGACTTTTTTGTTAGTCTTATGGTCCTGATTTTATCGTTGAAAAAAGGAATGTGTTTTGTATGTGAAAAAACGAATGTTTAGAAGAGCTAAAGAAACTAAAAAGTAGATGACTATTGCTAAAAAAAAGAATGGGCTGAAAAAGGGGAAAATTAACAGACACAAACGCCAAAACAAAATCCCACAAAAGAACCGAAACCTGTTCAATTAACAATCAAATTTAGCGATTCGACGCCATCCAGATTCACTTGAAGATATGAGAAATGAAGTTTGGGCTGTATATTACCACAAGATTTCGACTGATGAAAATCCGCAACATTCCAAATGTCAAAAAGTCGAAAATTCGTGGTGCGCGTGGTGTAGAGCGCAAGCAGCTTGGGCGAACGATTTGAAGAAATACAAGTATCCTCCTGCTTTAGATACTGAAGTGCAAGAAATTTTGAAGCGACGTAAATCCGACGATTTACTAAAGCGTTGTTTAGTTAATAACACGCAAAATAATAATGAAAGCTTCATGGCTTGCGTGTGGAACATGGCCCCGAAACACACATTTGCCGGAAAAAATATCGTTCGACTCGCTGCTGGCATTGCTACGTGTGTTTTCAACGAAGGTTTTATGTCCTTTTTGAAAATGATGCAAGTTTGTGGCATCACCATCGGCCAACATTCACTGCAGCACGCGAAAGTTCGTGACGCTGTACGAATTAAGCAGGCGAATCGGCGGAGCACTGAGGCTTCAAAAGAAGCTAGAACTGCACGGAAAGAAGAAAAATCACGGGCAGAGGAAGAGTATGAGCAGGAGGAAGGAATTCTGTATGGTGCAGGCATTGCTGACTGATTAAGGTAACATTTTAAAGAAAAATTAAATGCATCTTGTATCAAAAATGATACAATATTTTTTATTCGTTCTAAAAGTGTTTTTGTTTTGATAAGCAACAATCGGTATTTATTATACGATAGAACAATGGTTTCTTAACCAAATCAAAGAAAAAAAAAATCATGATGGGTCCGTTATCAGTAGTGCCTTTGATTTCGTTGATTTATAGCCGACAATTTTGAAATATAGTGTAATCGAAAGTTTAGATTAGATTTAGATTTAGATTAGATTTAATTTATTCATTCATTTTTTCATTTTTTATAATTTTACATAGATAAATTTTGGGTTGCTTTGAAAGTGAAAAAAAAATAAAAAACAATCTGGTGACAATCTGGACAAAGAATATAACAACAATGGTTTAAGTTTAAATTAGTTTGTTTTGAACTACAGGTAGTTTTCGATTTCTTTTAAGTCTTGTGTAAAGAGCCACTCTTTTACTTTTTTCAGAAATGAGTTGATATTTTTGGTACTTCTGATAGATAGAGGTAGTTTGTTGAATATCTTGGGTGCTTTTGCAGTTTAAAAGTTAGAGAAATGAGATTTATGAGAAGATGGTTCAGCGAAAAGGTGCATGTTGTTTATACGAAGGTTGTATAATTGAGAATTTCTACTGGGAATATTACCACTTTGTTTGAAAAATTCCCTTAATACTTTAAAAATATATAGATGTTTTAAGGGTAGTATTCGCAATTGTTTGTATAAAGGCCAACTTTCTGTATAACGACTTTTGTTGCTAATTATACGAATAAGGTGTTTTTGTGCAATCAATAAAGGTCTAGATATAGTTGAGTAAGAACCACCCCAGCCAGATAATCCGTATTGGAGTTTTGAGTGCGCAAGACCATAGTATACCAAAGTCAAAACACTTTTGGAACAGAATTGTTTTAATAGATACATTTTGCGCGTAATAAGCATCAGGTAAGTTTTGACATTGTATATATGGTCTTTCCAATTCAATTTAGAGTCGATTGTAATACCTAGATACTTAAATTTGTTTACTGATTCAATTTTAACACAAGAATTTGGACAGCGATTGGTGTCAAGGAAATTTTGTTTGCCACATTTATGTACTGGAAAGCTAAATTGCTTGCAGTTAGGGTCATGAAAGAATAAGTTATAGTCGAAGAGTTGGTGGTCAGATATTTTAAAATTCATCAGTCTAGTCTTTTCACTAACAATTAATTTATGTGCAAAAAACCAATGTCTTAAAATTTCGAGATCTTCTTGAATTTGTGTGACACAGTGAAGATCAGAGTAAGATTCATACGTTAGAGCAATATCGTCAGCAAAGGCCGTTGAAAGACCGTTAAGAGGAAGCTCAAAGAACGAATTTATGTACACTAAGAAGAACAGAGGGCCGAGTGCGGATCCTTGAGGAGATTTTTTAAGACGCTGGCTTCACTGTGTGTGCCATTAACAATTACTTTTTGTACTCTACCTTTCAAATATGATTTTAGCCATTGAAAAACTATGCCTCTAAAACCTGCATTAAATAGTTTACTTAATAAAAGATCATGATCAACTAAGTCAAATGCTTTGGTCATATCTATAAAGAGGGCCATTGTTGATTTGTGGTTATTTAGACTGCCGTAAAGCTGAATGCATAGCCTGAGAATTGCATCTTCAGTTGACTTGCCTGGACGGAAACCGAATTGTTTTTGGCTAAAAAAATTGTTTTTGTTCAAAAAAGAAATAATTCTTTTTGTCATGAGTTTCTCGAAAACTTTTGAAAGTGTTGGGAGAATAGATATAGGTCTATAGTTTGTGATATTTTTTTTTATCCCCTTTTTTAAAAAGTGGCATTACTTCAGCACATTTGAATTGATGTGGGAAGTTTCCCTGTTCAACACTTGAATTAAATATGAAGCACAAGACATCTGAGACATAAAAAGCTATTTTTTTCAGTAGCTTACTTGAGATACCATCTGAAGTGCACGAGTTTTTATTTTTCAATGACATTATTGTTTTGTATGTTTCAAAGGAAGAGAAATGACTGAAAACAAAACTGTTTGGTTGATGGTGATCATTTCTCAATTTAGCTTGATTAAGGCAATTACATTCAGTACTGCAATATGTTAAGGGATTCAATATTTCAGATACATTAGTGAAATATTCGTTAAATGTATTTGAAATGCAGTTCTGATCTGTAATGGGAACATTATTAACGACCACAGATTCTATTATATTAGGCTTCTTGGTTTTTCCTTTCTTTCTTTGTTATAAAATACATTTTTGGGAAAATTGTGTTCAAAAAATAAAATCAACAAAGATTAGTATTTTCTCCATCTACTAAATACATCGGATTTTTTTAATTTGTGATTTTTGTCATGATAAATAAGTAGTTTTTTAATAAATATTTTGGTTTACAAAATCGTTTATGGTTTGGCTTAAGGCCGTCCACCAAAAAACATCATAAACACCCGCATAAACAAATCAAAACAGGCAAATTGAACATTTAGGATGTGCTGATCCCTTACATATGCAAGTATAAATGTATGAAAGGAAAAGATAGGATCGGTTTAGAAAATTTTATATAAAAGGACGGGTAGAAGGGCAAAATAGATAATAATCGAAAGTAAATCTCAAGCGGGTGGGTGTGCATTTATTTTAATTTTTTTACAATACATTTGAAAAATATTTCCACAATTGTTTTCAACTCTATTTAGCTTGGTTGCGGGTTTGAACCTTTTGCTTTTTTTTTTTATATAGAATGGCTCGAAGACATTTTTCTGACAGGCATATTGCAAGCTATCTAGAGGAACTTGAAAATGGCTATTTATCAGAGGATGGTGACGAGGTAGATGACTCGTGAGCAGCTGGAGGAACTTCTGGATGATAAACACGAAAATGAGGAGATTGGCACTGATATCGAGAACGTAGAGTCTGCTCTGGAAAAAGATGAGGACGCTCTGCCAGAAATAAACGATGATCCAACCCCAAGTAGCTCTCATCAATCTCATAAGCCCTTAGACATGCAACGGCTAAGATTGAAAAAAAAATCTCTGGAATATGATGATGAAAAAATACAGTTTCAAGGTTGTAAAGAATTTCCTTTCGAAATAATGCGACTTGAAACTCTGTTTCAGTTCTTCTCATATTTTTATACGCCTGAGTTCATCAATGAAATAACTGAAGAAACAAATAGATACTCTGTACAAAAACAACCTGATCATCCCGATTGTATGACTAATTGTGAATTTCGGAAGTACATTGGAATATTGACATTTATGTCAGTATATCATTACCCAAGTGTGCAGGGACGGGTTAAGAATATCCCTGCAGCGATACCTCTCGCTTGTCGTAAAAGGCGACTAAAACAAAGGTAAACAAAAATCACATCTAGGCAATTTAGAAAACACCAAAGTGAGCCTACGGACACATATACCACCATTAAACTGCCCCATAAGTGTACATGCAAATCAGTGGGTTGACACGACTGGAGATCACCAGTGTTGTAAGAGTAAGATCAAACAAAAAAATCTGGAGCATGCCCGTGTCACAAAAAAAAAAAAAAAAAGGCAGGCCGAAAAACAATTGGTGCAAACAAATGCAAAAACACCAGCATTTGATTGGCCTCAGCGATGAAGTAATCCCAAACCGGGACAGGTCAAATCGGCGGACCCCACAAGCGGACCAGTAGGAATGCAGTTAAGTGGGAAGGTTATGGTCCTACACTTCTGACCACAACGACGCCGGAAAAAAAAAAGGAAAAGAAGATGATATCATTACCCAAGTGTTCGATCATATTGGAATACTAAACATGGCTTTCAGGCCATAAAAGAATCCATGCCAGTCAGCCGCTTTGAAAATATAAGGCGGATTCTTCATTTCAATGATAACGACATGCACAGGCCGGTACACGATCCCAATCATGACAGGCTCCATAAACTCCGTCCGGTAACAGATCACCTGAATAAGATATTCGCTAGCGTCCCGATGGATTAGCGACTCTCCATAGGAGAACAAATGTGCGCAACAAAAATTGGGCAAAGCATTGCCCTTGAAACCACATAATTGGGGTTTCAAATTATTCATGCTGTGCTCATTGAAGGGATATGCTTACAAGTTCATTATCTACTCAGGAAAGGATAACGATCCTATGATGGACAATGAGACGAATGTTGGAGCGGTTGGTAATAGCTGTGTTCAATGACGAAAAGATCAGAACAGAACAGGACAGCACAGATTCGTGAAAACTGTCAGATCAAGTTAGAACAGAAAAGTACAGCCGTATGTTAGTTGTCAAAAAGCGGAAAACATCTTATATGTCAGATTGTAATAAACATGTTTTAGAATTAAATAATAAACAAAAGTGAATTCACATAAAAATGCTTTGGAAGAGTTGTGGTGGGTCCTGATAGTGAAATTAGTGTGATTAGTGACTCGTCAACAACGTTTTTCAGTGATGATATGTATGTTTTAGCGAGGACCTTAGTGTTTTTTCTATGACAGCTGCTTTTGACACTTTTCACGAATCTGTTCTGACTCCAGAGTAGGTGCAGAAAATCGTGTTCTGAAGTGTCCGAAACACCGTCACTGAACACCAAGCAGAACACTTTCGGACAGAAATTTTTTTCACTGAACAGCAAAAGGTGTACTTTTCTGTCTGGAGAAGTCCAGAACAGCGTCATTGAACAGACTAAATGTGGTGATAAAGCTTTCTCGGAAAATCAAAAGAAGAGTGAACCACATTGTTTATTTTGACAACTTCTACAACTCATTGCGACTCATGTATTACCACAGAATAAATAGTATACAGAAGTTGCATCTCATACAAAGCAAATTTTGTTCTAGGGTTCCAATATTGGCACCCTATTGAACAGAGAGTACAAGCATGAGAACATGCAAGAGAGTATACAAAAAATTGAGAAGCTGGTGCGAGCGAAAGAGAGTAGCATGTGCGTTTTCGGTGGTTTTGTTTTTACGAGAGCAAAGCAGCTTACGATGTGTATGCAAGTGTGTGTGCGTGTGTATGCATTGATAGCTTCTTCTATCGTAAGCTTGCATGGTGTTGTATTGCTTCTCTTGTTTTCGATTGTGTGGATTGGATTCGAAATCACTTGGGAATTGTACTTTCATGCGAATGGTTGTGTTTTCCTGCGCTTATATATCGACTCCATTTTTATTTGTATATTGATATTTAACTCTATTTTTGATTTTGAATTGTTGCTTTTATAATTGTTGACAACTTTGCATACGATTTGGATTATTCTTTGGACTTATTATTATATATTGATTGTTGAGGGGTTGTCATACGATTTTGAATAGGAAAAATGGATTCTGTGCCGGCTGTTGGTAAAATTTTCCAAAAGTCCGGCATTCGATGCTGCATAAAAACATGCGGTAAATCTAGGCGATATCGTGAAAAGATAAGAATGTTTAAGTTTCCTCCCTATGACTCAGCTATGGGTCAAATTTGGCGAGAAAAATGTAATATTCCAACAAAAGATTACACAAACAAATTGTTGATTTGCGCCAATCACTTCTCAAGTTCTGACATTGGTAAAAAAAAGTTGAAATTCGGAGCTGTTCCGGTATTTAACTTAGAAGTTATTGAGGAAGATTACAAGTCGTTGGAGCTTGATTGTCCAGCTAAAAAGAGCCGAACAAGTGACTCCGTAGATGGATGTTGTAATGACTGTGAAAAATATCTGAAATCAGCTAATTTTTACAGAAAAAAATATTACGACATGGTAGCAAAATATAAAAATCTCCAAAGCCGCAAACAAATAGCAACAAAATCAAGCGTATTTCAAACCATCGACTCTTTTCAAATAAGCAAGGAGTCAAAAACATTTTGCAAACTTCTTCTTAGTCCACGACCTAAAGAATATAAGCAAGATGTAAAAGATTTGGTTCAAAACATTTATTATGTCTCACAGTCAACGTACCAATTTTTGAAGAATAAATTGCATCTAAATTTGCCACATATCTCTACTGTTTATCGATGGGCCCCTGTAAATTCCCTACAACCAGGTTTTAAAAATAACGGTTTAGAGTTAATAAAAAAGAAGTGCTTAGATTTGAACCAGTACGAAAAGAATAATATGATTCTGCTGATGGATGAAATGGCGATTAGAAGGGAATTGCGATACAGTTCCAAACTAGATTTAGTGGATGGATTTGAGGAAAATGGGGTTGAAAGAACGAACCAGATTGGTAAACAATTGTGCGTTTTTATGATTAAATCAATGTTTCCAACTGGGCGCTTACATTTAATTACTTTGTTTCAAAAAATGGACTTTCTGCCGATTTACTAAAAAAGATAATATTACGAAATTTAGCAATTTTGAACAGTTTTGGCATCATAGTTAAAGTTGTAATTTGTGACCAAGGGTCCTCTAATCCACTCTAGTCCACTTTAGAAAAACCCTATTTTATGTATAATGGTAGTAAAACTTTCTGTGTATATGATTTTCCACATCTAATCGAATCATTAAGAAATGGTTGGCTTCAATGTGACCTTACAACACCAAATGGAGTTGCTAGTTTTAAAGTAGTTAAGGAACTATGGGAAATGGAGTGCAAATCTAATACAAAAATGTGTCTTAAACTTACAAGCCAGCACATATTTCCGAACCCTTTCGAAAAAATGAAAGTAAAACTAGCCACCCAAATTTTTAGTAGGACTGTTCAAGCAGCAATTAAAACTGTTATTGAGACAGTAGGCTTTAAAAGTTGCTCAAAAGAAGTTTGTTTATCTACGGCATGCTTCATAGGAAATATTGACAAAATATTTGACTGCCTAAATAGTGGTTCGCTATCTTCAAAGAATTGTTATAAGTCTGCAGTTCAACTTAACAGTCCATCACACGAATATATAAAATTCTTCCTTGAATACCTCAATGAAATCTCATTTGTTGACAAAAAGAAAAAAGTATTTTTTTTAGATGGAATGAAATTTACCTTAAACGCTGTATTACAATTAGTAGACGAGCTATTTCAAAAAAAATCCAAAATATTTTTTTTAATGACAAGAGCATTAAACCAAGATAAGCTCGAAAATATGTTCTCGGTTCTAAGACAAAAGGGTGGAAATAATATTAACCCCTCAGTTGCTGATATAAACACTTTATTAGCACGCTTAATGTCTGCAAATATAGTGCAGTTGAGTTCTTATAGTAACTGTGAAGAGCTGAGTGATACCACATTTGAAACGCTTTCAAATATTTTGTCAAATATGGACTTAGCTGATACAAATAATGAAGAACTCAGTCGAAACGAAAACTCTCAAATAGATATTAACATAGAAATCATTGATGATTTCGTATTAAATGATGACTTTCAGAATTGTTCGGAATTTAGTATCGATTTGGCGTCTTTAGGATACTTCATAGGTTATATCGTCTACAAAATGATACCGAAAATTAACTGCGATATTTGTGTTTCTATTTTGAGAAAAGAAGACGAAGTATTAACAGTTCCTAGTGAACTTTTCATATTTCATAAAAATTACAATTCTCTTAAAGATTTTGGTAACCTCGTTGCTCCTTCATAAATTTTCTAGGAAATTAGCAAGAAACATATTACAGTGTTTAGCAATATTTTTGACACACAACCACAAGCTGTTGGTATAAAAAACTTGATAAAATCCAAAGGCAAAAATGCCACACCGCAATGGTTTTCCACATGTTCTGATCATAAGGAAATAATATTGGACTTCATGATCTTAGTACTCTTGAGGAAGCATTGCTCGTGGGCTTCAGAGAAAAAAAAATTTACTAAAGCCCGCAAACTTAAAATCCTGTCGCACTAAAGTTTTTGGGTTATTCTTCCCTACATACATATATCAGATTGAAATTTGCACAAAAATCCCAAATAATGGAATAACGTTAATTGGTGTTACTTGGCCCTTTTAGTTTACATCGAAAAAGTACGCGTACGAATACCAAGCGCAACTTTCAACTGAAGAAAACTAAATATAGAAATCTAAAACTTGAAACAAAATTTTGTCAACACCACGTGCATTCACGACGTTGGATAGCAACACAATACACACACACACATAAACATTTTAAGATTGCTCTCTCGTTGATTCTCTCTGATCGTGGCTGCTCTCTGGTTGTTACTCTCTGATCATGCTTGCTCTCTCGTTGCTTGATCTTCCCTTCAGTTGTTCCGCCCGCACCATAAAGTGAAAAATCATCGCAGGCCGAGATGCGACTTCTGTATACTATTTATTCTGTGGTATTACATACCCAAGGAAGGAATTTTGTGCTTGGGAACAGTTCAAAGAAACCGTCTCGGGAAAAATTGCAAGCTCCCGAGTCGGTTGAAAGAGGATCGTACGAAGAATACGTCAAAAACTACGGTGGTATCGAGACATCTGCCATGAGCTGGTAGTTTACTTTTTTGTCGACTTAGGCGCAGAGCCTGTTTCAACAATTGAAAGGTACAATAAAACCGAAAAGAAAAGAAAGAATATAACATGTCCAAAAATCGTCAAGGAATACAACGCCCATACGGGTGGGGTGGATTTGATGGACTCTTATTTAGGCCGCAACAGGATCCAAATGAAAAGTAGAAAATGGTACATGAGGCTCTTCCACCACCTCCTCTATTTGACGGTGATAAACTCATGGGTGTTGTATAAACAAGTTTTGGCAAAAAGAGGAAAAAATTCGAAAGACCTAATGAATCTAGTTGATTTTAGAAGCGAACTTGCTGACAAGCTTTGTAAATATAAAACACATATTCAACCAAGAAGAGGTCGACCCAGCAGCAGTAGTAGTTTTTCGGAGGAACCAGTTCCAAAACGGAGAAATGCTCTACAGTTTATGCCATCAAGAGATGTAATACGTGATGGTATAGATCATAAGCAAATACGACAGAGCAACCGGATGCGGTGTATAATGTCAAGATGCAAGCTTCTTAGTAGCGTTATGTGTGAAAAATGCAAAGTTTACTTACATATGTTCGAAAAAAAATTCAGATTGTTTTAATAAATTCCATTCTTAATTTTTCTTAATAAATGAAATAAATTAAATTCTTACAATATTGTTTATTTCATGAGATCTATGACTCAATGAAGCTCTAAATGCGTGTTGTATCAAAAACGATACGCGACTAGTTTTTTTTTGCATACAGCCGTTTTTTCTCACTCAGTATTTTTAAAATATTTTTTTCCGTCATTAATTTACATATCCAAATCCAAAAATATATATTTTTTAAAAAAATTAAAAATCATGCATTTAAGGGTTAAAATATTGTACTTTAAATTCGTTTGTCTCGAAACCACGTTTTGCAAGTTTGCGGGTGTGATAAAGTAAAAACTACTCAACCGATCGTACTGAAATTTTAATATGTTGTTTTAAACTAGTTAATGCTGGGAATGAACTAAGGACAGAAAGAGTTTTTGGCCGATTTTGGCCTCAAAAATTGGCCATTTTCGAAAAAAACGCCATTTTTTTTATATTTCGACCAATTTTTTTTTCTTCTAGTTCATTCCCTGGCGGTTTCGATCAGAAACCAGAATGAGACGTGCGCCTTTCGTACGTCTTCCCCCGTGACACCCTGAAATTTTGAAAGAAGTTCAGGTTCGTAGCGACAAAACCCGTTACAAACGAGCTTCTATCCGTGAATACGTGTGAGCTCATTTCATTTTACCGCAGTGTACTCCCGCCACACACACTCTTGGAATTATAACAAGGTGCGTGATTGTTTACAAAATTTTGACAGCACTTGAGGTACCCACGTGCTCGCCCGAGCTTGTAGGCAAACGTCGGCGGCCATTTTAAGTGGTACATCTCATTGGTGGTTTCTGATTTCGATACTGATTAAAACCCAGTTTTTTTTTAGATGTTTTTCATGTGTTCCAGTGAGCCGCAATCACGCGGGCACGTTTCTTGGACGTTAAAACAAAAGCCTACACGATGTTTTACTATGGATTGGAACAAGAAAAAAACGGAATCGTCATCATCCTTGCGGCAGAGCCACTTGGCAACGTCTTAACCATATCAAAGTCCAGTGACCGTTTGATGGCTCTCAAATTGGTGATGCATGGTGAGGAACTTCGTAAGCGCATATGCCCCTCAAGTCGGATGCGAACAAAAAGAAAAAGATGCATTCTGGCTAGATTTCCACAACTTTGTCAAAATCATCCCAAAGGAAGAGCTTTTGTTTGTTGGGGAAGTTTTTAAACGGAATGTCGGGAAGACAAGCGAAGACTATGAAGACTACCACGGAGGGCTGGGATACGGCACCAGGAACTCTTCAGGTGAAGATATCCTAAACATGTACAAGTCGTACGGTCTTATAGTGCTAAATACCATGTTCGTCTAACAAAGCCGGCACCTGATCACTTATAGCAGCGGCGGAAATGAAACTCAAACAGACTATCATTTGGTATCCAGTTTCATGAAGCCACGAGTTAAAGATTGCAAAGTGATCCTGGGAGACGCGATCGCCCCTCAACACCGTCTCCTCCTGGCTGAATTTTTTATGGAGGCGAGTAAGAAGTCAAAGCAGCAAACGATGGTGTCAGAGAGAATCAAATGGTATAAGCTGGATAAAGGAAAAGGCGAAGCTTTTATTACCAACATGAAAAACCTCTCTTCCATTATCGATGAGGTCGGTAATGAGGAGTGCAGAGCACAAGACATGTGGGATTCCCTACAACAATCTGGCCTGGAGAAAGCCAAATCACTGCTCGGAACATCTAAAGGCCCCTGCCAACACGCAAAAGAAACCTGGTGGTGGACAGACGAAGCCAAAGCAGAGATGCACGAAAAGAAAATGTCTTTCCAAGCTTGGTCAAAGTGCTCTTCTACTAATAGAGAGGAAAAAGCTCGCCGTGAAAAGGTGTATAGATACCTTCATCGAGAAGAAAAAGTGCGCCGAATTCAAAGCGAAAAGCATGGAAGGCCTATATCAGGAGTTGGAAGAAATATCGTCTTCCGCGTCTGACAGGAACCAGGCTACCCAGGAGCTTCGACAAAGCAATTTGAACAAAGGAGCAAATATCTTTAAGATAGCCGCCCAGAGAAGAAGAAACGCTCAGGAGATTCGTTTCCCAAAGTTTATTAACAATGCTGAAGGCCAACTCCTTGTGGAAGACGAAAAAATTCTCCACAGATGGCGACATTATTGCGAGGAACTTCTGAACGAACAGTTTCCCCGAGTGTACTTTCCAAGAGCCGCCCCGAATCATGCCGAAATATCCGACATCACAGTCGAAGAAGTTCGGTACGCGGTTAAAAACTCCAAGAAAAGAAAAGCTGTTGGGCCGGACGGGATACCCTCTGAGTTCTGGAAAAAGATGGGAGACATCGGGTCTAGATGGCTCATGGTTCTTATCTCCAAACTTATGAGAGGCGACACTATGCCTAATCAATGGAGGGAAAGCTATCTTCTTCCATTTCACAAAGGAAAGGGTGATACGCGAAATTGTGATAACTACCGTTCTGTCAAGCTGATGTCGCACACCATGAAGATCGTTGAACGGGTATTAGATAGCCGACTGCGGAAAATAATACGACTATCTGATGACCAGTGCGGGTTTGTCTCGGGTAAATCAACAACAGATGCAATCCAAAGTATAAGGATCATGATGGAAAAGCATCGTGATTCTTCAAAGGGCTTGCATATGGTGTTGGTCGATTTCGAGAAGGCCTTTGACCGGCAACCAAGAGATCTTTTATGGGTAGCGCGAAGACAAAAAGGAGTTCCAGAAACCTACGTGCGAGTGATTATGGACATGTACGAGAGAGCAACGACAAGAGTAAGATGCACTGCAGGAGTCACCGAAGAGTTCGCAATCAAAATCGGTGTACACCAAGGGAGCGTCCTCAGCCCACTGCTTTTTATAGCAGTCCTTGATTGCTTGCTTGAAGGAAAAGTGACGGACCCCAATGTGCACCAGCTATTCTTTGCTGATTTTTGAGGGACACGGGTATCGTATTAGTTCAAAGAAGACAGAGTATCTGTGCTGCCCGTTCTCTGACCCTCATCAGCCTATTCCAGACATTTACTTGAATGGAAGAGTGCTTCCCAAGTGTGAAAAGTTTAAATATCTGGGATCTATGATTAATAGAGAAGCAACTTGTGATGACGACATCAACCATCGCGTAAGCGTAGGGTGGATGAAGTGGCGGGAAAACTCCGCCATCTTCTGTGATCGAAAAATGCCCCCTGTTACAGATTGATGATACCCTCCCTGGCAACCATAACAACCCTGAACACGACAGTTGTCAGCTCTACTACATTCTGGAACTTCCTGGTACACACTTCCTTGCTTGTGCTTGGGTTTGGTTTGGGCTTTGTTACCAGTTTGATATAGTGCTTGGTGGAATAAAGTGATCTCTTCAATCTTTTAATAAAGTAACTTAATTTTTCTCCCCTATACATTTTGGTGCCTCCTGTGAGGATTAAAAGATTTGGTATTTTTTTATACTGGGAGTTATGGCAGCATTAAACTTACGGGCGGCAGCCTCAAAAGCAATTAAACGTGCACATGACCGTGTGGTTGGAGATAACATCGATGATGCCGACATAATTCACTTGGAGCAGGAAATTAGGTCCATAACGGCGCATTACCAGCGGTTCGTCGCTCAACATGAAATACTCGTTGGAGCGGCACAATCCGAAGAATTAGAAGAACACGCGAATCTTTGGGAACATGTGGACAGCATGTATAATGGAACATGCGTTATTATCAACCGTAGGCTAGCGCATCTCCGCCGTGGAGCGGATAATCAGGGCAAATTAGCCACAGAGCAGGCCAACGTGTTGACAAACCGAGTGGACATGCGATTGGATCCCGTTACCATTCCTGCATTCGATGGTGCGCTCCACAATTGGCTGGCGTTTAAAGACACCTTCGAGACCTTGGTGCATTGTGCGGATTTCCCAGAAGCGTACAAATTGGGAAAACTACGGCAGGCCATAGATCCAGTAAAGGTTCTCCTGGTCGGCGCCATGTATTCTGGTGGGTATCAAGAAGTGTGGCAGGCTCTGAAGAACCGATTTGATAACCCAAAGCTTCTCGCGGAAATCCATGTGTCTCGCCTTTTGAAGTTGCAACCTGCTGTAGACGAGACATCAGACGCCCTCTTGCGAATTGTGGATACGGTGCATGAGTCATTGCGTGCCCTTCGCGTGATGAATTTACCTGTCGAGCAGTGGGATGCCCTGGTTGTGCCAATTATCGTGACGAAGCTCCCCAACAACACGCAGCGCGAGTGGTGTATGAACTGTCCTTCGAACGAGATCCCGACTTTAGCAGACTTATTGGCGTTTCTGGTGTAGTGTACCCAACACCATTCATCCATTCATTGACCATCCATCAATTGACTGGTCGCTAATACGTTAAAAAGTACGACATCGCATTGTCATTCGAATCCATGAATCAAAGTTCAGTTAGTGTCACCGAAAAGAAAAGTGCCGACACTTGAGAATCGAAGACAAAAAGAACATAATGATTTCGAGAATGATAGACGACACTGCCGACTGCAATAGAATAGAGTCATGCAGGTACAATCGATATGCATTGGAAATGCGACAATGATTTTTGTATAAATAGAGAACCAATAATTAAATAAAATCAGATTCAACTTGACATCCCAACCAAGTGTTTCTCTGGCATTCTTGCCATCCACCAACCTTACTCCCAAGCAGAACCTTTATGGCATTCGTGCCCTGCTTTTCCAAAACGCAATAACTACGGTAGAACCTTTATGGCATTCGTGCCCTACCTAGTTGTTGCCTAGGTCGCTCCCCCCCCTCAGTTGTTTAGGCTTCTTACATGGCGATCCTGCCACTTCAAAACCAGGTCGCAGAAGAGTCCAGGAGTTTCCAAATATTTAGATTGTATTAACGCACCATCAATGTCAAAAGCTGCTGCAGACTACGTTGTTCAACAACCCGCAGGTGTACCAATATACATACCAACACAGAAGACATCAGGACCACAGAAGCTAACAGTAGAAGACTACAAAAGACGACAACTTCAAAACCAGGAGAGGAGAAGGACAGCCGTTCCTAGAGAAGAAACACAACAACAAAATAAGCGAGGAGGCAAAAAATACTTGCACCGCAAGAAACTAGCTTACCTCAAAGACCTATTGCGAACCCAAGGTGAGACCCCAATAGCCTGGAGTAAGGCCACCGAAATCTGGTGTGAAATCGAAACATTGGAAAAATCTGTGACCAAATACGCTAGATGAACTGGAGAACTAAAATGGGCAACAACACAACAAAAGAGAGCGTGACTGTCAACGAAAAAATCGACCCAATGTCAATCGCTGTATACACGGCAATAATTATATTAATAATAATATATGTTATATATAAAGCTAATAAACATTATAAAAACTATGTTAAGAAACAGGTATTAAGAAATATGCCAAGTAATACACCATAAAAAAAAAAAAAAAATAATAAAAACTCTGAATATGAAAAATTGTTTGTTAAAAATTGAAAAAATATTAACCAACATAAGAAAAAGTTCAATTAGAGGCTACACTGAGCAAACGTGGCGCGCAAAACTTGAAGAAATAGAGAAACTAAAAATAGAAGCTACCTATAAAACTGACAAAGCGGACACCCCGACAAGATTCTTTGAAATCTATAGAATAACAAAAGCAACAATACTCTCAAATTTGGAGAAAATAAACAAGATGGCTGACTTTAATATAGAAACTGCAATGAAAGTAATTCCCGTGTTCACAGGATCCTTCAAAGAACTTGACTCATTCTTAACACTGGTCGAGATCATACATAACACCCTTAAAGAAACCGAAAGAGCAACTTACATCGGATTCATCTTCCATGTAAAACTTGCACAAAACGTAAAGACTGCATTGGGATTCGTAACAACATTTACAACATTGACAGCACTAAAAGACAGTTTAAAAGAGAAATTTAAAAACACCACAACACTGTCGCAAGTACATACCAGACTGACTCAAGCAATCCAGAGAAACCAATCAGTAACATCATACAAAGACAGAGTATTATCCCTCATTGCTGATTTGAACACCCTACAAATAGAAGACTTGCCCTCCGAAGCCACTGAAGCTGAGAAAAAAGTAATTGAGAGAATCAATCAAAATTACGCCCTCACAGTCTTCAAGAATGGCATAAAGGAGACAATAAAACCAGCGATATTTGCCGCTCAGCCAAAATCCCTGTCAGAAGCAGTTAATCTGGCACTAGAACTTGAAAGAGACTCAAACCAAAGTTATAGCCAAATGATGTACGTAAGAAGAAACACGTACAATCACAACCAACAAAATGGTTATACAAACAGTAGTAACAGACCACAGACCTTTAATTTCGCTATTCTCACATAAGAATCCATCCTCGAAAATGATGAGAATCCGACTAGACCTATCAGACTACGACTTTGAGATAGTTTACAAACAAGGAAAGATGAATACAAATGCCGATGCACTATCAAGAATAAAAATCAATAGTGACATTTTAAAATCCATGATGGTAGATAAAAATAATAATACAAGCCAAAATGATGTTGACTCCAAGGAGCAGATCATGGTAATAACAAAGGATATGGCACAAAAGATTGCCAATGAAGAAAATAAAAAGGAGAAATACACATCTCAACAGAAGACTGATCATCTTCACATGTGGGATTGTACATCCATAGCTGACGTCAGAAATATGAAGAAGTTAAAATTTGAAATAACGAGTGATAAAATGAAAAATAGTACTATTGAAATTAAAGAAAATGAAGTTATAGTAAGATGCAGCGATAACCTAGCGAAACACGTTTCGATCCTAGAGAAGCTCGTATCAAAATTAAAGAGGGTACCCGTAAAAGAAGTAGCGCTAAATGAAAATGATATTATATTTGAATATATAGAAAAGGAAGAATTAAAGAAAATATATAATACGTTGCAACGAAATGAAAGACACTCGACAATGAAGGTATTAATATATAAACCCCCAAAACAAATAATAAAACATGAAGAAAAAATTAACATTATCAAAGAATACCACAATACACCGCATGGAGGACACTTAGGCATACGAAAAACTATGACGAAAATCAAACAAAGATATGTATGGAAAAATATGAGACAAATGGTTAAAAAGTTTGTAAACGCTTGTGAAACATGTGCTAAAAACAAGCAGACAAAACATACAAGAGAGAAAATGGTTATAACAGATACACCAAGTACAAGTTTTGAAACAATTCAAATAGACACAGTTGGACCTCTCAGAATATCCAACGGATATAGATATATTTTAACAATGCAGTGCGAATTAACTAATTATGTCATTACACACCCTATTGAAAGTAAGGACGCTAAAACAATCGCCAAAACATTAATTGAACAATTTATATTAAAGTACGGATGTTTCAAAATACTCAAATCAGATAATGGTACCGAATTCAAAAACGAACTTATGAAAAATATATGTGAATTGCTGAAAATTGATACAATCTACTCAGCCCCATACCATCATCAAAGTATAGGCTCATTAGAAAGAAACCACAGAGTTCTGAACGAATTTCTACTAAATTTCACAGAAGATTATGAATGGGATATTTGGACACCATATTATGCATTTGCTTACAACATAACACCGCACGTAGACACCGGCTATACACCGTATGAACTTATTTTTGGAAAATTACCGTATGTACCAAGCGATATAATACACAGCAAAGTAAAAGCATATAATCTAGATAACTATGTAAATGAAGTAAAAACTAGACTTAGACATGCGATACAAAAAGCACGAGATATAATTAGCAATGTAAAATGTAAAAGAAAATTAGAATACGACAAATACACAAATGTATCAAATCTTAGAATAGGAGATTTAGTATTTGTAAAACTAGAAAGTAAGAAAAAATTACAAAGTCCATATCACGGGCCATACAAAATTGTAGCAAAAGATAATACAAATTCAATAATTGAAATAAACGGAGAACTTAAAAAGTTCCACAACAATAGTCTTAAGAAATTTAATAAATTGTAGATTAATGTAAAAATTGTAAGACCATTATAAACAAACTAGAAATTAAATAGTTTTAAACATTGTAATTAGTAAGAAAACCTCAATGTAAAGCAAATCCAAAACATATCGATTCCGAAAAATCTTGTAAAATTATTCTTCCAATAATTTTCCGCTTAAGGGTAAGGGTGTAGTGTACCCAACACCATTCATCCATTCATTGACCATCCATCAATTGACTGGTCGCTAATACGTTAAAAAGTACGACATCGCATTGTCATTCGAATCCATGAATCAAAGTTCAGTTAGTGTCACCGAAAAGAAAAGTGCCGACACTTGAGAATCGAAGACAAAAAGAACATAATGATTTCGAGAATGATAGACGACACTGCCGACTGCAATAGAATAGAGTCATGCAGGTACAATCGATATGCATTGGAAATGCGACAATGATTTTTGTATAAATAGAGAACCAATAATTAAATAAAATCAGATTCAACTTGACATCCCAACCAAGTGTTTCTCTGGCATTCTTGCCATCCACCAACCTTACTCCCAAGCAGAACCTTTATGGCATTCGTGCCCTGCTTTTCCAAAACGCAATAACTACGGTAGAACCTTTATGGCATTCGTGCCCTACCTAGTTGTTGCCTAGGTCGCTCCCCCCCCTCAGTTGTTTAGGCTTCTTACACTGGAAAAGCGCGCTCAAAGTCTTGCGACGCAGATAATTCGAACAACAGGTCAAGAAGGTGTGGCGGCAACCTCGCGTCCTTCCCGCGCTCAGCCCTTGATGAGATCCAACGTAGCTGTACCAACCCAAAATGGATGTCCCTTTTGCAAGGGACCGCATCGAATCACACGTTGTCAACGTCTGTTAAGCAAAACTCCGGCCCAACGGTTTGCTGATTTGAAGAATTCTGGCCTCTGCTTCAACTGCTTACGGACTGGACATACATCAGCACAGTGCCCTGCAAGTGGTTGTCGGAGTTGTGGCAGAAGACATAACACCATGTTCTGCCGAGAATCTTCATCTTCAACGGTGGAACCTCATCGGTCTTCATCTTTGCAACATTCAGTAGAGACCACCATACCACAATCATCCTGACTAGATGACCACACAGTGTTGCTAGCAACAGCGCGAGCTTTCGCACGAACCAACTTGGAACAGCGCTTATGTCGACTTCTCTGTGACCCTGGATCACAGATGAGTTTTGTGACTGAACGCTTGGCCAATCAGCTTAGCCTTCCTAGGATTAAATATGAGGTAGCAGTAGAAGGAATCGGCGCTTTCGCACAGACTCGTGCACGGGGTATAGTGATGCTTTGGATACGATCCATCTACTCCGACTTTGAAGTGAGAATAGATGCGTTGGTTCTTCCGTCGATAACTTCTGTAACCCCCGCGGTGCCCTTGGACACAAGCCAGTGGACCCATCTATGCGGTCTCCAGCTCGCTGACGTGCAATTTGCGTCACCTGGACCTATCGACGTACTAGTTGGTGCCGATATCTGGGGTCAAATGGTCGAGGATGGAATTATTAGCGGGAAACCAACCGAGCCCTGCGCTCAACGTACGCGCTTAGGATGGGTGGTTTACGGACCGGCATCCATCTCCTCAACCAACATGCAACCACCTCATGCATTCTGCGCTCGTGCGAATGTCGATGATGATCAATTGGAGGACTTAGTGCGTAACTTCTGGAAGTTGGAAGAGGTGCCCGAAAATAATTTGGATCAGGACGAATGTGAGCGGATGTTTTTAGAAACGCATACTCGAGACGAGGACGGTCGTTACGTTGTACGCATCCCGTTCCGCCACGGAGTTCCGGAGCTAGGTGATTCCTATACCAACGCATTAAGGCAGTTTCATGGACTTGAGCGGCGCTTGCTTGGCGATGAGGACCTAAGGCAGAAGTACATCTCCTTCATGCGTGAGTACCGCGCATTCAGGCACATGGAACGCGTTGAACAACCTGGCGATCACAAGAAATGTTACTATATTCCACACCACGCTGTGCAAAGTAAGTTCCGCGTGGTATTTAATGCTTCCGCGCGCAGGAGCAATGGAGTCTCACTAAACGACACACAATTGACGGGTCCTGCTATCCAAGCCACGTTAGTTAGCGTGATCTTCAGGTTCCGAAGGTATCCAGTTGCACTCACTGCAGATGTGGAAAAGATGTTCCGACAGGTGCTGGTGACTCCGGAGCACAGGGACTACCAAAGAATACTCTGGCGAGAATCAAGTGCAGAAGAGGTTGCGGTTTTCCGACTAAGAACCGTTACGTACGGCATGACGTCTAGCCCGTTTAATGCTGTGCGTGCTCTGCATCAGTGTGCCTTCGACAATTACACATGTCTACCAGATCGAGAACAAGGATGTAAAGCACGTGACGTTATTCTATCTTCATTTTACGTGGATGACCTGTTGACAAGTTGCTGCAAATCATCTGAAGCTGTGCTATTGGCTACACATATTGACACGATACTGTCTAAAGGATTTTTTAAGCTGCGGAAATGGAACTCCAACTGCGCCCATGTAACAGATCAATTAGTTGGTAAGCTTGCTTCTTCCACAGAGCTCAGCATCAACTCATCTACGGCTACCGTGCTTGGGTTACGTTGGAACCCCGTCAGTGATGAGCTGTTCTTTAATGTCAATCTGGATGACCAGCATAGAGTACCAACTAAACGACGAGTGCTTAGTGAGGTTGCCCGACTCTTCGATCCAACAGGGCTTTTGGCGCCGTTAGTTGTTACGGGCAAAATATTCATCCAAACACTATGGTCCGCTGGCATCTCGTGGGATGCTCCCCTTCCTGAAGACCTTCGGAAGACATGGACGGAGTTTCGGAGCACTCTTCCCGCGCTCAACAAATTGCGAGTACCCAGATGGTTGGGGATGCACAACGACGCCGCTACAACCATACACGGCTTTTGCGATGCCAGTTTGCGTGCGTACGCTGCAGCGCTATACATGAGGACTGGCATTGTTGATGGACGAGTTACGGTGTCGCTGCTAACTGCCCGTACCAGGGTAGCCCCATTAAAAGGCGCTACTATCCCACGCCTCGAACTCTGCGCAGCTCATCTACTTGCACAATTGCTGGATAGTGTCCGTGTTGCATTGAACCTGAAGGATAACCGATACTACTTATGGTCAGACTCGGCAGTGGTCCTGAGTTGGTTACACAAACATCCCACAACATTGAAACCATATGTTTCCAATCGCGTTCGACAAATCCAAGAGCTCACAGTTCCAGAAAGGTGGTATTACATTCGATCATCACAGAATCCGGCTGACTGTGCTAGTCGTGGTTTAGGAGCACCGGAGCTCTTACGACATCGGCTATGGTGGCATGGGCCAGAATGGCTGGCAACAAGCGAACCACATCTATCGACAGCAGAGCGGCTCAACTCAGATGAAATAGTTTCTGCGCAGGCGGAAGAGAAACTATCTTTGGTGGCAATGCCAGTAGTGGTTCAAGAGAGGCTTATGACAAGACGAATCGACGGACATTTAATATCTCTCACCGAGCGTTTTAGCTCACTGCGGAAACTACAGCGTACAATGGCGTATGTACTACGGTGGTGCCCTAATCGGAAATATCTCTTAGGGTCCATGATCAGTCCAAAGGAAATGGATGGTGCTTTGTCGACTCTCCTTCGAATGGAACAACGCAGCGCATTTAACGTTGAACTCCAGGCCATTCGCAACGGATCTACTCTACCTAGTTCAAGCCGGTTGCTACCTCTCAACCCTATTCTGGATGGGGATGGTATTTTGCGAGTAGGTGGGCGGCTAAGCCAGGCATCAATACCAAACGACCAACGTTTTCCAGCAATTCTCCCGAAAAACGGAGCTTTGGTATGGTTGTTGATTAATCAAGCACATGTAAACACTCTTCATGGTGGAACCCAGCTTATGCTACAAACTCTTCGACAGCGCTACTGGGTATTGAATGGGCGACAGGCTGTTCGAAGCTTTCTCCATCGGTGCGTCACCTGCAGACGCCAGCGTCGACAGACTTTGGTTCAACAAATGGCTTGTTTACCCAGACAAAGAGTTACGGCTGCTCGACCTTTCTTGGCGTCCGGTGTGGATTATTGCGGACCATTCACCATTCGGGTTGGAACGAAGAGGTCTCGTTCTACAGTCAAGAGCTATCTAGCTATCTTTGTTTGTATGGCGATCAAGGCGGTACATATCGAGGTAGTCGGTGATCTGACGGCGCGGGCTTTTTTGGACGCATTCACGAGGTTTGTTTGTCGTCGTGGCCCATGTCTGGACCTCTACAGCAACAACGGGACGGCGTTTGTTGGTGCCTACCGTTTACTACAAGAGGATTTCAAAGCTTGGCACAGCGCATGCAATCAACAATCCCTTGCCAATCGTGGGACCAAGTGGCACTTCATAACCCCCAGCGCTCCGCACCAAGGTGGCCTGTGGGAGGCCGCGGTTAAGTCGACCAAGCATCATCTCGTGCGCTTGGTGGGTGCACAGTCCCTCTGGTACAGTCAGCTGCAAACATTGGCCACCCGTATTGAGGCGTGCTTAAATTCGCGCCCTCTCACTCCACTTCACGACGACCCCAACGATAAGTTGGCGTTAACGCCCGGAGATTTCCTTATCGGAGCCCCGCTGATTGCTACCCCAGAGCCGAGAGTGGAAGACATCCCGATTAGCCACATCAAACGCTGGCAATGGCTACGCCAGGTGCATCAACAGTTTTGGCGGCGCTGGAGCGAAGATTACCTAACAACGTTGCAGTTGAGGAATAAGTGGCAGCGACGGCAGCAGAATATTCAGGTGGATGACATCGCAATTGTGCGGCAAGCGAACCTCCCCCCGACACACTGGAGCTTGGGCCGAGTAATAGCAGTTCACCCGGGCAGCGATGGACTGGTGCGCAACGTAACTCTCAAGACTGCTAGTGGAACATGTCGGCGTCCCGTACAGAAGCTGTGCATACTTTTGGAGGCTGAGGATTTCGAACCCGAGGGTTCGACCGGGCAGAATGTTACAGATTGATGATACCCTCCCTGGCAACCATAACAATACTGAACACGACAGTTGTCAGCTCTACTACATTCTGGAACTTACTGGTACACACTTCCTTGCTTGTGCTTGGGTTTGGTTTGGGCCAGAGATGAAGAATGAGATATGCAACTTTCGTACGTCTGTTCCCGTGACACCCTAAATTTTTCAGGAAATTTTGACAGGAGTTTGTGTACCAAGCCGACAACCCCCGTTATAAACGACTCTATCCGTGAATACGTGTGAGCTCATTTCATTTTACCGCAGTGTACTCCCGCCACACACACTCATGGAATTATAACAATGTGCGCGATTGTTTACATAATTTTGACAGGACTTTATGTACCCACGTGCTCGCACAGCTTGTAGGCATACGTCGGCGGCCATTTTAAGTTGCATATCTCATTCTTCATCTCTGGTTTGGGCTTTGTTACCAGTTTGATATAGTGCTTGGTGGAATAAAGTGATCTCTTCAATCTTTTAATAAAGTAACTTAATTTTTCTCCCCTATACACCCCCTAAGCTGAAAGGAAGGCTCTACACTTCAGTTGTACGTCCGGCGCTCACATACGGTTCACAATGCTGGACAATGCACAAAAAGTATGAGAGCAAATTAACGGCAGCTGAGATGAAGATGCTTCGCATGACAGCGGGAGTAACAAAGCGTGACAGAATTAGAAGTTCAAAGATCCGAGGAAGCCTCCACGTAAAAGAAACCATCACAAGAAAGGTTGGTATTGCCATGTTCAAAGGAGAGATCCTTTGAACCCCGTCCAAAATGCGTTATCAATCAACATTCCAATTTCAACACGCAAAAAAGGCAGGCCGAAAAACAATTGGTGCAAACAAATGCAAAAACACCAGCATTTGATTGGCCTCAGCGATGAAGTAATCCCAAACCGGGAAGCCTGCCGCTACTTTCTGAGGTCAAAGCGGCGGACCCCACAAGCGGACCAGTACGAATGCAGTTAAGTGGGAAGATTATGGTCCTACACTTCTGACCATAACGACGCCGGAAAAAAAAGGAAAAGAAGAAGATTGTACCTTCTGGTTCCCACCTGTATAAAATATTTGTCTCTAGAGATTCAATGCTTAAAAAGTGCTGTCTTCTGACGATGAAGACAAAGCTGTTGAATCGGTGTTTTCTCGTCAGGAAATCCTTTGAAAATATCCTAATAACATCCACTTATGATTCAGATCAAGCAGGCTCTGGCATCAAAACGGGTCTTCAGCGTTTTTGGCACTTAGACTCAGACATAACTGATCTATGCTTACCTATCGCCTAGTTGCGTTCACAGTCATCATGTAAAATGGAAATGATGAAACGACGTTCATGGTTCTCAACGGCTGAATCCCATTTAAATTGTTTGACATTTGAGACGAAATGTCAACTTGACAGCAATTAATTTGATGTCATCACTAACAAGTTTGCTGCAGAAACTTAGATTCTGATTTGCTGTTATTGATGGCAAAAAATATTGATAAAGTGCGAATCCTCCTTGTAGGAGATTCAGGTAAGGTCCATTGCATTTCCTACAAACTGATTTTAATTGTGAATTCCAGGCGTCGGAAAAACATGCCTAACACACCTAATCGCACACAATGAATCCCTAATACATCCAGGATGGACAGTTGGATGTTCAATTGAAGTAAAACTGCACGAATATAAAGAAGGCACGCCTCAGCAAACCACCTATTTCATTGAACTCTTCGACATCGGTGGCTCGCTTAATCACAAAAACTCCCGAAGCGTCTTCTACAATCCAACACACGGAATCATATTGGTCCACGACTTAACCAACCGGAAGAGCCATGAAAACCTGAAGGAATGGTTATACGAGATTCTTAACAAGGAAGGTAAGGACACAGCCAAGGGTAACAACACTCAATCACTGTCGTCGGATCCAAGCCTTTTCGATCCGGAACAATTCCTCGGTTCGACACAAATCCCGCTTTTAGTGGTTGGGACAAAACTCGATCTTGTCGATGAGAAACGCCATCCCAAAATGTTGCAGAAGACTGGAGGAATCGGTTTGTATGATAAACATCCCATAAGGAGTCGCTCTAAATGGCTTCCATTATAGCGGAACAATGTGGGGCAGAAGAGATCTGGCTCAATTGCAGGAATTCGCGGAGTTTGGCTGCCGGCACAACGGATGCTGTAAAGCTGGCAAGGTTTTTCGACAAAGTTATTGAAAAGAAGATAAGCTCACGTGAGTCGGGTATATTCGGTGGAGCTACAGATAGAAGGAAAATCACGACACCATCGTCGTACATCTCTCCGGAAACCACATTTATGCATAGTCCACCGTTCATTAACAAATCCATCGATACTAGTCTATAAGAAAGTCCTCTCGGCAATTTGCAATTCAATCTTTATTAAAGCTAAACAAAGTACTGTGAAGCTTACAGTAAACCGAGAACTTTAATTATACAATTGATCGTGCTAGTCTCCATGTTTAACTTCTTCAATTCATACAAAAGGCGAACGTAGTTGACTGTTCCGCTCAAGTCGACCAGATTCAAAACATTCGGACACAAGCCGAAGTAGATAATAACGGCCACGGCTTTAGTGACATCATTCGCATTGCATTCGGACAGACTGTCGAGGCGATGCGATGTAATGAACCTCTTCAGGTGCGGACTGCACGTGGACCGACAGGACTCAATGTACGACTTGAGATTCTCCAGTGCGGCGTTGACTATTTCCTTTGAAATCAAGATGTTATCCTTCTGCCGACGCATGTAGATGTCTATCAGCTTCATCTGCCATACGTCATTCGTGCACGGTTTAAGTTTGATCATTTGCAGCGTCTATCGGAAGGAAATGGTTATTAATCGCTCAATTCAAGTTACAGAAAGAAAATCTTACATTCACAATGGATAGGTAGATGGGCAGACCATGCATTTTGTCTTTTATGACGGAATTATAGAAGAGAACGATTAACTGTTGGTAGCGTTCCATTTCAACTTTGGATATTTTGTCCTCCATCACGTCGACGCTGAGGAATCGATCGGTGAAGCCAATGACTATTGGATCGGAGGAGAATGTCTCGAGGGATTTTGTGTCAATCTTCCAACAAGTATATTGCTCTGTCGTGAGTGTCTGGGCGAATAGGCTCTTAAGTCGATCGGGGTCATCTAAATGCGAATGGCATCCAGAGCGTTTCTTGATGTCAATGCAGGCGGAGACCTCCAATGCCTTACTGCAATTAAAAATGCACTTTTAACAACCATTGTTGGATGTAGATGTATAATCCTACACTAGCTGGTCCCAGTTGCGACCCTTTTCAAAGCAAACTGGCCAATAGTTGGGGTCGTCCACGATGACCGACTTCAGGGTACTGAGGTCCGGTAGCATACACGGTGCCATCGGGAGTTTTTTGATTTCTGAACTACCGATTACAATGCAGGATATGTGACACAAACATAGCTTTTTTGTGTCGATATCTCGCGGTAGAAATAACCTGGGCTGAACCGCCAGCACATACAGGTGGCGGAATGCTTGCAAATGGTACCTGTGAAGGGGAAATTCATGCGTGAGTAGTCCAACTTCGTCCCGAATACGCTATCACACCTATTATCATTGCTGTGGTTTGGAAACTTAGGGAAAAGCGCGCATACCAATGCAGCGATGGCTCCAGGGCTCTTAGAGAGCGTGTAGCGGCCAGCGCCGAGAAATAAAAATCCCAAGGACATGTGTATAGCCATCTGCGATCCATATGTGACCTGTGAATGTGCCGGGCCTATCCTCGAGCGTAGATATCGGATTATGCGCAGTATCTCCAGATTTCCCGTCCCGGCGTATACTAATGAAACCGACACAAGGATCAGCATCAAACTACTCTCGACAGTAGCTCGTCCTGCAAACTCGCCGACATCCTTTCCCAGGAAAAGTTTAATGGCCTTTCTAAGAGACTTGAATGCATCTGCATTCTCCGTGCCGGCGTACTTCAGACCGATACAGAAGGCAGCACCGGCAATGATATTGCAATACGCTTGACTGAAATCGTACGAGAATATATGAATTAGGGTTCAGGCATTACATGATCGATAGACCTACGTTATTGCCTCGTGATCCACATCATCCCCACTTGGTACAAGTCCATGATTAATGTTGAATTTAAGATTCGCCGGAAACTGATTGAATAGCCACTCCGAGGTTGGTTGAACGTCACTCCAGAGGATAAGACCCCTCGCCATTGTGCGTAGCAATAAGAGATCCGGGCGGACCAGATCTAACAAGTAACTTGTATCCGGTGGATCCATCCACTGAGCCACAGCCTTGTTGTTTGTATTGAAGAACATCAGTCCCAGAGCCAATGTTGCTCCGGGTGCTGTGACATCGATATTTACAGTGTCGCCCTCTCTAACTTGGAACGAAGGTAATTTGTACTTTTCTTTCTGCGAACCCATCAACGAACGCTTGTTTCCACCCACCATGTAATAGTGCAAGGTATCAGGCAGTTGAAGATCTCGCAGCCCTGCTGGTGCTTCACCGTGACCAAGAGTAACCAAACCTAAAGCTAAGCCTGCTGTAAGGGCGTACGATTCCCGCTCGACGCTGTTTTCCATTTCCGGACCAGGAGGTCGCCCTAAAATGAAGAGAGATGATAAACTATTCGAACGAAAAAAAGTGTTTTTTACCTATTTCCTGAAGAAGAACTTCGGCAATGTGCCTTTTCGCGGTTCCTTGGTAAATCAACCCAATACCCATGAGCGATGCCACCTGTATGTTCTGAGGTATGTCTAACTCAAGAGCGGTAGCTGGTAACAAGGCTTCGATATGAACGCTTAACAGCTTAGTCGTTGTCGTGTCCATGGTACCTGAAATACACATCATGTCTAGTGTCCCTAAAAATATACATTTCTTACCTCTGTGAGTGGCGGAGATGCCCAATAAAAGCCCAACGCTCGTCATTTCATCACACTTCACCAAATACTCGTAAATGCTCATGAACGAGAGGGTTTTCAGATGACCATTCAGACCAAGGGCCATCAGGAAACCGGCATGTTCCGTCGTCACTTCAGATGGACCTTTTGGCTTATTATACACTATCCACGTCGAATCGACATCTCTTGCGTAGGGTGAGATCCTAAGTCCGGCGGCCACTCCATTATGAAAACTCGGCCAAAGGTTCATATTAGGCGGGAATTCGATTTGTTGCATTTCGATGGTGGCGCCTTTGACCGGTTCCTTCCCGGTCAAGCAGAGCTTGGGGATCGGCATCGATTCCGTGGGTGTCGGTATCGACGTACGTAGAGTGAACATGCCTCTACCCATTGGCAAGGTCATAGTTCGTGTACACATGGCGTAAAGTTGTTTCTCTTGTTCTTCGATGAATTCATGATCGGATATGCCAGGCGATTGTGAAATATCAATAAGAACCGGTTCGGAACTCGCAAGCAATCGTCGAACTTCGGCAATACGTAAATCATCGGGAAAACGAAGGCTGAGCAGCTTGGTGTCAATGTTCTCCATGCCGTCATCGTCGGCAGATTCGGCTTTCGAAAAGCCATTTGGGTTCGGCGGACATCGCGGCGATAGAGAGTCTTCGGCATCGATATTCGCTTTGTTGAATTTCACCGAATAGAGTTCGGTGGTGTGCTGGAAACGTGTGTGCTCTAAAAGCTCGGAGCGTAAGATTAATTCATATGTTGCCGGAGAACAACCCATGGGTGGCGATAGTCTCCCATGTTCCAGGCACTCTGCCACCATCAGGTATAAGGCCACTGGCAATCGCTCCACGTCGGTTCGTGTCATATCTGAAGGAGAAGAAACAAATGTTATTTAGAGAGGAGACAGGAATAAGCGCGAACGAACCCATGTTGATTAACATTTGAATAAGCTGCTCGTAAACGGGCACATTCACGGAGATCACACGTTTTTTCTTCTTCGGCAAGTCTGCGTACATCGTGCCGGGAAAATCCAGTTGCTTGATCCAATTCTTAATCTTGGTGCATCCGTGGAATATCAAGGAAACCAGCTGCAACGACACAAATCGAAATGCAAGCCAGAAAACGTGATTCGAGAGCTCACCTGCAACACGTTTTTACTCATCGTGTTCACGTTCTCTATATGGGAATACTGATACACCTCGCGGTTCTTGAGGATGTTTTCGATTTGTTGAAATATATTTGGAACAGGCTCGAGAAGCAATTCTTTGTTGTTCATTACCTTTGCGTGGTCCTCGGTGAATGAATTCTGGAACTTCAGACTTACCAATTGGGGCGAGTCAAGGAAATAATTGTGGCAGTACGTGGTAAGTTGCATATCCAATGCCAATTGATATAGAAACTGAGAACAAAGGCAAGAAATGAGTGTCAGGAAATCCTATCAGGATGTCACGCCTTACCTCGCCCAATGGGTTTAAATTGTCGTGCAACGCATTGTCAAGTTTAAAGTCTTCATAGAGGAGATGGAGGGAAAAAAATATTTTCGGAATCTCTTTAAAAAAGGCAGCATTCGGGTCAATCAGCTTCACGGCCAATAGGTTGGGCTGAGCGGTTTTATTGCGTTTATTGAGAATCGATTCCAGATAATCCCAATCGTCATCGGTACCTTGGGACGATTCATCAGTTTTCCGTCTCTTTTTCGGCTCCTCGGGGTTGTATGATGTATTAGCGTTCGATTCGTCGGTGGTAACGACGCGACCCATAAGTTCTGAGAGAACTATCTTAAATATTTGCCATTCTTTCTCGCCACTGAAATCCCGCGAGCCGGGCGGGTTTCTCGCACCATACCAATGAGTTATGAATTGGATGAACTGTTCCTTTCTCAGGATCTGCCTGAGGGTGGCGATGCAACGGGTTACAAAGTGGGTTTCGTTGATTACGGGCAACGATATGCGGTACATTTTCCCTGACGGGTAAACAAGTGTTAGGCGGTTGCCCGCAGGATCACGTAGGTTTGTACATACTCCGCTAGCGTTTCTGTCAATCGGAAATGTAAGATCAATACGGAGACTTGGCTTTAAGTCACAAACAAACGCATTACCTTACGGGAAACTGAGGTTGAAGTGGGTGAACCGGAGAAAGCATATGCAGTTCTTCTTCAAAATTAGAATCGCTTTGTGGCTGAACAGTCGGAAGGAGACTACTTCGTCTATGACATGGAATAGTGTTTCGTTTCATCTCGTTTTATAATTTTATTATTTACCTGGGGAAGGGCGAGGCAAGCGCTTTAGTTTGTGGCAGAACTGAAACTGTCGCGGAGACATGAACCCGAGACACAAACACCGTTCCGGTGTACAATATTAGTACTCCACTGGGATCGAGGACAACTATCATTTTCATCCTCTACAAATGAAAGCATTACAAAGGGGGTCGACATACGAAACAAACGACTGCAGTTACCTGCAAAGCCACTGCGTCCTTGGCAAGAATGGTGAAAATATCGCCTTCAATTCGAGTGCCCGCCGCCCCAAAGTTCACTATTCGTATGAGCTGTAGTTTGCACGAGCGAGGAAGAAGGAAACAAAGAAATGTCTGTCCAATCAGGTCAACGTGTATGAAAGCCCGTGTGGCTACCTCGCGAAACTCTCTAGAAAAAAGGAAAACGCATCAATCGTTTACGTGATTATGTAAAAGCCAAGTTTAACCGAACCCTGTCAAGGGATTCTCCGTCCAAATGTGTTCCAAACAGTATTCCGGTACAATTGGTTTGGATGGTTGTGCCTGTCCAGGTTTCCGAATGTCTTGTAACGACATAGAAAGCGGTCCCATTGACGACTGTAAGCGAGTTAGAGGAGACTGGCCACTTGTTCGACTGCAAGAATGTCAGATTGCCATAGGTGTGCGTCTATATAGGGGAAATACTTACTTTAAGTTACTGACACCGCTGTTCATCGACTGAGAATGGAGGAACTTGCTAATGTGTGCGTTTCCCAGACTGGACCGCGGTATATATGCGGTGCTATTCTTAGCTCCACCTGATACAATACTTCGTTACAATAGTGTCAGCACGAATCAAAACAGGGCTTACTTGAAAACTTCATGGAATTCTGCGAGAAGCTACAGGGTCCAGGTCTCTGAGTCTGATTAACAGTGGCACTGCCGAAGGCAGTATCGTTATTGCAACCGACATAGGAAATCTCGTCCTCCGTTGCTTTCCGGAGTTTGGAAACAAAGTGTTTGCCCAATTTGTTGTCATAAAGTAATACCAAGTCGTTGTTTTCGGTTGAGAATATCACACTATAGTCGGCTTCGGTCAGGTAACTAACCACACCGGTTGATGATTTATTTAGCACCGGGCAGATCTCGTCGAGTGGGTGGGTTAGGGAGAATATGCGTGGCATCGAGATTGCTAGGTTTTGAACTATCGTGTTGGTGGCTTCTTTCTCAAGGAGTATTCCAAACTTTGTGACCAAAACATTGGAAACTGGAAATTCTAAATTGGCGATGAAATCCTCACCATTACTACAGTAAACGCGCAAGCACGTTGCATCTAATGACGGGAAGAAAGACAATCAGAAGCACGCTTATACATTTGTAAAGGAAATTACCAATAAAGCATATCACTGTGAGGTCCGTGTTTACTTCTTTCTTGAGAATCCCCTGCACAAAGTTTTGATTGCAGAAAAATGCAAATTTGATTGGAGTCTCGCAGGTGAAGCACATTCGCGGGAGGACGCCTCTCTCGGTTTGCATACCTGCGGACGTTAAATTTGTTACTGAATATAGATAGCCCCCCACTTTGACATACCCTTATTCCAAACGGCAGTGTTCTTCCGAAAGTATAGCTCCTCTTCGGAATTTACATAGAAACCCGTCATGTAATCGGTATTGTGTCCCTGTGATTTGAACGTGCCACGTCGGCACTCCGTATAGAGTTCGCGTATTGACCAAAATTCACATTGATCCTCGTTTGATGAAATATTAACATTTTGCATACGATGGAGTAAGACATTCTCGGAGGGTAGATTGGAGTTTTGTATAGGCACAACTGGCCCCGGGTGCTCCTCAACCGCCTGACGCCCCCGAGGAATGAATTCCTACGAAACAAGAGACACATGTTGCACTAAAGAGTTGAAGTTTGCCCGTTTCCAAACGACAGTCAATTACCAAAGGTTCTGAGGCGGCGATCATAACTTCGCTAGTTTCATCCAGATTTGCAAGATACTGTAGAATCGTGAATTAAATATCCACTTGAAGGGATAAATCTGTTGAACGGCGGATTCTATGTTTTCTTGGTTGATAATCCTCCTCTCCTCGTGATGACTGTTTAACTCAACAAGCCAGTAAGGACGCGAGCAACCGGCACAACATAAATTAGACAGCAAGGAAGTGTCAGTTTGTTTTGCTTTTAAAGCTAATTCAACTGACACATTTCGGTCTGTCTGTTGTGTTCGGTGTATTCTTAATTTGGGTGTGTTTGCCCACACAACCGTTCCTGCCTACAGTTGCGGGCAAATGTTTTCTTACAGTTGTGGACTAATGTTTTTTCGTGGTCATTGAAATAGTCACTCATACGCAAAAATTCGTTCTAGAATACGTATATTGCTGAAACACTCCTACAGCTTTCTTGGAAGCTGTAAATGCTAATGCCTACTTCCATTATAGGGATCAAGTTAACCGAGTGCTCTAACTCTTGAGAGACGCAATGATATCTTGAAGGGAAAATTAGAAATCAAGGAGCGTTAGGATGCTGTGTACGGTGACTCTTCTCCTTCCATGGCGAGCATCAAAAATTGGTTTAACGAGTTTCAACGTGGTCGCACGTCGGTTTTGATGAGCCACGTCCAGGTATGTATGTATGTATATGTTTATTTAGTAATCGTGTACTATTCCAATAACACAGGTATAATAATTAAGATCTCATCTACACATTTTTTTTTTTTTTTTTTTTTTTTTTTTTTTTGTTTTTCTAGTTACACTAATTTACTACATATTATGTTTACAATACATTATTTTTTATATAGGGAATAACTAGTCTTCTAAATCTTGGCATTGAACTTTCGGTTTTGATTTCATTAGGAAGTTCATTGAATAACTTTAACCCACGATAAAAAAGCATATTCTGAGTTCTGGAATCTCTGTATAGTAGTAGTCTAAAATCCGAGTTTGATCGTAGATTATATGGCTGTACTTCTCCCACATACGTTATATTTGATATCAAGTATTCCGGCAACATGTTGTGTTTAATTTTAAAGACGAACAATAAAACATTATAAGTTATGCGTTGGTTGATATTTAGCCATTTTAGGTAGGATAACATCCATCTACTTGGTGTAAAAATACTACATTTAATTATTGTTCTCATTGCTCTATTTTGTAGCACTTGAAGTCTGTTTATATGTTGATTATTACCCATAAACAAAATAGTCGAACAAAACTCAAAGTGAGGTTTAATTATTGTGTTATATATATTGACAGCACATAATACGGATATATTTTTCCTTATACGTTTTAGGAATGCTATTTTCTTCGATATTTTCTTGGTAGTGTATAACATATGATTATTGAAGTTCAATTTATTGTCCAATATGACACCTAGATATTTTATTTCTTCTACCTGTTCTATGATTTCATTGTTTATTTTTAAATTTATCCTATCGTCGCAGTTCAGGACCATGCACTTAGTTTTCTTGGTGTTAATTTTGAGCTTATTTAATTGAAGCCACTCACAGAGGTACTTTATGTCACATTCCATTTTTTCTCTAAGTTCATTTATGTTTTTTCCATTCACAAACATTAATGCATCATCAGCAAACAGGGAGATTTTACAATTTTTTACAACATTACACACATCATTTATATAAATTAAAAACAATAATGGACCAAGTATAGTTCCTTGTGGGACACCAAAACATGTCTTCATACTATTCGATGTTGCACCATTTACACTTGTTTTTTGTGTTCGATTACATAAATAAGATCTAAACCAATTAAGATCAGTACCCTTTACACCATGGTTATGTAATTTCTTCAGTAAAACTTCCCGATCAATTGTCTCGAAGGCTCTTTGAAAGTCTAAAAACAAAGCTATGGTTTTGCATCCATTATGACGTTGTTCTTTTAGCATCATTATTAACCAATTCAGAGATGACTCACATGAGTGGTTAGGGCGAAATCCAGATTGATTTTCGATTAACAATTTATTAACACACACATATTTATAGAATTGATCATAAGCGCACTTTTCAACAATTTTTTCAAGAATTGGCATCATGTTCACTGGTCTAAATTTCTCGCAATCCGTCACTCTTGGTTCTTTGGGTATCGGGATCACTGTTGACTCTTTTAGGTTTTTCGGAAACTCTCCGCACATAAATGAATCATTTATGATCTTTAAAATAATTGGACCAATTAAGTCAAAGCAGTCAAGGATCATTTTGATATTAATGCTGAACGCACTTTTAGTGTTTATCTTCTTACATACATATTATTTTTAACGAGCTCATATTCAACCGTCTAAATTGGAAATTCGTCGCTGTTTCGGCAACAACATACCTATAGTTACACGATGTGCCTTGAATGCACGGAATTGAGCTACTTATTTCATTTATACTCTCGATGAAATATGAATTGAATTTATTGGCAATTATATGAATATCATTTTCTAGTATATTATTGAATCTAATTTCACTAATTTCGTACTTTGGTTCTTTAAGTACTAGGTTCTTAATTGTTTTCCACATACACTTTTGATTATACGAAGATTCGATTTTTTTACAAATATAGTTTCTTTTTGCGTTTTGCAGGTATTGTTTGTATAAGTTCCTAATGTTTCTGTAAGCGATCCAATCGTCCGGTCTATTGAAAACACTAGCTTTCTGGAAAGTGAGAATTTTTTGCTGTTTCAATTGTTTAAGATTCTCCGTAAACCATTTGTTATCCGAGCCGTTGACCTTTATCTGTTTTGTTTGTTGGTTTACACAATAATTTAAACTTTCTTCCAGCATAATAGACAGGTTATTAAATTCGCTATCTAAATTTGTCTGGGAAACTCTTTCACTTAATAAAATTCTGAACTCATGTCTCTTGTATTTGAATCGATTAATTAGCTTTTGATTCTCAGGCCTAACTCTTTTCTTGGATACACTCACTTCTACCAAAATCGATTCGTGGTCACTAATTTTTAAATCCTGTACTGTATCTGCCCAAACAATCTTTTCTGAGGGAGTTATAACTAAATCGATCAATGTCCTTGAGCTTTCTGTGATTCTTGTTGGCCTTTTGATTATTTGTTTGCAATTAGATTTCGCAAGTAGGTCATTAAATACTCTTGTGTAGGTATAATTTTCATCTAATAAATTTATATTAAAGTCACCAAAGATAACTAAGTTATAGTTATTGTGTAATATTCTTTCAATCCATTCTTCAAATAAATTACAAAACTCGCGCTCAGGACTACTCGGAGATCTATAACATATTGCAACCGTTTCGCTGAATGAGTTTGTAAAAAATTTCAACACATAAGAACCACATTTTCATTTCAATTATTGCTTTGTCGATTATCCTGTATTGGATATTGTCTTTAACATACAAAATAACACCACCAGTATGACTGCTTGTTGAATCGCATCTTACTATAGAGTATTTGGGGAGATTTATTTCACTATCCAGTATGTCTTCTCTTAAATGGGTTTCAGAAAAAGCAAGCACTTCGAACATGTTTTTTTCCACTAATTCTTCTATCTCGTTAAAATTATTGATAAGACCTTGGACATTGGATACCCAGTAAGAAAGTTGGTTTAGTTGCTAATACTGAACTTTTTCTTTCTGAACCTGCAATTTCCGAAGAAACACGGGACAACATTTATCACCGTGCCCCGAAAACGGCTACCACGGAGGATAACGTGACAAAAATCCACGATCTCGTATTGGCAGACCGCCGATTGAAGGTGCACGAGATAGCTGAGACAGTAGGCATTTCAAAAGATCGCGTGGGCATGAGAAAGCTGTCGGCGCGATGGGTGCCGCGTTTGCCCATTCCGGACAACAAGCGCAACCGTGAGACTATTTCAGAGCAGTGTTTGACGCTGTTTAAGCGCAATCCGAAAGAGTTTCTGTGTCGTTCGTGACAGTCGACGAAACATGGATCCACTGGTACACACCAGAGACCAAGGAACAGTCGAAACAGTGGACTTCACCCGGCGAACGTGCTCCGAAGAAGGCGAAGACTGTCCCATCGGCCGGAAAGGTGATGGCCAGCGTTTTCTGGGATTCACAACGTGCGATCCACATCGACTAGCTGGAGAAGGCCAATTATTGGGCCAAATTGACACCGAATTGAAGAAAAAACGTCCCCACTTGGCGAAGAAAAAAAACTCACTCGCCGGGCAGAAATTTGAGTCGAATGAGGAGGTCATCGCCGCCACGGAGGCCTACTTTGCAGACCTCGAGAAAACGTATTTTTCAGATGGGTTAAAGAAGTTGGAGCATCGCTGGGTAAAGTGCATCGAGCTAAAAGGAGACTATATAGAAAAATAAATCGCCATTTCTCCAAAATTTAAGTACTTATCGGACCAACAACAACTTGATAGCAGCGATATTCCTCAATAATTGTTGTATTATGTTCGGCCACTTTGTTTTAAATACGGGAACGATGACCGAGTTTTCCTTTTCCTGTAAACCTGTAAGCTATAGAAACGATATTGTTAAGCCGCCCTCAGAAACTCCTTTTAATTTAAATTATAGTGAAACACCAAGTAATTACAGATGTGCTTCATTGAAGGATATGAAGCATGCTGCATGAATGAATGAATGAATGAAGCTCCTATGTGTCATTGATCCGAACCAGAGAACTCTTTGACTGTGCCAACTTTAGGCACTTCTCAACCATACAACTAACTTACGATAACCTGAACCACTGCGCGGCAGCTCAAGATATTCTGCAGCAGTCGGCGAAGGACGAAAAGGTCGATGTGGTGCTGATAAGTTAACCATACAAAAACCTTGATAGCAAAATATTGGTTACAGGTCCCCACAGTACGCTGAACGAACTGCAGAGAGCTCCCGACAGAGTAGGAGACAAAAAGGCGCCTGGACCCGACGGAATACCGAACAAAGCATTGAAGGCTGCTATTCAAACAAGGCCTGAGATATTCATAGCAGTCATGCAGAGATGCTTAAACGAAGGAGTGTTCCCAAAACCATGGCAGTTGCAACACCGAGTACTGCTACCCAAGGGAAAGAAAACCACCCGGAGTACCATCGTCATACCGCCCGATATGCCTGCTCGATACGATTCCGAAAAGCACGCTCTACTATCGACGCAATCCAAAAAGTAGTCGATATTGCGTCTGGGCATAGCAGGATACTCATGGAGGCGGGGGTCAAAGAAGTACTGAGCAGTAGTGACTTTAGACGTTAAGAATGATAAGAAGGTCGTTGGCAGCAAGAATGGAAACACCTCACTACCTGCTAAGGATAATGTCCGACTACCTCAAAGACAGAAAACTGAGGTATGTCACGGAGGAAGGAACTAAATATTACGACATCACCGCCGGGGTTCCTCAGGGATCGGTGTTGGGCCCACTTCTTTGGAACTCAATGTATGACGGTGTCCTGAGACTAAGGTTTCCCCAAGGAGTAAACATCATCGGATTCGCAGATGATATAGCAGCAGTTGTCCAGATAAAGCACTGGCTAGAATCTACAGGCCTCGAACTGGCAGACCATAAGACGGAGGCTGCCCTTATAACAAGCAGAAAAAAATTAGAATACATCGATATTCGAGTGGGCAACCAGAATATCCGATCCAGGGAAGCGGTCAAATACCTAGGTGATAGGCTGCGGTTCAAATTACACATGGACAAAAAAGAATCCTCACTACAAACGGCTCTCTCCAGGATACTGCCAAACGTGGGTGGACCCGGACATACGAAGAGGATTCTGCTGGGCAGAGTGGTGAGCTCAGTCATGCTCAGGAGGAAGGGAACATGCCGAAAACTGTCATCGATATACCGACTCTGTGCTCTGAGGACAATAAGCGGCTTCCGGACGATTTCAGGCTAAGCTGCATTTGTCATTGCTGGGGTGATCCCCATTGACATTCTTGCCGAGGAGATGAAAAGAATCCAGCGGAGGAAACTCTCAAGCCCAACCATTGCTGGAGAAGTAAGAAAAGTCAAGGAAGAAGAGAGGTTGCGCTCGAAGGCCCAATGGCAATCTCGGTGGAATAATACCTCAAAGGGCAGATAGACCCATACCCTGATTCCACCAATAGAACACAAGGGAACTGCAACTACCATCTTACGCAGTTTCTCTCTGGGCACGGTGGTTACCGCAAATGCCTATATCGGTTCGGGCACCATACCTCTCCTCTTTGTCCAGACTGCACAAACCAAGAGGAAGACGTGAGACACGCAATCTTTGAATGTAGACGCTTCACAGATTGGAGAGGCACTTTACCAAGGCCAGAAAATATAATTCAGCGAGAGTCGGTGGAATACTGGCTGACGATCTGCACACTAATCAAAAATGTGCAAACAGAGCCGAGGAGAGTAGAAGTAGAAGGCGCAGGCTTGAGCATATAGGCGGCACGAGCCTCTAGTATCTATGAAGATTCTAAAAAAAAAAAAAAAGACAGGAGCTATCCTTACCTAATTCATAAGATTGCCTACGTAAGTTAGGATTACCATAGAGAATTAATTTGAGTCAGTAGCGTCCTAATAGAGAAATCGATTACGAAGCAGAATTTAGACTGAGTGGTGCGCTGCCGCATGATTTACCCCACCGCGCAGAGGAAATCGAAGAGGCACGAACCATTTCAGGTTTGTGAATGAACTCAGTGGAGCACATACAAATCAAAACTGGTCGTGCGGCGCTGGAGATGGTTTGTGGAAGACCAGACTAAGATGGGGGACCACTTCGAGCTCTAGCACTACATAAGAAGTAGAAAATGATGAGACATGAATTGTTGGTAGTAGAGTCATGGTCAATGCTGAGAATTACAGTTTATAAAACGACCATGATGGCAATAGAATTATTAACCAGCAGCGATACATCGATAAGGGATGTAGGGCTGTTTTGTGATTCTTGACTTTTGTTGATTTGAATCAAAAATTTTGAAATTAAAAAATCGAACTCAAAAACTCAAAGAAAAAATCAGAAAAAGCAATGACTGTTCCCTGGCTACGATCCCTCAAATCTTTCTAACACTACAGATGAAGGTTGAAGCTGCATATATTCATAAGTTTTTTTTATCTAATCTAAATATACTAAGGAGCTACCACCTCCCAACATGCGGCCACTTCACGGGGACAAGCGTTGACCTAGAGAGCTGAGGTTTGGGGTGTAGGTAGGTCTGACCCCAGAGGGTGGCAAGAGGAGTTCAGCTGACTCCACCCCTCGAGAATAAAGGCACCATTTATTTCGATCTAAATATACTAAAGAGCTAGAAGGCAACGCTCCTGTTTAATGGTGTGATGAGTATGTAGTTGAGCGTATCATCAAACACCGTGTCGAGGATGGCCAACGCTACTTCTTGATGAAGTGAGCCAACTACGCCGCCAAGGATAATACATCGGAACCAGAGGGTAACCTAAATCGCCAGAAGCCCGTGGGGGATTATTGAGCCAAGTATGCACAGAAGAAGAAGAGGACCCAGAAAATGACCGCCAGGAAGCCAAACGCCAGGCCACTGAGGCCAACAGCCCGGAAGTTGACTAATCAACAATCAATCTTGCCCGTGGCCAAATATTCTCCGATCTCTTCGTATTGATTTCATTTTTAACCTTCTATCTATAAACTTTTCGTAATTAAAAGTACATTTTGTTAATCGGACATTTTTTTCGACAGGTTACTAGTAGCTATAAATGATCTTATCAAAAAATCTGGGAACTCTAATTCATAACGCCTTTGTCTTCGTTTACGTGCTTCTGACACTCTGTTCAATTCGATTCAAATTCTTTTTCAATCCAATTGAATTGTTTTCCTCTTAATTCGTAATCGAAATCTGTTCAACGAACACTTCAACACAGCACCCACTGAACGTATGCCCGACAGCTGTCAAAGCTCAAACGTTCTTGTTTACCCAGCCTGACACTGATACGAAAATAATTAGAGGAAGGGAAAAGAGCGCTTATTTTGTATTGCTTTTGTTTTTGTCTTCTCTATTATTGTTCCGCCTTATCAATATTTTGACATTCTGTTTTGCGCTGATGTTTGATGGAATGCCTTCCGTCATTATTATCGCTCCTTCCATCACTGACAAATCGTAAATCGCAGATTTCCTTCAAATTCCATAACTTGGTGAAGAGACGATACATTTTTAACTTGTTGCAGCCCCTGATATTGATTTGTGTGAAGAAAAATCGAAGAATTATGTGTTATCGCGTGATCTTTGCAGTCATGTAGAACATACACGCTGAGCAGTTGACTATTGTAATCAGTTAAGAAACCATGTTCAAAGGATACCCAGCTGCTGAATACATATAATTGGAATTGATTTAGAAAGAAACCTACTTTGAGAAGCATAATTGGTTAAAATGAATTTAAATTACTGCCTCGGGGGATGCCTGACCGCCCTGCTGACCATTCTCTACTGCTACCCATCGTTGTTCTACATATTCCTTTTTATCCTTTATTCTGTTATCCTAGTGATAGGCGGTAGGTAATGATTTGTGACAAAATTTCCAGTTATCTCTAATAGATTTGTTGTTTTCTAGCTATTGCTGGTACAATCTTCATTCATCATAGCCTAACGTGCAAAACGCAGCCTAAACTAAGTCATAAGCCTTTCACGGTGGTCTACAATGCTACAAAGTGAGTACTGGGATCTATAAAAGTAAGAATTTGCAATGGAAGTACTATTCAATACTCTCTTTAAGGTCGAGTATATTCGATTTGCCACAACCGATAAAGAATCCATCGAATTTGCCACTGATTTTTGGGAAGACGGTTGATTTACAATTACAGCAGTTAGCCGAGTACGTGCTTAGAGACTTTATGTCCCCATGGTTGGGGTAAGTTCATAACTGAGTGGTGCTTTAAGGGCAATTACTATTGTGTGAAATGTATAATTGCAGGCATGTGACGACGAAGCCGAAGCTCATTAATGATGTATTACGTGAAGACGTATGGAACGCTGTACAGAAAATCCGTGAGCGCGCAGTCAAAATCGATGCGGCTAAAGTTATTGCTGTGGACATGGTGAATCGTGTGACTGTGCATTTGGAAAAGATACGAATAGCGGAAGCAAGGGCGTAAGTATTGTTATTGTTTTAGGAAAGTCCGGCATGCTTTCTACCGTTTAGCTATTTTAAGACTTGTGAAAGATATTTTTGTTGTGTTACTACCCCACACCTTTATGAAATGTTAGTTTATTATCTGGCTGACGCACAATTAGTCATCGATTTGTTTCTTGAATTTGGTCATACGACGAGTGGACACATCTGTTTTCATGATATCTCAATCACTCATAGATAAGAGAAGCCAAATTTTAATTTCCCTGTCCTTCCCAGAATTTTTTTTATGTTATTAATCAGCACTTTTCGAACTGATGCGACTACGTGTGCTACTCCGGCCAAAGGTACTTAACAAATTCACGTACAATGTCTGACGCACGTGTTACTAAAGCCCAGCTCGTAGACGTGTTAGACAAGATTGCAGTGACCGACACCTCCTATATTGCATTACTGTTAGGTGACTGGAAGATCTACTCCGAGCGGTTCTTCATTGATCCAATTTGGGCAGGCTACTTGAATCCTAGATTGATCTAAGACACCAACGAGGCTCAGTTAGTCCGGTTCTCCGACTTTACAAATGGAGTAGATCCCAATAACCAATGGGAATGTAGCCGAATGTCGCCGTGCGCAAAGGCTCATAGAGTAAAAAATCCAGCTGATTAAAGTCTGACTAGCAGGGAAATGGTGCAGATGGTTTGTGTCGAAGATGTTCGTTCACTACTCTCCGGGGTGGATGTCCTAGATAGGATTTTTGAGAGATTTGACTGAATTTGTCGCGTTGTTTATAGTTCAGAGTAACTCTGTTGTTTCCATGTAATTAAGGTGTTATATGGGAAATGCACACACAAAGTATGAATTTTGAAGTGGTATATGGATGTGATGTGTGTTTTATGAATCATACCAGTCAGCTTTACCAGTTTTAACTAATTGCCTACTATTCATTCACCAATCATTGATAACGTTTGGCGCGAAGCAAGTCGATTCTAATGACCGTAAAAAACGCGAATTACTGACTTAACAGTCAATCGCTAAATAACTAGAAAGAATGACAACATCATCCGGGTAAACCTCAAACACTGAGCTTGGAATCAACGACTGTGAGCCATAATAGCGGAAAGAAAGAATGATTTGTTTGCTATCTGGATTTTCAGTGTTATGTTTTTGACAGCTCACGTGTGATTCTGGACATGTGTTAAAGTCAACCATGCTTAGTAAGCATTGCCATTTCATCGCCAGACTTACACCTGAACAATGTTTACAAATTGTTAAATTTTATTATCAAAACTCGTGCTTTGTGAAAAATGCATGGAAGCTTGAAAATTCACTTTTTTATATCGAAAAATTGTCTTCAGCGACGAAGTCCATTTCAGGTTGAATGGGTAGGTTAACCAAAACTGTCGCGTTTGGTTCGATTGGGAACTCCAGGCAATACAAGAGCTGCTACTGCACTCGGTGGAATCATAAACTCGTGTTTTTTCAAAGAGAACTACGTTATCGTCAGTGGTGCTGGGTGCTGGTGCTTTTTTTGTCCAAATGCACGAGCTAAACCTGGTCGACAATTGGTTCGAGCAAGAGGTCGCTACATGCCACACAGCACGCGAATCGATGGACCAATTGAGAAATGAGTTCGACAATGTATCTCTCATTTTGGACAGGTGCGATTTGATCCCTTTAGATTATTTCTATGGGGGTCAAATCACTCTTCTATGCCAACAAGCAAGTATCGATTACAGCCTTGGAAGACGATGTTACACGTGTTATTAGCGATAACCAGCCAATATGCTTGAAAAAGTAACTCAAAGTTGGATTCTCCGTATAGACCACTTAAAACGTAGTCGTGGTCAACATTTACACGAAATAATCTTTAAAAAGTAAATGGCAAGTTTGATTTATCAACTCAATTGTCAAATTTGCAACACTTTTGCATTTTTTCAGTGTTTTTTTCGACAATTAAAAACCAAAAGCTTGATAAATATTTTTACATAGTTGAATGAAATCATTCTCGAGATCCGTGCTTTGCCTCTCCACCCAGCACTTGACAGCATATCTCGTCTAGATCTCAACAAATCTCTCTCTTCAACCAACGCGTATTTTTTGCTTCCTCTATTGCCATTTTAGATACGGCCGTCCTCTACTGCGTCGTCCTTCAGGTTTGGAGTCGAAGACTCTTTAGGTAAAAGTTGGGTTGTCTATTCGCTTAACATGACCCAGACTTTCTAATCCTTATGTTCGAAAACACCTAACGAGTCTCATATTATTGTACAGCCCGTACATTCGTAGTGTAATCTCCTTAAACAGGACTAAAAATGGCACTCAGAGCTTCACACTCGAAGAGCTCAGTCGTTTCTTCATTAGATTTTAATAAAACGGACGCATCTGTGCAATAAAGCAACACTGATGTTCTGGCCAAGACGTCTGGCAAGGCTGTTCTTATTTGATGATAACATGTGCCTCGTTTACTGACAAATTTGGTTTAGCTGCTTCCGCCCCATTTGCCACGGACGCTTCATTGACTGGATTCATTCAATTGACATTATACATCAAAGTACGCACGCCATTCTATGGACGTATAGATCGTGCGTTTTTCTTAGCACCTTTTCAAAAGCCGTCTTGCAGAAATCACCCAGCAGAACCTTACTTAGGCTGTCTTTCCTTATACCGAAGGTCTTGGTTAGGTTACTGCCGACCCTGATGGAGCAGTGAAGGTTGTCGTATGACAGAGCTTTAGGCGCTCGAACAGTATACTAAAGAAGATCTTATATGCGATATTAAGGAGACTTCCAACGCATAAATTTCTTAGTCTAAGTTTTTCATTCTGTCCGGCTCCCGTCCTATTTAGCGAGGTTTCAAAGTTGCTCTTCAATAGCGTGGGCAAGCAGAAAAGAATTCTCAGAGGGCTTACTGAGGAGCCCGTTCACAAAGTTTTTGGTAATCCTCTACGCACTCTAGTCGATGAATGAACGTTCAATAATGTAAAGTTTGACCGAAGATCGGTCACTGTTTCGCCAATAGTGCGTTCAGTTGGCCGATTATGAGCATCATAAAAAGAACACTTTTTTTCACTAATCACTGATTTTGGATATGAATATCCACAATTTTTAAACGTTATTCAGACGTAAGTCTATTCATGATGAAATGCCTGTGGATCTTGAACAGAATTGTCATATGGACATGAAATTTTCCACGCGTCCAAGAATCCCTATTTAAAAAATTACTTCATTTTGAATCGCTCTTTATTACCACTAGGATGGCTTGGGCTGTACTCCTCATAGAAAACCGATGCCCACTTTTTATATTTTTATTACAATAACCACGAGGGAATGGGCTCGGACATACAAGGTAAAGTTGTTGGTTGCTCTCAACCTGACGAGATACCAGCAACGATCCGTGTTTCTAGGTCCGGGTCAAGTTGACATACAGTCTTCTCGGGGCGCCCTCTGGATAGCCTCTTCAACAACCGTTGGGAGGTGAACAAATGTATGCAGCTACAAAACTCCGAACAGACTGGAGGTTGTGCAGCGGGCCAACAATCCGCCCACGTAAAAAAAACCAAGTTATGAATGAGCTAAATGCTTCGGATCAATGGACAGATACGCGACGACGACACTGCACAAAGGAATACGATTTACGAGTATGCTCCGGGAATGTCAGAACTTTGTACACCAGAAATGGGGTGGAGGGGCAAATGGTTACTCTGACCATTATTTCGTAGCAGCAAGATTCAGAGCTCGACTGTCCAATGTCGTAAAGCTACACCAGCCCACCATGAGAAGGTTAGACATTGGACGCCTGAGCACACCGGAGATTGCCAGGGTCTACAGGGAGCAACTGAGTGAAAGACTCTACGGTATGCCTACTTTGAACACAAATACCAACAGTATGTAGCTGCATTGCGGCTCAGCCATTTAGGAAGTAGCCGAGACCACTTTAGGCTACCTACCACTCCCTACAAGAAACCCGAGTTACGATGGAGAGCGTGAGCAGAAAAAGGCAGCAACCGACGAGGCGTATCAAAAGGCGTTAAAGCGAAAAACTAGGGCATCGCAAGAGCAGTACTGAGCCAGAAGAAGGGAGGAGAAAAAACTACTGCGTCAAAAGAAAAGAATCTTCGGAGCCTACGAGCTCAAGGATATCGAGCACAAAATTCGAGGCTTTTATAAGAAAGCCAAAGACCTTGCAGGAGGCTTCAAGAAAGGCACCCAGGCTCTTCGAAACTGCGAGGGTAGTCTTGTCACCGACCCGCAGGGAATAGTGGATGTATTTAAGCAGCATTTCCAGCAGTTGCTTAACGAGCATGACCAAGAGAGAGAGTGGTAGGAACCGAGGAAATCCCAACTCCAGCCGCTGAAGTAGTCCTCACCCAGCATCGAAGAAGTCGGCATAGCTATTCACAAGCTGAAGAACTACAAGGTCGAAGGCTCAAATGGCTTGCCATCAGATCTCTTCAAGGCTGGCGGCGATGTTATGGTAGGGAGCATGCACCATATTATCTGCAAAGTTTGTCAAGATGAAAGCATGCCCGACGACTAGAATAGCAACTCTATTTGCCCCATTCACAAAAAAGGCGATTCCACCAAGATCCCCCAAGGCAAGAACTATAGAGGTATATCCCTGCTTAATGTCGCATACAAGATCCTGTCCAGTGTAATGTGTGAACGTCTAAAGCCTTTTTGTACCGCACTAATCGTACTTCGACAAATCCTGGAAGAGACCAACGAGTTTCAAATCGATACACATTACACACCATCTCTTCATTGAATTCAAAGCCATGATGACTGAATTCGGGATCCCGGGAAAACTGATCCGGTTATGTAGGACCACGCTAGAAAATACCTCTGAAGCCTTTGAAACATACACCGGATTTCGGCATGAAGATGCGCTGTCGTGTGACATCTTCAACCTGGTGCTCGAGCAGATAGTGCGAAGGGCAGGCATCAACAGGAAAGGCACTAAATTCTACAAGTCTGTCCAGCTGCTAGGATACACGGATGATATTTACATCATCGGGTGGTCGCGCCGTGACGTTGTGGAAGCGTTCACGGCGATTGAAGAACAGGCAAAACGAGTTGGTCTTAAGGTCAATGAAGATAAAACAAAGTACATGCTGTCAAGTAAAAACCAATCCGTCGCTCACCAACTGGGACAAAACGTAACAATTGACAGCTACAATTCCGATGTGGTTAAGGAGTTTGTCTATATCGGGGCAAACGTAAATTTCCGGCATAGAATCGCCCTTGGCAACCGCTGCTACTTCGGATTGTCGAAACAACTTGGATCAAAACTCCTCACTCGAAGGACCAAAGTCATGCTTTACAAAACGCTTATACAGCCAGCCTTGCTGTATGCAGCGAAAGCTTGACAAAAAGCAAGATAGCGGAGCTCATTTTGGGTTCTTTCGAAAGAAAAATTCTGCGCCGGATATTCGGTCCTGTCTGTGAGGAAGGCGAATGGAAGAGAAGACATAACCGCGAACTCTACGAGCAGTACAGAGATGTGGATGTAGTCCGGAAGGCAAAGATTCGTCGACTACACTGACTCGGCCACATCGAGCGCATGAACACCAAGCTAAAAGGGTTTTCAACTCCGAGCCTCCTGGTTCGAGAAGAAGAGGAAGACCGAGGTTAGACAACTTGGGCTTGACAACTGGAAGCAGCGTGCCCGGGATCGTCAAGGATGAAAAGCAGGCATAGGCTACGCTCAGATCCTCTATGGATCGGTGGCCTGTTAAGTAAGTAAGTAAGTAATAACCACTCTCCTTGCTTCGATGAATCATGTTTCTCCTCACAAAGGTATTGACAAAATCCACCGAATCCGGAGTAGGCAATAAATAACAGATTCCTTTCAGCGATGGAAAAAAAATAGTCCTTCATAAAATAGGTGATTGATAGAAGCCTCAGCTCTGATCCTTTGCAAGGTTTTTCGACATGTTAAAACTCTTAAAACTTAAATATTTCAGATCCCTAAAGCTTAGTTGTTTTGAATAGAGGGAACCTTTTTTCCTTTTTTGCATGTAAAGATTTTGTAAGCCTCAAATGGCATTTACGTTTTCATTCCTTGCGAAGCATGCATAAACCTAATTTTGATAAAGATATAATCTCCTCCTTGGCTTAATAGCTTATCAAAAGTACGAAGCATACGTTGATTTCCCTAATTTCTTTAATTTAATATTCAAGCTTAGAAACTGGGACAGCACCGGTCTTTTCGACGACATCCTACCTTCAGGACGAGGACCATGAGATGGAATTTCTAAGAAAACTAAGCGAAATAATGGTTATACTCTTGCTGCCCCGGGGTTACTCCCTGCCGCCCCTTAAAATTCTGCTAACCGAGATATTATCTTTCAAAAGTAAGTAGAGTACCTATGAGATGACATGGCAAGTATAGCTGATGACATTGTTTCCTCGGTTCAATTCTAGTATTCTTTCCTATGATTAAAATGCTTACGTCCCCTGATTACATTAATCAAAAAGTTGTGCAGAATATTGAATCTCGTCTAGCTGCAGCGGCAATTAACAAACGCAGCTATGACTATGCTGCCAGTTTTGAGGACTTTTTGAAAATCATTAACAATTCTGGAAACTTGGAAGAGCTCTCGCTGATTCGGACTAGTATTGTCAATGATCTGATGCATGCGACAACGATGCAAAATCTCCAACGGGCGAAAGGTCTCGACCCGGATATTGACGAAAAGTGTCTATCTCGATCGGAGCTTACGACAGCTGTGCGGTTAAAAAGGTACATCCAACAGCTCACGTACGCGAAAGCACAGTGTGAAAAGAATCTCCTAAAGTTCGGATGGAAAGGAAACTGCAGCAATGAACTGGTATTACTATTCCTTCGAAATGGTTATTTCGTAGCCATGTGTTCTTTGTTGTGTTTCAGAACTTATCTCTGCAAGAAATATTGACGACAAGTGTTGGAAGAAGATATTTCACCATATTCTTGGAGCCTTTAAAAGCCAGTGCGTTAGTAGGATTCTATGTAGCTGTGGAGGATTTGAAACACGCACCGAAATCACAGTGGCATCACTTGGGTACGGAAATATTTTACAACTACATTCGGGTACCAAAGCCGGAGATCAAAATCGATAAAGCAGATCGGAAGCAAATCGAAACCTTCTTGCTTGGAGATGCCGGACCGGATATTTTCTACCAAATACAAACAAATATATTAAAAACCTTGGATGAAAAGTATTTTCCGTCATTTTTATTAAGCGAACAGTATCGACAGTTAAAGGACGCTCTTACGTCTGAAGATTTCAAGGATCCCACCCTAAATTCGTTCTCCGACGGCCAAGAAGAACAAACTACCTCGTTAGAAACCGAAAACCAAATTGATGTGGCAACTCATACCACCTATGCTAGGAAGAAGCTTGAACAAATCCAGGAACGCCTAGACAAAAAGGGTCTGGCCTTGGACGCTTTAAAGTATTCGGTTAAGCCAGAATCCAAGGTGCTTTTGATATTAGAAAAAGAAATGGAATGGCTGAAGAATGAAAAGCGTCAGACAGAGGCGCATCTAAGGCGAACCGATGCTTGGTCGGATCACATAGGTAAATGGAAAGCTACTATCCAGAGTCTTGAGGTAACACAACGATGATTTTTTATTTACCATATGATATTAACATACCCGTTCATTGCCAGGTGTCGGATGAAAAGGAATCTCTCCAGTTCACGGTGCTCGTTCACGTTGACGAGGATATAAATAATCCACACCACAATCCGAAGGAACAGAGGCCGAGTAATATATCAAGCGGATGGGTGGTGCTTCGATCTTTGACCCAATTTCACGTACCTATACTTATCTAGCTAGTCTACATGCCATCTAGTTATACTTGAATCATTTTAGGATTTACATCGAAAGCTAAGGCCCATGTGTCCCGAGTTGAAATCGCTGGATCTGCCGACAAATTTTAAACTTTTCTTTTTAAAGAATGACAAAAACTCGTTAGAGAAAACCAGGGCACAAGTTCAAAAGTACTTAAATGTGAGTAAGCTATAAACGTATATAGCTGGTCCTAACCAGTCCATATTTTTGAACAGTTTATTTTAGAAGACGACCACCTATGTGGAAGTGAAGCTATTTACACATTCCTCAGTCCCAGTTCGGATCATTTAAAACAAACAACTCCCTCGCCAAGAAAGACCAAGTTCTCTCTCTCGACTTTGTTTAAAAGCGACAATGCCAAAGTAGAAAACAATAAATCTACCGATCCGTTCTGGGGTCTGACACATTACAGAGAGGACGACGATATCTCGATGTACTTGGAAGGAGCTGAGTCGGAATCAAAACTGCAACCTGAGTTGGATAGCAAAGATTCGATCGCGGAGCCTCTTTACGCGTTGATGGGCGAAATCTTTGACATGGGCGGGGTGTTCAAGTGGCTGCGGAAGAGTATTATTTCATTCGTTCAGATAACATACGGTCGAACCATCAATAGGTGAGAGAGGTTTTCTTATTATTTTATAATTCTTATACCACTCGATGACTTTCTAGGCAAATCCGCGAGTCAGTGGCGTATTTGTTTGAAGAATCGATGCTTCATTACTACTTCTCTGCGATATCGAAGTCGTTTTGGCCGGGAGGTGTGTGGGCATCATCGTATCCCCCACGATCGGAGGATATGATGGAAATGACAAGAAACGCGGCAAAAGCACTCCTTATGGATAACATTCCAGAAGTTTTAAGCAATCTTGTCGGAGCACAGGCAGCCAAGCGAGGTGTTATCAAAGTGTTTGAAGCCCTACAAAATCCCATCTACAACAAACAGCTGTTTTACGTAAGGCCTCATCTGATTTTTTTTTAAGCCAATTGACATGTCGATTTCAGGAACTGGTGGAAATTCTGATGATTGAACTTTTCCCCGAGATCAGACAGCTCAAGATCCCGGGTACTGTGAAGGCCAGCGGCAAGTAATAATGTGATCAACGTGAAACAACATCAACCCACATCCCTAGTACAAATTAATTTGAATATATTTTATTGTTTACCGTTTATTTATGGTGTTTTGGCATAGACGAATACTCACATGCATAGATCCAAAGCCTACAATGTAGAAAAATTATTTAAACGTAAGTCTACGAGTATATCATAGCGGGAGGAGAAGTAATGTGATACTCGTGTACAAGGTACGAGGTTCTACTCGTGATTGTGCTGACACAGATGGTTTTCGAATCGTTTTAAGTATTGTGATGGTTTTTTTTTTGGCTTTAGTTTTGGATATAATGTTTAGTTTTAGCTCAGTATTAACATATAGTTTCGATGGTTGCGCCTCGTAGGTATTACTGTTTGATGAGTGTACGTAATATTTATTAACATATACACATATATAAATGAATGTCTGTACATTTAGTCGATAAGCAAAGCAACTATAATACAATAACGCAAGATATTCATGTAACGACATACTTATACACATGCATACGTTATACAGTAAAAGTGGATTTTGTGTAAGAAATTTGTGTTTTTGTATGATTCCCGTCTGTCTCCAATTTCGGGTTCCGCCTATACTATCACCTTTCCTTCTCCCTAAGTACTCCTCACAGATTCATTCCCAAATTTGACCTTAAGCCTGGAGCCTAGTACTCAAATTTCAGCTATATGAAAAGGACACCAGGCCAGGACAGGATTTATACGCAATGATAATGGGGAGTTCCCTCTGAGAAAGGCTCGGCGAATGGTCAAATTTTCACTATATGACAGCATTTAGAAAAGAAAATTTCGCGCCATTAAGTCACCTACTCGTATGCGTAGAATGCGTATTGAGGAAAATATTGCTGTTGTGTCCGCCAGTATTAATGAAGACCGTGATTTATCCATTCGTCGCCGTTCGCAGCAATTGACACTGTGTAACTCGAGTACATGGAAGATTTTATACAATGATCTCCGGTCCGAAAACTTTATAGAATAAAACTCGTGCAAGAACTGAAGCCGAACGACCTGCTACTGCGTCGGTGAATGGGGCTTAGAAAAGCTGAAGGATCCAGTTTTGATCAAAAAAATTGTCCTCAGCATCGAAGCTCATTTCTGGTTGAATCCATATGTTAACAAAACTGCCATATTTGGCACGATGCAGTGCGATAAGTAATTTATCTCAAGTTTTAGACCGGTGAGATTTGATCCCTTCAGATTATTTTTATCGTCACTTTTCTATACCAACAAGCAAATATCAATTGCAGCTTACAATTACAGAGAAGTGGTCGGTACAGAGGGAAACAAAAAAAGTTACTGTGAACTACGACCAACGCAACAAATTCAGTCAAATCTCTCAAATGATATCTAGGACAACCACCCCCGTAGAATAGTGAACGAACATCTTCGACACAAACCATCTGCACCCTGTCCAAGTTGGGTGACAAACACCATAAAAGCGTAACTCTTGAACCTGCGCGAACCCTTTAAATTAAAGCCTTGGAAGACAATATTACACGTATTATTAGCGATAACCAGGCAATATATTTGAAAAACTGACTCAAATTTGGCTCACTGTATGGACCACTTGAAACGTAGTCCTGGTCAACATTCCCGCGAAATAATTTGCAAAAAGTAAATAACAAGCGTTGATTTATAATTCAAATGAAAATGCAACACTTTTGCAACTTTCCTGTGTATTTTTTAAAACTCTTAAGGGAGTAGTCTCATTTCATTGAAAAAAAAAGGCGGACTGTAGAAAAAAATCTTCTTTATTTTTGTTAATTTTTTTGTTAAAAATCGTTTAAAAAAAATAAGAAAATATTTTCGAAAATAAGCAATTTTGGTACGGCCGATAACCATTGATGAGCAGAAGAACATATACAAATTTCAAAGCAATCGGTTGAATAGTTTTTTTTTTTAGGACCATGACAGTTTTAGAAAATGATGTTTCGAGAAAAATGCGTTTAAAGTTTCAAGAGCAGAATTTTCGTGAAAAATTTATACTTATACTAATCTGCCATGCCTGGACCATACAATAACCCTTCGGTGGCTTCATACGCATCATTTTCTGCTAGTTTTTGTGACCTGAGGGAAGCCCTGGCCTTTTTGGATGCCTTGGCCCGTGGATCGCTCTGCACGGGTTATTCGTCATTCATCGTACTCCTCAGCATACGAGTAGGCGTTTCGGCCAATTTGCGTACCAAAAATCTCCACTATTTTAAGGATGGGTGAAAATCCTTCATTAAGCATACCCGCAGCTGTACATGAAGCAATTTCCAGCGTGTTTTTTCCAACAAAATGGAGCTTTGGAGCCAAGTTCCAGATGCAACTATTAAACGACCCAAGCACCTTTGTATCAAATCATCAAATGATAATTCTTCGTAACTTGGCTTCAAAAAACTTGCTATTTCTTCATCAAATGCTGGAGGATGTGTGTAAATTTCCTCTGTATTCTCTGCCGTATGTTTAAAATACTTGCACCATGCAATTGTACAGTACGAGTGCTGGGGGTTTTCACCACACTGCTTTCTTCATTTCTTCTTGAGAATCTGGATTTCTCAAAATAGCCAAACCATAGTATGTACTTAGCTTAACCATCGTGGCATTGGTCAATGCAAGAGTCGACTTCTTTGTTGCAGCACTAGTGGATTTTTTTTCGATGTACATTTTGTGACAGCAACTTTACCTGCTTCATCTTTTTGATTATTTTTGGCCTTCTTTTTTTCAGCTTCTTCCAAGCCTTTTTTAGCTTTTAAATACTGGTTATGTGTTTTTTGAGCCTCTTTCACTCGTCTATACATTCTTTTTTTGACGTGCAAAACAGCGCCGTTGTAAGGATCGGCATCCAGTAAATTTTTAAATGTTTTGCTGTCACCATCTCCAATGTATTTACTTTAAAGTATTCGACAGACCGCTGTCACATTTCGATCACACCGTCAACTTCCATTTTACCGGAACTTCCTTCAAGATTTGCTTCACAATGCTCAATGTGATTTTCATACCACTCCAAAAACCAGTCTAACTATTCCCTGCCAGTCCATTGCTCGCATACTTTACACACATTTGACAATTAAATCTATAATTTTATTGGAATATTTCCCTATCAAAGAAACTACACCCAGCAGTGAGGTAAAACCACGCTTGGCCCATGATCCATCACCAGAAACCGTGATTTTATCTTCAGCACAACCGTTTTCAACATTTAATTTTTTTTTCTTCTGCAACGGCTTTTTTGAAAACCATAGGAGAAGAATTTATGTCAAATTCTTGGCACGAACACTTTATACACAACTTGAATCCTAGTCCTCGCGGTGATTTTTTCAAAAATTTAACGTCACTATCGCACAGCTTGCACTTTAAAATTTATTGCAAAGCTGTAAACACTAGCGAGAAACACAGAATACTGTAGCTGAATCCTTCGTCAATCGGTACATTCAAATCACTCTTGTCTTTTTAATTTTACAGCTGATGTGCTCACAAACTCGGTATCGGATTCAACAGTATATTAATTCCCTCGAAAACTCCTTTTTCTTTCTTTTTTCCTTGGATATCTTGTGGAGCTTCTCGAGCCTTTCGATCCATTTTTTCGAAAACGTATTAAATCTTCACCCCGTTCTTACCTTCTCTATAATTAACCCATTTCCACTGGGACATAATTTCCATACATAATTCCTAAAAGCTATTCAGCACTCGGTTACTCCTGATAATTTTTGCCGTCTGTGATAGGTGGCCATGGAGATTTTGACTGGCAGAACTTGAGTGGAAATGTCTAGCCACTATTAGCAAAATCATCCGGATTCTCGAGGCCTGGAATACTCTTTCACTCTCGAAGATGATTTGGTGCATCTTTTAAATTCTTAACTTACAGAATATGTTTGTAATTGAACTCAATATAGCCAAAAAAAGTTCGAAATCATTCAACGATAGCGGGGCCGTTAACGGTGACGTTGTTGTCGCCCTATTGTCAATACCCATTACTGCGAATGGATAAATGACGGTCTTCATTAACAGTGCCGGATACAGCAGCGACATTATTCCCATTCTACGCATACGTGTATGCGGCTTGACGTCTAATAATGTGAATTGGTGCGAAATTCGGTCATTATGGCTCGAATTGATGTCTTAATAGATCAATTAAGAAGACCGTAAAATAGTTGGTAAAAAATAATTTTCACAGAGCACTAATTTTGATAATAAAATTTAATTATTTTTAAGCATTGTTCAGGTGTAAGGATATCCAGAGTGAGATGGCAATTCCAACTAATTATGCTTGATTTTAACATATGCCACGTATCACGCATGTACTGTCAAAAATAGAACACTATGCACTCGACCACAGGCACAGGGGGGCGTATACGCAATATTTTCAAATTGTTTTGTACTCACTCCCTTACAAGCCCGGGTAGCCAGGTTACCATGAAAGAACTACCCAAGATCTAACTGAAAAGATTAGATCTGAATTGGCGTCAACTGTTTGCATCAAACTCAAGTCGTGAAAGTAGCTGTGGAAGCCGGGAAATTCACTCAACCACAGGCACAGCGGGGCGTATACTGAACATTTTCAAATTTTTCGTACCCACTCCCTTACACGCCGGGGCAGCTAGGTTACCATGAGAGAATCACCAAAGATCTGACTGAAAAGATTAGATCTAAATTGGCGTCAACTGTTCGCATCAAATTCAAGTCGTGAAAGTAGCTCTGGAAGGCAGGAAATTCACTCAATCACAGGCACAGCGGGGCGTATGCGCAACATTTTCAAATTTTTTTGTACTCACTCCCTTACAAGCCCGGGTAGCCAGGTTACCATGAAAGAACTACCCAAGATCTAACTGAAAAGATTAGATCTGAATTTGCGTCAGTTGCTTGCATCAAATTCAAGTCGTGAAAGTAGCTGTGGAAGCCGGGAAATTCATTCAACCACAGGCACAGCGGGGCGTATGCGCAACATTTTCAATTTTTTTGTACCCACTCCCTTACAGGCCCGGGCAGCTGGGTTACCATGAAAGAACTACCCAAGATCTAACTGAAAAGATTAGATCTGAATTTGCGTCAGTTGCTTGCATCAAATTCAAGTCGTGAAAGTAGCTGTGGAAGCCGGGAAATTCACTCAACCACAGGCACAGCGGGGCGTATACGCAACATTTTCAAATTGTTCGTACCTACTCCCTTACAGGATGGGGCAGCTAGGTTACCATGAAAGAATCAGCCAAGATCTGACTGAAAAGATTAGATCTGAATTGGCGTCAACTGTTCGCATCAAATTCAAGTCGTGAAAGTAGCTCTGGAAGGCAGGAAATTCACTCAATCACAGGCACAGCGGGGCGTATGCGCAACATTTTCATATTTTTTGTACCCACTCCCTTACAGGCCCGGGCAGCTAGGTTACCATGAAAGAATCACCCAAGATCTGACTGAAAAGATTAGATCTGAATTGGCGTCATCTGTCTGCATCAATTTCAAGTCGTAAAAGTAGATCTGGAAGGCGAGAAATGCAGTCGACCACAGGCACTACGGGGCGTATGCGCAACATTTTCAAATTGTTCGTACCTACTCCCTTACAGGATGGGGCAGCTAGGTTACCATGAAAGAATCAGCCAAGATCTGACTGAAAAGATTAGATCTGAATTGGCGTCAACTGTTCGCATCAAATTCAAGTCGTGAAAGTAGCTCTGGAAGGCAGGAAATTCACTCAATCACAGGCACAGCGGGGCGTATGCGCAACATTTTCATATTTTTTGTACCCACTCCCTTACAGGCCCGGGCAGCTAGGTTACCATGAAAGAATCACCCAAGATCTGACTGAAAAGATTAGATCTGAATTGGCGTCATCTGTCTGCATCAATTTCAAGTCGTAAAAGTAGATCTGGAAGGCGAGAAATGCAGTCGACCACAGGCACTACGGGGCGTATGCGCAACATTTTCAAATTTTTCGTACTCACTCCCTTACAGGCCCGGGCAGCTAGGTTACCATGAAAGAATCAGCCAAGATCTGACTGAAAAGATTAGATCTGAATTGGCGTCAACTGTTCGCATCAAATTCAAGTCGTGAAAGTAGCTCTGGAAGGCAGGAAATTCACTCAATCACAGGCACAGCGGGGCGTATGCGCAACATTTTCAAATTTTTTTGTACTCACTCCCTTACAAGCCCGGGTAGCCAGGTTACCATGAAAGAACTACCCAAGATCTAACTGAAAAGATTAGATCTGAATTTGCGTCAGTTGCTTGCATCAAATTCAAGTCGTGAAAGTAGCTGTGGAAGCCGGGAAATTCATTCAACCACAGGCACAGCGGGGCGTATGCGCAACATTTTCAATTTTTTTGTACCCACTCCCTTACAGGCCCGGGCAGCTGGGTTACCATGAAAGAACTACCCAAGATCTAACTGAAAAGATTAGATCTGAATTTGCGTCAGTTGCTTGCATCAAATTCAAGTCGTGAAAGTAGCTGTGGAAGCCGGGAAATTCACTCAACCACAGGCACAGCGGGGCGTATACGCAACATTTTCAAATTGTTCGTACCTACTCCCTTACAGGATGGGGCAGCTAGGTTACCATGAAAGAATCAGCCAAGATCTGACTGAAAAGATTAGATCTGAATTGGCGTCAACTGTTCGCATCAAATTCAAGTCGTGAAAGTAGCTCTGGAAGGCAGGAAATTCACTCAATCACAGGCACAGCGGGGCGTATGCGCAACATTTTCATATTTTTTGTACCCACTCCCTTACAGGCCCGGGCAGCTAGGTTACCATGAAAGAATCACCCAAGATCTGACTGAAAAGATTAGATCTGAATTGGCGTCATCTGTCTGCATCAATTTCAAGTCGTAAAAGTAGATCTGGAAGGCGAGAAATGCAGTCGACCACAGGCACTACGGGGCGTATGCGCAACATTTTCAAATTTTTCGTACTCACTCCCTTACAGGCCCGGGCAGCTAGGTTACCATGAAAGAATCAGCCAAGATCTGACTGAAAAGATTAGATCTGAATTGGCGTCAACTGTTCGCATCAAATTCAAGTCGTGAAAGTAGCTCTGGAAGGCAGGAAATTCACTCAACCACAGGCACAGCGGGGCGTATGCGCAACATTTTCAATTTTTTTGTACCCACTCCCTTACAGGCCCGGGCAGCTGGGTTACCATGAAAGAACTACCCAAGATCTAACTGAAAAGATTAGATCTGAATTTGCGTCAGTTGCTTGCATCAAATTCAAGTCGTGAAAGTAGCTGTGGAAGCCGGGAAATTCACTCAACCACAGGCACAGCGGGGCGTATACGCTACATTTTGAAATTTTTTGTACCCACTCCCTTACAGGCCCGGGCAGCTAGGTTACCATGAAAAACTACCCAAGATCTGACTGAAAAGATTAGATCTGAATTGGCGTCATCTTTCTGCATCAAATTGAAGTCGTGAAAGTAGGTGTGGAAGCCGGGAAATTCACTCAACCACAGGCACAGCGGGGCGTATACTGAACATTTTCAAATTTTTCGTACCCACTCCCTTACACGCCGGGGCAGCTAGGTTACCATGAGAGAATCACCAAAGATCTGACTGAAAAGATTAGATCTAAATTGGCGTCAACTGTTCGCATCAAATTCAAGTCGTGAAAGTAGCTCTGGAAGGCAGGAAATTCACTCAATCACAGGCACAGCGGGGCGTATGCGCAACATTTTCAAATTTTTTTGTACTCACTCCCTTACAAGCCCGGGTAGCCAGGTTACCATGAAAGAACTACCCAAGATCTAACTGAAAAGATTAGATCTGAATTTGCGTCAGTTGCTTGCATCAAATTCAAGTCGTGAAAGTAGCTGTGGAAGCCGGGAAATTCACTCAACCACAGGCACAGCGGGGCGTATACGCTACATTTTGAAATTTTTTGTACCCACTCCCTTACAGGCCCGGGCAGCTAGGTTACCATGAAAAACTACCCAAGATCTGACTGAAAAGATTAGATCTGAATTGGCGTCATCTTTCTGCATCAAATTGAAGTCGTGAAAGTAGGTGTGGAAGCCGGGAAATTCACTCAACCACAGGCACAGCGGGGCGTATACTGAACATTTTCAAATTTTTCGTACCCACTCCCTTACACGCCGGGGCAGCTAGGTTACCATGAGAGAATCACCAAAGATCTGACTGAAAAGATTAGATCTAAATTGGCGTCAACTGTTCGCATCAAATTCAAGTCGTGAAAGTAGCTCTGGAAGGCAGGAAATTCACTCAATCACAGGCACAGCGGGGCGTATGCGCAACATTTTCAAATTTTTTTGTACTCACTCCCTTACAAGCCCGGGTAGCCAGGTTACCATGAAAGAACTACCCAAGATCTAACTGAAAAGATTAGATCTGAATTTGCGTCAGTTGCTTGCATCAAATTCAAGTCGTGAAAGTAGCTGTGGAAGCCGGGAAATTCACTCAACCACAGGCACAGCGGGGCGTATACGCTACATTTTGAAATTTTTTGTACCCACTCCCTTACAGGCCCGGGCAGCTGGGTTACCATGAAAGAACTACCCAAGATCTAACTGAAAAGATTAGATCTGAATTGGCGTCAATGGTTTGCATCAAATTCAAGTCGTGAAAGTAGCTTTGGAAGGCGGGAAATGCACTCGACCACAGGCATTACGGGGCGTATACGCAATATTTTCAAAATGTTTGTACCCACTCCTCTACAGGCCCGGGCAGCTGGGTTACCATGAAAGAACTGCCCAAGATCTAACTGAAAAGATTAGATCTGAATTTGCGTCAGTTGCTTGCATCAAATTCAAGTCGTGAAAGTAGCTGTGGAAGCCGGGAAATTCATTCAACCACAGGCACAGCGGGGCGTATGCGCAACATTTTCAATTTTTTTGTACCCACTCCCTTACAGGCCCGGGCAGCTGGGTTACCATGAAAGAACTACCCAAGATCTAACTGAAAAGATTAGATCTGAATTTGCGTCAGTTGCTTGCATCAAATTCAAGTCGTGAAAGTAGCTGTGGAAGCCGGGAAATTCACTCAACCACAGGCACAGCGGGGCGTATACGCAACATTTTCAAATTTTTTGTACCCACTCCCTTACAGGCCCGGGCAGCCAGGTTACCATGAAGGAACTACCCAAGATCTAACTGAAAAGATTAGATCTGAATTGGCGTCAACTGTTTGCATCAAATTCAAGTCGTGAAAGTAGCTCTGGAAGGCAGGAAATTCATTCAACCACAGGGACAGCGGGGCGTATGCGCAACATTTTCAAATTTTTTTGTACTCACTCCCTTACAAGCCCGGGTAGCCAGGTTACCATGAAAGAACTACCCAAGATCTAACTGAAAAGATTAGATCTGAATTTGCGTCAGTTGCTTGCATCAAATTCAAGTCGTGAAAGTAGCTGTGGAAGCCGGGAAATTCACTCAACCACAGGCACAGCGGGGCGTATACGCTACATTTTGAAATTTTTTGTACCCACTCCCTTACAGGCCCGGGCAGCTAGGTTACTATGAAAGAACTACCCAAGATCTAACTGAAAAGATTAGATCTGAATTGGCGTCAATGGTTTGCATCAAATTCAAGTCGTGAAAGTAGCTTTGGAAGGCGGGAAATGCACTCGACCACAGGCATTACGGGGCGTATACGCAATATTTTCAAAATGTTTGTACCCACTCCTCTACAGGCCCGGGCAGCTGGGTTACCATGAAAGAACTACCCAAGATCTAACTGAAAAGATTAGATCTGAATTTGCGTCAGTTGCTTGCATCAAATTCAAGTCGTGAAAGTAGCTGTGGAAGCCGGGAAATTCATTCAACCACAGGCACAGCGGGGCGTATGCGCAACATTTTCAATTTTTTTGTACCCACTCCCTTACAGGCCCGGGCAGCTGGGTTACCATGAAAGAACTACCCAAGATCTAACTGAAAAGATTAGATCTGAATTTGCGTCAGTTGCTTGCATCAAATTCAAGTCGTGAAAGTAGCTGTGGAAGCCGGGAAATTCACTCAACCACAGGCACAGCGGGGCGTATACGCAACATTTTCAAATTGTTCGTACCTACTCCCTTACAGGATGGGGCAGCTAGGTTACCATGAAAGAATCAGCCAAGATCTGACTGAAAAGATTAGATCTGAATTGGCGTCAACTGTTCGCATCAAATTCAAGTCGTGAAAGTAGCTCTGGAAGGCAGGAAATTCACTCAATCACAGGCACAGCGGGGCGTATGCGCAACATTTTCATATTTTTTGTACCCACTCCCTTACAGGCCCGGGCAGCTAGGTTACCATGAAAGAATCACCCAAGATCTGACTGAAAAGATTAGATCTGAATTGGCGTCATCTGTCTGCATCAATTTCAAGTCGTAAAAGTAGATCTGGAAGGCGAGAAATGCAGTCGACCACAGGCACTACGGGGCGTATGCGCAACATTTTCAAATTTTTCGTACTCACTCCCTTACAGGCCCGGGCAGCTAGGTTACCATGAAAGAATCAGCCAAGATCTGACTGAAAAGATTAGATCTGAATTGGCGTCAACTGTTCGCATCAAATTCAAGTCGTGAAAGTAGCTCTGGAAGGCAGGAAATTCACTCAATCACAGGCACAGCGGGGCGTATGCGCAACATTTTCATATTTTTTGTACCCACTCCCTTACAGGCCCGGGCAGCTGGGTTACCATGAAAGAACTACCCAAGATCTAACTGAAAAGATTAGATCTGAATTGGCGTCAACTGTTTGCATCAAATTCAAGTCGTGAAGGTAGCTCTGGAAGCCGGGGAATGCACAAAAAACCAGATAGCAAAAAAATCATCCTTTAGGTGAATAGTCGAAGGGTCTTCTCTTGTTTAAAGCCCGATTAATGTTAATTGCTTTGCTGGAGGAGTAGTAGTAAAACATGAATGCGTTGTAAATATCCACACTACAGTACATTTTTTAATTGGAGCTATGCTCTTAGCAAAATGTGGGTAATCCTTCAACATTGTAGCAGCCTGTAGGGAAGGTCGAAATTTAGACATGTAGTATTCCGCATCATCCTGATTAGATATCTACGGATTAAAGGAACAGTTGATGGTTGGCGAAGTTAAATGTGAACACACCTAAATAGGTGTATGATAATAGATGCTCGATGATCGTCTTTTTTTGGGTTACAGACTTCTAGGATGATATTCTTGTACTGATTTTATGATGACACATGTATCCATTTATGCACGATTTTTTTCGACAATCTTCCAAACCTCGCATATCTTTTAAATACGACCTTAAGTCGAACACAGCAACAAAGACAAAGAATAATTTCTGTCGAAAACAAAATTATATTTTCAAAAAGGAACCATTCCATTCTATAGACTAAGTACAAAACTTATATATCCGAATTCACGCCAGCGTCAAGGAAATCATTAATGACCTCGAAGGACTTTTTCGGGAACAAGCTCCCGATCTTTTGCATGAGTATGAAATGTCCAGGTATACTGGCATGTTCAACTCCACGCCGTTGCGCACTGACAATAGCCTTAGCAACTTCGTGAGGTGGGACCATTTTCATGAAACTGAATTTGAAGCGTGGCTTCTTGCACAAACCAGTGTCAACCATATACGGGTAGATAGTCGTGAGTTTAATCTGTAAATATAAAAATTATTAGAATCTCGTATTAATTGTATCACAACCGTCATACCTGTTCATGAAGACCAATACTTCGGAGTTCGTCAGAGAAGGCTTCCATAACGCCACGCACTGCAAATTTGGTGCCACAATAGGGAACTAGGTTCCTTAGACCGAAAAGACCGGCGCATGACGAAAGTGCAATGATATGGCCCTTCTTCTTTTCAATCATATCTGGGACGAAAGCTTGAATCATCTAAAGGAAAATTGATTAAATCAGCCTTAGGTTGGTGTAACATCTAAATTTTTTATACCCAAAAATGTGCCAGGACATTAATATCGAACAAGAGTCTGGTCTCCTTCTCGTTATGTTGCAGAAGCGGGTGGCATGGCATGATGCCCGCATTATTGACTAGAATACTGACAAAGCCGACCTCGTTCTTAACCTTCTCAGCGACTTGGAAGATTTCGTCTCTTTTTGTAACATCACATCTAAATTAAAATGCAATGATAAATAAGGGAGACTCTAGATGATGGTATAAAGATGATTACACATAAGAGAAGGCTTTTCCTCCGATCGATATGATCTCCTTTACAGTCTCTTGATTTCCTTTTTCGTTAATATCCCAACAAACAACTATGGCGCCCTTGCCGGCGTATTCCAAGGCGATTTCCTTTCCGATTCCATGACCAGCACCGGTAACCTATTGTAAAAGGTCAATTTGAATAAAATTTAGAATTAAGTTAAAGCTTCAATCATACCAAGACAATTTCCCCTTTGACATCTTGTGGTTCCTGTTGTTTGAAGAGCTTTACAATACTTTCGAAAATGCAGAACCAGAATTTCGCGATCACCGTTAAAATATCAAATACAAGAAGGGCTATGCCATATATATGATTTTCGTTAGAACGCTGACTAAAACGAGAGATCAGAAATGTGGATAAAGTAAGAGAAAAAGAAAAACTTTGTGGATTAAGAATACTCAAACTGACAACTGAACGTATGTGGGCGTTTATTTGTTGAAGAAGTTAGACAATAGAACTTGACAAGACTCCGCCAGGAATTCTATTCACGCATAAGCAATAAGAATCAGATGAACCATTATGAGGTTAACTATTATAGACCAGCTCTGATAACTATGAAGCTAGGGGTTTGCTGTCGAGTGATGCCTCCTAATGCACGGGAAAATATACATTATTCAGTGCATTGTTGAACAGGATGCTGTACAACAACGTACAGCCACTAGTGGGAGGTGGTTGAGTGAAACAATGGATATACCGTCGATTGAACAGGGTGTTAGCCCCTTCGTGACGGCATACTTTGCCATGAAATCGTCACTGAACCTGGTAAAACCAAGAGTCTCCAAACGCCTACGATCGATGTCATTTCGAAAGTAGGAGCGATAAAGAAGAGCGCTGTTTTGCAGCTCATGGTTCCGATGAATGATGTTATTTACTTTATTCACTTCCTGGAAGTCAGCTACCACTGTCGCCACCTTCTTCTATGGATCCTCGATCGCGAATAAATCGTCATCCAAGACGGCGCGCCGACTGTCCTTAAAAGGCTTTCATTGACTTACGTTCTCGGAAGCCCAAAATTTATTTATTTGAAGGAACCCGATCGCGCTGTTGGAATTTACAACATTCTGTTGTTCGAATACAAATTTACAGTAACTTGAGTCTCTTGACCTCCAAGTTTTGTCTCTCAGTAAATCGCCTATATAAGAAATAGAGTTTTGACAGGAGTCTACTCTTCCGTCTAACAGTGCGGAGATTGTCGTGTTTCGGTAAACGTTCGTGTTATCATGATGCCGTTGGCGTGCTATTGTATTGTCCATCGTCTGTTTAATTATATCGTTCATTTGTTTAAGGTAGTATTCAATTTCGTCTTTTGATATGTTTCAATCGGACGGTGGAAAGGAACTAGCAAAGCGTAGCCAACGTAGGGGTGAGTTTGGACATACTCTGCCATCTACGCGAATTCGTCTGGTACTTTAATTACGACACTGAATCCACAATGGTCTCTGTCGTATACGAAGGTCCGCAGACAGTTAATTCCATTCGTTCCTGTCACCTAGCCTCAGTCGTGAGTCAATCAACATGAGACCTGGATAGGGCCGCACCTACGATACGACGGGCTAAGCGTTGCGAGTCATTTGACTGTACTCTATTCGATTAAAAAAGTGTCTCGAGCTCTGCGATGAAAGTATTAAGTTGAGGTGCTTCAGGCTGCTAACATGTACAGTCTGTTTCCATTTAAGAGAGGAATACGCACAATACAGGCCTATAGTACCGCTATATATAATTTTATGATTTAAATTGTTTCTAATGAAGATCGCATCTCCCCCGCGTGGTTTGGCATTGGGTAGGCCTATTCGAATTATTTTTAGCCTCTGGTTTAGCTTTGTTTCAAAAGTACAGCGAGGCTTTCATCCTGTAATAGGTTGGAAAGTACGGCTCGTTGCTCAATCCTAATCAGTGAATTTACGTTCACCGACAGGATTTTTAAGGCGTACTCATTACGATTGTAAGTCGGCTCGGCCCAGCAAAAATGAGTAGATTCTGTCCACTCGGATGTTGCTCGTGCACGTTTCCAAGTCACTTGAATTGGAATATATGAATATGTATAATAAGCAGCTGTTGCTTTGAGAAAAAGAAAAGTAATAAAACTGAGACAAATTTTTAAGGAACAAAAAACCGTTGTTTCTGTATAATTCGAGCAACAATGACCCAAAAAGCTTTGGATCTGAACGAGGGACAACCAAATAATTCTTTAAGGTGGCCAGAAAGAAAACTTAGTCAGTGCAATATTCAAAGGCCGGTTTAAAAAAAAGGTGATGGCTGGCGAGGAATGATAGATGATGCCTAGGCCCATCTGGGGCGTAATAGATAAGGAATTCTAGGCATTCCTAGAACGTGAAACAAAAAATAAATTACAGAAACGACTTATTTTTCAAGAACATGTTATAAGCTGTGGCATGTAACACAAGACTGAAAAGTCACTAGAAATCAGATAAAATTATTAAGCAGTTAATGAAACCAAATATTGCTTCTTTACTGCGGTCACAAAGCATACAGATAATGACTCCAATCTGAGATACTTATGTACATGAAATGCGGTGTAAGTACGTTGACATGACTGAACGTTAAGACTATTACGAAGATAAGGATTCATTGCTTGGTAATAACGAACTTTGCTTCATTCAGCTTAAGTTAAGTACAGATCCATATAGATTATTTGCCAACCACTTGATATTTCAATATAACTTTGTAAAAAATATAAAACAATCTAAGCCGTTAAGCTCTTTTTTAAGAAAACCGGTGAATAAATGCAGTACAATTTTTGAAATTTGGAGAAAGACTCGACCTCGACAAGATTTACCTAAATATTGTTTGTATACAATACTACGAGTACTATTAGCAACGATAAATGACAATCAATTATTGAATACAATGAACATAAGCTGTTTGCCATTTACTGACCAGATACTATAAAACACCTTTTATAGATAGATATGCATTTTTACTGCAAAGCACAACTTCATGCTTTAAATACCTCCCTTCAATCACTAAATACCAGTTTAAGTCTAGCCAATTAGAATTATCCATGGACATGACGAGGTACCCGTATATATAACATAGTTCATCAGTTTGCATACTGTGTCTAGACTTGTATCCACTGATGGCTTGGTGATAAGTTTTATGCCGTACAAAATTGTTTCTCAACTGGCATGAATGCATACCATTCGTCTTAGTCAATTGAACTTGACACCAATGTGCAAACGTGAAATATCTATGAAGGAAATACTAAGGCCTCCAACCTGAAACATTAGTCACTGACCATTTGCTTGTCGACTGCTTACATTCACTGTAAGAAAAGGCGTGAAACTGGTCATTCAAAGAATCAAGAAAACACTCATCGACTCATGCATTTATTAGAAGGCACATTTTAATAAAGAAATATTCTACCACCGTTGAAAGAGACCTACTGTTTAATGCTGGACTAAGAATGTTAAGAAGTTCTTTTCTAGGGAAGTATACTACAAGATATTTCGTAATAACCTAGACTACGCGAAATACTTGGAGTGTGATAGAATTAAAAGAGCTCCTTTTAATACGTGGTTCCGCGAGGTCACTTTTGTGTTGTTGTTCCTGGTAGATCTAGGAATGAAAGCTTAGAAAAGGACTGTGCACCAATTTGGAAATTCTGCAACTGTTTTATAGAGCTCAGAAGAAGTGACACAGATGGAAATTGTGCAAGCTTTACATTCCCTTTTCGTTAGCTTTTCACTTTTTTTATTATCTTACTTGTCTCATTATCGGTAATTTCAATTCACAATTTTCATTAATTTTTTTTTCAAGACTATAAATATCCCCAGAATTTTAGAACGTACAATACTATGATGTCCCAATAGGGCCTGTGCAATGACTCGTTAAAAAAACTCAATTTTCGAGTTGTGCTGATAATTTACGAGTGTATCAATCTTCAGGCTTTAACCAAGCTCATCTCTAGCAATATTTACGGACAGTTAGAATTTTATTCTACTCTTATATCGCATGGGAAGCACTGTGGGAGCGGCAGGCGATTTCTTTACGGAACTGGACTATGATTCCTTTATTACTCGTATGCCAGAGATTTTCCGAATTCAGGGTAAAGAAGTTTCGGAAATTTCGGCGATCACTATTGCAAAAAAAAAAAAAAAAAACAACTGAGGAAAAAATATTTAATCAGTTCAGTCTTTTAGCAAGTATAAAAAACAAAGCTAAATTAAATTAGTTATTGGGTGCTACTGGTCTATCCAAACAACTGGTTTCCGATTGAGTAAACCAATCAGGGATTAGGGTACCCACCACGTCACGACATCTCCAAAAAAATGTAAATGCCTTTAAAAAAGTCATATGCTAGGGTTATATATAAAACTATATTTTCTTAGCTTAAATTATTTTAAAGTAAATTCTAAGTTTACTCGTATATTTGGTAGTCGAACGACATAGATTAAAGTTGTTCCGTTTATTTTAGAGTGTCCGCCTAGGGCCATATACATTTGTTAAGATAGTTAAGCTAGTTTTAATAATTTTTGTCTAGGGTAAAATAGGTCCAAGAAATTATGAAATAAAAATTTCAGAAATATATCGCTCGAAAAATTGCAGATTCGAGGTCTAGAGGCCTCAAAACATGAAGATTTTAATTCGAAAATTTGGCAAACTTGTCAAACCACATGAAAACTCGTTAACTAGCTAAACAATCGCTTTGACAAGCAGTGTGCTGCTATATGTTTACCAGTAGAGTCTCATAAAGAATGATCATTTTTTGCTCAAAAATTTTGACTTAAGGTCCTTTCCTATTCTTAGAAAGTTCAAAATTAATACAAGCTCCAGAAAAAAAAACAAAGTGGTACTTGTTTCTGCCGCTCGCTGTGTCATCTCTTATAACGTAAGCACTGTTTTGCCAACTGCTCCAGCCTTCACCTCCAGTTTATGGACATCCATTATCACAGCTCCATAAAATTCTTTATAATTTTCCTTGGAAAAAAAAGGTTATATGACAAGGTTACGTTCAGCATACCAGCACATACGAGTATGTACATAATAGAAAAATATTCATTTAAATTATGGCCAAGCACCTCTAACCCTTCATCTGAAACATCGTTTAAATATGTTTTATTCGCGTCCGAGTTCATCATTAGTGGCAATAAACGCCTTAATACTGACTTACTTAAGCCATGTAAACAATCAAACAATGAAATCGAACTATTAGGTTCATAAGTGCATCTGCGTCTCCTGAACTACCAGCTTTCCAATTTAATACTCGAAATACTCGGGACGAGGAACATTTTATAACAAGTTTGAAGTTTTTTTTCGCTATAAAGCGGCTTCAATTTTTTACCAATTCGTCGTCTAGAGTCAATTAAATTATTTGTTTTCGGAATATACGAGACGAGAAAAGGCTCAGGAATATACGCCTATGCATGGATATCTCTCTAGGAATAGGAAATATTCACCATTCTTCCCTAATTCCCGGCTTGTATCCGATTCAGCATTCATGGAAAGGGTCAAAAATGCAAAACGCTGAAAGTACCCACTCAAAGCCTTTATGAGGGTAGTTTCAAAAATATTCGAATTGTTGTACGATACTTCTGTTGAAAATAATTTAGCTTGCGATCACCATAGAATCCCAAAAAACATGATTTCAGGTGAACTGACTATGACGAGAAATTCAAAGGAAAGGTTCTTTGCAACAACCAATGTATTTCGTTGATTCATCCTTTAATGACCGGTAAAGAGTCGGAGACGGCGGAACTGTCATGGGTGTAAGCTTATGAAGTATATTCTCTCCCAAGACTGCAAGAAGTCTGCGACTTTCCTTTTATGATTTAAAGCAAATGATTGCCGAAGACTTGCGACTGTACATTTCCTTCGTGACTGTTTTGCCGTTGCTCGCACAAGCTGCCATAGCTTTGGAGTCTGTATACTTTAGCTCTTTCCATTTTTTCTCTGGAAAACGGATAAAGTACAGAAATGTGAGATGTCCTTGAATACAGTGGACCAATGAATGTCCGGATGCCCCAACAAATAGTAAAAGCGTCCAACGGCAGAATCAACCTCGTAAAATTGAAGCTTAGAATTCATTGATCTTTTTAAAAACGGAAAAACCCTCAACGCCAAATACTACGCGAACCTAATATATCATTCAATAAGTTCGCAGGATGTCTATAGATGTCGCAACTAGGGCAAATCCACATGATTTTTAGGAAGTACCAACCTTCAAACGAAATATGTTAAAACGGGACCGTCTGACATTTAGTTCACAAGTTACCGTGGTTTTACTGAGGCTACTATTGCCATTTCCAGATCAGTTCAAAAATCTGAATTTGAAAAACCCAAAGTTCGGTAAATCTTCGAGAAGACACAAAAAAGTCCACAAAATGTTGGTGAATGGCCATAAATTAGAGTTTTATGCTATATATGACAAGATATAGGAATTGCATCTAAGACGTACCCGGACAGAATACAACGTCGCCGGGTAAAAATTATACTATAATTGTTCAAAAAATAAGGTGACTTTTCTTTTCGAAAAATATTTATTTATTCGTCAATTTCTATTTTACCTTCTTCAGAGCAATCCTTGTCAGATATAACACACTAGCGTTAGCACTTTTTCTAATCCTACAAGCACTGCTATACCATATAGCCTTAAGGGATCACCTCAGTGTGACCCTCCGAAGAATCCCTAATTTTCGCGATTTTTTTCTCATGGTTGGAATAAACTAATCGTCCTGGTTTTTTTTTTAATAAATAAAGATATTCAGGATAAATACAAAATGATTTTTTTTATGTTGATTTATTTAGTGTACAATAGTTTAATTAATTGTTGAAAAGTAACATAGAAAAAAGGTCCTATATGGTGGCCATGATTGCGACCTCAATTTCGATCTGAAACAAAAAGTTCAAAAAGATTATTAATCCGTAGGAAAGTCGCTATCTCCTCTATCTATCTTTCTTTTTTTTTTTTTTAAATTTGACAAAATGGTGGCGGTTTGAACAAAACGTATAGAATTTGACCTTTTTGAGCTTCCATAGGTCGATAGAGAATGACGTGAAAAATGTTCTCCCAAAATTTGAAATGAAAAGCTTGAAAAGTCTGCCTTTGAGAGTGGCCACCGTTTTGAAAAACACCGTTCCGAGAACAACGCGTTCAAAGTTTGGAGTTCGAAAATTTTAGATAATTCGTTTTTCGTAGGTCTATCCATGGTGGATGTCGAAAACGAACTGAAATGATTGGCCAGTTTATTTTACGAAGTTATAGGACCTAAGTACCCTAGAAAGGTACAGGCGCAGAAAAATAACAAAAGGAATAATGGTATAGCGGGACGACCGACGCGACAGATGTCCCGCTCCGTTCCCTTTCTACGAAAAACGATGTAGCGACCGAAATAATTGGAATTTCGATTTAAAAATTTGATAGAATATTTATAATAGTGTATACTATCCAATAATGCAAACAATTTTTTTTTTGAAAATTTCACACTGAGATGACCCCTTAAGCTCTTACAGCGAAGAGCTGCTCAAACTGAATGAAACCATCACAGATCGCAACCGATTACAATATTATTCTCCTTGAGTCTTGATTTGAAGGTAACACGATCGGAATACTCAGACAAAACAAGTCAATGCTCGTTCGCATACCATAAAATCGGTTAAAATACTCGTATACTTGGGAACGCTATTGCTCCTCTTATTTATCACTTATCCCGGTCTATGATTCATGGCATTTTTAAGCACAGGCTTACTTATGATGAGGATCCCCAAAAACCAAACAGGTTGCATGCTTCATTCCCAGTAATTAATTTAATTGCTTTTGTACCGACGTTACTAATACATATTTATCTTGTCTGTGTTTTTTTCTGTGCGTGCTGTTATTAATGCGGCATTTATAAAATCTCCATATAGGTGTTCATCACAATAATTGCATAACCTGTAAACACAGGTGATATTAATTAATACGAGCAGCTATTAAATGCAAATATATCTATAACAATTCTCTTAAGATCACGTCGCTGAACCTAGTCAAGGGCTGTCATTCAGGCTCCTCGCCCAGTGGCGGCTGCGCTGAAAGCTTTTCGCTCTATCGGAAATCGAGTGACGTCGTGAACGTATTAAAAAGGTATGCAAATATGGTCGCCTGTAGGTCGACAGTGGTAACAAAGTAGCATTCATGATTTCCGTCCCTTTTTCTTGTAATATGAAGGTGTGTTAACGGTTACACTTTGTATAGTTCTTCGAAATCTTAATATCACGGCTTCCTCAAGGCCTCTAGTATACATATATGAATGCCAATCATACTTACTTGATCATACTTAAATTTATAAGAGATGCTTATGATACCATACGCTAATTATATTATATGCAGTATGAATCTTAAAAACTTTGCACTCTACTATCATTAATGTCACAAAATTTGTTTTAATTCGAGTTAGATGGGAGCAAACAATCACGCATAGTGTAATACAATGTACCACTTTTATATGGGGAGTAATTATCTGAGCTAATTACTGATCTTATGGCCTTATTACGGATAAATATATGAGTGCAAATTATAAGGTGTACAAAGGTATCCGCCGTTATTTTTTTACTAGGTTTACAGTTTTGCTTCCGTCGTTTTTTCCCCAACATTTGAAGCTTTAATGAAACAAATTGGTTACACATGTATCATTCAAAGTATTTTCCATCCTTGGCCACTACTTTCTCCCATCTCTCGGGCAGTGTACGATTCTCGCGTCGAAAAAATTGTTCGTCTTTTGAAGCGATCCACGAATCGATCCAATTTCGTGATTTCTTCAGAAGATCGGAAGTGTTGGTCAGCCAGGCCATGCGCCATTGATTGAAACGGGTGATAGTCAGAGGGAGCAATGTCTGGAGAATACAGCGGGTGGGGTAGAACTTCCCATTTTAACGTTTCCAAATTCGATTTGACCTCTTTTGCAACGTGGGGTCGAGCATTGTCGTGCTGCAAAATCACTTTATCGTGACTCTCGCTGTATTTCGGCCGTTTGTCTTTTAATGCTCTGCTCAAACGCATTAATTGCGTTCGATAACGAGCACCTGTGATTGTTTCACTTGGTTTTAACACCTTATAGTACACGACGCCGAGCAGGTCCCATCAAATGCAGAGCATGATCTTGGAGCCGTGGATATTCGGTTTGGCCGTCGATGTGGAAGCATGGCCGCGATATCCCCATGGTTTTTCGCTTTTAGGGTTATCGTAATGAAGAGATCCCTTCAGCTTTTGCCTGTGAAACAACTGTCCACAAACACACAAACGCCGTTCAACGTCTCTTGGTTTCAACTCATACGGGACCTAAGTTCCTTCTTTCTGAATCATGCCCATGGCCTTGAAACGTTTTGAAATGGCTTGCTGTGTCACTCCCACTGATCGTGCCAATTCTTCTTGAGTTTGACGCGAATCTTCACTCAGCAATGTCTCCAATTCAGCGTTTTCGAAAACTTTCCCTTTTTCACCACTATGCCGGTCTTCGACGTTAAAATCACCGTTCTTGAAGCGTTGAAACTACTCACGACACGTTCTTTCACTAATAGCGTCCTCACCATTCGTGTCTGAGAGCATTCGATGAGACAGTCCATGTTTTCTTCATATTGAAACAAAACAGTAACATCTCGCGCGAATGATGAGAATTTGGCTCGTAAACTGACATTTTCAATCGAGAACAACTTTATAATGCAGACACAAACCGACTAATGTTTGAATGGTGTTCTGTTGACCGAGGTTTAAGCCAACTGCCTGACATCTGCGATCTATTTTTCGACCGCTACTTACCGTTATCGGCACATATTGGCAAACGGCGGAAGCAAAGTTGTACACCTTATAATTTGGAGCTTAATTTCAGAAATTGGTTTGTTCTTGTAAGTATTGTATAGCTTAAATTTTTTTCTCATCTTTTTGCCAGTGTAAGAATTGGACTTGGTTTCTTAGATCAGACATGGATTTGAAACTCAGAAGTTCAGAACTTGGTTGACAACCTTTCGTCAAGCCTCCCTGTTATGAGTGAGTTCCTTATGTTTCATCTCTTCTAGATCCATTGTTTGTCCACTGTCCATCCGTTTTACGTGTCCTGTTGCGATCTTATTACTTGGACAGTTTTTTTTTTTATAATTCGTGCAGGTTCAAGAGTGTACGCTCTTTTTGGTGTTTGTCATATAACCCGGACGGGGTGCAGATGGTTTGTGTCGAAGATGTTCGTTCACCAATCTCCGGGTGTGTTTGTCCTAGATAGGATTTTTGAGAAATTTCACTGAATTTGCGTTGGTTGTAGTTCACAGTAACTCTTTTGTTTCCATGTCATTAAGGTTTTGGTATGTATTGGAAATGCACACACAGAGTACGAATTTTGAAGTGATCTTATGTTGCGAGTGTTATGCCTTCATCAGCATCTTTTGATCATCTCTCATTCACAACTAATGTTGTTGCACAGTTTTTCCGTATAGGAATTGTTCTTGACTATGGCCTGACTCAACAGTCGGTGATGGTTATTATTGCACCACGACCATCCCCTTTGGGGCTGAAGTGAGTTCTTGGATTTGTAGTTTTCCCCATTCGCCTGTTTTTCCGTACTGTTTTTTACTTCTCCTTAGGATCTTGTTTTTCTTGTTTTTAAAGATCCGAAGTTCATTTTCCTCATTCTTAGTCAGAGACGAAGTTGTACATCCGTAAGGTGTCACTGGCATTGTTATGGATCTTTAAGTAGATCTAATACAAATGGTTTTTCAATAAGGGTGTTTTGAAATGGAATAAAACAAGCTGCCTGTAAGGTGTCAACAAAATTCTTTTTTTATTTGAAATGTGCAGCGTGCGCCATCTCATATGGGTCGATGTAAATTTTGAATAACTTCAACAATTCTCAACCGATTTTGGAAATTCAAAAACTTTTATTCAATATATTATTCAAATTTTTGAAAACAATATCAATTAAATGACCGCCTTTATTGCCGATTCAAAAATGGGCTCGTTTTCGCGCATTCGTCTTGTTGAAACCAAAAGAGAAATAAGTCGTTTTTACGCACATAATGGGCCAACATCCACAGATATCGATCGCCATCCACTGTATCGCCAACTTTGAGGAAATACGGTCCAATGACAGTAACTTTTTGATCATATAGCGGCTCTTCATGAATAATGTTGACAATTTGTTTATTAACTGAGCCAGAGAGCGTGAAATTTGCTGCCAGAACTCCGGCTCAGCATTAATAATTTGTGCGTATGCCTAGCTCATCTTGTGGCAAAATTCTTTGAGTTTCTTACCCTTTGTATGGAAATAAGTGAATATCATCCTTTAAAATTCTCCGCAAGGTGGTCCCACTGATGCCTAATGGCGCCGATATAACTAACCTGAGTCTTCTTGAACACTGGCCTTCACAGACTGAATAGATGAGTTTGAACGCCGCGGCCGTGGCCTAGGTTGCTCGCGAGGGCTTGCCACAGAACCAAATTGAAAAAAAATTCGTGGCCCAACGACGAATTGTATGTTTTTTGGGGGCAACAGGATCATGATATTTTCCACGATACGCACGATGAGTTAGCACAATCGAGCGTTCATTTTTAATGAACATTGAAACTATTTCCGCGCGCTCTTTTGGTGTGAAGCTATTCATGGTTAAAATTGTACTGAATTGACATTCAGTGACATATGAAAATGAAATGACATATGAAAATCGGTTGACAATTGTTGAAGTTATTCGTAGTTTACGACGACCCATATGGGATGGCGCACTCTGTATGACATATAAATAGGCAAGGCTTCTGATTGTCGGCAGACTTAAGTTCTTGCTTTCATTAAGGCTTTCAGGCTTGGAATAGAGTATCAATGAGTTTAGAAATAAAAGGCCGAAACGGGCGATTCTCGTCAAAAGGGTTTGATTGTTCTTGTGTTCAATCAAGTAGCGAAAGAAAAGGGCTTCACGTCGATCGAAAAAATGTTTATTTTTTTATTGTTATTTTTGTAACGGGTAAATAGCCGCCTAGTTAAAATAAAATTTCCAATTGGACGAACCTATTTTTATCTTCAGTCCCAAATATACAATTCAACAATTCAATAAAAGTGCCACGCTATAGCCAGATCAAACTAATGAAGTTTATTGAACTATTAAGCTAAAAATAGTTTGATAACAAGTGTTCTATTTCCCATCACAAATGCCCTTCTATACCAACCTATATATATTTCTATCTATGTTCGTTTTAGAAAAACAAAATGTGATTGTTGATGTCGACAATATTAAAAGCTAACAAAAGGCTAAATGGATAAGTAGGGTGAGGAAAATCGCTTATTTATATACAAGTCCAACTCGAATAAAAAATCTTCGATTTCGAATTCTGGTTGAAAAACAACCTACATACGAATATCTGCACTAATATCGAAGCATGACAGAATACTAAATTGAATTGTTTTTTTTTCCTTAGTAAGTCGTTAAGCATTTAGCGAATTTATAGTTGAAGACTTGAGAAATCAAATAAAAATACCAACCATATGATAGGAACGTGCTATTTTAAATCTAAGCGTTCAGTTACCAAAACACGTTCCGGGCGTAAAATAGAGCAAGTGAATAGCGTTTAATTCGTAATAAACAAATACAAGTCGAAGCGGTCTTCATCGTTGCAAAGATAGCTCCGATTTGAGAAATGCATTCATGTGATTATAGACACGACCCTGTACCTATATAATTTACTTGTCTATGGTTGGCAACAAAAGTCAATGCAAATATCATTTTCATACTTTATATTCAAAATGTTTCATGTGCAGTTTTAAATAAATTATCGTAAGAAGTTTTGTATATAACGCACTTATAATTTCATCACCATCTTCCACTTACTAGTATGTAGATGCCTATTCGAATCTTTCAGCATTCATCTGCCAAGACTCCATCGGAAAGGCTTTGTGGATCATATATTTTTATAATAAGGAGCAAGGCTGATAGCTCCACCAAACACTATCGTGAAGAAGGCCCATTAAAAATCGACCGAAAAAATCGGTATTAACATGTATTAACGGCTAAATCATTAAAGCATCAAAAGTTGACGGTCATTGTAGGTTGCACAATGGGTTGGCGTGTGATACGTGTTAACTTGATTTTTCCCATGATAAAGCAAAATTGACAGGCTGAGACATTTTTTCTTCAACAGAAGGCGCTTCTGTTTCGTAGTTTTATCAGATTCGACATACAGTTCGTAGATAAAACGTTGTCACAACATCTTCTCAAAAAAATATTCACAGTCTTATAAAAAGTACTCCACAGACACGAGTTAGTCAACGCGTTGACGAGCAGTGCACAATATCGGTCAACGTACATTTCAAAGCACAGTATAATACATATGTATACACCTAAATCGAATAGGGTTATTGCACTAAGGCAACGTGGCATTCTAAAAATACAAGTCAACGTGGCATACGTCAAGACCAAGTTAGGTTGATGTGAACATGTGGACTTTGGGATCTTACGCCATTCTAAAGCCATAGACACAACATGCTGCGTTGCTTCTTTTTCGGTGTAATCGAGGCTTTAAGTGAAAACCGGTCCCACCAATTTGGAGAAAAATAAAACTCATGTTTTGGTTCAGTGTCGGGACTAATAACAGGTACCTTTAACCCATAGGACAAATAAATCACGCACACATCCAGCTATGGTAAGTATAATACACATTATAATTATAACCACTGATAGCGCCCTTCTGCTAGCTTGTTCTCGTAGTTTATCATCTACTATTGTTGTTGACCTAAATATATTCTAAATAAAAACAGTGCAGAAGTGATATTGACCTGGAATGGTAATCGCTTATCATTAGAACTTCCATGCTATTAGGGTAAGACGCAGATGAGGTCGAGGCAGATTTGCAAACATACATATATGTGTATAGTCACTATTTACATCCGCCAGTCTGCTGCTTTCCCTATCATGGCTTGATGACTGTTAGTATTCACCAGTCTTATCTTAAAGCGTGATGTCTACTAACATTAATAAATTCCACATTTGCTTATCAAACACGTTTAAATAACAATGTAAACCTGATAACAAGCATTTAGATCAGATATTGAGGTACTAGTCTTGATATTGGATGATATGGATGGATGTTGGCTGTCTTTTAATGAATTAAATTTATTTGATTTTTTAGCCATGGAATCAGTTACCAGAAGAAAAACTATTTACTATTAAAACTATTTAAACTTATTACGAAAAAACATCATAAGCTAGAAAAGTAATCAGAGGCTTCAGCAGAAACCGATCAACGAGTCACCAGATTTTCACTGACACTTTACCTATGTAAAATTTGGTGTCTGACTAAGAAGTCCCTGCATTTCCCTAAGCATTTTCCGAGTAACATATTCGCGAAAACTAAGATTGGCAGGACACGTAGAACGAAAGGACAATTATCAAACAGTCAAACGAATAATGAGCGAAAAACCCGTAGAAAGAGACCACAAGAAAAGCCGCACCGTACATGGGTGGACAGTATAAGGATGGACATTGAAGACAGGGAAGAGAATAGCGAAATCTGGAGGAAACATATTCATGGCAGTTTTGGCAAGAGGTTTTCAACGAGACCTTGAGCTACCGAGTGCCCAATAATAGCGATTATAATTTTGTGAAATTCGTGATTTTTTTAGGCAACATAATCAGCCTGGTGGGGCAGAAATTCGTGCAAAAGTGATGAATTTAAAAGAATCGATCTAGTTCGGTATCGGGTCAAAGTCTGTACCGATAACATGTACATGCCAAAACTCACCGCTGTGAGCAAAAGTGTCAATCACTGAGCCTGACGTGAATTTTAGGGCTGATCTTCATTCATGCGCCTATAAAATCGAAATCACAGAATAATTGAATACTTAGATCATCTACCACATTGCGATTTCTTAAATGGATCGCGAAGACAATTTTTCATTAAATTTTTTTAGATTGATATGAACTGATATGATATCCATCCATGAAAATTCGAAAAAAAATGTTGGCTTTCTTATATACCCACTTACGAGTATATAATACTCGTAGACCATGATTCCCAGGCGGTAAATTCATTTGAATACGAACCATCGGAGGGAAAAAAAAGAAATTAGAGCTGTCAACAAGTACCTTTGCTTGAAAAAAGACTGTCTACCAACAACATAAGCAGTGGCTCTGTGAAAACATTGAGGGATTCTGCTCCTTCACATTCCGCACTAGCACGCTAAACCAAGGAGCTTAAACTGGGCAGAACATCCACGGAAGACGCCCATCCCTCTCTGAACATAACGTGAAAAATCTCGAAAATGTCGTGTTGATAGATTGAAGAGTGATCGTCAGGCATGTAGTTGAGATCTTAGTGGTCTCATATGGCGGCATTCACAGAATGCTTGCAATCGAATTGCATATGAAAAAAGTTAACTGTTAATCGGTTAAGGTGTTGACCGACGAGAAAAAAAAAAAAAAAGAAAAAAAGAGGTCGACATTTCAAGGGTGAATCTCGAGAAGTTCCAAGCAGATCAAGGAATGTTTTTTTTTACGTTTCTCAACAATCAATTATTTGCAACCGAGCCTCCTCACTGACGTCGAAAAAAAAATTAAAACACCAAGCTCAGCGGGAAAGGTTATGGCATCCGTTTTCGCGACGATGGATATTTGGAAACGTGAGCCACTATTTCGGGATCTTACTACATAGATCATTAAAGAAAAAAGACACGGCAAATTGAGAGCTGGAGTGCTGTTTCACCAAGACAACACACTGGCTTACAGAGCCGCAGCTGCGAGGGCTGACATTGAAGAAACAGGTTTCGAACTGTTCGAAACCTATTCGCCAGATCTAGCTAGCTCCAATGCAGATATCTTATCGACATACGACAGGTATTCGTAAGATCTACAATACCTATAGAAAAGGACATTAATCTAGCTCCCAGTGAGTTTTATCTCTTTCCTCGGCTCATAGAAAACATCGAAGACAAGAAATTTGCAGACCTTCTGTTCGCTGTTGAGGTATTTCGGGAGGGTCAAGACGATTTTTTTCTAAGGAAATCCTGGGCCTAGGAAAAAGGTTGACGAAAAGTAGTCTCTTGGTAAGGAGTCTATGTAGAATTCTTTTTCTACTATAATCATCGTGTTTCATTTTCATTATCATTACTTCGAACACCCGCCCTATTCGCTCGATCTAGCTACCAGTGACTTCTACCTTTTTCCTCAGTTCAAATAACACATCCAAGGGAAGAAATTTAAAAAAGTTTAGGCTATTGAGACGTTTGAGGAAGGTCAAGACAAATAATTCTGGATATGAGGACCGGATAAGCCACACAAAATTCACGATACAAGGACAATATAAACCAAAAAAGTAAGGTGAACTGAGCCTGGACGATACAAGGCTCCAACAGGATGATACTAGCGCTCATGACACCTTTAGACTTCTTTTTTAATTTGTTTTTGTTGGAGACTTCTACTATCTGTATTTGTTGGATAACCGGATTTGTCAGACACAAATACTGGTCCATTGTACTACCGGACAGACACGTTATCTTTATTGTATTTTCCCCGTTGACCAAAGAAAAGTGAGGAGGGGCTTCAGTGATGTAGAGCTAAGAGATTCGGCACACACCACGTCCACCGAGCATGAACAAAGGCGGAACAGACGCAGAAAAAGTGTTTTGCTATGTCATCCTCCTCGTAAACAAGCAGGTCGGTATCCGTCTCACTGAAGCATGTAGAAATGCTTGGCAAAAGTATAATGGCCCGTAATGACGCCAGTAAGCCTTCTGCAATCATTTCTCCTTAAGGATAAGAAAAATGTTGCGGACTTCTTGCAGATCTCAGCGCGTATGCGCTTAGTTATCCTGTATCCTGGATATTCCCTCCATCTACGACTGTGTGCATTAAAGACCCAGTCGTTGATGTCGGATTTGACCATGGAAGCAAGCAGACCTAAGGAGGGTTCAGGTGCTGAGAAACCCCCTTCAAGCGAGATCTCATTTCCTGGGATTCCAGAGTGACCTGGGACCCATACAAGTCGAAGTGAATTTAGTCTTCTCACTTTGTTCAAAAATGTCTTGAGTTCATGCACTAATTTGGAGTTGGATAGAGGGTTGGACACAGCTTTGAGTGCAGCTTGGCTGTCACTGCAGGCGCATATGCTTTTTCCTTTCCACCTGTGCTACACAACATATTGCACGGCCATTAGGATTGCGTAAATCTCCGATTGAAAGACATATTTTCCTAACGAGAAGTGCAGTCGAATATTTTCGCGCTCAAAGAAAACTCCAAAACCGGACCCCTGCCCAGTCCTGGAGCCATCTGTGAAAATGCGACGACATTCCATTCCTGGTTCAGTGTCTGGCCAAAGAAAGCCATGGAAATGTGACTGTGGCAGGTGTCATAGCGTCAGAAGACATAACCATGAGACAGAGATGCAAGTACACTTTCACTCCAATGCGAGTTGTACCAAAGATCATTTCCCTTTAGGCGAGACATGGCTTTCAGTGCGCACCCTCTGATATAAATGTCGGGGGTGGAAGATTCATCAAAGCATCTAGAGCAGCTCCCAGTGTGCTGGGGTAAGCCCCGTGCAGCTGAGACAGACCGCTCTTTGAAGGTGGCGTGTTTGCGTGTTAGCTTGTTCCACCAAATAACTGATGCATATGAGATTATCGGTCTTATCATTGGCGGGTAGATCCAAACGATATTTTTCAGCGATAAGCCCCATGTTTTGCCAAAGGCATTTTTGCATTGCCAAAAAGCTGACAGCACTTTGGTGGTTTTGGATTCGACATGCTTTGACCAAGGAAGCTTGCTATCTAAGAAGACTCCCAAGTACTTAGCTTCCTTGGATATCAGGATTGGAATGCCTTTAAGCACCAGCTGATTAATTTCAGTATTTCTCCTCCTTCGACAAGAGAACGACATTAATCCTAAGAGGATTAACCGCCAGCCCATTACTCGTATACCAGTCCTCGATCACATCTAGCGTCGCCTGCGCTTTGAAACAGACATTCGCTAAACAAGAGCCGACAGAGAGAACAGCAACATCATCCGCATAGGCATTGATAGCATCGAGCAGAGAGTCGACCACCATGCACCATAACAACGGAGACAAGACGCCGTCTTGCGGGCAGCCCCTGTTTACTCCAGACTTGACATATTCTTCGAGGCTTGCATCAGCGATCAATGTCCCTTAAACCTTTAGAATTGGTCTATGCTAATAACTCATCCGCGATTCATGGTCTCAAACACTTATTATTAAAAAAAATTCTTTGTCTATTTTGACCTTTAGATGATAACCCTCAACAGAAGCCGTGGTGATCACGTGAATGATGCTGTGTTCCATTCGTAATTCCAATAAATCGAATTTCATTAACCAATTAAAATCAATAATGATTTCTTAAAAAAATTAACGAAAACTTCTACACTACCTGTTGGCTCACCCTATAAGAGTTTGAACCCTAAAATAGTATCAGTCAAATGCTTGGTTGTCGGCTCTTAGAGGCCGAACAATCTCGAAAATCGACCGAAAATGTTCCTTATTCCAAAAAAACAAGTCTCATCATACATATATGATGAGAAGGCAGTTCCGCTTATCAGACATACATAAGTGTCACCTCTATAAATGCCTTGCAATAAAACTGTATAGATAGATAGGAGATATCGTTTTAAAAATGATTAACCACTAGACTTAAGTATAAAGGTACATTTAGATAGGTGGGAATGAAACTGCGTAAAAATAAAAAATGAAATGACTGCGTCTAGCATGACGCGTCAGATTTTAAGAAAGAATATGTTTATGTGCTAGTAAATATCTTTTCAAATTGAGAAATAGAGTTAGGTACATATAACGAGCACGAGACTCACAATCCTATAAAGGTCATGCCATTCAGTAGCTAATACACTATCAACGTACTCAAATTTCAAATACACAGTCAACCATTTCACGATATTATTGGACCACTAGTCATACCTATAAAAGCCTAGTAGTTATCTTGCATTTTTCGCTGATAAGAAAAGGTATACAAAAAAATAAAGAAAGAGTCAAATATGACTTTGATCAGATTCTCCATAAAGGATATTCAGATGTACACTATTCACATATGTGAGTCTGTTCGAAAACAACCCCTGCGCAGTTTTATTTTTGCCTTCTCTATATTTTTCACTGTTGTTATTAATTATGGATTAGAATATATCGAACTGAAACATGCACTTACTTATCAACCATTTTGCTCACTTAAACGGAAAAATATTTTTAGAATCAAACACAAAATATAAGCGAAGAAGCTCAGCACCCGTGCTTCAAGCGGTTCGCGATACAACTAATTAAACTGAAAATCAATTTTTTAAATTCAAAATACAACAGTTTTGTTGTAGATGAGTTTTCGTTCTCGTCTGAAATAAACGTCGATAGCAGCGTCGTCGACCGAGTCTGGCACTACCATATGTTCTAGTCTCTAAACACAATTTTATTATCTATATTTCTATTATCTGATCGCTTACTTTATACATACATAGAAGATTTGAAATACATTTACGTGTATCTGTATCTTCGCGATAGTCCAGCACTGCTCGGTATGAGGTGTAGTAGTTCTGGATCTGAATTGGCGTTCTTATCGGCCAGAACATATATGGGTATATCTATCCGCTCAGAGTCCGCGAAATCTTAAGTGATTTATTCACTACATATGTATATACATATGTACATGCTCGTCTAAACAATTCTACATTTTCCATAAGCACCTATCCGCCGAGATGTGCTTGTATTTATATCTGGTACTAAACCGTGTCGCATCTAAAAAAATAAAATAAAATGAAAAACAAAAAAAAAACATGTTTTTGTTGTTGTTGCCAGTGTACCGCGTAAGTATTTTAAGTGAACTGCTTTGTAATTATAATATGCTGGGGGTTGTGCACTCGTTATCTCAATAACATTATATGTTTGGGACTTTAAGTTCACATGTCACAGCGCAGATAGGATCTTACGTTGTTATAACCATTCAATGAATTAAGTGCATAAACAAATTGCTGTGAAGTGGATTGTTTGCTGCGCGCAGATACACTTTCATTTTCAGCGGAAAATTGAGAAAACGAATGGGAAATGGGACATCTGGATGAGTGTTCTGTCAATAATTAACTTGATATTGATTAGTGGGTGTATTTGATCCCGATAAATAGGGGGAACTCAAATTTTACTGCGTAGTCATGCAGTATGTACTCATTAGTCGTTAAACACCGATATTGAACTTTGAAATGAACGATAAGATAAACTTTTATTTATAGTACGTACCACCCGATAGAGGCTATTCGTTTTAAATTTTTTTCCTTGATTAATGGGTATTTATAACCCACTCAAATAGGTGGGCACCGGCCATTGAAGCACGTTATAAGAGTAATGGTAAAGTTTACTTTACGAACAAAGGGTAAAGTTTCTGCTCTTTGAACTTAATGTCTATCTTCTTCCCTTTGCCAAGCTGCGAAACAAGAACTGAATGGGCAGACCTATGTATATTCATGCACCATACACGAGTGTTATGCAATAATTTGCATTACATGATTACGATATGAACTAGAGGGACAAGTAAGTAGATTAACGTTTACTCGTAACGAGTTGTCATGGGGAATATTTATTATACTGCTGCGGAGATATTATTTTTTTCTTGATATACAGGTACTAGAGACACGACAAATCTAGAAGCGTCAGTGATTGGTTGAGTAGAGCTCTCTTACCGCAGAGCAATAATGCATTTATTAGCCATCATCAATAAACTAAACCGAATGAATTTCTTGAACAATGAATCTAACAACAACATTTAAAACTTTGGCACCCTTGGGCTTCATTGCTTCTGTTCATGACACCCCATGTGAAAGTTTAATTCCTGATTTTGAAAAAGATAACTACCTACCAGCAACGTTGCTCGCAGTTTAAACATTTCTAAGATAGATTACTTTCGTCACATTTTTAGGGGTTCGGGAGTTGATATAATCTGTGTTACTGAGACCTGGCTGAAACCTGATTGGGAGGATAAGCTATACAATATCCCAGGGTATAGAATTGTACGATAGGGTCACAAGTAAGAAGGCGGTCCGATAAGTACTTAGCCTCACCACCAGATGGCGCCAGTATCGCAAGAGCAACTTACTATCATGTAGTACATTCTAGGATACTGTCAAAATTTCAAATTTTTGTTTTGACCGCGTGTGGAAGCGGGAGTGTCCGCGGATTTTAGAAAAATGGAAAAAGAGCAATATCGGTCGGTGATTCGATTCTTGTTTTTGGAAGGGAAATCGCGCAGCGAAACCAAAGAGCGTTTGGATGCTGTAACGGTGACTCTTCTTCTTCGATGGCGACTATCAAAAATTGGTTTAACGAATTTCACCGTGGTCGCACGTCGATTTTTGATGAGCCACGTCCAGGCGCCCCGAAAACGTCTACCACGGAGGACAACGTGACAAAAATCCACGATCACGTTTTGGCACACCGCTGATTGAAGGTGCGCGAGAGAGCTGAGACAGTAGGCATTTCAAAAGATCGCGTGGGTCATATTCTGCATGAAATTTTGGGCATATGAAAGCTGTCGGCGCGATGGGTGAGGCGTTTGCTCACTCCGGACAACAAGCGCAACCGTGAGACTACTTTAGAGCAGTGTTTGACGCTGTTTAAGCGCAATCCGAAGGAGTTTCTGCGTCGTTTCGTGACAGTCGACGAAACATGGATCCACTGGTACATACCAGAGACCAACGAACAGTCGAATCAGTGGAAGAAAAAACGGCCCCACTTGGCGAAGAAAAAAGTGCTCTTCCACCATGATAGTCGTAACGCACCGGCTCACACCTAAGCCCTTGCCACGGCCAAACTGGTCGAATTGGGCTACGAACTGCTGCCCCATCCACCGTATTCTCCAGATTTGGCCCCGTGCGACTTCTTTTTCTTTCCAAACTTGAAAAAGTCACTCGCCGGGCAGAAATTTCAGTCGAATGGGGAGGTCATCGCCGCCACGGAGGCCTATTTTGCAGACCTCGAGAAAACGTATTTTTCAGACGGGTTAAAGAAGTTGGAGCATCGCTGGGTCAAGTGTATCGAGCTAAAAGGAGACTATATTGAAAAATAAATCGCGATTTCTCCAAAATGTTTGTTTTTCTTTTGTAGTCTAAGTACTTATCGGACCACCCTCGTATATTTGATATCACCACTAATTGGATGACATCAACATAAATCAGACACAAGTGAAAACTAAACATCTCTGGATAAGATTAGGGATCAGCTTATAGCTATTTACACAAGGGTCGTATCTACCTAAAGGCTTAATGCTACCATTCATACATATATTGACAAAATTGCGAAAAACGTTGGGATCATATTGGGTGAATTTAAGAGTGAGCAAACCTCTGCCCCTTAAAACCATGTGATTATGATGAGAATCTCCTTCAGAATTAGTTTGGCCCCGTAAGAGTAAACTGAGCCGAAAGAAGAGGGAATTTTATGAAAATATTGTTCCCAGGACCTAAGTTGTTTCTCTCAATTATCCTTTTCATAAGAGAAAGAAATCTGTGTCATCATTGAGAAGTCTCTGGTCGCTATGGGATATGGTGGAAATGCAGCCTAATTAAATAAGTAATTTTGACATGTTCATCCAGAGCTTTTTAACGTGTTCGCGAGCCTTCCACCTATATTGTACTCTATTATTGGATGATCAAACACCATTATTGCGCCATTATCAAAGATTTAGATTGGTGCCTTGAATATATTGTATAAATACTGGGACAGCGAAGGTATGAAAATCATGAAAGTAAAAGCATTCAAGTGCGATCTGATCTGAATGATCAGAGTAAAAGTCAGGTTGCCCTATATCTAAAGTTGGTGCAACCCTCAGAGGTGGTCGTAGTGCAATGGTAATCATCACCGACTGTTGAGCCGAAGGTCTGTAGTTCAAGTCCGTCCATAGTAAGAACAATTCCTATACGGAAAAACTGTGCAAACAACGTCAGTTGTGAATGAAAGATGATCAAAAAGTGCTGACGAAGGCATAACACTCGCATAAGATAACTTCAAAATTCATACTCTGTGTGTGCATTTGCAATATAACACCTTAAACAAAAGAGTTACTGTGAACTACAACCAACGCAAATTCACTCGAATCTCTCAAATCATATCTAGGACAACCACTCCCGGAGAGTAGTGAAAGAACATCTTAGACACAAACCATTTGCACCCCGTCCAGGTTGTGTGACAAACACCATAAGAGCGTACACTCTTGAACCTGCAGGAACTATTAAAAAAAAAAAAAAAAGGCGCCTGCAACATGTGTTCGTCTGTAGTTGACTTCAGTTTCGACATAAGGCCATCACCAAAATGAAATGTCGAAATGTTTTTGCTTTTTTTACTGAACAGAGCCTATAGGTAGGTAGGTTGAGGTGACTACCCGACTATGTGCGCCAGGGTACAATTAACGTTTAGGGGAAACCTGGATTTTAAGAAAACTGGTTATGTTGGTCTTGCTGATGTTGGCTACCTCTAAGAGGTTATCAAGGAAGTATTTGAGACTTGCCAATGCTGAGCATTCGCACAGAGAAGGCAAATGTACTACGGTTAGTTTTGCCATCGTCCCGCCAAGGAGACACTAACGGTGGCGTTGGTGTTATCGGGATCCAAAGTTGTTCATCGCGTGTCAGAGGCCGACACACTTCCCACTGCGTCACGACGCTCTCGAACAGACCCTACAACTGTCACAGAAGTCGTAGTATCCTGGCTATATGAGAGAGATTTTAGAGCAAATGTGCAGCTGTATTAGTCTACGTGGCACAGATGAAACATGCGTATTGCAGATCAAAGTCAAATTACTAACAGAACCCTATGACAAAAAAAACTGTTTTTTTTCTGTCAATCAGTACCATGCTACGTGTTGTAGTTTCCCAGTTTTTACTCCAGAGGGGGTAAAAGGGGAGGCAGATAATAAGTCTGACTCAAGTAATGACTAATCTTGAGGTCGATTGAATTTGAACAATTCCAAAGTTTATTTCGGCGTATCACAAGGCTTATCTGTGTCATGATAATACTTCGAAAAGAAATAATTCCCTATAGTTTTGTAGACAGTGCGGCGCATAAGTGTGATTTCATCAGTATGTCGATAGATCCGTGCTATGACCCTTATCCTCCTTTCGGTTACTGTGAACGGATGTGAGACGAATCCTATGTATATTCTTCAAATTTGTTGCATGGACCAAATCGGGTTTATCGATGGACGGCATAGCACAGTACGGTTGTCTCCAAGGTTGACGTTGCTGATAACACTTCGCCAAGATAACATGAGATCTCTTGATTGTGACTTGAACCTTTATTTTATCCAGGCATGAAATAATAATCTACTGAAGTGAAATATGAAATAATTTCAGCATAATTTTTGTTTGTTTAAAACAATCTTATATTTGTAACGTTGCAAAGAATGAAACTATTGCGCCTTCGGTGGGAAGGCATTGGCCGAATGCCTCAATTAATAAAGGCTGTGCGTCGACTGTGTTAAAAAAGTCTTCAAAGGAAACCTAGAGGCAAAGATATATCAACACCTTTATATCTCTTTATAAAATAAATAAAATACCTTTCCATCTTTGTCCAAATCGAATTTTCGGAGAACGATTTCTACGAAATCCCTAACCCCTTCATCTGGATCCTCGTCCTGCGGCTGTTTGATCAAACAATTACGAAGAAGAGTAAACATTTCATCTTTGGTTATGAATCCGTCAGCATTTAAGTCATAAACTCTGAAACAAAATGCCGCCTTCTCTGCTTTGGTTCCGCGAAGAAACACAGATAAGCCCATCAGCCATCCTTCGAGACGTAGCGGTAGCCCCTCGTGTGATTTATCCCAACTGCAGAATATACGTTCCATCAAAATTTCTTCAGTTACTATGTCGAATGTGCTGTGCAACAGTTCTCGAAAAATTATTCGATCAATACCCTATAAGACAAGAAATATAATTAAATGTAACACATTATCTGTAGACTTATACATAGTTAATTATATTGCGGTGTCCTGGTGAACTTGTTGTCGAACGCTTTAAATACACCGGCTTATGTAGGCGATGTACCTTTCCTATAGTGAAACTCTTGCTCATGACACCAAACTACGCATAATCGGTTAAGGACTACCTTTGAATGTTAAACACAAAGTCAAAATGGATTTTTTTGGAAAATAAATGGGTCAATGGACGTAATCTGAGTTTAGAATTTATGTTTGAAGTCCTGAACTGTCTTTGCATTATTGGCATAGATCAATAGAAAAAAAAGGTTTATGGTGTCAAATATGACCTCGGAAGCCAAACAACTTCTCCTTAAACCGAAATAATGCGATAAATAGTTGGTCAACAGATTACGATAACGCTCGCTGGTTGCCTTTTCCGCCTCTTCTTCGAAAAATTACGGGCGAATGATGCCGCCATCAGTTTGATGTCGACTTTTGTGGGAAGCTTTGGGTTTTCGTGAATCTCGTGTAGATTTCTCGATACCCAGATATAAACAAACTTTTCATTTACGCGGTTTATGGGAAAAGGTCAAATTTATTGATAAATTGTCTTGGCGATCGAATACCCATTTAACGAATCGATAGATGGTCTAAAGCAGTGGTTCTTAACCTTTTAGTGATAAGGGACCATTTGATAAAATTTCTGTCTTGCCATGGACCACCAATTGTTTAGATTTAAAATACATTAAATGTAACTGAGTAAAGGGTTGTTCGATCTATAAATAAAACACGCATACAATCGTTCAAAGCCAACAGTATTTTAATTTTTTTACGACAATTTTGCATTATAAAGATAAGTACATGATTTTAATGAGATTTTTGTGGCTGCATACTCTTTACTAACTTCTGAATCCTTGGTTCAGTGTTACTTAGAGTCAAACGCATGTCGGCACTGACATGCAACCGATTTCGGTGCTTGTTTTTAATTATTAGAAGCGACGAGAACCCCTGCTCGCATAGATATGTCGATGAAGGCAAAGTTAGGTGACATATAGCAATTTCCCGAATCTTTGGAAAAGAAATTGCCTTTTGGCTCCAAAATTTCTTCAATATTAATTCCTGTCTGGAATGTATCTTTCAAGTTACTTTCGTGTGGCATTTCAATCACGTCTTGAATTTCATCAGGTACCTTAGAAACGTTTACAATGAAAGGATTGCGGATCAGTTTCCGAATACCGTTGTCCTCGCAGTCAGGAAAATAGCGTTTGAATTCACTTTTTAACCCCCGACGCAAAAAGAGGGTGTTATAAGTTTGACGTGTCTGTGTGTCTGTGTGTGGTATCGTAGCTCCTGAACGAATGGACCGATTTTGATGATTTTTTTTGTTTGAAAGCTAACATGATCTAAATGGTTCATAGCTACAATTTATGAAGATTCTGTTCAGGCGTTTCAAGGCCATTGGATCTTTTAAGTGGGGCAAAATATATCACCCTATCGAAAGATGTTATAATTTTTGCAATAGCCATCGTACCTCAATCATTTTTGACATTAGTGGACTAGACAGCTGCAGTATACAAAAATATAAGCAATGAAGTGCTATTCTTCACAAGAGCGTGGAATAATTGTAACCAATAATCGTTCGGTGGAATTCGTGAATTTCGACGTCGATTTCCTATTCGTGTCGCGCCAACTGGGCAAACATTCCGCTTAGCGTCCCGACTTGAACAGACTGGAACCATAGGAGACCAAGCAGGATGTGGCCGCCACCGGACTGGTCGTTCGGCCGAGAACGAAGCAATATCAACCAGACAACGGGTCACGCAATTGGGCATAACCAAACGGACCCTACAGCGAATTTTACGGAAAAACTTACACATGTTCCCGTACAAAGTATAAACAGTGCATTAGTTAGTGCCACTGTCAGTCGCCTATGAATTATTGTCAAGCCATCCTTAATCACAATCATTTCTGGGGCATTGAAGATCCACGTGTGATACACGAAGAGCCATTACATCCACTCAAAGCCACTGTATGGTGCGGCGTTCACATGGGTGGAGGATTGGACCGTATTTATTGGAGGTCGCAATCGACAATACGATCACTGTTACTGGCGAACGCTACAGGGTCATGATAAGCGACTTCTGACTGCTGGAATTGGATGAGCGAGGCTTGGTGAACATTTGGTTTTAATAAGAGGAAGGAAGCGTTTCTTGGTCGCATAATATCCCGTTTTGGCGACTTGGCATGGCCAGTAAGCTCGCCAGATTTAACAACCCAGACTTCCTTCTTTGGAGCTACTTGACTATGCTACTTGGACCTATGCCAACAAGCCTCGGACGTTCGCGTTCGTAGCCCTTAAGGAGAATATTCGACGGAAATACGAACATTTATCACCAGAAATCTTGCGGAAAGTTATGGAAAATGCGATAAAACGGGTACAAAGGTGTATCAACACTGGACGGAGATTATCTTTTCCATATAACAGAAAAAATTGTAAGGGTCCAAATAAAGACTTCCATCACTTAAGGTAATTTTTTATTGGTAAAAAAGTTATTCAAAAACAAAATTGGAAGATTAATCTTGCGTCACCTTGTACATACAGGAAGCCCTATGCGATGTTGCATGATACTTAAGACAAATGTCATTTAAGTAGTTACCTATCGCAATCAGGGTCCGCGAGTAATTTAAAAAGAATAAACTAAAAATAAAATTAAACATTTTAAGTAACTTCCGACACAAAGAAAAACTTTAAAAAGTAAAAAAATTAAATTTTTCTCTCGGTATTTTGGCTTCATTAAAAGAACCTACGCCGCTGCGTAGGGGAACTACTCGGAAAATGCCGAGAGAAAAATTTTATTTTTTTACTTTTTAAAGTTTTTTTTTTATGTCGGAAGTTACTTAAAATGTTAAATTTTATTTTTTCATTATTCTTTTTCTGTTTTATTCGTATTGCTTTATTTTAGGTTTAGGCAGAATGAATTCTGAATGAAAATTGATTTATTCGCATTTTATGCATTTTAAGAGAACTACTGAGCGCTGGCAAAGCAGGAAAGCTCAATTTTTCGGATGGCTCCGCGGACCACTTCCGGTCCTTCCAGGGACCACTAGTGGTTCGCGGACCACTGGTCTAAAGGCTCCGTTGGTTCTGTAATTTGTATTTTATAAGCTTGTAAACGAAGATCAACCTCTTAAATTGCCCATAAAGTGCCATAAGCTTTTAAATACTTTCGCTTACAGCGGTTATATTTTGCGTATGTGCTATCCGGACATGTTGATATAAAGTTTGACCTTCACTATCGTAATCATGCCTAAACCATCGTATTCACCGGATTTGCACCCCTGCGATTTCTTTCTCTTTTGAAACTGAAAAGACCCTTGAAAAGATGGAGATTTGCCACGATTGAGGATATGAACACCACATCACTGGAAGAGCTCAAAGCTATACCAAAAGCACATATCAGAAGTGCTTCGAGGACTGCAACAAGCTCTGGCACAACTGTCCGACGGGGATTATTCTAAATTAAAGGGGACAAAACAGTATTGATGAAATAATCATAAATTTCATGTTCACCATATGACACGTGTGATAGGTAGATAAGGCTGCGGAAAGTTCAAAGTTCTGTATAATGATCGTGGAATTCGAAACCCAAGAAATCGTGTAATAGGAAGAAGCTAGATAGTTAATAAAAATGAAAGGAATTCATCGTAGTGTCCGATGTGACAAACACCCGTAGAAGTCGAGACAGGAGCGAAAAGATGTGATTATCAAATTGTTCACAGAATCGCTATAGTACTACTGTAAGTCGCATGCGAGCATTCGTTTAGGCTCGACGATTGAACAGCGATACATCATCACGGAGACAAGTCCCAAGTCTTCAAAAATTAAAACATGTCACAAACTGCAGCTTAAAAACTCCTCAAAGATGGCCGAGAGACTGTGAATGACGAGCACCGCGCTAAACGACTGTCGACGTCAAGGGGGTGGCCCAATACGAATTTATACCTGCGGCGCAAACAGGAGGGCATTTCCCGGCTTGAATAAGTACTTTCACGACCTGAATTCGATGAAGGCAGTTGACGTGAACTCAGATCTAACCTTTTCAGTCAGATCTTGGGTGATTCTTTCACAGTAACTTAGCTGCCCGAGCCTGTGAGGGAGTAGGTACAAAAAAATTGAAAATGTTTCCTATACGCCCCGTAGTGCTTATTTTAGAGGGCATTTCCTGGCTTGAATAAGTACTTTCACGACCCGAATTCGATGCAGGCAGTTGACGTGAACTCAGATCTAAACTTTTCAGTCAGATCTTGGGTGATTCTTTCACAGTTACTTAGCTGCCCGAGCGTGTGAGGGAGTAGATACAAACAATTTGAAAATGTTATGTATACGCCCCGTACTGCTTATTTTCGAGGGCATTTCCCGGCTTGAATAAGTACTTTCACGACCCGAATTCGAAGCAGGCAGTTGACGTGAACTCAGATCTAACCTTTTCAGTCAGATCTTGGGTGATTCTTTCACAGTTACTTAGCTACCCGAGCCTGTGAGGGAGTAGGTACAAACAATTTGAAAATGTTACGTATACGCTCCGTAGTGCTTGTTCTAAGAAGAGTAGGGTTACCCGGAAAATGGAAATTTCATAACAATGCAATAAACACCACAATTCTCTACAGCGTAGAGACAGTCAGAACATTGTGGCACTAATCGCTTTCAAAGAATATGAGTTCGAAAGCACAGACAAAGTGCTCAACTCTTATACCACATGAGAACGTATTTTAAATGTCACTTTCTGTCAGTTCCAGTTTCCATATCAGAAATATTCACTTGCTAGTAGCAAACCTATCGTTCCGTTCCCATTTTAATTTTGCTCCTTATTAAAGGATTTTTTAAAAGCTACAGAAATGAATTCCCAAACTTACCTCTACCGCTGCATGAGGCTTAGCAATGACTGAATTTGAGGTACTCGCAGCTAAAGCTTTCGCCGCGTAATGGCAATTAGAAACCAATTTCCTATAGATTCTGCAAAGCGCATCAATTTCCTCCCTATAAAAGTACATTATCCGAATAAATAATTTCATCAGATTCATCTAGTTAAAAACTTACTTGGTAAAGCGTGTTTTCCGTCGTAAACTTTCCAACAATTTGGGGTTAATTTTACCACCGGCTTCGTCCATTCTACGTGTACGGTTCTTACGAGCAGTGCGAGCTGAAGATGATTGAGCGCTTTTCGCCAAGCGACTGTTTCGTTTACCATAGGCCAAAAATATCGAAACGGTTTTAAAGATTGCCTTGTTTGTCTGTCGTGTATGCGATGACGATTGCTGTTGTGGCTGCTGCTGTTGCGCCCCTTTGCCACGAACATTTGTGGTCGAAAGACTTTTAGTACGAGCGCTTGCCAAAGCCGTCGTCTTCAATTTCATATTCTTCGGTTGAGCTATAAAACAGAACATAAACAAAATGACAAGGAAGCACGAAAAGCGAAATAAAATAACAGTAAATGGAAATATAAAAAGAGAAACCGCTTTTCTAACCGCCACCATTCAATTCCGCCCACAGGTAGTCATGTGCATACGAGTACAATATTCGGTGCGCCCGTCAATGATGGCAATAAAGGGAGGAAACGAATCACTACATGAGCGGTTGATATTGATGAACTCGTTGCAGGAGACGGACGGATTGGCGTTCGCGGATGGAGTCACGGAAACGTGTTAATGATAGTAATGACGTGTTGGAGTTGCGATTATATTCTGTGTCATGTTAATCATTAACAGTGGTAAAATGATTAGTAAAAAAGTATTGCAATTTGTCGAGGCGTGCAGAAGCATAAACGCAAAAACGCAAGAAAACTAAAACAACAACAACAACTTTATTATGATGCATGCGTCTGCGTTAGCACGCAACTTTCTCATTGTGTGGGGGTTTAGGAAACTACACCTCGGCGTCAAGGTTGGTTAGCACCAGTATCGGGTTTCCATCCTGACACGAACAATTTCATCCCCCAAACGAATGCAGATGGGTGTGTGCCTACCAATCATCTATGTTGGATTCGATTTAATTGAGAACGATAGGTATGATTGTAAACTATAGTTTTATAGGTTCATAGCCGTTCAATACCTACTTTCTAGGCAATTGTACGATTGTTTGGAGTTTCTGATTTATTTTCTGCATAATTGAAAGCCTTGTGCTACAGTTAGTAATGAGAGCACCGCCACCAGAAGTTCTTAATTTGCAAATAAGCCGATTAAGCAGGGATGTCTACAACCTTTCTAATGAAACATATGCATTTGTCAGAGGCGCCTTTTAGGAAGGTAGATTCATTACCGCTGATGCTCTCGTGCCCTGGAACCTACCAACATTTTTTTTCTTTGCCAGGTTATGCAGAGCATCATGGCAGTCCTTAACGGTTTTCGAATGTACATTCTATATGATTAGCTGCTTGGGTGCTGTTTGGTCATCGATAAGTATTTATGTTGATAATTGTGCCTTCGATGCCAGACTTGTGATTTATGTTCAAGTACGTATATGTAGCTGGCGTATAGCTCGGCTTGAAAGCCACAAGAGAGCAGTACCAATTCTTTAGAAACATTGCGAATTGGGTAAACGCCCGGAAATTACCACACTCTCAAATTAGAAGGCTTGGATGGTTTGTAAAAGATGCACTTGAGCTTACCATTTCAAGCTCGGGTAGTTCTTGAAAAGTGGACATGCAACTCGATATTCTGCATGAAGAAGTGTTTTCCGAATCTTACTTCTTTCTTTTGGGGTTTACGTAAGTCCAGTTAAGGCCTCTTGTGCTGTCATTGGGCAAATGCGGAGATTAATCTCTGGGCAAATCTGCTTATTATGCCGACATGCGAGCTTTTGAGGACGCTTCCATTTGGTTATTATAAATTCCTGCCCAATCTTTTCCGGCAATATTACAGAGGAGTTGGCCTAACTATACATACCTAGTATACCTAGTTTTTAACCTCGTCAAAACTCTAATGGCTACGTCGCTTTTGTTGATTTATTATTTATATTGAAGAGCCAGTTATGTTCACGATCATGATCAGTACCTATTAGGCAAGGATTTGATTACCATTTCCTATGGTGCGAAGTCATCGACGTATAACTTATGAGATCTTTAACATTAAGAGAAAGTATACAATGACAACTGGCATAACACAGAAGTTATAAAAAGTCTCTTGTCTTTACTGCTAATACTGTCACTCAGACCTCTCCGAATGTGGTTGATATAATACGGCTCTCGAGCATGGACTAACTCCACAGTTTAAGCCTTGATCGACAATACAAGGTCTTGACACTATATATTCATATCTCCGAAACTCCGAAAAAGGATGAATGATCTCTCAGAATCAAATGATACGGGATTTTTTAATAGGGGCATAACAATTTTAACCTTTAATGCACAAGCATCGTCAAGATGTCTGCATCTTCTGTTTATTTCAAAACATCGACCAAGATTTATATTTTTATTATGGCGGGGTCCACGAATGATTCAGGTTCGGAAATTATTAAAAAAATCAGAGTTACTGGCCTCGATTTTAAGAGCAAGGCCGTAATAATCGTCCCACCAGACAGATTATGTGGACAGTAGTGGATAAATTCAAGTCAACATATTCACTATTTAATGATCCTGTGCCAGTGAATCGAGGTATTCGTTGAAGTTACAAAAACATCTCAGCCGTAAATGCTTCAGTTAAAAATAAATCACATTCATAGGAACTCAGTTCTTATTCTGATAAATTTTGCGAAAAGATCTTAGCCTACACACTTTCAAAATCAAATAAACTTAGGAATTGAGGACTCTCCATCATTTGAAATGCCGGAACTTCTCCGATTGGGCTGTGAAGAAGGTTGATGAAAACCTTTAATTTTTTATAAAAAAAACCATCTTCAGTGATAAAGCCTATTTTCGGCTCAATAGTTAAATATGCATTATTGGACAGCAACAAGCCCTCATGTACTTTTGAACATATTGTACACAAAAGTGACCGCCTGAATTTCATGCCGAAGGGGTGATTGATTCGCTATCGTTCCAAGGTGGTAGACTATTTTTGGATAGAGTTAGGTGGACGTGACTTTTTCCTGGGTTGTATTGTATTAAGTCAATGTTGAAAAAAGCTGAGGAAATGATATGTATGGAAGAGTAGTGTAAAATTGGTTCCAAAAAATCCACCGCTGCCAACGTGCTCATATAGATGAGGCCCGATTCCACCCTTACATTTAATTAAACTAGACAATATTATTATTATTACCCGTCACTCGGAACTAGAGCCTCATTGACAACTCTTGGCCAAGTTTCCCTGTCATCAGTGTGTTGCTTCCATGTAGCCTAACATGTTCCATCTCCTTTAGGTCCATCCTTATATAGTTATCCCTTCTACAGCACGGCTTTCCCGTTAGTCTTTTTTTAACAGGTTTTTTACTCATTATTCGTTCCACTTATTCCTCTGTTCCGTCTATTCCAGTTTCGTCTTCGGAATTTAATTACGCGAACAATGCTTGGCTTGGCAGAGTTCCTCGAGTTCCTGATTGTTTAATTTCCTCCGTCCGCCTGTTTCTTCGTCTTCTTTTCCACCATAGATTCTCCTTAAGATCTTGTTTTCAAAGATCTGAAATATATTTTCCTTCTTTTTTGACAGACACTAAATTTCACATCGGTAAAGTCTGGCATTATTATGGTTTTATAAATGCAGATTTTAATATTGCGAGACAAAAGAGAGGTTTTGAAAAATTCCCTAATCACGAAGATGACTAGTTGCCCATATGATGTCTTTTTTTTATTTATTACATCCACTTTCTCAGAGCGTTTGTCGAGCGCAATCAGGTGCGAAGTTTAGATCAATCCAAGTCTGTCAGTGTCCTCTGCAGTTTTCTCTGCATTTACTTCTAAGCATACTTCTTTCCTGCCATGATTAGATCTTTTACATATATTTTAACTACAGAGTGCGCCATCTCATATGGGTCGATGTAAACTTCGAATAACTTCAACATAGCATTTTGGAAACGTCAATTCAGTACAATTTTAACCAGAAACCACCAATGAGACGTTACACTTAAAATGACCGTTGACATTTGCCTGCAAGCTGCGGCGAACCCGGGGTTCTGTCAAAATTGCATGCCTCATTCTGGTTTCTGATTTTAACCATGAATTGCTTCACACCAAAAGAACGCGCGGAAATATTGTAGTTTCAATGTTCATTGAAAATGAACGCTCGATTGTGCTAACTCAACGTGCGTATCGTGCAAAATATCCTGATCGTGTTGCGCCAAAAAAATATACAATTCGTCGTTGGGCCTCGAATTTTTTTCAATTCAACCTAGGCCACGTCCGCGGCATTCAAACTCTTCTATTCAGTCTGTCAAGGCCAGTGTTCAAGAAGACCCAAGTTTGTCATATCGGCGCCGTTCGCAACAGTTAGGCATCAGTGGGACCACTTTGCGAAGAATTTTAAAGGATGATCTTCACTTATTTCCATACAAGGTATAGATAACTCAAAGAATTTTGCCACAAGATGAGCCACGGCGCTTGGCATACGCACAAAATATCGTTGCAATGATTAATGCTGAGCCGAAGTTCTGGAAGCAAATTTTGATGACAGACGAGGCACATTTTACGCTCCTGACTCAGTTAATAAACCGAATATCTTCACATTATTCACGAACAGCCGCTATATGATCAAAAAGTTACTGTTTTGGGCCGATGTATGCGCTAAGACCATCATTGGACCGTATTCTTCAAAGTTGGCGATACAGTGGATGGCGACCGATATTGGTGGATGTTGGCCCATTATGTGGTCTCAGAAATGCCTAAAAAAGGCTTCAACAAGACGGCACGACATGCCATACTGCGAACAAAACAATGAACCTTTTGCGTAAGCAGTTACCTGGAAGTTCCTCCAGATTTTTTTCTTTGGAAATAATTTGGGGTGTATGCTAACGGCCCGAAGACAATAGAACAGCTCAAAAGAAACATTCGGAAATCGCAGAAATTTCGACAGAAATGCTCGAAAATGTCATGGAGAATGCGCGAAAACATTTTTGCATCGGCAATAAGTGCGGTCGTTTAATTGATATTGTTTTTAAAAATTAATCAAAATAAATTGTAAAGGTCTAAATTGAATAAAAGTTTCTGAATTTCCAAAATCGGTTGAGAATTGTTGAAGTAATTTGAAATTTACGTCGACCCATATGAGATGGCGCACGCTGTATTTCCTCACCATCTCCCAGTATTGTTTCTGCTAAGACTTTTTCTACTTTACTCGTCCTTTGTTAAGTGTCACACATTTTTGCGGGATTCCTAGCCTTACGAGGACATGCTATATTTTCGATCGGCGTATAAATCATATGCCTTTTTAAAAACCCCAATTAGTTAGTGGATCCATTCGTGGAATTCTCATTTTTCTCTAAAAGCTGTCCTATAGTGAAAATCTACTCACTCGCCGAGCGATTCGTCCTGAAGCCACATTGGTAGTCTCCGATTATTCCCTTAACGCATGATTTCAGTTTTTTCCCTTGGACCATTTCTTCCACGCACAGTCGATTGTCATGTCATCGAAAACAAATTGAAAAAAAAAAAACTTAATGATGAATTCACTTCTGAACCTGACGGTCTCCCTGCCATATTTCTAAAAATAAACTCCTCAACCCTCTCTCGAAAATCTTCAGTCTATCCCTATCCCTAGGTGAATTCCCCTGCTTATGGAAAACTTCATTCTATCACCCCTAAACACAAAAAAGGTCCGAAGAACGCTGTTAAAACGATCGTCCCATTGCCAAAATGTCACATATACCCAAACTCTTCGAGAGAATTTTGTATGAAACTGTAAGTTCTCGCTGCAAGTCTTTAATCTCCCCTAAACAACACGGTTTCCTAAAATGCAGACCCACAATCACTAACCTTGTTGATTTTATGTCCTTTCCTATCAGCCTTAGAGAACGGCGAAGAAGTCGACGTTATCTCAACCGATTTCAGTAAAGCTTTCGATAAAATCTCCCACAGACTGATACTCTTCAAATTCTCCTCCCTTGGCTTCGACCTCATTTCTTTGAAATGGATATCTTCTTACCTCGAAAATCGCTATTATAGTGTTCGTTTTAGATCTGCCTTCTCTAACCTCTTTTTAGCTACCTCCGGCGTCCCCCAAGGCAGCCACTTAGGTCCACTTCTTTTCGTTCTTACCATAAACGATCTTGAAATGGGGATCAAACATTCCCACATCTCACCATATGCCGACGACAACAAGTTCTTCAAGACCATTTCTCCAGTCATGACTCTTCCCTTATTCAATCTGATCTCAACAGTTTTTCCATCTGGTGTTCCAAAAATTGCTTGGAGCTTAATATTTCCAAATGCCAATCAATTACCTTTTCACGTAAACGAATCAAACCTCCTCCTCGTCTCTACTTCCTCAATAATCAACTCATCTCCACTGTTCAAGTCATTCACGATCTTGGCATATTATGTGACCAGGAGCTAAATTTTCGACCATTTCGAAGCGATAGTCTAAAGAATTCTCTTTACATAACCTTTGTCCGGGTTATTCTTGAAATGTGGTCTCCTTACCAACAAGTGTGGTCTCCTTACCAACAAACCCTCATTTCTAGAATCGAGAGCATCCAACGTTTTGCTCTTCGAGGTCTCTCCTGGTGCAATCCTTTGATTTTACCACCCTACCAAGACCGTCTTAAACTAATCAACATGAACACGTTGGAAGAAAGAAAAATTGTATCTGACATTCTTTTCATCCATCGGCTCCTTTCAGGTGACTGCGCGACCCTCTACAACTCTGTCTCTATCAACACTAATCCCCGCAATGTACGAAATCCCCGTCTCTTCTATCTACTCACCCCCCGTAATGCCTATGGCTCCAATGAACCCATTTCTCGTATGCTGTGAAGTGTTAATTCGAATCCTTACTTCGATTTCAACCTCAGCACTCTATGTCTAAAAATCCGCCCTCTTAACCACCCTCCCCTCTCCCCCTTCTCCGTAGCTAATATGCTATATTAGGTTAAGATTAGATTAAGATAGCTTGAATTAAGCCCAATAAATGGGGGTGTTTGCCCCCACGAAAATTGAAATAAAAAATAAAAAAAATATTTGAAAGCACCTTGTAAGGACCCTTGATAGTAGTGATATTCCGCGGTAATCGTTGCATTGTGCTTGTGTTTTTCATTGTTTCATATGAAACTTCTTTGTCAATCACTCTCCATCAGAACTCTTCGTCTTAAGTCGATGGATTGCTTCCTTTATTTCCTCGATGGTTGGCAGTTGTACCTGAATTTCTGCTGTGTGTACTACTTGCTCTCCATGTACACTTAACAATTTATGGAAATATCTCCTCCATTAAGCTGCTACACTCTGGTTATCCGAAACGAGCTTCCCATTACCGTTGCGTATACACCCTGATCTGGCCCGGTACCCCTTTCGTTCAGCGTTTAGCCCTGCATACTTTTTGAATTTTAGAAAACTTTTTACTTTATCAGTGTCGTTTTTTATTCCGTAAAAGACGGCTGACTTCCTTTCATAGGGTCTGATATCTCTTCTATCACGGGCTTTTACTTTTTCCTCGAATTCTACCCCGAACCAACAAGACTTCCTTAACGACACTTTTCGTTGTTGACTATACTGCCCATCTTGTAGGGCGTAAATAGTTTTGAGAAACAAACTGCAACCAGACCGGTTTATAATGATTCTCGCAAAAATTTAAATTGATGGCATTGTTGCGTAAAAGAAAAAAGACGAACACTATTCCAAGGACAACAATGCTTCACCATAATATCAAAGATAACATGCAATCACGTAAGTTGACAACTCATACGTTGTTGATGCATGACATTTACCCAATTGAATATTGAAACCGCCACAAAACGAATATCAAAAGGACATTAAACCACAATATACTCGCAACAGAATATATATTGTTATTTTCGTGACTGGTCATATAGGGAAATGGATAATACGGAATATGCAATGCCGTGTGCATGCATGATACGATTTAATTGGCATCAAATGAACATTATTGAAATTTCAACTGGGAATGTTGTACAAATGGGTTGGTATCTAAATGGGTTGATGTACGTTACTCCTATTAATATCGATCAAACTGCCTATCCTTAGATGACTATTGCAAGGCGAGCGAGGTTGTCTCCTTTAAAGGTAGTTTAAAACAAATACACACATCTATAGAAATGCATGTTCATGCTATGCACTATTTGATGCGTGATATAAGGAATGCGAGCCACTGACTTTAAAGAGTCAATTTATTTTATCAAAACGTTTGCCACCATTTCCACGCCTCGCATGATGGTTATGATAAAACCGTTTAATATGTACTATGTTTAAATTATATTGAGAAAACGATACATTTTCAAAAACACGAATAAATTATCTGCACATGATTTCACTCAGGAAACATCTAAGATTTTAACTTATATATTATATGTATATATTAAAGTTACATATTTTTTTCGTGACCTGAGGAAAATAAAATATTAAATATATGTTAAATACACGTTTGGCAACTTTATTGGCTTAAGCATCATTAAAATAATTTTCATAATCTTCTAACTCAAATACCTGAATTCATTTTAAGTATTTGCCAAGAATTTTAATTTTGAACTTACACTTGCACTGATAAGAAGTGAAAACATAAACTGTTTGTTGTGTTTCCATGGTATTTTGCAGACTTTTCCCTCAGAAATGAATTATTGATAAAACAACCATGAAAACAGTTTTTTTTTTTTAATATTATTTTTGGTGTCATCAATCCATTTAGGCAAGGGTCTATGGATCACCTCACCGAAGAGCTTGCTGATTCTCGAAAGGGGACCGGAAATTTCTTTTTTTTTAAATTCATTTTTATTATTAATTTCTTATAACTATCTTACGCGCTAGACAAAAATAATTAGAAACCAGCTTAACCTATCTTAACTACAATATATGTATGTATGTATATATAATATATACTTTTTTTTTATTAATTTTGTTTTTTAACTAAAACTACCCACTACCATACCTTAGTCTACTTTAGTCTACCCTAACCTACCCTAAACTTCAATAACCTATGTAAGGCTGCCATTGGTGTTTGGCGGACTTTGCCTTGAAGAGGCTGGCCTATCAAAACTTACCACTGACGTAGTCCCCTCCTGCCACCGAAAGCGTTGATACTGTCGGACGACGTCCTCTCGATATCGGCGTGAATTTGACCTACTGAACCTGAGGCGCTCGGGCTCACGGAGCGCGACGTCAGGTTTGTAGAGGAACCAGAGGAACCGTCGTTCCACGGAATTTCGGGCCACATGGAAAATTAGCCGTACCACCAAAAGAGCCTGAGACAATGGCTCTGAAATGTCCGAATCCTTTCCATTAAGCTGGCTCTCACATTGGACCAGACGGCCTTTGCCAGAGCAGCATCTACATGTTTGTCAAAATACAGATACTGATCTAACGAGATCCCAAGGTATCTGACTACACTTTGTCTCGCCAGTGGACGCCCGTCTGGTTCAAAAATTGAGAACCTGCGCCAATTTTTTCTAGTGTCCTGAGTGGCCCTAGACAGAGGCGTTCTGAATATAATACATTTTGATATCTGGAAGTTGATCTTCAACTTTTAGTCATTATAATACTGCTGAATTTTTTCGAAGTCACGCTCCAGATGAGTAACAATAAGGTCGATCATTGGATCTGATCGCAATTACGTCGTACGCAATTTATCAATTAAATCGTCCGGGTACGGTATTAAATGGTGAAGAGAAGCTATCAGATCACTGGAGTAAATGCTGAAAAGTATCGGCAAGTTCACCGTACCCTGCTGCAGTCCGTTGGTAATATCAAATGTTTGGATAGAAGTCACGTTGGCAATTTTCACAACGAACTTTCTACCGGTTAACATGTTAAAAATCATACATAGCAGTGGTTTACTCGTACTTATGCCCAAGCGAGTGAGCTGGTGGTAAGGTCCTGCTAACCATACGGTGTCGAAAGCTTTTTCCAAGTCAATCAGACAGGCACCCGTGCATTGGTTCTTGCATTTATTCCACTGGATATCCGATACGATCTTCGACGCGGCAGGAATAGTGTCACGCCCGGCTCTGAAACCGAATTGGTTATCCGGGATGATTTTATTGTTCTCAATCCATTTAGACAGGGTTCTATGGACTACCTTCTCGAAGACCTTGCTGATACTCGGACGGAGACTTAATGATCGTAGATTGGCCGGGTTAGAAGCGTCTTTCCCCCTCTTGGGGATTGGTTGCACAACCGCTGTCTTCCAGTGCACTGGATGATATGCATTATTCAGTGCATTATTGAGCAGGATAGTGCACATCTCTACAGCCACTGGTGTGAGGTGCCTGAGCACAACATCAGATATTCCGTCGGTTCCCGCGAATTTTTTTCTTTTCAGTGACTCGAAGATCATCTGGAGATCTTCGATGAACAGGGTGTTAGCCCCTTCACTGGTTACGGCATTATTTGCCATAAAATCATCATTGAACCTAGCAAAACCAAAGTTCTCCGATCGCCAATAATCAATATCAGGCGAATGCTGTCATTCACCGTATACACTTCCTGTAATACAGCTCCCACTATCGCCACCTTCCCCTGGGGATCCTTGATAACGAAAAAATTATCATCCAAGACGGCGCTCTCTGGATCAATGTTGATTGTTCCCAATGGGCCAGTGCACACGGGAGTAATTCTGCCGGCTGAAAACTGATTTTATGGGAGAGGGAGCTGAAGTGTAAAGTATGAAACGGAGTAAAATTTTCAACCGCATATCGAGTGGTTGAAGAGAGCAAGAAATCAATACATACACAACTCTTTATTTTTCGAGTCTAAACGTTTTTTGTCTGATGTTGCGCTATAATCTTAATTCGTCACTAACACAATGAAACGAGGTTCCCATATACATTTTTTCCTGCCGGAGTAATTCATTACGTGTACGCTCAAAGTAGAGCATTACACAAATTTTCCTCCTGGTAGAATTACTCTCGTGTGCGCTGACCCAATAGGTGTTCATTGTCTGACGCAGAAACCAGAATGAGACGTGCGTCTTTCGTACGTCTTCCTCCGTGACACCCTGAAATTTTGAAAGAAGTTCAGGTTCGTAGCGACAAAAGCCGTTACAAACGAGCTTCTATCCGTGAATACGTGTGAGCTCATTTCATTTTACCGCAGTGTACTCCCGCCACACACACTCTTGGAATTATAACAATGTGCGTGATTGTTTACAAAATTTTGACAGAACTTGAGGTTCCCACGTGCTCGCCCGAGCTTGTAGGCAAGCGTCGGCGGCCATTTTAAGTGGTATGTCTCATTGGTGGTTTCTGGTCTGACGTTTTCGAAAGATTTAAAACGTGAATGTCATTTTTATTGTTTCTTCGAAATATTGTAGACATTTATTTTTTTTTTCCATGCAGGGACGGGTTAAGAATATCCCTGCAGCGATGCCTCTCGCTTGTCGTAAAAGGCGACTAAAACAAAGGTAAACAAAAATCACATCTAGGCAATTTAGAAAACACCAAGGTGAGCCTAGGGACACATATACCACCATTAAACTGCCCCACAAGTGTACATGCAAATCAGTGGGCTGACACGACTGGAGATCACCGGTGTTGTAAGAGTAAGATCAAACAAAAAAATATGGAGCATGCCCGTGCCACAAAAAAAAAAAAAAGCAGGCCGAAAAACAATTGGTGCAAAATGCAAAAACACCAGCATTTGATTGGCCTCAGCGATGAAATAATCCCAAACCGGGAAGCCTGCCGCTACTTTCTGAGGTCAAACCGGCGGACCCCACAAGCGGACGAGTAGGAATGCAGTTAAGTGGAAAGGTTATGGTCCTACACTTCCGACCATAATAACGCCGGAAAAAGGAAAAGAAGAAGAAGAATGTAAGAAAAAAAATTTGTTAACTACCTAATTGTTTTTAAATTTGATAAAAATGTGGTATCATTTATTAGTAGAATTTGTTCGCTATAACAAGATGAGTACGTAATATTGAGGTGAATAAAACTATTTTTTTACCTCTTTATAACGAATTTTAGACCAACCTAACCTCAACATAACAAACCTCAGTTTCAACGAATATTTACTTGTTCCCCTCCGATTTGTTATATCGAGGTTGCACTGTAGTTTGATTGGGACAGCCCCATTACCTGTGATCGTTTCGAATTTAAGCCCTTGCCTCACTAGCATAGGAATATTAAATAGTGGGTAGGTTGATTCGAATTCATTCACTCTAGCACGCATAGCCTGTCAAGTGGGACGCCTTCTATCTGTCGAAGCAACTTGGGATCAGATGGGATTCTATTAGATCAAAGAATCATACAGTAAACATCATACGGTAAATATTCGTTCAAACGCATTACATTTTGTGAGAACCATGAGTACAAAAATTAACTGCAGCGAGGTTTTAAGATATTTGTTTTAAAACTGTCATTTTAAAATTTAAGAAATCAGATTTAAGTGAAAAAATAGTGAAATATTCGTTTAAACGCACTTCATTAAATAACGTATATTTTAGATTTTTTGAGGTTTTTAACACAATTTAATATGTATATTGTGGGACTGCCTTTGTTTCTTATCACTTCAAATATCCTATCTGTTATTGAATTTTATGGGTTTTTAATGACATTTGGAACCCAAATGTCCATTTGCTTAAACCTTAGAAGCAAGTAGAACCCAAAGGTTTTCCATGGGATTACAGTCGGGGCTACAGGCCGGCCAATCCAACAAAAAAATGTTTTTTTTTACGAAACTACTCCCTTGACTCTTTAGAAACATGTCTCGCAGCATTATCTTGCTGGAAAATTAACTGCTGCTGGTGTTGTTCATCCAGAAAGGAAACAAGAAAAGCAAATTGGTAGCTTTGACAGAAAACATTTTGCCAGCCGGCTGTATAAAGATGTTTTATTGACTTCAAAATCTTATACATATCTTCCAACCGCTGATTTGATTTCGATGATTTTTTTTTTAAATGTTCCGAACTGCTCATTTTGTAGTAGTAAGGTGTTTTTTGAAATTTTCTTTTTCTTTATTATTAATGACTAGTTTCCAAGTCCTCGTCGCCTCTGCAAAAATCGTAAGGGTTCAGTCCAATTTTCGCAAATGTCAAAAACCAATTTTTTATATATTTTTTATATTTTACCCACTTCTATTTATTTGATTTTCATTTACTTTGCGCCATTAAATGCAGAATTGCTTGTTGATTTAGAAAAAAAAAAAATAAAAAAAAAATTGTTTGATCGAAATTTGATTGCTGCTCCCTTAAATTGTAGGCAAAAGCCCTCCATACTGTAACTGAACTGTAACTGTCTGGATCATCCAAATCAAACTTTTTTTCGCCCGAAAAAATAACGTTTTGCCACTGTACTGTCCAGTTCACATACTTTTTAGCAAACGGCAAACTTTTCTCTTTGTGAGCAGCTGTGAGCCTTGGTTTTCCCTGCACTTTCTTTCATTTTACGGATTGCGATTCACGACGAATTTGTGGAGGAAATACTAGATTTTTCCTTGAATTGCCTACAATTAAGCTGATTTTTGTTTTCTCCTAAAATATTTGACCTTTTTGACGGGGCTTGAGCATTGTTTTGCCGTTTGTTTATTCCTTTTTTTCCATAATTTGCTCCTTTCTTCAAGAAATTGCGTACAAGTCTCCGTTCTTTTTATTTTTTTTTGCAATTTGTCGATTAGGCAGTTGAACATGCGTGTGACTTAAGAATTGAATGTGTTCAATTTCTTAAGCTGTTAACCGCTTTCCTTTTCCTGTGTCTGCAAATATTTTTTTTTTATTTTTTTGAATCACTAGGAATAATTAGAAACCATCGTGTCTTACAGTTGGTAAAACGAATATTTAGCTCGCGAACACGCGATTCTCTAATCCTTATGCGCACATACATAATAATATAATAATTTATTTTTTTTTTTAACAAACAACAATAACGGTAGATCTGAGCCAACATGTTTTGAGAAAGAGGTATGTTCGTTTATTACTTCATGATGTGAACTATGCAAAATACCACAATGCGTTTAAACGAATGTTCATCACTGTAGCATTGTGTTAGCTCCATTTAGGATTATACTACATGAATATTAATACATTTAATAATACATTTTCAATGAATTTTTCCTTGAATTTTGCAAACTTTTACAAATTATTTTTTAAGCCGGAAATTGAATGATGTGGATTAAATTCAATTCACCACTGGCAGTTGGTGAATTGGGATTTATCGTCATTACGGTTCATGTACTTGATGAAATATACAGCGTATCCCACGAGCAGTGTGCCAAAAAACTAGAGCGTGTAGGTTTGGTCAAGACAAGAAAAAAATCGGAAGGGGGGGGGTCTATTCTCCCCGTTTAGCCGGGAGGGGCAATTTTCTAAAAAATTCAATGCCGTAATATACTTTTTTGTAAAGCCAGAAACCTCTTCTTTCATCTTGTTTTTAAACGAAACTGTTTTAAGGAATGGGTTTTGAGAAATAAAATTTCAAAATCAAAATTTTGATAAAAAAATGAAAAAAAAAATTCGAACTATTTTTTTTTTTAAGAAAAACCTTTTTTTTTGGTTTTAACGCGGGTGGACTTGATGGCAAATTGATGTATGAAACATTGACCTCTTTTTTATTATTTTTAAAAAATTCGGAGTTTTATGAGGATACAATAAAGTGACACAGTGGGCTAATCCTTTTTTTTCATTGATAACTGACCTGCCAATTTCGTCAGGGTCCGCCCGTCGCCGATGGGTTCTACCCGCTAGGACCTTAAGATAATAAAACCGCAATTTTTCTTTATTGAAAAACAAAATATTTGCAACCCAAATGTAAATAAAAGGCATCGCATTTTTAATAAAAAAACAATTTCCAAATTGGATGTTAACTCATCAACACATTACGATGTCAAACTCATACTCTCGAGAAGAATTAACGGACATGCACTTCTGCTACGGTTTAGCTAATGGTCGAGATCGTGAAGCCGAAAGACTCTACGCTAAAAGATATCCCAATCGGAGGTGTCCCAGTCGTAGCTTGTTTTCAAGAATCCACCGACGTCTGCGAGAGCACGGAGTGCTAGAGCATCGAAGAAGCGAAAGATCAGTTACAGATGGATCAGGAATCTTAGATGAAAGAATTTTGGATTTGGTCCGACGTAATCCCTCCCTTAGTACAAGCAGAATAGCTATTATGCTTGGAGTGCCCAAATCTAGAGTACGGAGAGTGCTTCATACCAAAAACTTACACCCGTACCATTTTAGGCCAGTTCAGGAACTCACCTCAAACGACAAGTTTTTGAGAGCAGAATTTTGTCGATCATTACTGCTACTATTTTGCAAGGATATTCTGGACGCACGAAGCACAGTTTGCCAGGGATGGGGTTACTAACTTCAACAATTTGCATCATTGGAGTAGCACCAATCCACACAACAAAAAACAAAATAAATCACAACACCGCTTTAGCTGAAATGTTTGGCTTGGTATTGTTGGACAAACTGTAATCGAGCCCCGGTTTTTGAATGCCGTTATTAATGGAGAATCATACCTGCAGTTCCTACGAGACCTTTTGCCCGATTTGATGGACAACGTTCCTTTGGCCAAAGCAGATAATTTAATCTACCAGCACACTACAGCTTACGGATTAGAAACTGGCTGGATGATAATTTTAGTGACCGTTGGATCGGAAGAAGGGCCCCACGGAATGGCCACATACATAGATCACCCGATTTAACTCCTCTAGATTTTTATGTGTGGGGATTCATGAAGAATTATGTTTACGAAGTGGAAATAGTATCTTTGGAACAACTGAAAGAACGGATTAAAGTCGCTGGAGTCAAATTGCAGGAAAATTTGTCAAGCATAGATTTATGTGCAGCCATTAGAAGAGATATAATCCTTGCCTTCTAAAAAATGGGGATCATGTTGAAAATTTATTATAATAAAACTCCGAATTTTTAGAAATAATAAAAAAGAGGTCAATGTTTCATACATTAATTTGCCTACAAGTCCAGCCGCGTTAAAACCAAAAAAAAAAAGTTTTTTCTTAGAAAAAATGGTTCGGGTTTTTTTTAATTTCTCAAAAACTACAAGACATTTTTGCATCCGGTTTTCTGTTTTTAACTAAAAACTACTAAGGAAATTGAATTTTGGAAAAAAAATTAGTACTTAATTACATACAATTTTGGAAAAAAGTAGTTCGAAATTTTTTTTTTCCAATTTTTTTTCAAAATTTTGAGTTTGAAAATTATTTTCTCGAAAACTGTTCCTTAAAAGAGCTTCGTTTAAAAACAAGATGAAAGAAGAGGTTTCTGGCTTTACAAGAAAGTATATCACGGCATTGTGGCTGTAACTGTTCATTTTTAATATTTTTTTTTTCCAAATTAAGTCAATTTTTTAGAAAATTGCCCCTCCCGGCTAAACGGGGGGGAATAGACCCCCCTCCCATTCGATTTTTTTCTTGTCTTGACTAGACCTACACGCTCTAGCTTTTTGGCACACTGTTCGTTGGACACCCTGTATATTAATACTAGATGTATTATAATACATGTTTATAATTCACATTTACTTGGAGCAAGTTTGCATATATGTATATGATATATGCGTACAGACAGACAGGAAAGCCTTTGCATAAGCCTTCCTCACCTCAGCTTTGCAAGATAGAAGACTAAAAATGAGACGGAGTCTCTCTTATTGGATGTTACGGAAGTAGCTGTATGCCGAGTCTGGCGCCGTGAGGGCCTATAGGCCAACGTCCTACACTATCTGCTACCTTTTATATTTGTGGGTCAGGTTTCTGTTGATAACCAATAACCGTTTGAGATGAGCATTGAAGAAAAAATCGATACTATACGAGAAGAGACACGTACAAGGTTCGGTCACATGCTGCAAAATCGATGATATCTATTTGGAAGTCCTACGCTTAAATGGGAAGTCCTACCCGAACCGCCAAACATGCCCCAAGGGTACATAGCCTGGGTGAGCTGTACTTCCATTCTTATGAAGATGCCAAAAAATGGGCCGATTCTCGGAGTCTTATAGGATGTTGTTTTATAAATGTGGAATTCACATATGTACCGTCAGAAAGGTGGAAAAAGTAATGGCTAGCGATGGGCAATACTTCGACTGACACGTTTTTTGCGACTTACTTCAAATATAGGATTATTTTCACAAATAAACCAGCGAGAACTTTATCAAGATCTTAATATACAGAGTGCATATGATGTCTAAGGAGAAATTGTTAACACAATGTTGATTGACTACTTGATTATAAAATGATATTCAATCAAATGCTTTTAATTCATATTGACCATGCTGGCAATTATACCATCCTTCGGTGAGAAAATGGTGTTATGAGGATGCTTATTGGTCTCACGCTCAATTACGTCCCATACATAATAATCCAGAAGATTAAGATCTGTGGAGCTAGCAGCAAATGAGTTCGGAGCGATGTGTTCATGGAAATTTTCGATCATCCATACCTGTGCCGCCTTCGCTTTGTGTGAAAGAGCAGTGTCTTGCTGGAAATATATGCACCCCTATTACGTTTGTCGGTTTCGACTCTCAATGTAGCAAATTCCATTTGTCGGATTTGCACTTTGTAGTAGATAAGAACATATTTTCGACTTCGACTGGTATTCTGTTTGTCGCTTGGCGGGCGGATAAATGCCATTTCAAGTCGATAACAAAAATGTGAACGACTGATCGCGCGTAAAGAAAGTAAGTAAATCGTTTGTTTATTAACAGGTACATTTTATATATATATTTGTACATTCAGATTGATCTGGAATTGTCGACAGTAAAAAAAATGAAAATAACAAATAAAAGGCAGTTTGAGGTTTTGATTGCATTTATGCAAGAAAAGCCTCACCTTGCAAGGGGCTTTTCGAGATCGGTAAATAAAGTCGATACAAAAGGTGAGTGAAGTTCACTTGCTGTTAAATGTATCGTTTGACAGTTTAGGTCCTCCATCAAGAGATGGTGACGGTTGGCAGAAGGTTTTTATGAAGCTTTTAATAAAGTTGAAATTGAAAATATATCATAGGTGTGGTGCGACTTCAAGTATAAAACAAAAAAGAAGGTGGTCAGAAATAACCAAAAAAAAAACAAGCGACGGGTGATGGGCCATTTGACCAGGAAGTTCTTTCTGCTGTGGAGGAAGCTGTGGTGGATATGCTAGCGGTGAATGACGTGGTTCAGCCTAGGTTATTCATTCGGTGATCCGGACCAAGTCATTTTATCTGAAGAGGTAGCATTGACTAGATCAGGTTCAAATCAGCAAACATGGAAACCGACATCAGGAGAAGAGGATTTACCAACATTCTGAGGCTCCATCTCAGAGCTTCATCCGGTGCACTCTACGCCAAAAAAAAACTGAACACCAAAGATCAGTTGCTGAAGAGGCAGCTATTATCTCCTGAGAAGTCACTAGAAGAAGTCAATGATAAGCTCGGCAACATCGATAAATGATAAAAATGAGTTTAGAAATAAAAAAGAGAAAAGTGGAGCTCATGGAGCAAACATTTCTTTGGGAAAAGAGAAATGAACAAATGGTTTAAATAGTGAGACTGAAGATGTACCTATGTAATACAAACTGTGTTCGAGTATAGAATTTACGTTTTTTTAAGTTTTATTTCACTTGAAATGCGCAATTTTAGCCATAATGAAGTTCTTATTTTCTATTATTTATTTTATTTAAAAACTGAAATGGAAATACATATTTATAGTAAAACAAAATTTCCTAAGATTTCATTCCTTATGTGCATTGAATTTATATCGTTTTCTTCTTCAAAATCAAGGGGTAATTCGACGCCATCATTTATGCAAATATTATGGAGGGCGGCACATATATTTACAATTTATTTTGCTTTTTCTGGCTTGTAGTGAAGTTGGCGGGCACCCAGTACGCAACGGAAACGATTTTTTAAGACGCATATTGTTCTCTCCACGATGTTTCTCGCTTTTGCATGTTTCGTGTTAAACAAACACTCAGAGCTTCGACTTACAACTGATCTGAAAGGGGTTATGATGTATGGTTCAAGGGGATAGCCTGCATCGCCTAAAAAAAAAAAATTTAAAATTGGCATCTTGTACTAAAAAAAAATGATGTACCATACCGAGTAGCCATGTTCGTCTTTCACCATTTTCGTACTTGTCTCGCGTTATTCGACGTATACCACTAAGACTCCAAATATGTGCGTCGTGGCAACTTCCGGGGAACCTAGCATCTATTGCCCTTATTCTCATCTCACACACCTTAAATTTACTTTTTTTAACCATTTTCACAAAAGCAAAAATACTTACGATCATGACGTTAAGACTATAAAAGCCCTTTCTATTTAAGAACATATGTTGTTCTTCCTTGCCTGGAGTTATTATTGATACGGGCGTACCGTCAACGCAACCAAGAAGTAATCCAAGAAATCCACTTGGGGCACAATTCGGTCTCCAAAACATTGCACACTTCTCCAAATATTTTGCTGACGGTGGGTTGCGCCAATCCCAAATTAAAATCTTTTCCCACACCGTGCTGATATCCACCCTCAGCAAATATTCTTAAAGCAGTGGCCAATTTCACTGAAGGAGGAATCGACGAAACTCGTTTCGAGCACAGTTTGGCTTCCATCTGCTGAAGAATACGACCAAATGACTCTTCGTCATTTCCGTGATCCGGAAGTATTGTACGAACCTATTTTAAAAATTTCAGATTCACATTTGCTTTAACTATTAATAAACATAAAGACTAACTTTGTGTCCGGTAATTCGAAAAGGTTTGCCTTGGTTCGTAGCGTTTTCCTATTAAGAAGTAGCAGTTTCTTTTTATTTTCATCCTCTTCGTCCTCGCTGCTACTCATAAAATGTCCAACACTGATCATATTTATTTATTTTCAACTCTAACACAAACTATTATTTCACGCAACACGAAATTTCGCTTGAGAGCTGTCAAAAAAGAAAAAAAATGTACTGACAGCGGAAAAAAAAATCTAGTACACGTCGAATAAACTACGGAATCTAGATTTTCCATCGACCCGACTCGACATCCGACTCAAGTCGTTTTCGACTCCCGACAAACGTCTGTCCCCGCATACGTCATCTTTGCAGGACTTCGAGAAGACCTCGATGCAGGCGGCAGCATTAACCCGAGGTACTTGAGGAAAGAAATGAGGTGGCTTAACATGACCTTCGTTGCACACAACTCCTTAAACCATGACAGTAGTTGGAAATTTCGTGTGCATAAAATGGGGATTCCCTGTAGGATCTGAACATAGTTACCCATACTTTTTGCGGTTGGTTGTTTGGTCTTGATCAACATTATTTTCGTCAGAAAAATACCAAAACATTTTAGGACATTCAGGGTGGTTAGGATTGTTCAAAAGACGCTTTGCACTGATAGCTCCCCGTTTCTGAGTTTGTACCGACGCATTGTCATCTGCACATAAGGTCTTTGTAAACAAGTCGATGGATTAGACCTTCCGAAACTTTAAGGTCCCCCACAATGGCTTTCATAGACTTCGAAGAGTGTTCAACGATCGCTTGTTGAAAAAATTGCGCAGTTCTTATAGTATCTGGAAGTTCTCCGTGTTTTTACACTTTGCTACAGATTTTGTATCCTAAGCTTGACGCTTCCAATTCACGCGGCTTTATATACGAAAGATCGGGCGAAATTCAGAAAATTGGATAATTCTAAATCAATGTTTCGCACACATACTGACAAGAGCATTTCTTTTCATTTCTTGCGTTACGTTATAGCTCTCCATTGATGACCAAATATTACCTTCAGAAATGTATACCACTTATATGGATGTCAAATACCATACACACCCTCTATATCATATCTTCTTTTCCTTTTTTTTTTTCCGGCGTCACTATGGTCAGAAGTGTAGGACCATAACCTTCCCACTTAACTGCATTCCTACTGGTCCGCTTGTGGGGTCCGCCGGTTTGACCTCAGAAAGTAGCGGCAGGCTTCCCGGTTTGGGATTACTTCATCGCTGAGGCCAACCAAATGCTGGTGTTTTTGCATTTGTTTGCACCAATTGTTTTTCGGCCTGCCTTTTTTGCGTGTTGAAATTGGAACGTTGATTGATACCGCCTTTTGGACGGGGTTCAAAGGATCTCTCCTTTGAACATGGCATCTTCTGAGTCGGTCGCGCTCTATCTTTCTTGTGATGGTTTCTTTTACGTGGAGGCTTCCTCGGATCTATGAACTTCTTCTGTCACGCTTTGTTACTCCCGCTGTCATGCGAAGCATCTTCATCTCAGCTGCCGTTAATTTGCTCTCATACTTTTTGTGCATTGTCCAGCATTGTGAACCGTATGTGAGCGCCGGCCGTACAACTGAAATGTAGAGCCTTCCTTTCAGCTTAGGGGACATTTTTCGATCACAGAAGATGGCGGAGTTTTCCCGCCACTTCATCCACCCTACGCTTACCCGATGGTTGATGTCATCACAAGTTGCTTCTTTATTAATCATAGATCTCAGATATTTAAACTTTTCACACTCTTCCATTCAAGTAAATGTCTGGAATAGGCTGATGGGGGTCAGAGAAAGGGCAGCACAGATACTCTGTCTTCTTTGAACTAATACGATACCCGTGTCCCTCAAAAATGTCCACCCACACATCAAGTGCTCGTTGTAGGGACGCCTGATCATCACTTATAATGGCTCCATCGTCAGCAAAGAATAGCTGGTGCACATTGGGGTCCGTCACTTTTCCTTCGAGCAAGCAATCAAGGACTGCTATAAGAGCAGTGGGCTGAGGACGCTCCCTTGGTGTACACCGACATTGATTGCGAACTCTTCGGTGACTCCTGCGTTGCATCTCACTCTTGTCGTTGCTCTCTTGTATATGTCCATGATCACTCACACGTAGGTTTCTGGCACTCCTTTTTGTCTTAGCGCTACCCATAAAAGATCTCTTGGTTGCCGGTCAAAGGCCTTCTCGAAATCAACCAACAACATATGCAAGTCCTTTGAAGAATCACGATGCTTTTCCATCATGATCCTTATACTTTGGATTGCATCTGTTGTTGATTTACCCGAGACAAACCCGCACTGGTCATCAGATAGTCGTATTATTTTCCGCAGTCGGCTATCTAATACCCGTTCAACGATCTTCATGGTGTGCGACATCAGCTTGACAGAACGGTAGTTATCACAATTTCGCGTATCACCCTTTCCTTTGTGCAAAGGAAGAAGATAGCTTTCCCTCCATTGATTAGGCATAGTATCGCCTCTCATAACTTTGGAGGTAAGAACCATGAGCCATCTAGACCCAATGTCTCCCATCTTTTTCCAGAACTCAGAGGGCCGGCCCAACAGCTTTTCTTTTCTTGGAGTTTTTAACCGCGTACCCAACTTCTTCGACTGTGATGTCGGATATTTCGGCATGATTCGGGGCGGCTCTTGTACACTCGGGGAAACTGTTCGTTCAGAAGTTCCTCGCAATACTGTCGCCATCTGTGGAGAATTTTTTCGTCTTCCACAAGGAGTTGGCCTTCAGCATTGTTAATAAACGTTGGGAAACGAATTTCCTGAGCATTTCTTCTTCTCTGGGCGGCTATCTTAAAGATATTTGCTCCTTTGTTCAAATTGCTTTGTCGAAGCTCCTGGGTAGCCTGGTTCCTGTCAGACGCGGAAGACGATATTTCTTCCAATTCCTGATAGAAGCCTTCCATGCTTTTCGCTTTGAATTCGGCGCACTTTTTCTTCGCGGTACCTTTGCAATATCTATATACCTTTTCACGGCGAGCCTTTTCCTCTCTATTAGTAGAAGAGCACTTTGACCAAGCTTGGAAAGCCATTTTCTTTTCGTGTATCACTGCTTTGGCTTCGTCTGTCCACCACCAGGTTTCTTTTGCGTGTTAGCAGGGGCCTTTAGATGTTCCGAGCAGTGATTTGGCTTTCTCCAGGACAGATTGTTGTAGGGAATCCCACATGTCTTGTGCTCTGCACTCCTCATTACCGACCTCATCGATAATGGAAGAGAGGTAGTTTTTCATGTTGGTAATAAAAGCTTCGCCTTTTCCTTTATCCAGCTTATACCACTTGATTCTCTTCTCTACTCGCCTCCATAAAAAATTCAGTCAGGAGGAGACGGTGTTGAGGGGCGATCGCGTCTCCCAGGATCAATTTGCAATCTTTAACTCGTGGCTTCATGAAACTGGATACCCAATGATAGTCTATTTGAGTTTCATTTCCGCCGCTGCTATAAGTGATCAGGTGCCGGCTTTGTTTGACGAACATGGTATTAAGCACTATAAGACCGTACGACTTGCACATGTTTAGGATATCTTCACCTGAAGAGTTCCTGGTGCGGTATCCCAGCCCTCTATATCATATACATATATCCCAAAACAAAAATGCGTTTCAATATTTTATTGTATTTCCTTTATTAGCGCAAAAATTTTATCTACACGGCAGCCTCTTACCAAACCATATCCAATTGGATATCAAAACAAAAACGAAAGTAAAGTTTAAATCTTAAACAAGCGCTAAATCAATTTATTACTACAAAATACTTTGTTAATCAAATTTTGTTTTTAGTTTATTTTCTATTCGATGGCAGTGTATCGTGCTCCAAGACTGGAACATTACTATTCTTGTTTCGGCACACAGAGCTACTATAGTAAGATGTTATCCTTATGATTGGTTTTATTTTTATTCTATTGCTAGGCTAATTTCTCTTCTCACTCTCTGTCTTGGTTTTCGAATATTGCAAGCATATTCTTAATTTCTTTAAACCTATTTATACACTTTAAGAATTTACAATTTAAAAAATTTTGACGCTAAAAAGCTGGCCATCCATGATCGACAACAGCATGCTCTCAGTCATGGCATCACGCCTAGCTTAAGTACGCTAAAGTGGCAATCGTTAACAATATAGAATGACAAATCGCTGATGGTGTAGTGTAAAATGTGGTCAAGAATATGCAAAATTGTTACCGAAAAAAATAATAAACATTCGAGTCTAATGTATTCTATTGAGATCTGTGAAAGCCAACTGGTTTGATGCTATGTACGAGTTACGAGTATATGGATTGTATGTATATGGGATGTGGGTGTTAGGCGATTTTTTTTTTGTTAATTAAGTGCGTTTAGACTTGCTTTAATTATTTGTGTTTTTTCTTTTATTTATGTTAACAAGTATTCGAAGATATTCTGCGCGAACCCTGAAAGGGCATCTAGCTTTGCTTAATTTATATTTTTGAGTTTTTTTTATTCGTTTATATGTGTATAAGTTGCTATATTCTAGATTTAGATACGAGTAAGTTTCATTTGTTTGGTTTTTAAAATTATGTTTTAAGTTTTCTGACCGTAAGCAGCTTACAAAGGTTAAAGGACATTTCACTGTTCAAGGGGGATAGGTTGTAAACTATTCAACCTGAGATGAAAAAGTTCAACAATAGAAATGATTAAATAAAAATAGAACAAGTTAGAAACACAGTTACAAAATATAAATCACTCGAAAATGAGTTGCGTTTTTGGAATGACATACATTACTGTTTAGATTCATGCTTTTGTTTTGTTTAAATGATATACATCCTCTGCGTTTAGTGAGCTGTCTATGGCGCTTGTTGGTTATTATTTTCTTTAGTTACTGCCTTTGTTTTTGGTACATGGATTCCCAGGATTTTCTCTGTGGTTAGTAGAGGTATTTTGGCAACTTCATGGAAAATTTTGTGTGAGTATTTGCTTCTGATCGTTTTTATGGTTCCTCTGGACTTTTTATGCATTCCGGCATTCAAGATGCTAACTATGTGTGCAAAGTCTTCCACCACATAACCTGCGGATGTTGTTAAAAATTATGTTTGTCAATAAATCATTTAATTTAATTTTAATTTTCGTGGGGCAAACACCCCCATTTATTGGGCTTAACTCAAGTTATCTTAATCTAATCTAACTTATTAGCTAGGGAGAACGGGAGAGGGGAGGGTGGTTAAGAGGGCGGATTTTTAGGCATGGAGTGCTTAGGTTGAAATCGAAGTAAGGATTCGAATTAACACTTCCCAGCATACGAGAAATGGGTTCATTGGAGCCATAGGCGGTACGGGCGGTGGGTAGATAGAAGAGACGAGGATTTCGCACATTGCGGGGGTTAGTGTTGATAGAGACAGAGTTGTAGAGGGTCGCGCAGTCAATGGTATCCGAAATGAGCCGATGGATGAAAAGAATGAAAGATACAATTCTTCTTTCTTCCAACGTGTTCATGTTGATTAGTTTAAGGCGGTCTTGGTAGGGTGGTAAAATCAGGGGAGACCTGTAAGAGCAAAACGTAGCAATCGGCGTTGGATGCTCTCGATTCTAGAAATATGGGTATGTTGGTAAGGAGACCACACTTGAGAGGCGTATTCAAGAAGGGGCCGGGCAAAGGTTATGTAAAGAGATCGGGTAACGAAAGGGATTAAGAATTCTTTAGATCACCCCTTCACGAAACCGAGTGCAGAATTAGCTTTAAGGATTATCTCATCGATGTGTGCGCGATCCTGGTCCATTTAGATCCTGGTCACATAGTATGCCAGGATCGCGAATGACTTGAACAGTGGAGATGGGTTGATTATTGAGGAAGTATATGTAGACGAGAAGGAGGTTTACGTGAAAAGGTGATTGATTAGATTTGGATTGATCACCATTTCAAGATCGTTTATGGTAAGAACGAAAATAAGTGGACCTAAGTGGCTGCCTTGGGGGACGCCGAAGGAAGCTAAAAAAAAGGTTAGAGAAGGCAGATCTAAAACGAACATTGTAGTAGCGATTTTCCAGGTAAGAAGATATCAAAGAAATGGGGTCGAAGCCAAGAGAGGATAATTTAAAGAGGATCAGTCTGTCGGAGGTTTTATCGAAAGCTTTACTGAAATCGGTTGAGATAACGTCGACTTCTTTGCCGTTCTCTAAGGCCGATAGGAAAGGACACAAATTCAACGGTTAGTGGTTGTGGATCTGTATTTGAGGAAACCGAAAACTTAGAGTTTCGTACAAAATACTCTCGAAGAGTTTGGGTATATGTGACAGTTTGGCAATGGGACGATAGTTGTTAACAACGTTCTTCGGACCTTTTTTGTGTATAGGGGTGATAAATGGGGTTTTCCATAAGCGGGGGAATTCACCTTGGCATAGGGATAGACTGAAGATTTTCGAGAGAGGGAGAGAGAGGGTTGAGCAACATTTTTTTAGAAATTAGGCAGGGAGACCGTCAGGTCCGGGAGAGAATTCATCATTAAGTAGATTTAATTTGTTTTCGATGACATGAGAATCGATTGCGCGAGGAAGAAATGGCCCAAGGAAAAAATTCGGTAGATAATCGAAGTATGAGAGGCCTGAAGCAAAGGAGTCGTGGGCGAAAGGCTGTTTAAAAAAGGTGGCGAAAATATTGGGGTCATTCGAGGTTTGATCGTGGAAGGAGAGGGAGGTAGGATAGCCATCAGATTTTCTTTTGTAGTTAACAAACTTAAAGAAGGACTTAGGATCGTTTATAAGATTCGCTTGTGTTTCAGTTAAATAGCATTGATAGAGGGAGTTGTGAAGGGCGGTAAAGTGGAGATAGCTGCCCAGGTAGTTAGAAAAGTCAAATTGGTCCGATGTCGATACCATTATTTGTCCCCGAGATATACGAGGCGAAAAAAGGCTCACGACTATACGACGATTTGAATTCTATGGAACTTAAAACAGTCGGATCTAATACAATAACTTCCAAATGGAAAGCTATTAGTAAACTTATCGGAAGTGTAAGTAGAAGATATTCCATTCGTCCATTCAGTTTTGGATATCCTCCTGAGACCCCCATCTGTGATACTTCATTCCAATAATTTTTTTTTGCGCCATCTAATATTTTATACCTTAACTGAGTGCATAATTAGCAACTACATGAACCTATCTTTGATCAATGGGTGGCCATTATTCGACTGAAGGATTTTTACCATTGTTTATATCCAGTCGGAAATCAAGTGAAAGCATGTCGGAGTATAAGAAACGTAAATATTCATTTTAATAATTTTCAAATATCTGAGTTCCTGGTGGACCTGATGAGATGAGATGAGGAACCTCTTTCCAGCTATGCCAATGCTTCACGGAGTGAAGTGCGTTGTCGGACTTTCAATTGGAATCGGTCAGAAAATTTTAACAACAGTTCAGACTCAGATCTCCCACTGGAAAGTTATTCTCCAGTACAAAGATCTCTTGAGTATTTTTCAAGATACATTGATCCCCATTTTTTCGACTTATTAAAGATATGCACCAATACTTCTGCAAAGCTTCTTCAACTATGAAAGAAATAGACCGATTTTGGAAAATTCGCCCAATAGTGTATACAATTGAGAAAAGATGCAGAGAAAATACCCGGGAGAAAAATGTAGCTATTGACGAGCAAATAATTCCGTTCAATGGTAAATGTAAGCGGAAACATGTAGTTAGAGGAAAACCAATTCCTGAAGGCATCAAGGTTTTTTTGATGGCCAATCCAAACGGGCTTCCTCTTTATACCTATATCAAGGCAAAGGTACCTATACATTAATTGATTCTGCTTTGCATCTGATGCCAGAGAAAAATGATCTAGGGGGGCGTGTTGCCCTCAAACTTGCTGATACGTTACCGTCAAAAACAACAATCTATTTCGATCGTTATTTTACCTCAATTCCTGTTTTGGAAACTCTGTCAGCTAGGAACTTCAATGGGATTGGAACTCTAATGAAAAACGGTGTACCAGGGTACAAACGAAATAATCAAAAAGGAGAAGGTTTGCTAAAAAGAGACAGACAGTTACAAAATTCTGTAAGAGGAAGTTATGACTGTATAGCGAGGCAGGATAAAAATTGGCTGTTGTTAAGCGGCTCGACAGCAAACCAAGCCATCTAGTATCCACAGAGAGTGCTGTTCGATCTCTAGGAACATGTCGCCCTGGAGCAAAAAGGATCAGTAGTATCTTTACGTCCCACAGCCAGTAGCTATTAAAAACTACAATTCCTACATGGGAGGAATTGATTTACTGGACAGAATTATAGGAAAATATCCAAAGCGTGGTAGGACGGGAAAATGGACGGTGAGGACAATATTTCACTTCATCGATTTTGCTGCTGCTTCTGCGTGGATAGAATATCGCCAGGATTCTGCGAAGAATGGAGATACTCAGAATAATATTATGCAGTATTTAGATTTCAAAATTTACTTGGCTAAACAATTAATATGCCGAGATCAAATTCCGGTTCCATTTCAAGATTAAGTTCCAGCTTGGTTTGCACCACACGCAACAGCGAATATTTTAGCAAAAGAGCGATGACATCGAGCCCTTAAGAAAAAGAGGTCTCACCCAGGCCCTCTACTAGTAAGCGCAGGTTAATGGAACCCATTCCTCACGTGGCTAAAAGGCTGAAAAACGAAAAACACTTGCCAGTTTGTGTTAAAACCAACTAAACGAACAGGTATAAGTGTCGAATGAGTGGTTGCAGTCAGTTGACCTTTATGAAATGCGATTCATGCAACATTTTTTTATGTGTTAATTCGAATCGGAACTGTTTTTTCGATTTCCACTCTACAAAATAGTCCTGCATAAATACGAGTAGTTATTAACACGGTTTTTGTTTTCATTGAGACCCGGAGTATCACCTGTGATACTTTTTATTTTGGCGCTTTTGGGGCCTGGGATTTTTTTTCTTTTTTTCTTTGTTATTCTTTCAACCATCACAGCAAGTTTACCAAAAATTAAGAATATTGTACAATTTTTTATGCCCTGGACCTCAGGAGGATATATGTAGTTACGGCGGAATGGTAAAAATATTTCATGAAAATAGTAAAAATAAACATGGGATGACTGAAATCGGTGTAAACTTAAAGCTAAGCCTTAAGGGGGTAGTCTCATGTGATCACTTCGAAAAATTTTCATCATCGATAGTAAAACCTTATCGAAAATATGCTGTGAAAAATTCAGACCGAAATTCCTAGTATTAAATAATTTACAACTCATAGTCGCCGACGCCCCGTAAGCGACTTATATGCCGCGCGCCAGGTCTGCAGCTGCCGATCCTTACAACGGCGATCCTGTGGAAAAAAAAAATAGTGCGTCTTGCACGTCAAAGAAAGACTGTATAAACGAGTGAAATAAGCTAAATAAACATATTAACAGTATTTAAAAGCCAAAAAAGGCTTGGAAGAAGCTAAAAAAAAAAGAATATCAAAAATAATCAAAAAGATGAACAGGCTGTCACAAAATGTACATCGAAAAAAAATCATCCACTTGTGCTGTAACAAGGAAGTCGACCCTTGCATTGACCAATGCCATGATGGTTAAGCTAAGTACATACTATGGTTTGGCTATTTTGAGAAATCCAGATTCTCAAGAAGAAATGAAGAAACCAGGAAATTTTTTGATACAGAAGCCATGGACATGATCGTTATGAACACGAAGTCTTATGCTACACAGCACAATCATGACTTTCATGACTTTCAAATATCGGTTGATGACCTCAAATTGTTTTTTGGTATTCTACTCTTGACGGGATGTCACTCACTTCCAAGAGAACGGCTATACTGGTCCTTAGATGAAGACTGTCATGTTCCCAGTGTATTTAAAGTGCTGTCAAAAAACAGATTCCTGGAAATATTCATTTTTGCGACAAGGAAGCTGCTGCCGGATCCATCGATCAAATGTTCAAGGTACGACCACTTGCTGATTTGCTAATCAAAACATTTCTTCAGTGGGGCGTACTTCATGAAAATCTTTCAATAGATGAATCTATGATCAAATATTTTGGACGGCACCCATCGAAGAAGTTTATAAAAGGCAAGCCAGTGCGGTTCGGATATAAAAACTGGATGATCGCAAGTGCTGACGGTTATTGCAATGCCTGTGGAATAGACTGCGGTAAATCAGCACAGAGTAGTAATGAGCCATTGGGGACACGAGTGGTGAAAGGCCTCTCGGAAAAGGTGAAAGGTGAAAGCATATCGTTTTTTTTTTTTTGATAACTTTTTCACCAGTCATGCTTTGCGAGATCTGCGAGATGCTGGCTATCGTGCAACAGGCACTGTGAGGGAAAACAGGACGAAGAGATGCCCACTGCTTTTCATCAAAAAAATGAAAAAAAAAAAGAATCGAGCAGAATTTGATCCCTTATGTCTTCCAAAATTATAATAAAGGAATGGGGGGCGTCGATCAAGCTGATCAGTCGGTTGAAGTATACAGAACAGCTATACGTGGTAAAAAATGGTAGTGGGCTATATTCACCTATATACTTGATTTATCTGTAGCTAACGCTTGGCGTCTACATTTCCTGTCCGCTGAGTAACGCCCGTTTTTATTTGAAAAAAGTTGGCTCTGATCTCGACGGAAGGCTCCGCAAGCCTTCTTCAGTGGTGCCAAATATGAGCCAAGATGGAGTTGGACACTTCTCCCAAAAGCTAACTAATCAGTTGCGGTGCATTGTTTGCCACATGAAAGCACCTTGGCAATGTAAGAGATGTACCAAAACATTATGCATCGAAAAGGGGTGTTTTGAAAAGTACCACTCCTAGGCCCATTGACCCCATTTGAGGACGGTGTTTTTTTTTTATACAGGGTGTCCCACGAGCAGTGTGCCAAAAAGCTACAGCGTGTAGGTCTAGTCAAGACAAGAAAAAAATCGTATGGGAGGGGGGGGGGGGTCTATTTCCCCCCGTTTAGCCGGGAGGGGCAATTTTCTAAAAAATTGGCTTAATTTGGAAAAAAAATTATTAAAAATCAACAGTTACATCCACAATGCCACGATATACCTTTTTGTAAAGCCAGAAACCTCTTCTTTCATATTTATTTTAAATGAAGCTGTTTTAAGGAGCAGCTTTTGAGAAATTAATTTTCAAACTCACAATTTTGAAAAAAAAAAATTTCGAACTATTTTTTTTCAAAATTGTATGTAATTAAGTAGTAATTCAAAAATTCAATGCTCTCATTAGTTTTTAGTTAAAAGCAGAAAACCGGATGCAAAAATGTCTTGTAGTTTTTGAGAAATTAAAAAAAAATCCCAACCATTTTTTTCTAAGAAAAACCTATTTTTTGGTTGGACTTCTAAGCAAATTAATGCATGAAACATTGACCTCGTTTTTTATTATTTTTAAAAAATTCTGAGTTTTATGAGGATACAATAAAGTGATACAGTATTGGAATAACCCTGGATTAATTCTTTTTTTTCATTGATAACGCCTGAAAACTGACCTGCGAATTTCGTCTGGGTCCGCCCGCCGCCGATGGGTTCTACCCGAATTTTGGATTTGGTCCGACGCAATCCCTCCCTAAGTCAAGGAGGATGGCTATTATGCTTGGAGTGCCCAAATCTAGAGTATGGAGAGTGCTTCATACCGAAAACTTACACCCGTACCATTTTAGGCCAGTTCAGGGACTCACCTCAAACGACAAGTTTTTGAGAGCAGAATTTTGTCGATCATTACTGCTTCGAGATGAAACTGAACGAAACTATTTTGCAAGGATATCCTGGACGGATGAAGCACAGTTTACCAGAGATGGGGTTACTAACTTCCACAATTTGCATCATTGGAATAGCACCAATCCACACAACAAGAAACAAAATAAATCACAACACCGCTTTAGCTGTAATGTTTGGCTTGGTATTGTTGGACAAACTGTAATCGGACCCCGGTTTTTGAATGCCGGTATTATTGGAGAATCATACCTGCAATTCCTACGAGACCTTTTGCCCGATTTGATGGACAACGTTCCTTTGGCCATAGCAGATAATTTAATCTACCAGCAAGATGGAGCACCAGCACACTAGAGCTTACGGGTTAGAAACTGGCTGAATGATCATTTTAGTGACCGTTTGATCGGAAGAAGGGGCCCCACGAAATAGCCACCTAGATCACCAGATTTAACTCCTCTAGATTTTTATGTGTGAGGATTCATGAAAAATTATGTTTACGAAGTGGAAATAGTATCTTTGGAACAACGGATTAAAGTCGCTGGAGTCAAATTGCAGGAAAATTTGTCAAGCATAGACTTATGTGCAACCATTAGAAGGAGATATAATCTTTGCCTTCTAAAAAATGGGAATCATATTGAAAATTTATTATTATAAAACTCCGAATTTTTTAAAAATAATAAAAAACGAGGTCAATGTTTCATACATTAATTTGCCTACAAGTCCAGCTGCGTTAAAACCAAAAAAAAAAGGTTTTTCTTAGAAAAAAATGGTTCGGGTTTTTTTTTAATTTCTCAAAAACTACAAGACATTTTTGCATCCGGTTTTCTGTTTTTATCTAAAAACTAATAAGAGAATTTAATTTTTAAAAAAAAATTAGTACTTAATTACATACAATTTTGGAAAAAAATAGTTCGAAATTTTTTTTTTCAAAATTTTGAGTTTGAAAATTAATTTCTCAAAAACTATTCCTTAAAACAGCTTCATTTAAAAACAAGGTGAAAGAAGAGGTTTCTGGCTTTACAGAAAAGTATATCACGGCATTGTGGATGTAACTGTTGATTTTTAATATTTTTTTTTCCAAATTAAGTCAATTTTTTAGAAAATTGCCCCTCCCGGCTAAATGGGGGGAAATAGACCCCCCCCCCCCTCCCATACGATTTTTTTCTTGTCTTGACCAGACCTACACGCTCTAGCTTTTTGGCACACTGCTCGTGGGACACCCTGTATATATAAATACAAAAACCCCATTTTTTTGTAAAAAAAAATATCTTACTAGCCTCCAATTGGCAAAAAAAAAAAAAACTGCTTCGTTGTATTTGGGTCCAAATGAGTTAATGAAAAACTTTATCACACCGCTAGTAAAGGTACGCGGACGAAGTATCGCTTGTTCATAGGACAAAGCTCCATGCTCTAAGTTGAACATTCTATTCCTGAAAGTTTCATTTCACTGAAAGAGGACTTCTACGAGAGGAAACTCAGCCGCTATTAGTAGCATATTAGGGGTAGGGGCTGCAATCTCTTGGGACAGATCACGTAAACGAAGAAGTAAAAAGGGGAGGCAAAAATGGTTAAACGTTCTTTTGGGACGGTAGACTCAATGGTTATTACAATAGTAAAGGAGCAAAAGAGTTCACGAATTTTTCCAACTCGAGTAAGCATACTATGCCGATCGGAAAGGATGAGTGGGGTTGTACTAAATATAAGAGCCCCAAGGAAATATTAATTGGAGAATTAGACACGTTCAAAAAGGTGGTTGTCTAATTTCGTTTAGAAAATGAATAAGATGCGACCCCGTGAAAGGTATAATCAGATCATGGCGACTCCAGCAATCAAGCCGATAAGAGTCAGCAAAGCCGCTAGTTAGTTTGTAGTAGATATGATCTGATAAAATGTGCAGCTAAAGAGCGGACCTTTCGGATTAATAGTAGTATTTCAACGTGGATTTAAAGAAGAGAAAAGAAACACAAAACTCAATGACACACAAGTAAATTGGCACAATGGATTAGTGAATAATGAAAAACAAATGTGACCAGTTAAACACAACTATTGAAATTGAAGGTCTTCCTTTAAACAAGGAATGGTCCATAACACAAGTGAGTTTTGAATGGTTCTTAGGCCTAGTTATTCCCATATATTCTCCGATCATAGGGTGTATGTGTATGAAACGAACTGTCTATCAGTCCATACATTCAGACTAGACTACGAATATGCCCCAACACATTATCTGTAATGATTTATTCAAGAGTTGGTCTATCACCTCCGCACATCTAAAAATAGCGAAAAAATGAAATACGATGCGAAAAAAAAACAAAAAAAAAAGGAAAATAAAAGAAAAGAAAACTTAGAAACACCTTACCAGTATAGTATTCCAACGTTTTCGTCCAGGGGTTCTCTTCCCCATTCATGCGCAATGCCATCATCAATGCTGCCGATGCCATTTTCGAATCACTAAGACCAATAGTTGCATAGTCCATGAGTGAATATTCCAAAATAAATCTCGCTAAGGTCAATGTCGGCATTGGCACTCTTGCACACTAAACACAATATTTTAACGTAAAATAAGACTTCTTGGAAAAGTGCGACTTACTCTAGAATACCTCCTCAGAAAACGATACGATAGTGGAATTCCCAAGTCATAGTTGATTGTCTTTAATGTGGCCATTTCCATTCTTATCAATTCGTTGTGATTGTAAGCTCCATCGCATATGTATAAAAAGTCTTCAACCATAGGAGGCGTCCGTTCCTATAGGAAGTCATACACAGAAATTGTAGCTACACATGCCACAGCAAGATATTATGGAAACTCACATCAAATTTTGATGCAATGAACAGCGCGGCTGCGCCAAGTAACTGCAATTTGTCTTTATGGATGATTACCTTGCAGAGGAAAAGATCTACTAATTTCACGGCCAAATACAATGTCTCATGATTCAGTTCGAAAGTCTCCTGTACCTCCACCATCCAATCGACAAGTAACGATCGCATCCATTTCGATAAATGCGTCTGCCTTGGCATATAGTCATCTATTGGGAACTCGACCTGGATCGATGAAAAGATTAATTAATTTTCCTTCGATATTTTTCGAAACCATTGTCAGTCAAGTCGTTCTTATACCTCCCTGGATTTCAGGTAATTAAAAATATCCATTGCATAGTGGGATACTTGATACGGATCGTTCCAGTTTGCTTTATCAAAGTCAACAACATCATCGGGTATCTCAGCTGGAGGATTTTTGATCGGAGACGGCGTAGTTATTCTATTGCTATTGATATCTTCAGCTTCGGCGTCTTTGTCACGTGCTTCTGCTTCGTCTGTTTTGGCATCTTTGTCCCTTTCGCTATCGCTAACTATTGATCGCCGATTCGATTCAAAGTTGGCCGAATAACGTGTCGAATCAGAGCCTGAAAAGTCCTCGAGTGCTGACATGTACAAGCTCTCTTCAGTCTTATTAAATTCGTTCGATATACGCCTAGTCGGTGGCTTAACCACTTCTAAATCCTCCTTTTTCTTGACTATTGTGACAGCTGTCTGTAGTTGCTCAGCCGCGTCCTTTTTCTTATCCTCAATCATTTGCGCAATCGCATTGCGAGCTGTTGCGTTACGAGCATTTGCATTTTGAGCAACGCGTGTGCTTACTCTCGTTGCTCGGGTTGTAACCGCCGGAGCAACAACAGATTCTCTCTAAAAACAATATTTGGATAATGGAATAAAAAATGTAAAATTCATGTTCATGACCTACCTTAGACGGTGCGACTTTCTTCTGAAGCACATCCTTGACTTGAGTACCAACAGCCTTCTTAACTTCATCGTCCAAGTGCAGTGAATTCACATTATTTGTTAAATTGCCTAATGCTGATCGCTTGATCCTGTCATTTTTCAATGGACTATTTTCAGCTTTTCGTTTGCCTCGCGTAACAATAGGTTCCTGGTTTTGGTCCTGAATGTTTTGTGTTCTATAAATGACGAGAGGGGAAAATGAAGGTTTGGCATGAGCAGAGTTAGTGCTTACCTTCTAGTGAGAGGCTTTCGAGCCACAGGCAATAGAGTTGTCGATTGTCTTGTCACATTTCTGGTCGGTCTTGCTGAAGCCATTTTACCTTGTGTTTCTTTTATCAATAAATAATAAAATGATTTTGATGAAAAATATATAATAAGCAGCAGTTCTTAATAAATAGGTTGAAGTCTGTAAATATAGGAAATTTAATTTTAAATTTGGTTTCGTAGATAGAATTTCTTTAAATATATTTCAAAAGGAGCTTAGCCTCGCGGTTATGTACATGATGAGTTGGTAACGTTGTTTCATGCCAGTCAGCAGTAAATGTAGTGAGGAAGGTACGCCTCATAATCTAGCGGGGCACCTAAAGGTTTCGCAGTGTCGTCACCCTTAACGCAGAGTATACATACGCAGATATAATTCATGTTATTAAAGCGGCATCTTAGACCAATGTGTCACTGATATCTGATTCTTCCCAACTAAAGAGTTTTTCAATAAGGGCGGATAGATCTTGAAATGAAATAAAAAAAAAACTGTGGGTGAGATTTTAACTTTTGGCTTCTTACGGTGGTACGAATCCGAGTGGTACAGAGTGCGCCATCTCATATGGGTCGATGTAAACTTCGAAAAACTTCAACAATTGTCAGCCGATGATCGTCACTTATTTCCATACAAAGTGCAGATAACTCAAAGAATTTGCCACAAGATGAGCCACGGCATTTGGCATACGCACAAAATGTCGTTGCAATGATTAATGCTGAGCCGTAGTTCTGGCAGCAAATTTTGATGACCGATGAGGCACATTTTACACTCTGGCTCAGTTAATAAACAAAATTGTCGCTTCTGGGGCACCGAAAATCCTCACATTATTCACGAAGAGCCGCTATATGATCAAAAAATTACTGTTTGGGCCGGTGTATGCGCTAAAACCATAATTGGACCGTATTTCTTCAAAGTTAGCGATACAGTGGATGGCGATCGATATCGGTGGATGTTGGCCCATTATGTGGTCCCAGAAATGCGTAAAAAAGGCTTACGAGATAGGTCCGATAAGTACTTATCCTCACCGCCAAATGGCGCCAGTATCGCAGGAGCTTACTATCGTGTAGTACATTCTAGTAGACGGCTATTAGCCTGATCGGACTCGTAGTTTTGTTTTGACCGCGTGGTGAAGCGGGAGTGTCCGCGGATTTTAGAAAAATGGAAAAAGATCAATATCGGTCGGAGATTCGATTCTTGTCTTTGGATGGGAAATCGCGCAGCGAAATCAAAAAGCGTTTGGATGCTATATACGGTGACTCTTCTCCTTCGATAACCACCATCAAAAATTGGTTTAACGAGTTTCAACGTGGTCGCACGTCGGTTTTTGATGAGCCACGTTGGGGTGCCCGAAAACGGCTACCACGGAGGATAACGTGACAAAAATCCACGATCTCGTATTGGCAAACCGCCGATTGAAGGTGCGCGAGATAGCCGAAACAGTAGGCATTTTAATAGATCGCGTGGGTCATATCCTGCATGAAATTGTGGGCATGAGAAAGCTGTCGGCGCGATGGGTGGCGCGTTTGCTCACTCCGGACAACAAGCGCAACCGTGAGACCACTTCAGAGCAGTGTTGGACGCTGTTTAAGCGCAATCCGAAGGAGTTTCTGCGTCGTTTCGTGACAGTCGACGAAACATGGATCCACTGGTACACACCAGAGACCAAGGAACAGTCGAAACAGTGGACTTCACCCGGCGAACGTGCTCCGAAGAAGGCGAAGACTGTCCCATCGGCCGGAAAGGTGATGACCGTTTTTTGGGATTCACAAAGTATGATCCACATCGACTACCTGGAGAAGGGCAAAACGGTTACAGGGCTGTACTATGCCAAATTATTATTGGGCCGATTCTCCAAAAAATTTGTTTTTCTTTTGTAGGCTACTTATCGGACCACCCTCGTATTTCACTTTTGGTTTCAACAAGACGGCGCGACATGCCATTCTGCGGACAAAACTATGAACCTTTTGCGTAAAAAGTTCCGTGGAAGATTGGTGTCAAAAAAGGGCGATATTAACTGGTCTCCGAGATCGCCGGATTTGACTCCTCCAGACTTTTTTCTTTGGGGATTCTTGAAAAGCAAGGTACATGCTAACGGCCCATACGGACAATAGAACAACTCAAAAGAAACATTCGTGCGGAAATCGCAGAAATTTCGACCGAAATGCTCGAAAATGTCATGAAGAATGCGCGAAAACGAGCCCATTTTTGCATCGACAATAAAGGCGGTCATTTAATTGATATTGTTCTCAAAAATTAATCAAAATAAATTGTAAATGTCTAAATTGAATAAAAGTTTTTGAATTTCCAAAATCGGTTGAGAATTGTTGAAGTTATTCGAAATTTACATCGACCCAATTGAGATGGCGCACGCTGTACAATTTTCAATGACTCTTCGGCATAGATCCTGCTGAATTTGAACCATGTTCACCTTAAGAGCATCGGTCGATTGTAGTTTATTCGCATAGATCTGCAGCTTTAGGGAATCCTTCAGGAAATTCCACATGAAAAAGTGTAGCGTGGTCAAACCGCATGACCTTGGTAACCAATTCACAAGAGATAACTTCACCCTCAAATCGTTCATGTAGAAAGTCAATCGCGGCGTCCGCTGTGTGGCACGTAGCGCCGCGCCGTCCTGCTGAGACTACGTGTCGTCTCACGAATATTGGTAGATTGATTACCAAGTTGGTCGTCTCAAATTTGACAACTGTGAAGGCCATCACGTCTACTGTAAAATGGGCGTAACTTGCGAAACCTTTGAACTTACGAACACTCATTTCGATAATAAAGTTTTATCATTTTGACGTTTTTTTCAATCGTGTAATTTGCCATGGTGATTCGGCATCAGTAACTGAATAACAAAAAAGAGATTTGATAGATGTCTCGAAAACAACATGGCCGCCACAGGCTACCAAAATCTACCCGCGGCGATTGAAAAATCATTTATTCAAAAATAGGTTGAATTTAAATCTGGGAATACCAGAGAAAGAATTTGCTAGCTCAGATGAAACCTCGGTTCAAGAGATATTGTATTAATCGTTGCCACTGACGCCTCTATGAACAGAAAAGAAGGAAGGAGCATGAGTTTCTAAGGTAAAAAATTAATAGTGCAAGGAGGGCATATGGAATAAATAAATAAATAAATAACCAAACAGTCACAATGGGCGAAAACGAGAGATCAGTTAGTAAGAAAGGAGATCCCACAATTATATGAACAATATGGGCAGAAGTCTCTTAAGCATCACATTAGCAGAATATGGCTTTGACAGCCATACATTTGAAGATCTCAACCAACCCTAATTTGATTCATTATTGATGAAGGGCAACGATACCAGCGCTGAGATTAGACACAAAAAACTTTTCCCAAACACTGCTTCTTTAAGCTATTGACAAATAGAGCCCAAAACCAAGGTAACTCTAAAAAAAAAAAAAAAAAAAAACCTTAAACATCCCGGTGCCCCTCTTCGGCGCAGAGGCTGGGACATTACCTTTGGTGGTAGCAGGCCACCTTTGGTCTCGTTTTTTTCTAACGGAGAGTGGAAAAAAATTGTACGGGTTGTACAGCTCAGTTACGTCGTCGATCCAACGTATAATATGACTAGGCCATGCAGAACGAACACACTACTGCTCTGGCCCGATGACTCTTCGATGCCAATTACAATTACGCAAAAGGCGAAGTCCGCAATTAAAGTCATATAGATAGGGTGAAGGATTGGCTGGTAAGTGCCGGCCTGTAACTAGCGGCTCACAAAAGGGAGGCAGTGCTCATAACCAGCCGCAAGAAGGTGCGGCTTTTTAGTCGGCGATCAGACGATTAGGTCTAAGAAATCGGTGAAGTACCTAGGGGTTATGCTTGATAACAGCTCTCCTTTAGGGAATACATAAAGTAGCGAGAAGGCATCACTTACACAAGGAGCGCTCGTACGAATGCTCCCGAATGTAGGTGGTCTCTCTCAAAGGTAGTCAGTTCAGTCCTACTGTACGCTGCTCCGATATGGGCTGGTGCAATCGCAGGCAGACAACTGACACGGATGATGACGTAAGTTTATAGACTTTGTGCGATAAGAACAATCAGCGGATTCAGGACCATCCCAGATGATGCAGCGTTCGTCATAGTAGGAATGCTACCCATCGACATCCTGGCTCATGTGGATACACCGCAGGCTTACGTCTGACCGACAACAGGCCAGGCGCATAAAAGAAGAAGAACGGGCAGCATCCATAACAATGTGGTAAGCTAGATGGGATGTCTCCACAAAAGGAAGATGGACGCACAGGCTCATTCCCGTTATCAAAACTTGGATATCAAGATCAGCAGAATTTTTTTGGACATGACTATTCTCCACTGTATCCACAATGTCCAAATACTGAGGAGGACGCAGAACACGTAGTTGACTGTAGTCGTTTCGCGCAGAACAGGCAAGCGGTAAACTTACCAACCCCTGACAACCTTGTCGCCTACATGATGGACTCTGTAGATCACTGGAACGAGCTACGTTACATTGCGCTTATACAAACGAAGCTACGTCAAGCCGAAGCCGAGAGAAGAGCACAAGAGCTCGCCGCCCGAAATACATCATAAATCGCTAACCAGCCCCGCGAAGTATTACCTAATGGCAGTTCCGCGGGGAGAGTGTTTGAATAGTGCAGGGGTGCGGATTAGTAGGCGCGTGGAAAAAGGAGAATAATATCCCGCGAATCCTGCATGCTGGCATCTCAGGCTACCAGTATCTTGATCGAAGATTCCACATCTCTTGGCTAAAAAAAAAATAGGGTAAAAGGGTTGTAAATCATCTAAGCGAGCGGCACTGCAAACAGTAGGCTAGAGATCAAGTCGGCTGAAGTCTTGTCATTGAGGACCAAATTCATCCTAAACTGTAGCGAAAGTGATGCTTCTGTGTTTACCACCCTTGCGAAGTTTGGTATCATTTTTCGTCCTGCAGATCATCATGGCCGTCTTTAGCGAATTTTGGTGGGTAGATATGATACCTTTAATGCCAGAGTCGAGATTTATGTTGGCGCCTATGTATGTTTGTGGCGCATAGCTTGACTTCGAAGACACTGAGGAAGAGTCCAACTGCCTTAAATACATACGAAGCCACACCAAGCTGAATTCTGTTTCAACATCACTTACCATCATGATCACGGGATTCTAGCAAGGACACAATGAGTAGGCGCCCGAGTAAAAATATTTATCGATGGCTTGAACTACAACACGCGGCTAAACTTTAAGCGTCAGTCGATTCGCTGACTTAAAAATCGACCCGCCATTATGTACTCAAGACAGGATGCCAAGCACCACTCGTGGCACTCACATGTTTGATGTAAGCAATATCCATACGCTTTGCATCACAAAAGCGACTGTAACTATGCAGCAATATAGGGGTTGATTTCATCCATCACCAATAAATTTGTTTTATATATTTACGAGACCGCGAAGCTTCTTATGAATATCATGTTTAGTTCGTTGTTAAACAATTAATTATCGAAGCGGACTTACCAAACCCCTTCGAGCTGCAACAAACTCAGCAACACTTATCACATTAGAACTAAACCACTTAACCTACGTACATTAAAACAACAAATAGCAACAAAAAGAATTCATGACAACAAAATAAAACAGAAAACTTAATAAAAGCAAGAGGAACTGAGAAATGAAATCCCTCAGGCGGCAGAACTGCGGAGGATGGAATTTGGTTGACCACACCGCCAAAAAAACTGATCGGCAGATGACTTGACAAATCACAAATCTACCGTCCGTCCTTGGATCTTTCTTCCTTCTGGAGTACTTCTACAAATCGAATTCCCGGCAAAAAATAAAAAACCACGGAAACCCGAAAGAGTGCACACTATCATAACACGTTCCGTCTTCTTTCTTATCTCAAGCCTCAGACGAAGACGGCGAACGATTGATATAAGTAATAAAAAAAAAAACAATTCACACTAAAAGGGATCCTTTCTATCGATAGAATGTATTCCACAAAAGGGAGAACCGAGGATGTATAGCAGGTAACCAATCCTCTTGCGGATCCCATTGAACAGTTTCATCTTAACGTTTCCCCTCAAAATAATAATTGGACTATGCATGCGTGGTGGTAGAAAAGAAGAGCACACAATTCACTAGGCAACCACCTAAATAACAAGTCTTGTCAAAGTTCATTCCCAACACCCAAAATAGCAGCTGCAGTGTGGACGATTCATGTGCTTCTCCTTCGTCCTTTCTCCTTCTTTGACTATTTGCTTACACAACTTATTTCTTTTTTTTTTGTTAATAAGCAATAATCGATTAATGCTGCGCACTTTGTGGGGTAACTACCCAAGAACTGTTATGGCTTGTGGCGCTTGTAGCAGACTGCCGCTTTCGACCCGTCCACAATCTCTAAATCAGGTATCCGAGCCCTCGAAGGATCTCTTACCTGGGTTTCGTGTATTGTTGCAGTGCTGGCTTCCTTGTCCTTTATTTAGAAAAAAATAAAATAACAGCGATTTATCCGAACATATTGTAAGTAATTGCGTATAAAATAATGAATGAAAAAGCCCAGAAAAAACGATCACACTTTGCAACACACAGTACTCACTAGATGTGCTTCATGCACATCTAATTTATAATTAATTTTCTATTTTATTTAATTGATTATTTGATTGGAAAATGGGATGAAATCACTTAACAAATGCCGTTCTTTCGTCGGTTCGATCGTTTTTCCACTTTCAAAAATTCAATTTTGAATGCACGCAAGTGAAGTGATAAGCTGTCATTGATGTTGGCAATGCTCGGACAAGGGAGTTTCGTCAAATCGGTGCATTAAGGCTGCCGTTACATTGGCTGTCTTAAGTTATAAAAAATATTAAAATTATTTTAAACAAATCATGTTTTTAATAGTATTTTGCATTTTGGATGACGTTGCTTAAATCAGTAAAATAGTATTCGGATCAAGCTTCTAAAGTGTTATTGTCGACTAGCGAGTTGTGTATAAATCATTGTGTAATGACACTACAGTTCAGAGAAACTTGTAGTTTTATGTATGTTTTAGCGAGGACTTTAGTGTTTTTTCAATGACAGCTGCTTTTGACACTTTTCACGAATCTGTTCTGACTCCAGAGTAGGTGCAGAAAATCGTGTTCTGAAGTGTCCGAAACACCGTCACTGAACACCAAGCAGAACACTTTCGGACAGAAATTTTTGTCACTGAACAGCAAAAGGTGTACTTTTCTGTCCGGAACAGTCCAGAACAGCGTCACTGAACAGACTATTTATGTCTCTCTAGCAAGTATAGTGTTTGGCTAAAGACTGACATTTTAGTGCTTGCGTTGAGGAACATTTCCTCACAATGAGGAGCTATAGCAATGTGCGTGATTGTCATAATTTTGACATATGTATTCCACGTTCCCATGTGCTCACTACAGCTTGCAGGCAAATGTCGGCGGCCATTTAAAGCCGATGGCCTCATTCTGATATCTGAAAGAAACCTTCGTCATCCATTCGCAAATTGAGCCAACGAATTCACATCCATTTAAAACCAATTTTCGTCCATCTATTCCAATTATGTATATTTACGTGAGAGCAATATTGGATGATTCAATGTCTTTTAACGCTGAATGAATGTAAGGAAACGAACGCCAACACTAAAGCTCTATTGCGTTTCACCATTTCACTGTTGCGTATTCCTTCAAAAACTAATTTTGATTGACTCACTTTTATGCCAAATCACTTAACATGACCTAGCATTGTTATCCATCAGATTCCTAAACATATACCTAGGTCAACGTACAGCTCATTGAATCTCCTCCCTCAACCCTTACCAACACAAATTGGTCTGAATGTCGTTTTTCCCCATTTTTAGCTTGATTATTACTAATGATGACAGATTAGGTTCAACTCTCTGCAGTTATCCCTCACAATCTGGTGAATTTGATACAACAGTCAAAAATAGTCAGGCCCTTAAATACACTTAGATCGTTTTATTATTATCGTATTATTACTGGTCATTTGGAGCTCGGAAGTTCAGAACCTTATTGACAACCATTCGCTAAGCCTCCCTGTCATGAGAGTGTTCTTTCCATGTTCCACTGATCTGTTTCATCCTCTTTAGGTCCTTTTTGTCCTCCCATGTAAAGGTCTGAATTGAATAAAAGTTTTTGAATTTCCAAAATCGGTTGCGAATTGTTGAAGTTATTCGAAATTTACATCGACCCATATGAGATGGCGCACGTTGTATCTAATCGAAAGTCACTAAAATATTAAATTGCTGGATATGAGATCCTTCATTCCTCATAGAGTGAAGAGTATCAGCCCCAAAGCAAATTGCGCGATACAACTCGAGCTGCATAGAGGCTAGCAGGTTAAGAGAGTTGAATTTCCAGGCTACAAATTTAACCCAAACAAATTCAACCCTTCTAGACTGCGCTCTATCTCCACATGTGGTCGAAAGCGTTGAATATTCTATGACACAAATCCACTTTCGCACTCATTTGTTATAGTTGCAAAAGTATTTAAAGATCTCATCGTCCGGAAATCCACTGGACCTGATGAGACTACCCCCATACTTCCGAAGAGAAGCTTTTTCATTTGATTTACACTTCTGATCTCTTCCCGAATAAATAGAAAGTAGCACTTGTCCAGACTGTCACTACACTGACTGTTCTACTAATCCATAGCACTAACTTCCCTCCTTTTTAAGGTCATGGAATTCTGAATGACCAACAGTATAGTTTCCATGGTAAAGGGTTCAATGGTGCTTTGGGCGCATATCTGACCGACAACTGGAGCCAATCTTTGCGCAACCTTGGCGAAAGCAAAATCATTGCGCTTGATATTTCTAAAGTATTTGACAGAGTTTGCCGACAGGCTCTCTTGTGGAAAATACGTGCTTATGGTATCGATGAATCTCTTCTCTTATAGGTCAGAAATTATTACCTTTCGGATGTTCGGTTCAAGTCTTTTTTTATGGATTCAAATCTATTCACCAAATAAATGCTGGTGTCCTTCAAGGCTCTATCCTGTCACCGACACTTTTTCTTATTTTTATAAATGACTTCCAGGTTGCCATTTCTAATCATATCTACTCCTTCATTGATGACAGCATTTCATATTCTTTCCAAGACTCACATCCTTGCTCTTCGATCACATAACTCGAACGCAACCTATGTTAAGCACTCTTAATTTCGATCTCGACAGTATTATTAAGTGGGATAAAAACAATAGAATGGAATTTAATGCTTTTAAAACCCAATGCTTTCTACTGTCACTTAAGCGATCAAGCGATAATCAGCCATTATCCACGAATGGCGCTTGTATAGTTAAAACCAAAAAACTTAACATCCTTCTTTATGTTAATTTATAAAATATTCGAGGACGTCAAGACTACAAATGCTGTGGACGTCAAGACTACAGTTTTCCTGGCTGTCTCTTTCTATCGGCTTTTCCACTCTTTATTCTTCTGATTGTGTGTCCATTGTTCTGCCTGCTTCTGTTCTGCATTAATCTGTGTCGTCCTGCTTATCATAATATTTGCGATTTCACTAGTCGGATAATGCTTGGGATTGAATATGAGGGGTGATCCAAGAGTTGTGACAATCACGATAATTATTTTAAAGTGATTAACTTAAAAGAGTCGTATAAATAGACCACAATTCATTTGATTTCAAACCGTCAAATGGATAGCATCTAAATGGAGAAAAACAACATCAGAGCTGTCAAAATCAACGAAATAAACAACGACTCTGTGAAAATATTGAGGCATTCTGCTTCACATCCCATAGTAGTATTCTGGACCAAGGAGTTTAAGCTGAACAGTACATCCACTGAAGATATGATCATCATGAAGGGTTCCATCCACGTACCTCACTTAAGATAACGTCAAAAAAATCGGCATATAGCTGAGGTCACATGGATCTTATATGGCAGCGTACGAATTGTTTATGAAAAAGAATCTCTACGCGTTAGTTTCCGAGAATGTTAACCGACGAGCAAAAGAAAAAGTTGACATTTTAAGGTTGAATCTCGAGATCTGAAACCACAATTTTGATCCTGAAACCAAAAAACAATCGATGACTTGGAAGTGAACTTTTTCACTGATGCGACGTCAAAGAAATTCAAAGTGTTATGTTCGGCGGGAAAGATTATGGCATCGGTTTTCTGAATTATTATGGTGTAATACATAAATGGAAGGGGAGAGCTCATTAAAGAAAAAGACGAAGCAAACTACAAGCTGAAATATTGTTTAACCAAGACAACGCATCGGCTCACAAAGCCGCAGTTGCGATGCCTGCCGTTCAAGAAACGGGGTTCGAACTGCTCGAACACCCGGCCAATTCGCCAGACCTAACTTCCAATGACTTCTACCACTTTCTTGAAAATGTGATAACGATCGATGAAAAAAGGGTAAAATACGAGAATGTCATACGAAAAACATCATGAAAAAGTGAGTTGAACTATTAAAAACGACTTCGAAGCCAAGGTAGACGTCCAAGAAGGCTGGTGGATTAGCAGGAAATCGTAAGTAAGAGTCAGAGCGGACAGATTTTAATCTCTACTGTCAACAATTAACCAGATTATAGCAAGGAATTTAAAGAATTTTCCAAAGTCGATCAATAGAAAGGGCATTGTCTTCCATCAGGTAACGCCAGACCACACAAAATCTTTAATGGTGCAGCAAACATTGAGGGAGCTTAGGTGGGAAGTTTTAATGTGTCGTATAGCGTAGACCTTGCACCTTCAGATTGTCATTTTTTTCGGTCTCTGCGAACTTCACATCGAAAAGTTACTGTGAAAATTATATGCCTCAGTTCTTTTGCCAGAAGTCTCAGAAGTCCTGCATTGATGGACAGATGGAATTACAGAACTGCCAAAAAAGATGTCAAAAGGTCATTGATAATGATAGTCAATATGTACTTTAATAAACTCCTTTTCGAATAAAAGGAATATTTAATAAGAAAATGACAAAAAAATGTAATACCTTTCCCTGACTGTCATTTTTATTTTGGCAGTTGGCTTTATAAGTCTATAAGATCACAAATCTACGATCGCCTTTTGAAATATGCGACATAAGTGAACTTATTCTGTACTTTGAGAGTACAGAAATATTAATTGCAACACACCCCATATATCAAACGTTTTCAAAAACACCCTGAAAAAATACTTTGCCAGAAAATGCTTTCGTAATAAACTTTGCCAAAAAAAAAACACTTTGCCCAAAAACATTTTGTTCAAAAACAATTTGCCGAAAAATACCTTGCCCAAAAACACTTTGCCCAAAAACACTTTGCCCAAAAACGCTTTGCCAAAAAACACTTTGTCCAAAAGTACTTTGCCGAAAAATACCTTGCCGAAAAACACTTTACCCAAAAACAATTTGCCGAAAAATACCTTGCCCAAAAACACTTTACCCAAAAACACTTTGCAGAAAAACACTTCGCCCAAATACATTTTGCCGAAAAACACTTTGTCAAAAAATACTTCGCCGAAAAATACCTTGCCCAAAAACACTTTGCCCAAAAACACTTTACCCAAATACACTTTGCCGAAAAACACTTTACCCAAAAACAATTTGCCGAAAAATACCTTGCCCAAAAACACTTTGCCCAAAAACACTTTACCCAAAAACACTTTGCAGAAAAACACTTCGCCCAAATACATTTTGCCGAAAAACACTTTGTCAAAAAATACTTCGCCGAAAAATACCTTGCCAAAAACACTTAACCCAAAAACACTTTGCGGAAAAACACTTTGCTGAAAAACAGCTTGCCCAAAAACACTTTGTCCAAAAGTACTTTGCCGAAAAATACCTTGCCGAAAAACACTTTACCCAAAAACAATTTGCCGAAAAATACCTTGCCCAAAAACACTTTGCCCAAAAACACTTTACCCAAAAACACTTTGCAGAAAAACACTTCGCCCAAATACATTTTGCCGAAAAACACTTTGTCAAAAAATACTTCGCCGAAAAATACCTTGCCCAAAAACACTTTGCGGAAAAACACTTTGCCCAAAAACACTGCTGAAAAACAGCTTGCCCAAAAACACTTTGTCCAAAAGTACTTTGCCGAAAAATACCTTGCCCAAAAACACTTTGCCCAAAAACACTTTGCCCAAAAACACTTTACCCAAAAACACTTTGCCGAAAAAACTTCGCCCAAAAACACTTTGGCGAAAAATACCTTGCCCAAAAACGCTTTGCCCAAAAACACTTTGTCCAAAAGTACTTTGCCGAAAAATACCTTGCCGAAAAACACTTTACCCAAAAACAATTTGCCGAAAAATACCTTGCCCAAAAACACTTTGCCCAAAAACACTTTACCCAAAAACAATTTGCAGAAAAACACTTCGCCCAAATACATTTTGCCGACAAACACTTTGTCAAAAAATACTTCGCCGAAAAATACCTTGCCCAAAAACACTTACCCAAAAACACTTTGCTGAAAAACACTTTGCTGAAAAACACTTTGCCCAAAAACACTTTGCCGAAAAAACTTCGCCCAAAAACACTTTGTCCAAAAGTACTTTGCCGAAAAACACTTTGCCGAAAAACACTTTGCGGAAAACACCTTACGAAAAATATTTTGTGGAGTTGAGTTTTTTTTTTTTTTTTTTGATAAACATTGAAGATTCAGACTGGGCTGTTCAGTAGCCGTGAGGTGGTGGAGGGGTTAGGGTGGTTAGGGATTGTTAGGTAGATAGGGTTTAGATAAGTGGGTGGGTTTTAGGTAGGTAGGTAGGTAGGTTAGATAGGTGGTTAGGGATGGTTAGGTAGATAGGGTTTAGATAAGTGGGTAGGTGTTAGGTAGGTAGGTTAGATAGGTGGTTAGGGATGGTTAGGTAGATAGGGTTTAGATAAGTGGGTAGGTGTTAGGTAGGTTAGATAGGTGATTAGGGATGGTTAGATATGGTTTAGATAAGTGGGTAGGTGTTAGGTAGGTAGGTAGGTAGGTTCGGGATGGTTAGGTAGATAGGGTTTAGATAAGTGGGTAGGTGTTAGGTAGGTAGGTTAGATAGGTGGTTAGGGATGGTTAGGTAGATAGGGTTTAGATAAGTGGGTAGGTGTTAGGTAGGTTAGATAGGTGATTAGGGATGGTTAGATATGGTTTAGATAAGTGGGTAGGTGTTAGGTAGGTAGGTAGGTAGGTTCGGGATGGTTAGGTAGATAGGGTTTAGATAAGTGGGTAGGTGTTAGGTAGGTAGGTAGGTTAGGTGGTTTGGGATGGTTAGGTAGATAGGGTTTAGATAAGTGGGTAGGTGTTAGGTAGGTAGGTAGGTTAGGTGGTTTGGGATGGTTAGGTAGATAGGGTTTAGATAAGTGGGTAGGTGTTAGGTAGGTAGGTTAGATAGGTGGTTAGGGATGGTTAGGTAGATAGGGTTTAGATAAGTGGGTAGGTGTTAGGTAGGTTAGATAGGTGATTAGGGATGGTTAGATATGGTTTAGATAAGTGGGTAGGTGTTAGGTAGGTAGGTAGGTAGGTTCGGGATGGTTAGGTAGATAGGGTTTAGATAAGTGGGTAGGTGTTAGGTAGGTAGGTAGGTTAGGTGGTTTGGGATGGTTAGGTAGATAGGGTTTAGAAAGAAGGTAAGTATTAGGTAGGTAGGTAGGGTTAGATAGCTTCTCTCCCATTTTCATTCACGCTTAAACAAAAATTAAAGGACTCAGTTCGTGCGTCTGTCTTCTTAATGAATTAAGTCTTTGGCCCTAAGCAGTAGAATAGTAGAAAAGAGAACATAAGAGAGCAAAGGAAAAGTGAATCGAACGCAACTCACTAAGCTACTATCAGTGGCTGTGATGGTAAAATTATACTTAAAAGTGACGTTCAGTAAGAGGTCTTAGAAGGAAAGCATTTCCTTAATCCCTACGGCAACGCTTACGTCAACAGCACAGGTCGCAATGAATCTTGTTCAACAACCCCATATGATTAAAAGTGTGAAAAAGCACTTCCGGCACAGGGGACAAAGGTGAAAGGACCAAACATTTTGCTGAACATTTTGGCACTCCAATAACATTTTATGAGGGGTTCAAAAATAAAGATTGGAGCTTACCAATCTTAGAACCAGATTTAAAAATAGGCATAAAAAACAAAGGATTAAGATTGCGTTCCTTCATTTTATTGCGGGAATACCATCAGTAGGATTCGGTTTAAGACCACAATACCCGGAACCTGATTAAGTGATTCTCCAAAATAAATTTAGGGGCAAGAGTATAGTGAAATAGTTAATTTTGACAAACCATTAGGTGCACTAGAACCTGTGAGAAACGGGTTTACATTTTTGACACCCTTTCACAAAAGTCTTTAAAAAAGTGAAATGAGAATAATGTGATTTTAGTTCAGTAGCCATCTAGGTGTTGCCTGGAGAAAAGACTCAATACTCCTTCCAAACTTCTTTTTATATAATTCTTACACATGTTGTTGTGGTGTAAAATGATTAATGATTAGCATAGGTACCTAAAGAATGAAGGAAGACGATCTGCGTTTCTTTCTTTTTCAAATGGAAATGACATTTCCATTTTATCAAAATGGCTCAAATTGAAACAAAGAACAGATCAGACAGCAAACATAAATAAACAGACCCAAATGGCATTACATTTATTTTAGAGTCTCCGTCTAGGGCCAGTAAGATATCTAGATTGTTAAGATAGTTAAGCTAGTTTTTTAAGCATTTTTGTCTAGGGTAAGATAGATCTGAGAAACTTTAAATAAAAATGAATTAAAAACTAAAAAAAAGACCCAAATTGCATTTAGATAGTTTGCAAACATGTAACTCAACAAAATTTTCGTTTTTTCTCAGCCAGATCATCATCATTGGTGGCTGGGGATATATAAATGTATCTGAAGAAGCCTAAGACTTGCTTTCCCTGGTCCTCTAACCATTATCCGGATCTTCTTTTATGACGGAAAAGCTTGAACCTGATTAAGAAGCTCTTGGTCTTTTCGAGAGAAAAGTTCTTCAAGTCCAAACATCCACGAAATATACGAGCTCGCCGACGACATTGTTTATGGGGCTACTGATTTTACGTCTAGGACGACTGGACCATGTAGAACGAATAAACACCACAGCTCTGGCCCATAGAGACGAGGCAACAGAGGATGACCTCGTCTAATGCGACGTAGAGCTCAAATAATCTGGCGTGCGATAACTAAAGGCAGGTGACTAAAGACTGTTGGTTGAGACACAACTTCACCTTGGGTTACCCATCAATCATCGAGAAAACCCCCATAGAGAGAACGTGTATGCCTCTGCTTACTGAGGCACAGGACTTTAAGGCATACAGAATATCATTATAGAAAGCATCTGCTTATCAGGAGACACTTGATAAACGATATCTACCTTATTAAGTCTCTACTCAAGCTGAAGGTTTCATGTGAGGCTTCTCCTGCTACGTACGACATTGGCGAAGCGCCTTTTAAGTTATGGGAAATACTTATTTCTCTTTTTGAAAATAGTTACGTTCCCAAAAAAGGTACAGGCAAACGGTGTATGACTTGAGGGGCCAACAGGGAAGAGTCCCTTGTTAAACGGACCAAGTGTTGGATGCAATATAAATGAGCTCTTATCTATAACAACCCGGAGCATAGGAAAACCAAAGGAGTGTCTTGAAGGAAATAATGCGAAACCATTGACTTATTACCTACCGTATCCGGACTACACAGCTCAGTCCATGGAACACTCTAGTGAAAAGGGACTGGTCCACAAATTGCTTGGTATCTGTCAAGTAATACATCAATCACCACAGAATAGTAGAACTAATAACCTGAGAGAAAGGCTCTCGTAATTGATAGAATAAGGTTTGCAAACCCTACAAAGCCATAGCAAAGACGGGGTCTGTGGGCTTTTCAACATGTCCAAATACATGATGAATACATTATGACTTCCTTCGTACCGATGGGCCACTTGATAATACTGTTTACGGCTTGATCCCCACGATTCTATCAGACGTTGATAATCCCACTAGCCGTCGAGTCTAAAGCCGCAGCCGGATAGGTTGCAGAAATAGCGTTAACAACAAAGGCTACTCATAGTGTGGGCTCAATCTACCACTTCTGCGGTCAATTCCTCGATAAACTCTGCACCCTGACCGAGGCATGTTCGAGATCATGCCTTCGACCTTGTGGCCATAATCACGTATGAGTCTGAGGCGAGCGTACGCTATCTGTATCCCAGTTTTAATGTGCGTCCATTGGATTCTCGTATCGATCTTCATCGTTAACTCAATTCCTCAAGATTTCCTTCCACCGCAAATCCCTATGCCACGACATGTCATCCAACCAAAACCAACATTTAATTCGTTTAAATTGTTATACATTTATTTAAATGTACCGGTCTAGACGCAAGAAATATTTTTACAAAATAGAGAATACAAATTCATGTCCAAAAAAATGCTTCAATCGAATAAAATTTTCCAAAAAAAAAAACAAATGCAGATTTCAAACGGATTTTTTAAATCACATATCACGGGGTACTAGGCTTTCGGATCATTGAAGCAAGTCATTGCAAACACCGTAAAGAAGCTAAGTCCGAATGTTACTATTTCAATCCGAGGCACGTTATATCTCCAGCTGATTTGCTTAAAGCCGAAATGATTAAGAGTGGCCAACGCTATTAATCCTCCAGTCCACACCCCCAGATCTTTGGTAAGATACAGATATATCAGTGATCCTATATTGGCTAGAACCGCCACATCCAGAGCCAATATTGTTCTATCATCCATCGTCAGATCCACCACCACCGGCAGAAGGGCGGACGCAATATGTGCGTAGGCATATTCCTCTCCAAAACTACACAGGGTGTACAATTGGGCATTTGCTAACGCAAGCGGTGCTACTTCGGACAGTATCACGGTCTGTCTGAATATTTTCCTCAATATGTCAATTGGCTCGGGATGCGTTGTGTGCAGGAATCCGATTAGACTGTGACCCAGGAGGAAAGAAAACGTTCCTATTGCGTATGTATTGCTTGATGAGGTGTGTTTCAACGCCCAGCCCGATGTTCCAGTTAATATTAAATATGCCACACAAACTGAGGGCTGACTTCCACCCGACGGCAGTTCCTCCATTTTTCTATGTCGACCCTTCAATATGAAAATTTTTACTAAATATTTGTATTGTTGACAAAAATTCCAATGAATCTCAGTCGAATGTGCTACTCAATTTGAAAGAGATTTTGGCAAAGTACAAATCTGGATTTACTTACTCTGTTCGTGCTGCGAGTTTTTGTCATGCTTGGGCGTTTGATTTGAATTAATTAATTAAATATAGTTAAAGAACTAATTTGAGACAAAATAAATAAATAAACAAAAACAAAATTGAGAGTTCTGTTTGACGGCAGACCGTACTTGGAGGTAATTCAATGGTAAACGTCAAAATCGGTACACTGCATCTCGAACTGTTGGAAAATATTTCCTTCGCCTTGGGTGACATCTTTGCTAAGGCTTCTCCTCCCAGGGACCATTGGTTGGGTTCGGAAATATACTGAGATTGGAGTAATTGGAGGTAATTTTACTGGTTCGAATCTGAGATGCTTCGATGTTGATTCGTGTCTTAAATATATAACAGCTCCAAATGACTTGGTTCGAAGGTTTGCTTACGAATTAAACACTACAGGGTGACAGATAACAAAAACTATGGTCACATTCGTAAAAAAATATTTATCCTTATCCTATGTTACCAGTGTCCTCCAGTCTAGTTTGTGCGAAAAAGCAAACCACCACGGGTTCAGCGGGAGATAAGATTCCAGTATGTGAAGAGAAGGTGAAGTAAAAGCCAAGACGACTAAAAAAAAAAAATACTGTACCCAAGCCAAGTACCTTCAAAGAGAACCTTCTACCTACCTTTTACCTTCTCTGTGACGAGTTCGAGACAAGAGAGGACTTTGCCAGTTTCAACTTTCCACAAGTCTAGAAGTCTTTGTAAGGCCACAATTCATAATTTAGGTGTAATCTGCCGAGAGCCAAGCTTGACGTTGTCTTCAGTTTGACGGAAAGACCGAATTTGCAAACTGCAAGTATGAAATATAGCTGCCATCACAACGACTGAACTTTCAAGGAAACGAAAGTCGCCCAGACCCAGTGATATCCCAACCAAAGCAAAGAAGTCTACTACTGCCAATAGGAGACCAAAACTGTTTATGGGATTTATTTTTTTTTGTTGGAGGCTTCTACTATCTGTTGGAGCACTCAGACACAAATACTGGTCCATTGTACTACCAGACAGACAACTTGTCTTCATTGTATTTTCGCCGTTATCCGGAGAAAAGTGAGGAGGGGAGTGATGTAGAGCTAAGAGATTCGGCACCCACCACGTCGGCCCCAAGGGTGCGCCACCGTGCGCGAGCGAAGGCGGGACAGTCGCAGAGAAAGTGTTCTGCGGTGTCATCCTCCTCGCAACATGCAGCACAGGTAGGCGTCTCACTGATGCCAAGCACGTAGAGATGCTTGGCAAAAGTGTAATGGCCCGTAATGACGCCCGCAAGCCTTCTGCAATCATTTCTCCTTAAGGATAAGAAGAATGTTGCGGACTTTTTACAGACGTCAGGGCGTACGCGCTTAGTCAACCTGCATCCTGGATAATCCCTTCATCTGCGACTGTGTACGTTAAAGACCCAGTCATTGATGTCAGATTTAACCGTTGAAGCTGGTAGACCTAAGGCGGGTTCAGGTCCTGAGAAACTCTCCTTTGAGCCCCTTCTAGAGATTTCATCGGAGATCTCGTTTCCTGGGTTCCGAGAGTGATCTGGGACCCATACAAGCCTACGTGAATTTAGTCTTCCCACTTTGTTCAAGAAGTCTTGAGTTCGTGCACTAATTTGGAGTTGGATAGAGGGTTGGACACAGCTTTGAGTGCAGCTTGGCTGTCACTGCAGACACATTGCTGTGTCCGGCGATAGGCCCCATGTTTTGCCAAAGGCACCCTTGCATTGCCAAAAAGCTGACAGCGCTTTGGTGGTTTTGGGCTCAACATGCTTAGACCAAAGAAGCTTGCTATAGGGGGTGACTCCCAGATACTTAGCTTCCTTGGATATGGGGATGGGAATGCCTTTATCACCAGCTGAGTAACGCCAGTATTTTTCCTCCTTCTCTTGAAGAGAACGACATCAGTCTTAAGAGGATTAACCGACAGCCCATTTCTCGTGCACCAGTCTTCGATCACATCTAGCGTCGCCTGCGCTTTGAGACAGACATTCGCTAAACATGAGCCAACAGAGAGAACAGCAACATCATCCGCATAGGCCTGGGCATAGATTCCAGAGGCATTGAGAGCATCTAGCAGAGAGTCGACCACCATGCACCATAACAGCGGAGACAAGACCCCACCTTGCGGGCAGACCCTGTTTACTCCAGACTTTACACATTGTTCGAGGTCTGCATCAGCGATCAATGTCCTGTGCACAAGCATTGCTTTGATCCACAAAACCTGTGCTTCATCTATGCCATGTCGTCTAGTAGCATTACACATGCTGTTGAAAGTAGCGTTATCAAAAGCTCCCTCAATGTCGACGAAAATGCCTAGTACGTACTCTTTCCTTTCGAGAGCGCATTCAATTCTCCCAACTAGGTTTTGAAGCGCAGTCTCGCAGGATTTTCCGCGCTGATAAGCATGTTGCATGTCCGACAGAGGATGCATTCGAAGGGCAACTTTGCGCACGCGCAACTCTACTAATCTTTCCATGCTTTTCAGCAAGAAGGATGTTAGACTGATTGGTCTAAAACTTTTGGCGAGTGAGTAATCTTCTTTCCCTATTTTGGGAATAAAGACTACTTTCACCGTGCGCCAAGGAATAGGTATATAGGCAAGTGCCAGGCTAGCAGTGAAAATTCTTTTCAGAGTAGGAAGCAGTTGTCTTATACCTTTTTGCAGCATAACGAGGTATATCCCATCAGTGCCCGGCGACTTAAAGCCATCGAAGGATGCCACAGCAAATTCAATGGCCTCAGTAGTTGCCACGCGTGACGCAACCAGCTACGCCGAGTTGTTTTCATCGTTTCAGTTGCAGTTTCCAATGAGGGAGTGTGCAACGGGCTGGTGACAGTCTGAATTCTTGGGAAATGGGTCTGAAACAGTAAACTAAGAGTTTCTGCTTTAGACTCGGTGAAGGTACCATCACAATTTCTGAGTACATCCAGTTTTGTCGATTTTCCTCGTTTGAGAACATTAACCAACTTGCTGGTCGCACTCAGGGATTTGATCTCTTCGCAGAAGGACGTATAGGAATCGTTCTTCGATTTACGAATAAGCTTCTTATATTCCCTCTGCTTCGATCATCATTCTTCCGAGTTCGATTTAAGCGATCTATTCAGGAGACTTCTGGCTTCCCTGCGAAGACATTGGAGCTCAGCGTTCCACTAGGGAACCGACTTCCTGCTGGGAGATTTTTTGACAGGACACGCGAGTTCGAAACAGTTGGTGATGGCGCTGCTCAGGTTATGATCGGCATCCTCCACCAATTGATTTGTCTTGAGTTTATGCAGGGCTTGAGTGGATTTCTCAAACTCCTCTCTGAATCGCACCCAGTCCGTCTTTCTCGGATTCCGCTTGGGCTGCGCTTCACCTCACTTCAATTGGAATTCGATGTATCTATGGTCTGGTAAGGCTCTCCAGTTAGTGATGGCCTTGACATGCCTATAAGACAGGGTTAAGTCAATCACTTCTTGTCGTCTCGCCGTCAAAAAGGTTGGTTGAGAGCCAACATTGGTGATGAAAAGGTCAGACGAAAGAATGAAGTTTAAAAGATGGTGTCCTCTCCGGTTGCATTTGCTGCTGCCCCAAACTGTATTTTGAGCGTTAGCATCGCAACAGATTAGTCCAATCCTCCTGGCTTCACAGTACTCTACGAGTTCAGAAGCCGCCTTAGGTGGCGGGGGCAGTACCGAGTCGTAGGGGAAGTAAGCAGACGCCACGACGAAGTGTCCAATTTCTCCGTGCGCCTTGTAGCTAACTTTCGCAGCCACTAGATCTTGTACACAGAATTTACCAAGTTTGGTTGCCGATAGCGTGTTCGATGTGATGAGGCAGACCCTGGGCCTTTCGGATCGCTCATTATAAAGAATCGTAGCATCACATATACCACATCACAAGACCACACAGACGTTTATACCCATGGTTCCTGAATGGATACAATGTGATGATTTGTACTACTGCATGCAATTCTACTACTGAGAAGAGCGGTAAAATTCATAGATTTAGACTGCGGAGCATATTCCACCACTACTTGACATCAAAATGGAATAAAATCCTACCAAGGCTTAAGTAGGGACGTGAGTCGTACGCGGATTTCAGCGTCTCGACAGAGCTGTTGTCCAATTCCACAACCAGAGTGAAGCTCTCTTTTTTCAGAGAGCCCTTTTTCTCTTTGTAGGACGCGTCAGCACTTTCAGTTTGTTTCCAGGTTTTCCCGGAATACAGCATATGGCGCGCGTTAATTTTGGGAGACTAACTACCTGATAGGTAGTAGTTCCCAGGGGAGGGATTTTCGGCACCATGCTCCTGATCCAGGCAGATGTCTGCTGTGAGGAACAGCTCATCACGAAGATATCATTCATCAAAGCAGACCTCTCAGCCTGAATACAGAAGCCTGTTGCTGAAGCTAGCTCCAGTAGATGATCCCCGCAGTGTTGGCAATCTGCGCTTGTCATTCTGCTGTCACTGCCAGCCTTCCCTATCCTGGCCTTTTCAGAAGAGATGGCTGCCTCTTTGTAGGAGAGGTGCTTGTCTCGACTCTTTACGGTCACATGTATCTCCTTTCCAGAGGAAAGGGTTTTGTTGTGTGAAGTGCCAGACTCCGAGGAGCAGTCTTTGGTTATCTCCGTCTTCAGATTTTTGCTTTGATCTTTGTTGATCGCCGCATCTACCTTCGGACTCCGATTGCCCGTCGCCACGTCAGAGTACGTTCTCTCTCCACAGCAAGGTTGTTCCCGGCGGCCGTCTTCCGTTTGCGAGCGCTCTTACCTTTTTCGGTTCGAGCTTCTGCTCTCTTTCGACGCCGCTTTGGAACAGCTTTGCCAGCTTAAGGTTTGTTGGGATCCAAAACCGCTTTGCCTTCTGCGATCAGAGTTTGTCTGACAGCATCCTCGCCTTTTTCGGCGGTGGCGCCGGCCATAACACGACCCTAAACACCTCCAGCTCCGTCAGTTTTGGAACCAATAAGAGGAGGAGTGTTTGAGGCGCATTCCGAAAGTGCTGGCATGCTTGTGCCTTCTGCAGTAGCCTTTACTAGCCGCCAACGCTTTCTGCGCTGCGCGCCGGCAAGAAGTGCGGAAGCTGCAGATGAGAGGGTCGGATGGGTTTCGGTAGGGGATACCTCCGCCGATCTAATCCTCTTGACTGCTTTCCCCAGAGGTTCGCCTTCAACCTTGGTGCCTTCGGCTGTGCCAGCCTCTTTGCACGATTTTCGGGCACGCCTCTTTCTCCTTCTTTTTTGTGCAATCTACAGTATGTCCCAATTCTGGGGCTCGTTCAAGCTTAGCGGTTTCCCGTGCCGCGCCATCGTCGGTGTCGCCTCTGTTGGTTGCACCACTCATGCTCAGTCCAACCAGGTGGTTGGACAATGAGCTGGAGGAGTCGGTGTAGTCAAGAATGAGTGGTGGGGCCTCCAGAATCCTTTCCCCGGCCGCGATCATGGATGATATGGGATATGGGACGATAGTTGTTGATCTTCAGAGTATCTGGTTTCTTATGAAGTGGCACCAATATAGCTGTTTTCAGTGATTCAGGGAAAATACCCTTCTTAATACTAAGATTAAAAATGAAGCTCAGAATATCAGAGATATAAAATGAAATGTGCTTCAGGACGGAGCTGGAAATTAGATCAAAAGAAGACGAACTTGACTTAAGCGACATTATAATCTTATGAAGCTCAAGTCCCGTAAATTCTTGAAAAAAAAATGTTTGTTGTTTGTGTTTGTAGAGATTTTGTATTAAATGAAAAACTGGAAAATCGAATGTCCTAATCACAAACGAAAGACAAAGCACTTCAGTGACGCTTTTGTTTGTTGCTTTGCTACGGAAGCTGAAAAGAACAATTGGTTTATGGATTCGAGAGCAAGTGCTTCAAGAAAGATTGACTGATGGATTTCGAAAAGGTCGTCAACGGGGATCAAAGCAATTAGAAAAGGATTAATCAACATCAAAGGTTTTATTGGTAAATGTTGGAATGAAAGGTTTTTGTCTGTTTTCTTCGTTCCAGGTATCAAGTTAAATCTTTACTCCTCCAACTCGACCTTGGACAAAGATTTTAGTTTAACTGCTGATAATAGCTGCTGCAAAATGTTAAAGGATGAACAGGTTGTCGCAGTTGCTTCTCGAGAATCCAACAAACTTTTCCACGGAAGAGTTTTGGTGAAGCATACATTGCCACTTCTAGGTTGGAATCATGACATTAGAAACAATGCCACCAGAATTTCAGTCATGCTAAAAGTGTTCAGGCCTCAAGAAATATAACTTTTGATGATGAGACCTTTCTGGTAAGACGTGCATCCTAGGGTAGCATCATCGCCAGTCATTTAAACCTAGTTCCCAACCTCGAAGGCTCGGTGATTTAAATTTTCACGCACTATTTGGGAAGTGGTGTTTGCTTAGAACGTAGATACTTAGTTCCTAATCTGCTGATCTTGGTACCCTTAGAAAGGAAAGCAGACGGCTTTTCAACGAAGGAAAAAAAAAAAAACAGAACAGAGGGCTGGAACCGCTACAAGAACAGCCTCAGGCTATCTAAAAGTTAGATAAGAAAGGCGCAAAGGACATCCTGACGCAATTTCTGCTCAGAAATAGAAGAGAATAATGTGGCCAGTAGACAAAGTCAAAGGCCCCCACTATACCCGCCCTTATTAACAAACCAGATGGCACCGGAACGGTGGCTAGCGAAGAGTCGCTAGACCTCTTGCTCAGTACACACTTTCCCGCCAACGCAGAGGCTAGCAACTATAATTTTGAACAACTCATACCGAGTCCCTCGTTCATTTCAAAGGAAGTAGTAAGCAAAAGCAAACTCCAATGAGCAGGAAATAGCTTTCTTCTATACAAATCTGCAGGTCCGGATGGAATCTACCCGGTAGAGATGCAAGGTGCTTACGGCATTCTCGAATCATGGCTTTTGGTGTTATTCTCATCCAATCTAGATTGGGGATATATACCACTATCCTGGAGGGAAGCAAATGTTGCATTTATACCAAAAGCAGGTAAAACCTCCCACACAACTGCAGAAGACTACAGACCTATCAGTCTCTCCTCCTTTCTTCTTAAGACGCTAGAAAGACTGGTGGACCTGTATATTGGCGAAAACCTACAAAAAGGCATACTTTCGAAATCGCAACATGCTTGCTGTAAGGAAAATATTCCAGTGGATACTAAAAACTACAAAAAAAGAAGAACAAAAGCCTCTCTCATGACGCTTAAAAAAGCATTAAAACTTTAAATAATCCTCCTTGAGCGTCGGCACTCTTTTGCTATCGGTTTTTCCACGACTAGTGGGCTTCGTGGTAAGCGGATTTTGAAGGTCCTTAAAAGTACGCGTGCAAGCTTCTCTGACGGCACTTCCACGGTGATGTCCTTTAGATGAAGATGCCTGATTATAGTCCCGACGGACTTTGCAAACTGCAGTTTTTGACATGCTTTTATTATTGAACACTTGCCGAATTATGCTCAATGTCTTCTTACCCGATTTCCTCAGTCTAAAGGCGTTCGCTGCATTTTGAGCTCGAGTCACTCGACCATTAAAAATCAAGATATGTCCTGAGCAAACGCTCGCAGGGGATTGATGCTTGGCGCATTTTGAAGGTCAGAACCTACACCATCGAGCCCGCTCAATGCATGCGCGCTGCGACGTACAGTCGCGTCAGGAAAAAATTGTGCCTGACACTTTTTATGCACGCTCTATAGTGTTTAGCTATTCAACGAAGAGGAATTTTTTTAAATTGCTTTACCCTGAACAGGTTACACTGTTTGGAGTGAGGCGGAGGCTAGTACAATGCTGAAAAAGTCGTTTCGCAAACTTCCCAATTACAAAAAAAGCGATAAAGGCCAATAATCGTTTTGCTACTGGGACGGACTCAGGGAGTAACATTCAGTTTTGCCTAAGGGACGGGTGCAGGTTGAATTAAGGTTTAGTTAGTTCCTTACCAACTCCAAGCTCTACTTGTTGTTGAAAATAGAGTGTCGTCCATAGTAATTTCCTGTATAACGACCGCAAAAATGTGGCTTGAAATACCTTTCCAATTGTGCTTCTGTCAAGACAAATTGATTAATACCATCACTGCCCCTAGTGGCAACCGAGTTGTGCCTGTGAGGCGTGACGGCAACGAGTTATCCCGAACAATAAAGAACTCATTCCAGCACCAGCAATTATTTCATAAACACTGTAATGAACTCTCCAAATGGATCCCTCTGAGTTGCATAGAAATAAACTCAAATAATGAAGTAATTCTAGAACTATTCCCATTATTATGTGGGATGGAAGCCTTTCTTCTCAAAACCGCAAGGGCATCACACCGCTAAACCACTAGCAGGCACCAGGTCCAAGAAGCGCTAACAACAAGACATGTTACCTTCATTGTACTCGTACCCATCGGGGCTCGAGTATTCGTGCAATGAACACTAGAATAGATCCTGGTGGTCAGTTAATGTATTCCCGACCATATAAAGCTTCCCTCCACACGACGTGGATTGAATGTCATCAAGTCGGCATAAGAACGTTGACTCACTTGGGTGGCATTTTGGAACAACATTATACTCGTATCTTATGAGACTTTTATTTATTAAATTATCTAGTTCATTGAATTTTTCTTATCTGTGTTGGGTTACAGTGAGAGGAAGAGGACAGGCACACGCAAGGGTATCGTTTTTCTGCTCTCTGTTCGCATTTGTTCTGCGTGAAGTGGCGATGAATTCGCATATTGGTATTCAAAACAGAAGAATGCAAGTTGATAATGTGGGCAAGTGGTTTTGAGTGTACATATATGTGTGCGCCGTCGGATAAGGAAAAATAGAAATTTAATTAACAGAGGCAGAGGCAGTTGAGGGATGCTCACCTATTTGGTGAGCCGAGTTCGAAAAGCAAGGGAATAGAAGTGGTCGCGAAAACAGACGACGTGACTTGAAGGTAGCTTAGTATTAGGGTCGTTCACCTTTATAGAGGACTCTGGCTAAAGTATATGCTTGGGCCTAGTATAGTGCAGCAAAAAGCAATAAAATTGCAGACGAATATTACCCGAACGTTTTTGATCAGCTGGACGGCAAATTTCGTGAGAAGAAGCCTGGCTAAAAGAAGAAAAATGTCGTCTTTCAAAAGTATAACGCACCTGTCCACAAGGATGGGTTGGCGATGAGAAAACCGCGGGGTTTGGGGTACGATTTTGGCTTGGCTATCCCACCTTTTTTCCTGATGCAGCACCCTTAGACTTTCATCTGTTCCCAAAATTGAAGGAAGCGCTTCTTATCCAATGAAGAAGTCGAGAGGGTTGTAGATGAATATTTTCTTAGTCTTCCCGACCTTTCCGGAAAAGAATATTGATGTTGAAGAAATGCTGGAACAAGTGTGTTTAGATCAAGAGAGACTATGTAGAAAAATTCAAATATTTTTTTAACTGAAAATCGCAGTATTTCGTTCGTACAGCCGGCGAAAGTCTTGCACAAAATTGTGCGAGAATTCTTTTAAATTTTCCGAAAAAGCAACACATACTCGTGGGAATTAGAAATCAACTAAGGAAAGAAATGATAATATAATGACTTGGGGTGTGTTGCCGAAGCAAATTTGTCGACGCATTTATCAATTTGAATGCCAAAGGTATCCAATTAAACACGAACAAGTCGGATTAAGCAAATTTAGCGCTACAGTCAATGCTTAGACAAAGGGAACTAATGACGGGATACTAATAGAAGTCGTTAAGTAATTCAATACTTCGGGCAAAGCTAAAATGTTTCAAGACAAAGACGATTCTTGCCAAGGCAACACGTTTGGATTATCTACAATAAGTTTACCGCAAAATGTAGCTATTTTCAATTCATACTTCTACCTGTTAGTCCATAGCTGAAAAACTATTTTGTTTCGGATTAATATGTTTAATTGAATCCAACACGACTAGTAGAGTGTGAAGTAAAAATCACAAGTTGTATATCTCTTACACTGTATACAGGGTGTCCCACGAGCAGTGTGCCAAAAAGCTAGAGCGTGTAGGTCTGGTCAAGACAAGAAAAAAATCGTATGGGAGGTGGGTCTATTCCCTCCCGTTTAGCCAGGAGGGGCAATTTTCTGAAAAAATTTACTTAATTTGGAAAAAAAATTATTTAAAATCAACAGTTACATCCACAATGCCGTGATATATTTTTTTGTAAAGCCAGACACATCTTCTTTCATCTTGTTTTTAAGGGAAGCTGTTTTAAGGAATAGTTTTTGAGAAATTAATTTTCAAACTCAAAATTTTGAAAAAAAAAATGAAAAAAAAAATTTAGAACTATAGAGTTAAATCTGGTGATCTAGGTGGCCATTCCGTGGGGCCCCTTCTTCCGATCCAACGGTCACTAAAATGATCATCCAGCCAGTTTCTAACCCGTAAGCTGTAGTGTGCTGGTGCTCCATCTTGCTGGTAGATTAAATTAACTGCTATGGCCAAAGGAACGTTGTCCATCAAATCGGGCAAAAGGTCTCGTAGGAACTGCAGGTATGATTTTCCATTAATAACGGCATACAAAAACCGGGCCCGATTACAGTTTGTCCAACAATACCAAGCCAAACATTACAGCGGTGTTATGATTTATTTATTTTTTGGTGTGTGGATTGGTGCTATTCCAATGATGTAAATTGTGGAAGTTAGTAACCCCATCTCTGGTAAACTGTGCTTCATCCGTCCAGAATATCCTTGCAAAATAGTTTCGTTCAGTTTCATTTCGAAGCAGTAATGATTGACAAAATTCTGCTCTCAAAAACTTGTCGTTTGAGGTGAGTTCCTGAACTGGCCTAAAATGGTACGGGTGTAAGTTTTCGGTATGAAGCACTCTCCATACTCTAGATTTGGGCACTCTAAGCATAATAGCTATCCTCCTTGTACTAAGGGAGGGATTACGTCGGACCAAATCCAAAATTCTTTCATCTAAGATTCCTGATCCATCTGTAACTGATCTTTCGCTTCCTCGATGCTCTAGCACTCCGTGCTCTCGCAGACGTCGGTGGATTCTTGAAAACATGCTACAACTGGGACACCTCCGATTCGGATGTCTTTCAGCGTAGAGTCTTTCGGCTTCACGATCTCGACCGTTAGCTAAACCGTAGCAGAAGTGCATGTCCGTTAATTCTTCTCGAGAGTATGAGTTTGACATCGTAATGTGCTGATGAGTTAACATCCAATTTGGAAATGGTTTTTTATTAAAAATGCGATGCCTTTTATTTACATATTGGATCGTATCCAATATGTTCGCATAAATGAAACGATCTCTTCACCAGTTCATGTAATTTCCGGAGTACCTCAAGGAAGTCACCTAGGCCCTCTGCTCTTCCTCTTATTTATCAATGACATTCCTGACCTCTTTTTAAGTTCCCAGTGTCGAATGTTTGCAGACGACTTGAAGGTGTTCCGACCTATACGTTCAATGCACGACTGTACTCTTCTACAAGAGGATATTGAACGCCTTTTCATATGGTGTCAAAATAATGACCTTCATCTTAATGTCTCTAAATGTCAAAGCCTTTCTTTTCACCGTAACTTCTCTCCAATTCCCTTTACTTACGTAATCCATAATACTCCTCTATCCATTATTTCCTCCAAGAAGGATCTGGGAGTTATTTTTGACTCTACCCTAAGCTTTTGCAAGCACATTGAGTTTTTGGTTGCTAAAAGTAATCAGATGCTAGGTTTCATATTGAGAAATTCCAAAGACTTCCGAGATCCTCATACTCTCAAATGTCTATTTTTCGCCTTTGTTATATCTCATCTCGAGTACTGCACTGTAGTATGGGATCCATTATACGACGTTCATTCCTCTAGAATTGAGAAGATCCAAAAGCGTCTAACTACGGTAGCCTTTCGTAGACTGCGATGGAATATTGAAATGCCTTCGTACGAAACGAGGTGCAAACTGTTTGGTATCCTACCTCTTTTCAAACGAAGGCAATATTTTTCAGTTATGTTTATCCGTGATTTGGTAAATGGTCATATCGATTGCCCTTTTCTACTATCATTAATTGGATTTTATGCTCCTGCGAGATTCTTAGGAATCGCTTTTTATTTTACGTACCCTATCATAGAGTTAATTATGGATTCAACGAACCAATTTCTAGATGCCTTAGGGAATCCAATAAATACTGTAGCTTATTCCATTTCCATCTCAGTAGGCATTCATTTAGGAATAAATTAATTCTGTGTTTAGGCTTTGGTGGTAATTTTTAGGACAGTTGATGTACTCATTTGATTGATTGAATTAAAATTAAAATTAAAAATTAAAATTAAATTTGGGTTGCAAATATTTTGTTTTCCAATAAAGAAAAATTGCGATTTTATTGTCTTAAGGTCCTAGCGGGTAGAACCCATTGGCGGCGGGCGGACCCAGACGAAATTGGCAGGTCAGTTTTCAGGCGTTATCAATGAAAAAAAAGAATTAATCCAGGGTTATTCCAATACTGTGTCACTTTATTGTATCCTCATAAAACTCCGAATTTTTTAAAAATAATAAAAAAGCGGTCAATGTTTCATACGTTAATTTGCCATCAAGTCCAGCCGCGTTAAAACCAAAAAAAAGATTTTTCTTAGAAAAAAATGGTTCGGGTTTTTTTTTAATTTCTCAAAAACTACAAGACATTTTTGCATCCGGATTTCTGTTTTTAACTAAAAGCTAATAAGAGAATTGAATTTTTGAAAAAAAATTAGTACTTAATTACATACAATTTTGAAAAAAAATAGATCAAATTTTTTTTTTTTTAAATTTTGAGTTTGAAAATTAATTTCTCAAAAACTATTCCTTAAAACAGCTTCCCTTAAAAATAAGATGAAAGAAGAGGTTTCTGGCTTTACAAAAAAGTATAGCACGGCATTGTGGATGTAACTGTTGATTTTTAATAATTTTTTTTTCCAAATTAAGTATTTTTTTTTAGAAAATTGCCCCTCCTGGCTAAACGGGAGGGAATAGATCCCCCCTCCCGTACGATTTTTTTCTTGTCTTGACCAGTCCTACACGCTTTAGCTTTTTGGCACACTGCTCGTGGGACACCCTATTTCTTTGACGTCACACGTGTTTTTTTTTTTTTTTTTAAATATTAATGTCTTCTTCATAAATATGTATAAAGTATTATATCGGACGAAAAGTGCAACAAATTTTCTTCGCAGAAGTCCGGACCTAGGCAGCAAATTCATTGTTTCCTCGCACTAAAAACGCTATTACGGGCATTTTCAACGTACACAATTCTGACTGGCTTCAACTTCAGGCCAGGCAACACTTGAGAAAGGATGCTGAGATCTTGGTTGAGGTAAATAATCCAACCGAGCCAGTAAATGAGCATATCATTCCGCGCGCACATTTGTTGATCGAGCGGAGCGAGAGCAATCACCCACTTTTTGGCTCACTATATTTGGGGAATATAGTGCTCCGAAAACGATTTCGGACTAATCTTGTACGCACTAAATGTAGATATCGGCTATAACCACACATGTGTGCAGCATGTCATTCGATAGATCTAGGTCTATAGATGAGCCATAAATTATCAAATGAAATTGTTTGATTGAAAAATAGTGAGAAATAACGAAGTAAAGTTTAGAAAAGTTGCCATAGATTTTTGCAGGCACGTGCAATCAAAATTTGAAATTATAGATAAATTCGAATACCTGAATACCTTTTTCATCTGATTTTGACATTCCTTAACATTTTGGACATATTTTAATACGTTTGATAAATCAAATGCCCGCAATTACGAGGTAAGTCACTTGATTGAGTAACTTTTAACACTAACACTTAAAATAACAGGAGAGCCGGACGTCCTTCTAGCCAGAGACATGCTTCTCTCACGAAAAGACGGCAAAGAATTGCGAATGCAACAAGGGTAGCAGCACTTCGAACGACTCAAGAGCCCGATCAATCCACCAGTCATCATCTGCATTCAATTCCCACATGCCTCCAAGAACTAGGCAACAATTTACAGTACAACTACTGCGGCACATGTAAAGAACGCTGGCTGAGCATGACCATGGCTCGGAATGATCTTTGTTCCAGATGTTCGAGACAGCCGATAAAGTTCTCTGCAGCTAATGACATGGATCCTGGTGAAGTTCCCGATGCACTCAAGGACCTTAATGACACTGAAGAGCAACTGATCGGTCGTGTCAAGGCCATTTGCTCGATAACCAAACTCAAAGGCGGTGGACAGTATAGTTACTCGGGAAGTGTCATCAATTTTGTTCAAGATACCAATGAGTTTGCTAAACGCCTTCCTCACCATCCAAGTACTGCATCTACAATGTTGATTGCCAAAGGAACACATAAAGACAGATTTAAAGTATCAGTTCCAAGGATCAGGACTGCATTGCTGTGGCTAAAAGTAAACAATCCGTATTACGCAGATGTTGAAATTGCTGAAGACGTTTTAACAGCCATGGAAGGTGTTGGTGGCGATATTGGTGATTTGCTTCCACAGATTGATTTAGATTTAAACACAGCTCAAGATGACTTCATACACGAATCTGGTGTAGCTTCGCATGTGAACATACCTCAGGAAACATTGATCAGAGCTGCTCTCAACGCAAATCAACCAATCGAACAACCAATGCTGAGTAACGAACCCATCAATGAATACACTACAAACGGTTATGTAGTCATGGCCTTTCCAACACTATTCCCAACTGGACGAGCTGATCTACGTGACACGAGTGGTAGACGTATCAAAGTTGACCCAATTGACTATTTTACCCATCTCTTCAAGTATGATGATGGCCGTTTTGCAAAACATCCACGATTCCGTTTCTTTGCAATGAACAGTAACCAGCGGTGGAGAGCTGCTACTCAAGGGAAGGTCTTAGTGAGTCGCGCTGGTCTTGGTGATTTGACAGTCAAGCAACTCAAAGATCGAATGGTAGAGCAGCCCACGCTTATCAAACAAATCGGTTTTTTCAATGCCAACCTGAGAACATCATCAGCTTTCTGGTTCAAACGTTCGGCTGAACTGCTAGACATGGTTAATCAGCTAGGGCCGCCAACTATTTTCTTTACACTATCATCTGCTGATCTACATTGGAAAGAGTTGTGGAAGTTGCTTGCACCAGACGTTGTCGATCATAGTATCTTAACTTGCACTCAGCGATATTCACTGATTCGGGAAAATCCTCAAGCAATCACCCACTTTTTGGCCTAGCGCGTGCATGTACGGGGAATATAGTGGTCCGAAAACGATTTCGGACTAATCTTGTACGCACTAAATGTAGATATCGGCTATAACCACACATGTGTGCAGCATGTCATTCGATAGATCTAGGTCTGTAGATGAGCCATAAATTATCAAATGAAATTGTTTGATTGAAAAATAGTGAGAAATAACGAAGTAAAGTTTAGAAAAGTGCCATGCGGAGCGAGAGCAAGGTTGATAAAACAACAAATTTGCTCGCTCGATCAAAAATTTTCAGTAGCGGAGTTAAGCCCGCGCATACTGATCTGTCTAGTACTTGTTCCTCACCTCTCATCCTAACAAATATTCTACTCGTATTGACATATTGACACCTCTTGGCTCGTTAGACCACTGTGTCGCATCGGCTAATTTTTCGTGCTCACCCCATCAGTCAGAAAACAAATGTTTAAACGATCGAACTGCGCTTCCTCGATAGTAATGGCGATGCCGCTGTGAATGCGATCTCAAATACGAATGACATCTCAAATTCTCATATAGCGAAGAGTATCAAATCCAAAATAAATGCATGGTACAACTTAAGCTGCAAAAAGGCTATCAGTTGGCTTAAATTCTCTTATGATTGAAATGAGGCAAATGCTACAATATCCCAAGGGTAACAAAAACTGGTCGTTCGTAGAGCACATAAGGAATACTGTTTCGTCTTCAATCCCCTTTCGCTCACATGTGCTTCTAATTGCTTGAAGTCGCCAAACTTGCTGCCCCATAGATACCTTCATACATTTAGACTAAGGTCTGTAGTACTTTATCATTGGAAAGCACCATTCTACACAACCCCAGCGATCGCGATTAATAGCCCTCAATTAAGTTGCTTAACATAATAAATCTAGACTTAAAGAAAAAGTTGTCAGAGTAGTTTACACGCATATATAGGTACATAGCTTTTAAGCTAGCGCCGTGCCCAGTGGAAGAGTACGGTGAGTGGAAGAGATGATGTCTTCGTTTTTCTGCGATCTAATCTTATATTTGTATATAGCGCGATCACGTTAAAGAGGTAGATAATAAGTTGTTAGAAATACATAAATATCCTCGTATATGAAGTATGTTCTGGAAGGTTGACTTGTTGAATTTCGCGAGGTATATTAATTCGATTTTGGTTTTTTTTTCAACAGCATTTTGAATATGTACATAGTTTGTTTTCACTATTGAAAAAAGTGTATCAAAAATCTGCACTAAATTATGTATAAAAATAAAATTAAATGCTCCAAAGTAATCGCTCCAAACAAATCGTAACCATGCCAGCTGTGACTTTTTGCTCTTCCCAAAGCTGAAAACACCCATAAAAGGATGGAGATTTGCCGCGATTGAGTAGAAAAAGACAACGTCACTGAACGGGGTCAAGGCTTTACGAAAAAGTGCATATCAGAAGTGCTTTGAGAATTGGAAAAAGACCTGGCGCGAGTGTATTATAACATGTACATATATGAAGAACAATTCCCACAAATATTCAAACAGCAGGAAGCAAACAAGAAGTTGACTCCATCCTCCATCAGTTCACTGGTCATATCAATATCTTTGCCAGCAATAGCATCCCTTATGTTGCCAAAAAGACTCGTGTTATAAAGCTACCAGCACATATTTTTGAGCTTATTAAAATTTGAAATGTACACAAAAGAAATTCGCAAAGATTTCATCGATTTTAATAAATTAATAGCCAAGATTATTCAAGTCTTTTGAAATGATATGTGGAACAGAAGATTGTCTAATCTAGATGAAGTTTCAAAACCTCTCAGGAATATTGCAAAAATCATTAGAAATAAAGGCAGACTAAAATTTTGCCTTAAAAATGGTTGTGATGTTTTTCTTACAGAATCGACTAAAAATAGAAAGTGTTTGCTTCGAATTTCGTAGCTAATCAAAGAGTCTTCTTCTTTTCCTTTTTCCGGCGTTGTTATGGTCAGAAGTGTAGGACCGTTACCTTCCCACTTAACTGCATTCCTACTGGTCCGCTTGTGGGGTCCGCCGGTTTGACCTCAGAAAGTAGCGGCAGGCTTCCCGGTTTGGGATTACTTCATCGCTGAGGCCAATCAAATGCTGGTGTTTTTGCATTTGTTTGCACCAATTATTTTTCGACCTGCCTTTTTTTTTTTTTTTTTTTTTTTGTGACACGGGCATGCTCCAGATTTTTTTGGTTTGATCTTACTCTTACAACACCGGTGATCTCCAGTCGTGTCAACCCACTGATTTGCATGTACACTTGTGGGGTAGTTTAATGGTGGTATATGTGTCCCTAGGCTCACCTTGGTGTTTTCTAAATTGCCTAGATGTGATTTTTGTTTACCTTTGTTTTAGTCGCCTTTTACGACAAGCGAGAGGTATCGCTGCAGGGATATTCTTAAACCGTCCCTGCACGGAGGGTAGCTAATCAAAGAGTATCTCAGCATTAGTGCCACGCTTATGCTAGTAGGCCCGTTGAAACCGCGTTGGAGAATTTTAATCTCGAGATTAAGAAATTGGTTAAAAACTTGAAAAGAAGAAAGGTAGGAGATGTTGATAATGTTAACGATTTGTACCTTAAGAACCAGCCTAAAGAGGGTATTATATTTTTAACTTATATTATAAATATTTGGCTTAAGGTCCAATATATTCCCGATGCTTTGAAAATAGCAAAAATAGTCCCAATCCCAAAAACAGGAAACCTCCTAATGATCCTTCAAATTATAGGTCAACAAGCTTATTGAGTAGTGTAAGTAAGATTTGACAAATTTGATATGATATAAAAAATATTTATATACGAATATATATGAAAAAATATTCAAAAACAAAATTATCAAAACTATCCTGATAAGCAGTTTCGTTTTCTACATGGCCACGGAATTCGTCATCAAGTTCTCAGGATATGCCATTTAATTTTTAATTTAAAAAAATCATGCAATAGGAAGATCAACGGGCACGATATTGTTGGATATAGAAAAAGCTTTCTATTCTGTGTGGCATGATGGCCTCGTTATCAAATGTTTAACAATAATTTCACTCTACTCATTTGTAAATTTGTCCAACAGTTTTTGTCGAACCGTGCCTTTCAAGTATTTATAAATAGTAATGCATCTGATCTTATATTTAATGCCGGTGTATCGTAAGGTTCAGTTCTTGGTCCAGCCTTGTACAATATATATATACATCTGCTTTTCCCAAACTGACATGTAAACTATAATCGCATGAGCTTAGTCTTGATATTGAAACGAACTCAAGAAATGCAATCGATATAATACAAAAATATTACTGCAACTGGAAATTCAAACTTAATGCGGATAAAATTCAAGCTTTCATTTTCACTCGGAAAAGAAAGACTTATTTTTGCCGTCTAATCGTGTTTAACGGCCAATCGATATATTGGAAACCATCAGCGCAGAATCTGGAAATCCATCTTGATTCTAGATATTAATATTTTTCAAGCACACTAATGAACACTAAATGAAGTAAATGTATCAATTTGGATGTTATGTTCATTGATAAACAGAAGATCCCTTCTTTCAAATGAAAACGAAATGTTAATTCACAAAACAATATTTCAGTCAATTTTAATTTGGGGAAATGCCTCAAGTGTTATTTAAAAAAAAAATTGGATATTATGCAAAACAAAATATCAAATTATGCAAACAAATCTGCTAAATCTGCCCGGTATTATTCCATAAGAAATCTACACACTAGAGCTAATGTTGAATTGATCTCTCACAGAATTGATAATCTCACTGAAAACATTAAACTAAGATGCGTTTAATAATTTGAATTTAACATGATATCAAGACAAGGATTTTTAATAAATTATATATGTTAATTATAATTTTTATCAAGATTTATTATTTTTACTCCGATTTATTTATTTATTTTTATTTTATTTTTTTTTTCTACATTGAAAGTCTTAACGTATAATAACTAATATTCATTAGAATAATTAATATTCATTTTACAATAATATATTGTAATTAAATTATGCAGTAGAAAAATCTAGCTTAAATATCAAATCTCAAAATTGCTCGATAATTCACCAATTAGAAAGTTTTAATGTCGAAATAAATACATATATAAAAAAAGTGGTCAAGGTGTGAACCGTAAGATCCACACTACTAACTTCCCAGTGAATGTAAGAGCAATTTTTTTTTTTATTATTATTTATTATTATTATAATTTTAAATTTATTCCATTTTTTTTTTTTTTCATAATGAACAGCTTCTACTTACAACCGGGCCTTCAGTCATCGTTTATTTCGCAATTATTAAACGTGCATCATAATAGTAGCTTTCGACTATTTTTTTTAACACATTTTTTTGTTTGAATTACATAATAATAAATCAAACATTACTTGCAAAAAGAATGTTCAATTTTTTGTATCCTACGATATCATTACAGACACTTTATTAGAACTATTAAAACTTTGTTTTATTATAAGCAAAAATGTATCGACACTATTCCCTAAACGTTATCAACAATATCCAACTGTTACAAACAATATTAATTTTTTTTTTCAACTGTATTCAATTATTATTCACAATATTCGATTGTTATTAGCAATATTCAATTGATATTAACAATTTTCAATTGTTATTAATAATATTTAATTATTAATAGCAATATTACATTATTAATTGCTATAGCCTTACCGATGCTATACTTCCAAACCTGATATAAGTTTAGAGTTTACTCAGTCATAACAATGTGAATATGAAGGTATCTAAAATCTGAATGAATAAATTGTGCACTGCATTCATTTTAAAATTCAGCTTGTTTGCCTTTTTTCTTGGCTTTCTCGTTTAAAAAAAAAACGGCTGGACCGATTTCACTGAAAATTCATTCAGTTCTATGTTATGTAATTACGCGTCTCAAGACAATCGAGACGAAAAATAATTACGAACACACATACACACATACGTACATACACACACACAGGCATCTCTATAAAAACGTTGGATTTGGATTCTGGTGACCTTGGAACGTGAAGATATGTCAAAATTTGGGACTCACAAAATCGGCCCCATTACAAAAACTTCCCTCAGGGAAGTTAAAAATAATACAATATTATACCATATATGAGAGGGATTACTTTGAAGGGGACAGAATACATATTGATGAATAAATAAATAAATATTTTTTTTTAGAAAAATAAAAAGACACCTTATTTTTTGAACAAAACTCATTCTATTTGTAGTGAATTGACGAGATTGCTCTGTCATGAGGAGTCACTCAACATTTTAAAAGCCACTTAGGAGCAATTCATTCGACCTTTATTTTTAAACAGATTAGGGTAAGGAGAAAAGGTTAATTTCAAGTAAGTTTAGTTCAGGTTAGTTTACACAGTGAAAGCTCGTGGATGCAAATGTATAACGTGCTAAAGAAGATAAAATGAAAAATAAGGAGTAAATATTGTTCTTTGTTTTATTATGGATCATGGGATCGAATATGTTACCTCTTATCACCCTTATAAGGAGCTACAATTTGGGGTGAATTTGGGTCTCAACAGTAAATCGGTAGTATCTTTAAGTGCCGTTGATAGAGATCCTTTTTCATCTACGAGTGGGTGCGCCACCCTGGATGCGGTTGTCATCTATGTTTTGAGCCGTCACTCGAGATGGGAATCGAAGACTCTTCGGGACCTTTCATTTGCTCTAGATGGCTCGGCCATCCTAGACGATGAACAAGTAGACCTTATTTAATCTACAGTCTCGGTTAACAAAAAAACAACACCAAGGGTTGCATCTCGGAATGTTCGAAGGTCTCCACATTCGCTCTCGATAGCATCGAACCTTTTCGCAGAAAAGCAGGACGGGAATGATCAAAGTTTTGTGATGGGTTGCCTCGGTTTTTTTTCAAAGAGGGCTCTATACTTCAATTAAAATTCGAACCAAAAGTCCTGATCTCAGCGCTAATTTCGTTACCGTTTATTAGTACTTTTGGCGCATAATTTTTAGGGCTTAGAAAGCTTTTTCAATTTGTGGATTATATTAACTACTTTGAAATATTATGACCCTAACAGACGCAATATAAAATTAACAAAGCCTGAGGTGGACATATTTTGAATTCAGAACGTCGCCACGTTATTTTTATAAATCTTTTTTCAGCTTTCCTTAGTGTTGTGTATAACTAAGTCTTGTGCAAACGTCTTTCCAGACAACGTTAGTCTCTAATCTTCCTTGTTGGCCTTCCGAGTTGATTTTCCAACAATAACTTTAACAGGCCGCTTAACCCAATCAACTAGCGAGCAGGTCTTATGACGCTCGTCAATTTCTTTACCCATCGATCTGCGATGTGTGTTAAAGCCCCATCTGCAGCTGAGTCTGATATGAGTTAGTGAGCCTTAAATTTATCCGTACCAATCAGAATTAGTATAACTTAATACGAACTCGAACCCCTCAGGTCTGTGACACATATAAGGCAAAATGAAAACTATTCTCCAAATATGTACAGCACTTCCATAATTATTTGTTTGTCGTTACTATTGAATTTCAATCTGATTTCCATATGGGATGACGTGAAAATAGCAGCTATTTGTAAAAGATATTATAAAATCCAGCGCACACTAGGCATAACGTTAAGAGGACATAAAGTACTATTAAGGCTGTCACTTTGAAACAGGGGTGACACAATTTTTTATTCAACAGTAGCCGAACAACGCGACATTGACATCTCAATAAGGAGCAAAGAAAGGGAAGGATTAACGAGTAGGCAAAAGTGAATGGAACCTCGTTCAATATTTGCATGTGTTTCACCGGAACGAATTACGGAACACCTTTTTTAGTTTATCCATACAGTACGGGATAGGACAGAGACAATTTGGAATAGTTAAATATTGGATGACGTTGACATGTGAACACGATCATTGTGCTCATTTGGATAATCTGACGATAAATGATGATGCGAAGCGTGAAGCATGAAAGGGTTGCTTTTTTGCTTCCTTCCTCTGTCTACTATTTCAGCCTTTGACATCCTTATTACTGTGTAAACATCGATATTATGATTCAACACTTTTAATTCGATTATACGCGAATATGAGACTGTGGATTGTGCAGTTGGAAAAAAAAGGTGCTTGGTTCAGTTGCGAAACTGTGATGCAAAGGGTTGAAGAAACCGGCGAATCTGATCGGCAATTATCCATGAATTCATTTTTATCTATCTTGTTATGGTGAATTACGACGTAGTTCAGTAGAGTTGGTATCCAGTCAGCTATTGATTGAATTTTGTTACCGTTTTTTCCCATTACTAATTTTTATGGTTCTCTTTGGGTTAGCAAGGCGAATGGACTGAAATCGTTGAAGATTTATATTTATAATTGGATCGACTCTATGGCGGTTAAGCATTATGTTCGTGCTTCTAAGGCCATGAATACGAGAAAAGATAAATTCACTAATAACATAAAAATTTGAAGAAATCTTCGAATACCGCATGGGAGTCTAAATTACTATTCTACTGAGGTAGTATCAGATAGATGGAAAAGGCCTGACAAACTGTTTTGTAGTAGTAGACACGGATACTGGCCCGTCCAAATGCTAGAAGGAGCCACAACAAATGAGTATCTTGTGTGTGTGTGTAAAGTTAACGCAGTTCTATTAAAATTGGGGAGACAGCGATAAAGTTGTGAATATTTCCAATCTCGGTACGATTGCAGGAGGTGCAAATAGAGGAAGATCTTGTCTATTAGGCATGTAATTAAGTCTTGGAAGTTAGGTACTCGTATAAAATATTAGACTTACTAGATGAGTTCATAGCTCAGTGTCAAAGTAATTATTGAGTCTCAGTAAGAGACTAAGAAGTTTATGAATAAGCCTCGATGATTGCGTCCTACCTACAACTAGCCCGAAATTTCCATCTCAAACGTTGGCATTAGCCTCTGCGAAGCCAAGTACTATATTGTGAGAGCAAGCAACGTGGTTTCGATCTTTGAATCGCGCTAGGTG